>JAHXMQ010012342.1:8509323-9110854 GCA_020466415.1 Ammodramus savannarum pratensis
CCCCCCCCCCCCCCAAGTGTAGCTCAACAATTTTTTTGAATCAAAATGCCTAAGTCAATATGTAGGAGGAAAGCTTCATCTCGTTTAAATTTCCGCTGAGGAGCTGGCCCTAAATTTTAATTATACGTGTTAGTGCTTCTTCTTCAGCACAGCATTTCTTGTAGCACCCAGTCCTTCCAATTACTCTGCATCAAATGATTTGCTAACCACAGCCAGCCATGAGGGAAGTTGTGTTCCCATATTCCCTCAAGCAAGAAGCTTGCTGGAGGAGGAGCACTCCTGTTTGTCCTAAATTCTTTTAACATTTCCATGTGTTTTTAACATTATCTTTCTCTGCTTGAGCTTGCTTTGACAAGCATATAATCTGGGTGAGAATTATGTGAATACAATACTTGAGGCCACTGAAAAGTCTGGAAAAAAATTCATACTATCAAAATTACTTCAGTAACAGAGCCGCTGATCATGAATACAAATAAAATGTAACAGGTCCCCCGGGGAATTGTATGCAGAAGTGTACATATAAATATTTATATATTCATACCCAAAGCATTAAGAGTAAAGATCCTGAGCTACAATTGGTCATGATATAAAATCATGAAATGGATCCTTGGTCATTTCCAATGCTCAGCCTTACAAAGAACTTTGAGTGGCATCTCACAATGATACTGAGGCCCCAGGGGGTTTTAAACATGTCAGATAGACAAATGTAGCAGTAAGATGTCCAAACAGGTAATGATGACACCTCTGCTGGGACCTTATTCAGAATCTTATCACACTACTGTGACATACCACAAAAATGCATCCAAGTTCTATGTTGTGTATATTCCTTGGGAATCTCAAATATGGATTTTGTTTTTCCTTTTGCCTTTGCTTCCCCTGCATTTACCTTCACCAAGAGACTTTTGTGACATCAAGCTGCTAACTTGCAATGTGCTAGATGTAAACTGTACTGTCATTCATATTTCTTTCCCCCTCAGTGTAAATTTCACCTGGCAACTTTTCCACTGTTGGAAATAAACCAATTATGGCAAACAGAAATAAAGTTAATTTGGAGTACATAACAGAGTCATTGTCATCCCAATTCTTCAAGTAAATTAACAATTTTAAGCATGCTAAATCAGGTAGTGACTCAACACATGGTTAAGCTGGGTCTAAATAAGTGCTGTGGTAACTGTTTGCTAATTGGGGCCATTAAGAATAAATAAAATCAAAGGTAATAGGCAAGTGAAGACTACTAAGGGAAAGTAAGATGAGGACAGAAGGAACTTGTTAATAACATACTGAAAACTGAAGAAAAACGCTTATTGAATGCAAACAGTGACTATTAAGTAGAAAACAAAGAAGCAAAGATAAAATACTTCAGTGAGGTACAAAAAGAAGCAAGCTTAAAAACGGACAAAATGCAGAGCAGAATCAAAATCAAACCATACTTTTGTAATTACTGACAGTTTTTATTTAATCCAGCCAATTATCTAAAATGTGATTCAAGCACACTTGACTTCAGTGAATTGCCTTCTATAACACTTTTATGTGTATCATTCTCAAAAGTCAAGTGTGCACTGATTGCACTTCAGACAATCAGCTACATTTCTAGAACGCTGGAGAGAGGAAAAAAGCCCCACACATTTAAACCATCCATTTAGCATGAAGTTACCTGGAGTTTGGGTGTGTCTGCCCTGCTCTTCTCTCACCAGGCACTGCCCTGCTCACAGCTGGATGCACCAGGCTGGAGCTCAGGGCAGCCGCGTGTGGCACAGGCCAGCCAGGGCTGCTGAGCTGCCGAGCCCAAGGTCATCTCCTCTGCTGGCCTCAGTCAGTGTGAAGAGTTGGAAGCAAGAGCTGGCCCCAGTTTTCCCTTAGGAGCTGCTTTTAAGCTACCCTGCCCCAGCAGCAGGTCTGTGATCCTGCCCCAGGGCTGCCACCACACCTGGCTCCTCGCTAGAGAGGCCACAGCTGCCACCTGCCAGAGCCACACTTGGCTCCTGGCTCCCTGTCCCTTGCAGAGTGCACCCTGTCAGCAACAGGGCATTTTGCATAAAAGCACTGTGTGTCATGCTGATGGCCTGCAAAGTTTCCAGGGTGATGTTGGTCCATAGGTCCTGACTGCCATTAACCCTGGGCTCATCCTCTTCTGACCTTGCAGGCACAAACAATCACCCTGGTTACTGCCACAAGGGCAACAGCCAGAGTTACACTCATGAATTACTTTCCCTTTTTGGCCAGGTCACAAACTGGAGGCTTTGTGAGGTGAATACTCATTCTGACAAACTGTTGTTTTGATGCCACTCTTAAAATGTCATCAGATCAAGGCATGAACTTACCATCAGGGAGCTCCATCCAGCCTGCTGCTTTGAGTGCTTGGGCAAAAGGCACTTTTCCTTTGCTGAGAGGGGAACAGAGCTCATAACCATCAGACTTGTGAGCTGGGACAGCATTTCCCAGTGCACAGCCAGCATGTCGCACCGTGTAAATAGAGCATAGAAAAAAGTGCTTGTTATACAATGTGGATAAAAAGCTGATGAAGTGTCAAAGTCCTTGAAAACAGAAATCTGAGGATTAAACTGAGAGACACTGGAGTACCTCTGTTACATCAGCAAGATTTCCCCCACCTTTAGGATTTTAGTGAGGAGGACCTGGAAGAGCTGCCCATTTCCCTAAAGCCCATGTTTCAGTCGTTGTTAGGGAAGCTATCAATGCAAATAGGGCTGTGCTTTCATGCCAGCTGGTTTTGCCTCTGAAGGCGCTGCAGGTGGCGATGCTTTGTGTCCTTTGAAGAGGGAACAGACACTGGCAGGTGTCCTGTGGCTCCCACTCCAGGGAAGAGCACAAAACCAGCGATCAGCCCGCGCCTGTTTGCGCAAAGCGTTTGAGGAGCGGCTGCCAGCAGACACATTTTGATCAGACACAATGAGGGAGCGCTTCCTAAGGCATTTTTCTTTGGGGATCCATGAAGGAAATTGTCAAACACGGGTGTATTTCCCACAAAACCACTTGTGCTTCTTTTATCCCTCCCCCATAGCTGGTATTCCTACAGAAAAGCCCAGGGGTGGGAATGGAGCGTGCATGCAATCAGTTCTGTAGATAATCGATAGACGGACGGTATCAGGAAATTAAACTAATATTTCTAGCAAGGCAAATGACAACAGGAATTCAGCATTTGGGTTTGAGAGATTGATGTAAACTTCAATGAGGTAACAGGCAGGATTTTTCTTAGTGGCTTTGCATCCTTCAAGTTTTGAGGGCCTGATTCCAGAGATATTAAGGCATTTGTTAAAAAAAAAACAACACAGAAATCAAACTCTAACAGATTAACTCCAAAAATATGATAGTACATTAATCTGAAAATAACATCCCAGGACTGCTGGAACTTTTCCCCATAAGTTTCACATTTTCACATGGGTGACCTATGGATGCTTGGATGTTTAGCCTTATAAGGCTATGCCACATTTTTCTTTCAAGTGACTTTACTTTCTCTTCTATTTCTGGGATAAAACATTCCATCATTTTTACTATTTTAGTTTAATTTAGGTCAGAAGCATCTTTCTGGCACCTAATTCTAATTTCAAAATGTCAATGATTTTTTCACACAGATGGGAGTTTTTTTCATACTGTGATCACCCTTTCTTGGGTGAAATTGTTAACAATATCATTTCTAACAATTAGGAGATTTATTTTTATGTCTCTCTGGCAGGAAAATCGAAATTCAGGTATGAAGATAGATGTCAAGTTCAAGTGATTATGTTGAGGATTTAATTTACAAAAATCGAATCACTTTCTCTAGGTCACTTTTTGAACACTCTGTGCAAAGTCTTGGTTTCAGAGTTACATTTTCTGAATTCTTACAGTTTTGTTCCTGTGCTTGAGATGTATTTGAAATAATATCCTAGGACAAGCATTCTTCAGCCAAAAGCCCCTGTAAACCTAAATATATTACCAGGAAGGAGGAACAAATTTTCCTCCCCAGAATATAATTTTTTCATTTATAATTCTATATTGGAGAAGTTAGAATTCTTCTTTAATTGTAGTATTCACCAAACTATTTCTACTGAAACAAAAATTACAGCTTTGGAAAACTTATAATAAAAGTCTGCTTCTGTGTGAATCTTTCTCTCCCTGAAATGAAAACAATCTAATGTCAAACTTGGTGTCACAAGGAGAGTGTGTATTTCTGGCTTATTTGAATACCTTTCATGCAAGATATATGCTTAAATTCCACTAATCCACCCAGTGTTGTCACAGACCATGGTGACATGAAATGCTATACAGACTTTGAACTTTTAAAAAGCAATGTTTTGCTGGTCCAACCTAAAGCAGTCCTAGCACTCAAGAAAAAAGGTAAAATATCTCACACTTGATTTTGCAAGCCTGCAGCAATGGAAAAAAATTCATCCTGAATCACAGGATGTTCAAGAGTGCCTGAAGCACACTGGGAGGCACAAACCCAATAAACCAATAATGTCTAAAACCAGAATGCTTGAAGCTGTGGAAGGAGGACAGGGAGATTTGCCTTGCCACCCAAGATCCCAAAATGTGCTGTGGGTTCCAGCAGCCCAATTTACAACCCCCTTGGGAAGGATGAGAGAGGCACAGAGCAGTTAGCAGGGCTCAGACTGGCTGGAGAGGACATGAGCTTTCACCTGAAAGCCACATGCAAGTTCCTGCCAACTTATAAAAGTTTACTCTAGAAAAGTCAAGAGTTTAGTGCTAACAGGTAGGAGTTTAATTCTAGCATTCCCTTTCCTATTCTCTTTGCTCTAACAGAGCTTGGTTACTTTTTCTCCCACAAACACAGTAAGGAGCCTTTTATTTCCCCCCTCTCCTAAGGGGTGAGATATTATCCCCCTCACAGCACTTAGTTGGCTGATAAAGCAGATGCTGTATAAAAGAATCAGGTGATGTGACACATTGAAAACAGGAGTCAAAGAAACACAGAGTATTTTTCAATAGTACCAGTTCAGGATAAATTTCATTTTCGCATGAGTTCCTCCCATTCAGAGCTGAAACTGAGAAAACAATCTGCCAGTGGAGAGGTCCCAGCTGTGTCAGGGTTCAGTAACAACTAGAAGTCATGACTGGCCATGCCTCCACAGATGTGTCTCTGGGGTTTGCAGGATAGCAATGAGATCAGAAAATTATAAAAAGGGCCCACCAGAAACTGCTGCAGACTGCAAATGCCTCAGGCATTTGTTGGGGACAGAGCAGCTCCTGTCACCCATAGCTTTTTGGTTGCAAATTTTCTTATGGCTGTCACCTGTGTGGCACAGGTTCTTTTATTTATGCATTCATTTGTGTTAAAACAGCAATAGCAGTGCAAAAAGTTTTACTAGTAATGCCAATAGAAATAACATTAAACTCCCCCCAAAAAACATTAAACAAGAGCAGTGTTACCAGGTAATGTTCAAGCCAATTCACAAACCTTCTCTAATAGTGGAAAAGTGAAAGGTTTGTTGTGAAAAACCTTCCTACACTGTTGAAAATATCAATACCACATGCTGGAGTTGGAAGTCTCCAAGAAACAAATATTGATTTCCCTCTTTCCTGATGTACAAATGGCAGACAATGACTGAACGAACTCTGATTCTTTTAATTGTTTTAAGGTTGACAGATTCTGTTAGTATTGAATTTTTATTGTTTCATTGTTCTCCTGTTTTCTGCTGCCAGCCCCCCACTCCTCTTTGAAACCTTTTGGGGGGGTATTTTGCTTTTTTTCCTTTTTTGTGTTACAAAGACAAGCAAAGGAGTAGATGAAATTAATGTAGTATTCCCTCTACTGCAGTTCACTGTCAGGTCTGATTCATCTAATTTTAGTATTACCATCAGGAACATTGTAGCAATTTCTTAGGAACACAAGGTACTGGTGATGATATAACATTCTTATTTAAAAAAAAAACAAAAACATTCCAGAAAATTATGCTATAAAATAAATGTTTGCTGTACAATAGCAAACTGTGGACATTCCATTTCAGTTCAAATGCTACAAACAGAAATCCTGCTTCAGAATGTGTAATTTCACCAATTTTACAACAAACATGAATGGCAAAATTGAAGATGAAAGACAGAGGAATACACAGGCACATGTGTTTCTAATAATCCAAATGCTAAGCGAAATTTGGAGCAAAATGAAAAGGATTAGAGCAGAGTAATTTTTTTTCCTTGAATTTTATTTCATGGAATAAGCACTATTCTTCAATACTAGGTATATGTCATGTAAAGCTTAAAAAGTAGTTATTCATTGTTCTGAAGGTCACCCAGACACAGTAAGTTCATTTCATTTTCTTGGCAAGAGATCCAGGCTTGTTATGTACTCTATGAAACATGACAGCGAGGGACTGGCCCTCCAATCCATTTCAGGCAAATGTGATTTTTCCCTCTGGGGAAGGGGGAGAGAGAGGAGGTGGCTGAACCTGATCCTGCTGTACCTGTGCTCAGCCAGGGACAGCAGCTGGAGGGACAGCACTGCAGAAGTGTCCCCATGAGTGAGAAATGAGTGAGAGTGTGCCAGTGCCTGACTCCAGCCGTGCCAGCTCACCAGACTGGGGGCAGCAGGTTGGGCAAGTGCCAGGCTTGTCCCCAGGGGCTGTGCTGGCACCCACAGGCTGAAATCCCCTTCTCCCTCAAACACAACAAGAGAAAGTGTGACCCTGTGCTTTCCTGTGATGCCAATAGCTTACAATATATATTAGGAATAAAATATTTTTTCATTTTGTTTGAATGCCATAGTTACGTATTCTCCTTTCATGCAATGTCTTTGCTAATCTTATTTTTTTACTTATTCCCCTTTCATCCGAGTCGAATTACCCATGATCCTTTTCATTTATCTGGACATGTCACCCTCTATTCTGCATGGATTTGAAAATGTATGTTGTCAGTGATTTTTTTTGGTCACAAATTTTTAATTACTGTCTACCTATCTTATGGCACACAACAGAATTAGATCCTTGGAAATGGGAATGCAACTCCCATTTGGGAATTGCACATATGCGGACTGACAGGGTGAGACAGGAACAGTACAGGGGCTTTTAGCATCTTTTCTAGCACTTGTGCTTGTAATGGGATGCAGATGAAGCAGGCAGGTCCTTTCAGAACAGAAAATCTCCCAAAGCACCATGTTGAGATATGGGCAAAAGCAGCAATTAAATGGGGTGTCAAGCATGTATGCTAAGGATAAACAAACAGGCAAAACTAATTAGTTAAAATTTGTCTGGGAATTGGTGAATAATAAGAGCTGTGAATTATGAGACAGCTGTTTTGTGTTGCCAAATTTTCTCCTGTCCTTTTGGCAATGAAAATTTATGAAGACACTGAGCTATAGTTTATAATTTATCCATTATGATGTTTGAGAACGGAAATACTAAAGAAATATAAGAAACTTTTTACTGATGGTAAAGGGCAGTCTTGTGTATATAAACATAGTTCTATAAACAATCTTTTTTATAATATTAGTAATTATTTATATAGTATAAATACAGTAATAGAGTTGAGGTGTCAAGTGGCAGACACTATGTTCAATATTGTTCCTGAAAGGATTGTTGTAACCTCTCCAGAGTCAATGAGCCCCTCATTGTTTGTTACTCGAGCTGCTTGACCTGCCTGGTTCTGTGCTGATGATACTGCAGCACATTGGGTATCTTGCCTACAACACAGACAATGAGTTTTGTAGCTTCTGGGTACTTAAAATTCGGTGTTAATATTTTGCCTAAGTGTATTTTGTACTAAAGGAAATTAAGAACATTTTAAATTATCAAATCAATTAGAGAGGGATTTCATATTCGAGTGAAATTCAATTTTGGTGCTCAAGTTAAAGACACTTAAGATGTAAACCAGTTAACGTCATAATAAACAAATGGTAAAAAAAAAAAAAATAAAAAAAAAAATGGGACTAAGCCAAAATTGTTATACAAAGCCATGACCTTGTCTTAAATTCTGTGATATTTTTCTTTTTTAAAAATTACATGTTATGGATTTCCAGTGAAATCCTATTCTAAGTCTGATTTTTAAATGGGAAGAAAATGTTTTCTGGGAACAAGACCAGTGCCTATGGATTTATAATTTGGTAAAATTCTTCAAATTTGGCTGTCAAGTACTAGTTGGCTTTTTTTCAAGCCAGTAATTTTTTACTTCTTTTTCCTCCCTTATTTTGAAAACCCTGGAACTTAAATGTCATTTTCATAGAAGCTCCTTGCAAAATCATTAGAATTGTGTGATCAATTTGCATGAATTGTTCTAACATGATGCATCAAATATAAGTTATGTTAAGAAATTGTGAAAACTTGCATGAATAATTGCAGTAATTTTTTCTTGGAAAGTCTGGGAGAGCTGCCAAGAAAAATTTCTCTCCCTGACAAAAGTTCCTAAGCACTACATTTACAAAAAGTGTAAATATGTAAATATTACTGCCAGGAATAAGTCTTAAAAAGAACATATTTATACTGTAAGAAAAGGTTATTATTGAAACTGATTTTGCTCCCCCAGCACTGCGATCACCAATAAATGCTAAGTTTACTGTAACATTTTAACAAGATATGTATGTGTTCACTCAGAACCAGACAGATTTTAGAAACATAGTGCAGGATGAGGAATGACCAACTAAAAGTATTGCTGACTGTCACCAACCTGGCCAAAATCCAACATATGACATTTCCACAAGAAGGAAATGTACAAGGAAAAGTCTGCTAAAATCAAGAGCAACGAACAACCCATCTGAGAAAAAAAATTTCTAGCCAAACAAGATTCTAAAAAGATTATCTCCTAAACACTTATCATCTAAATGAAAGTGTACTAAATGCAAACAAAGGGCGAAACTGGATAGAGAGAAGTCCGATAGACACAGGCTGCGTCCAGTCTGAGCTTTCATCCCGTGTTTAAATTCAGATTTTCAGTTCCTAGTCCGAGTCCTTGCCTCCCAGTCACAATTTGCCTTGAGGAGGAGGATATCATGCACAGCAGGTTTGTAGAAATCAATGGATGTACAACAATTTGCACAGCTAAGGATCTGCTCCTTTATCTTTCAAAAGCACCGCCTGCAGAAACCTAATTTACTACTCTTGATCATAGCCAGAAACATCTGGCTGCTGAAGCTGGAGTTTCCCAGGAGTATTCATGCCTCAGAAGGGAGCTGGGATTACAATTGAGATGTGGGTAATATCTCTGGTATCACTTGGCAATTTCAGACAACTTACAGTGCATTACCACACTTTGCTGCAATTTGGTGCTGGGGTATCATAAATTACATTGACACACCATTAACATAGGTAAGTAGAGTAAATAATTGATCTCTCCAGAGAAACATTAGAACCCACTGTAATAACAGATCTGCAACAATCACTATTAGAAACATACAGACCTCAACAGTTTTTCTTCTTTCATACCTACAGCTAAGCCCAAATTACTTTCCTTTTAGGGTCTTACTTTTGGGCTGTTATTCTTGCACTAATACCAGGATAGGCCTTTAATGTATGAAGTGAGAAAAATAGCTTATCAAAATTAGATTGTTAGATATATCCATATTATTAGAAATCTTCATGAAATGGCATATGTGGATTTTTTCAAAGGTTATTAGTCTGTGCTAATAGCAAATTTTCTTAGTGAAATGAACCATTAAAGTGGACAGCAGAACAACAGAGGGGGAGAACAGGTAAAAGGTAGAAGAGCGGCAGAAAATAAAAAAAATAAGGGAGAAAATGTGAGAAGATGAGCAAGAAAGCACAAAGAAGAAAGCAGGAAACAATTCACTTTGAACATGCAAATAAAAAGATGAGCACAAGAATTCTAGGCACAGATGGATTCCCATTTTGGAAATTCTGACAGGATTCACAGACTTATGAGAGGATGTTACTCTTCATCAGATGAATGATACTGATGTGACAAGCAATATATACAAAGGTTAGAAGTAATTCTATTAAAAGAAAGAAAGACTAGCCACTGAAAGCTGAAAGTACATTTTGCATTTTCATTCCTTGTTAAAAATATGCTGGTGACATGCATGTTTAAAGAACAGAAATTCTTTTCAAAACTGGGTTATTAAACCTTCTCTTAGACTCAGCACAAGTGATGAAAGGTAGCCATGTGTTCAGATAGCTGAGGTATGAATCATTTTAGGGCTACTAAGTTGTCCCAGATATTCACAAACCATCTGTTAAGTGAAAGAAAATTAGGTGCACACCATACTAATAATTCTAACATTTAATAATTATACTCAGCATGACACATCATTGGGAACAGCAGAAAAGTACTTCTGGATACCCACAAAATCCTCTCACAAATTTAAATATAGTAGGTGAAAGTATGTTTGAGTGGGCAGTGATAAGTAAGAGCATCTTTGCACAGAAAGGGAACTGCTTTGAGAACATGCCTCTTCTATTTTCTCACAAATACCAAACATTGATTTTTTTCTTCACTGCTGGTCACAAGATTCTCAGAAATTAAAGATGAAAATCAGAAGGCATAAAACTCTAACATTTTCACAGGCTAAGTGTGATTTAATTCCTGATTCATGTATTGTGGCTTTCTCTCATATATGATATTCCATTATAAATTCTAGTGGACAAATTCTGGATCAGAAATCCTCAGCCTTGACTTTGGCAACAGCACTGAGTAAATAATATCCTCGTGTCCACAACATGCTCTCTCCCCCTGCCTTAACCAGAAAAAAGTGTGTAATCTTTATCCTCAATTTTCTGGAACGCTTCAAAATATTTGTAAACGATTTATTTTGTGAAGCAAAAAGGTGACCTGATCCTAGTGGGAACCAGAAACAGAAATTCTAATATATTTAAGTATTGCTCCCAGCACTGGAATTGTCAGTGTGTTTGAGTTATGTCTCTGACTTCCCTAGGCAGAATCTAAGCTGTGACTTGCTAAACTAACCATTCAGTTCATATTTACCCAACACTAACCATCATCACCTCTCTATTTTCTTTCTTCTATGTTGCCATACATTTTTGTCTTCTATTTCTGGGAAACTTCAAAAGCCTTTAGGGAAGCCAAAGGTGTTTTACAATAAAAGGAGCTCTTGATTTGTATCAATCCAGTAGTTACTATATTGTACTTGTGTGCTGAGGTGTAGAGTATAAAACCTTAGCAACCTAATATTTTTCCTTTCTATGACAAAATAAATTGGTTCACTCGCAAAATTATTTCTTCTGAACTTTGGAAAACTCAGAATATCTAAAGATGAAGTGAACTTTTCACCCCAGACTTAGCTAAACAGGCAGTTTTAATTCTTCTCTCCCATTCCCCTCTCTTCTCAAAAGTACAAATGGAAGGCTCAGGAATAAATATTAGAAAACGGAAACTTTCAGCCATAAATCACTATTTATATCTTGCTGAGGTCAGGGCTAAGGCACTCATTCCTGAAAAATGTTTTCAGTCCCTTGCGACCTCCTGAAGCCAGTGGATCTCAACTACTTCATGCCAGTGAAGATTTGTGACTTTACAAATTCCCTTCTCAGTTCTTTATTCGCCTAAAGCCACTTCCCTGAGGAGTCCCACTGCTGAAGAGCCTGAGTTCTCAGACAGAGAGAGAGAGCTATCCTCACAGGAAGCACTCCTTTATTAGGGATGCAGTCTTTCTTAAGCATTATGTTATGGTGTGGGAATAATATGGCCAGGAAGAAAGCAAGACAGGGGTGAGGGAATGTGCACGTGGTTCTGGCCACTATTCTGTGCTTGGGGAGCCCAAGGGTGGGAGCAACATCCCATCCTGCCCTTGCTGGGTTGTGTTTTTCAGTGCAAGACAAATTAGTGTTTCAGCCTCCCACCCTCTTGATCTTAACTGCGCCCTGTATTTCACAAGATAAAAATTTATATAGGCAAGAACAAAGGACTTGTCTCTCATTCTGTATGTTTTGTGGAAACTAAATCAGGCAAAGTGCAGTAAAAACAAAATGCCATCTGACTTTCCTCCTAACACAGGAAATTCTTGTTTTAACTCTGTTCAGGTGTAAAAGCTCAAGTTTTTGCTCACTTTTGTCCCTTTCATAGCTGTTGTACACAATAGCAAGGTGTTATCCTTATGAAATCACATAATTCACCAGAATGGTGCTATAAATACTTCCAAAGTGTTATTATTTAATACCAGCTTCACTTTAATGCAACATTCATTATAATAAACTTAGAATTTGTGCTTTTAATTTATTAATTTGTATCTTTTAGAGAAGAGGAGGTGTTTGGAAATAAGTATTTTGATAATTAAAAGTGCTACAAACCCAAGAAAATAAGGAAAATAACTGACCAGTGCTTTGTTGAGAGAAAGATGAAGAAAATCATATACAAGAAGAAAAGTTGCATTTCTGTGAAATGTACTCTTCTAACACAACATTTCCACTGACTTTGACAGGAATATTTATCTGAAAGGAATATGGTTGGATACGAACTGGTAATCAATGCTGAGATACAACTTGCTCGGTTTGGCCTTCTAACATAAAAGGTGTATGTCACAAACATGGTTAAAAGGCACACAGATGTGCAGAGTGTGTGGAGCACACTGATGCCTCCCAGTTTGATGCTTTCTCTGTTCAGTAGGTGGTGTAACTGTCTCCTGGATTATTTTTTCCCCTACTCCATGATACTTGAACTGCCCTTCCTAGTGGCACTGTCTCCCAGGAGGAATGGAGAATGATTTCTTAGAGCCATGCACTATGACTAAGCAGCTGGCTTATTCCTTAAAAATGAAATTTCAATCTCTTGAGACCAGAAAGAGCAAATTTGGTTCCCTTTCTATCTAAAAGCACAAAGATATTGCTTAAAGCCACCTCACACCTCTCTGCTTTGGACTCCAGGCATGAAAATCTGGCAGCTAGAAGGCTTTCAGACTCCCTAAATTTTGCTTTTCATTAAATACTGCATACTTACTGGAGAAATATGTTATACAGAGGCATTAAATATCCCATCGTGTCCTACACAAATTGGTGTTAATATTTTCTAATCCTAGACCTGCAGTTGGAAAGAACTCTTACAATATCACAGCCCATATTGTTAAATACTTTCTCATTTAGCTTATAGAATGCAGGTTTAATGAGAATTTGAACTGTGATCTTTTAATGTGATCACTTAGTTCATTAAAACACGGTTTCACCTACACAAATCTCTTGCTCGTGAAGTTCACTGCAATGAATCAGAGCCCAGCACACATGAGTAACTGCAGAGTGAGACTGAGCTTTCCTGTAGCTCTCTGCTGCAGTCCCCCATTGGCTTCTCACAGTGAGGGCTTTTCAGAGACTGCTGCTCTGAAATAATAATGAGAAAACCCATTAAAAAAGATCCATTTTTATTTTTAAAGAATGGAACATAAAGTGATTCATTGCACTATAGCATGTGAAGTCTGCCATCCTCCTTTCAAGTCCCTATTCATCCAACCTTGCAAACAACTAACAAAAAACACTGTATTTGGTTGAAGTATGACTCCCTAAGATTTTCCTATTGCCTAAAAGAGGACAGAAAGTAAAAAGATGGGAAAAGAGACATCAAAAGATAAAAAGAAAACTTACATGAAATAGAACCGGACCCTTCTAAGGCCTTCCAGGAATAGACCATGGTTTACACAATGGTTGACCATTTGAAAACAAATAGTTCTACAATTCTTTAAGGATTCCATAATGGCTTTTCCTTTCTAATTTTTTCAGTGGTCTCTGTTGAATTTCTTGATGGCCCATTAATTCATCCATGTGTTAAACGGAGGACAAGCATCCTAAGAATGTAATGGGGGCAGGACAATTTGTTTATTATTCATATGCACAAATTCACCCTGACACTGAAAATATTAAGACCTTTTCCCCCCAGTCTTTGTAACCTTTGCTGTCAGGGTCAGTTGCCTGCTTTATCACCCCAGTGGGGCTGGGAAAAAACCTGGCAGCAAATAACTGCTAAATTCCTCATTCCTGGTCCTCCATTTCTGCCAGGAGTGTACCAGGGCTGACAGCCTGGAAGGGACCCGTGGGATCTCCTAGACACAAAGATGAACATTCACCTGCACGCTTGGATGACAAAGCCTAGAAGAAAACAGGCTACAATCCAGAAGAAAGATCCCAGGTTTAATGCCTGTTGCTTCACTTGTATTACATCATCTCAACTCCCATCAAGTTTCCATGACCTGACTACCTAGATACTCTCTAATTTTGTGGATGAGTGTTTTCTTATACTGACAGGAAATTCATAGATTTTAAAAAAACTTTTTCTTACCAATAAAAGTTAGTATTTCTTCCCTTTCAAAACAATAATTTTGACTAAAAATAAATAAAAATTAGTGAGAGTGCTCCTTTATTTCTGGTAAGAACTAGAGAATTTTAGCAGAAAACTATGGATATTTGAAAGAAAAACATATCTGCACATAAGCACAAAATGCATAGAGGTACAGAAGGATGGTTATTTCTGTAATAAGGTTACTTTCCCTTTCACATGTAAGCTAAATGTAACTCCATTTAGCACTTAGAACTCGTGCTTTCCTACCTGACTGTACAGCTCCTACCAAAGGCCTCAAGTGCCCAGGAGTAGATGAACATGCAGTGAAGAGGCCCTGCCCAGGATAAACACAGCCCATCATGTGGCTGTCCAATTTACCACCCAGACAGCACAAGCAGGGAGGGTTCATGAATTATATTAACCTAATTTAAATCCCTCTATCCAAAATAATTGAACAAGAGAGCTGCTGTTTACAAATATGTGATCCAGCCATGAAGGCCATTCTGATATTTTATAGAAGCTGGGTTGTGCCCCCCAACATGCAGATAAGGCACCACTCTGGGTGATTAAATATGACAGAATCCTTCCTGGAGAAGTATCAGTTTGTATCAGCTCTTCAAGAAAATGTTGAATATATTTACCTGGACAGTGTCAGGTTGTGCTGCACCATCATTATAAAACTGACAAGAGAAGTGCTAGAGGTAAACAGCAGATGATGGAAAAGGGCAGGGAAAACCAGCAGCCAACAAGACATGAGGAAAAAAAAGGAAAGGATGTTGATGGAGAGTGTTTTGTATGCTAAGTCACTTTAATGGACACAGGCAGGGAAAAAAGAAATTATTTTTTATAACAGGATTGTTAAACCTATTCCCCTAAGTCACAGTGCACTGAAAGAAACGTTTTAAAATCTGATAATCAGAGGTAGAAAGAATGCAGTAACAGAAGAAAGTATGTCCCAGAAAAATGACTTGTAAAAGAGAGCCAGGATCCTGATCTACCCTGCAAATAGAGGTTTCTGATTAACTGAGCTGGGAGCCTCTGGGAAAAATAAAGGAAAAACTAATTTTTTCAAAATAGCTTAAATAACAATAAATTTTAAAAACCATTTATCCTGAAATAAATGACTAATTTATTCCCAGAATTCTTCATCATTTCTGAATAATATACGTGATGAAGTGTGAGAATGATGCTTGATTAAATGAGGTCCCTGGAGTGCATTAGAGGAGATTTAGTCTGGAAAACAGCATCTGCTGTCTCTTTCTTTCCTTCTCTCAATGCTGTGTTGTTTCCACGTATTACAGCATATTATCCTCTTTCGTTTTTAACAGAATAGGACAATATTTATTCAGATTTTTTGTGGTGACCATACAATGGGTCTTTCAGTGTGAAGGGCTGAAAAATATTGCTGAATACTTATTTTATTTTTCCTGCCAGGAATAGTAATTACCTTCTCTTAGTCACTCACAGGTCATACAACTCCAAGTCATTATCTGATATAATAAGGCCAGTAAATTTAATTCAACTGGCTTTTTCCAAGACTATTTTTTGGTCATATTTCTGTTCTTACCAATGCAGCCAATGTTGATGATCATGGCTTTGATACAGCACTAATGAGAGCTAAAGAGACCTGTCAATGATCAACAGCTGGGTGCAGCAGCACTGCTGTCCTTTGCCATTGCCACCAGTTCGGTGATGATGAAAGGCCTGGGCACTGCCCAGTGCAGCTGTGCTGGACACATCCAGCCTCACCCAGCTCCAGGAGCTGAGCACAAGCAGAGGCAGCTCATCTGCAAGGCGGCTGAAAGGCCAGGTTATTGGAGCTCAGGTGTAAACACTCACAGAGAATTTTGAAACCTTGGTACGGATCCCAGCTGTCCTTTAAGATGCCAAATGCAGCACCAGCCTGCAGCAGCATCCCAGCCCACATCTGAGCAGGATTTTCATCCCACTTTCTCTTGCTGTACTCACACCATCTGCCTACCAGCCACAGTGACATGGGAACACTCAGTACCTGCCATACCAGTAACTTGGGGGGAAAATTCTATTGTAACAGTGTACTTATTCAGCATCAGAAATAAATGCCAAAACATGACTGGTGTGTAGGTGGCCAGATGCTTGCCCACAAATATCTTCAGACTAATAATGGCTCCAGTGGGTGGATTTGGTTTGTTGAGTTGTTATTTTTTTCTAGTTGAAAGCTGTGCTGTTCAAACATTTTCCGGTATGCTCTGCTTCTTCATTAACACACATTCCTTCCCCACCATGTGCTACATTAGATTAGAAAGACAACCATTTTTACAAGATGATATTATGTCAATATTAACTAGTGACAGAGATAATATCAAAGATAAAACTGCCATCAAGTTATTAAGAGACTGTAATTTGCTTGAACATTTTCATGAAATTATAAAATTGGGTATCATATCCATATCTGATTATGAACAGCAACATATCTCTGAATTAATAATTACAATCTTGTTTTTACTTGTTGACAGTCTATAACTAATTGCTGTCTGAAGAGAATTTAAACAGATCAATTCAAAAATCAGCCATCTAAAGAAAGGTAACACACTTAACATGTATTCAGATGGGACTGCAAAGTTCCTGTATTTTATTTGGATATCTCTATTACATGGTAGCTCCTTGGGAGAAAAAACCCCTAAGTGCATTAACTACAAGTAAGCAATTTAATAACTTAAAATGTGTGACTGACTGACTTGTTCCTGGATGCTCAGATTGGAAAGTTTTCCCTTAACAGTTTCTTAGAACTTTGGATGACTCTGATCTGGTCCCATCTCTTTTGGAGCTGGAATGCATTGGGCATTCTCTTAGGGTGTATGCTCCAGTTCTGTTTCAGCTGAAAGGAACTCAGGTCACACTCAGTGTTCTGTAATGTGGACCTGGGAACAGTAAGTGTGGGTGATGCAGAGCTTTGCTCCAAAGGCAGGGTCATCATTGGTTAAGTCAGAAATGAAATGTCCTTGTGGTGTTGCATGGGGATTAGAAGCAGCAGTACTAAAGCCTGGCTGGTTATTTGGCTAAACAGCAATGACAGAACCTTCTCTTAAACCTCTTATCATTCAGCTTTTAGAAGTAATAGCTCCATTTAAAGAATAGGGATCTTTATCACATCAGAAGGCTGTTACTTCTAATTTGGAATGGAATTTAAAGCGAGTCCGAGTTCTTTTTTAAACAGGCAGGATCACTGTAAAGTGACCTTTCTCAAAGTCCCAAATATAATGTGAAATATAGAGCAAGGCTACATAATTTTTCTTCCTATCAACTTGTTTATCTTCATTAAAATTCTTTTAAGTATAATATTTAAGCTTTAGCTAATAGCTGAGGTACAGTAAGCAAGCACCTACTTTAGAGAAATGTTGTTCTGTCTGAAAAGCATTATGAGATTCCCTGTTTGATAACATACATTACTGGGTGATAAAACTGTTCCTTTATGTTTATCCAATGTTGCAGGCTCTGTTCAAAAGCTGAAGAAAATCCTAATTCTCAGTTGTTGTTACACTGTTGCTTGTGGTTGCAAAGACTCACACAAAAGGGATCTAATACAAAACCAATAAACACAGATATATGCAAAAGCAGCACAGTGAAATAGTCATTTTCCCATTATTCTTAATTTTGATAAAAAATTCTAGAACCTAAGAAGTTGCCCTAGGAGATGCCCAGCAATATTCTGGTCTGTATTCTCAGGAGTACTGCCAGAAGGTCTGGGGAGATGAACCTTGCCTGCCTGGGCAGTGCTGAGACATCCCTGGACCCAAGTATCAGCTCCCAGCTGCAAGAGAGACAAGGACCAAGCCCAGCAAAGGGCTGTAAAGATGCTCAAGGGATGGAAATATCTGACTAAGAGGCCAAGCCTGAGAAAGAGGGGACTGATCAGCCTAGAGAAGAAAAGGTCTGGGGCAATCTCAGTGTGCCTAAATAACAGCACAACAGGAAAAGGAGACCAAAATGAAGCATTTCAAATTCCATTAAAATACATTTTTTGACTTTGTTATCAAATAATAGCACAGCTTGCCCAGAAATGCTGGGGTCCCCCACCCTTGGAAATACTCAAAACCCATCTGGGGACAGTCCTGGGCTACACCTGCTTAGAGCAGGGGGACTAGATCATGTCCAAAGACCCCTACCAACATCAACAATCCATGAGAGTTAGCACTAAAGACTGACCCTGAATTTCCTGCTTGTAACATTGCAAAAATTCAGCAAGGGCCTTATATTCTAACACTTTCAATCATAATATCAGATTCATTTCTCTGGTATCAATGAGGTTTAGTAGCAGATTGATTTTAAACATTTTGCTAGGAAACATTAAATATATTTAAATAACTGTCTAATCTCTTCAAATTAACAATAAGGACTTAATATCAAGAGAGATTGGAAAGGATTTAGTAAATTAGTGTACTAAGTGACAGGTTAATTGCTCTGTGGATCATTAAGCAACACATTTATTTAGCAACCAATAATTTAACCAATGAATTCAGCCTGTTAACAAGGGGAAAACATTTTTTGAGGCATTTGCTCATATTTTGACGAATATATTTATTTAGTGGACTTTTCCACCAGCAGTTTGTTTTCAGCTCTCATTCAAAATTTATTACTCACAACTCAAGCAAGTGGGTCCCTGTAAATGCAATTTTAACTATCTGTTTCTTCAGATGACTGCAACCTCAAGCTGTTTTCTCTTGTGGGAAGGTGGGGAGTTTTTTGGGTTTTGTTCGTTTCTCCCCACCCCTCTGTAGGTAGGTCAAAGAGCTATGAAGATAAAGTACATATCAATATGCAGCTGAAGAACTATCTCAAAAATAATTCTGAAGAACAGTGCAAGTAATTGTCCTCTAATAAAAAAGGATTCTTAGAAACACTGCACTGAAAAGGGCTGCAAACCTGGGAACCCCCAGGGCTTCAGCATGTAACATTCAACCCCAAATATTATTCACATTTTAAAAATATATTTATTTGATTCCATGCATATTTAATGCACACAGAAGTAGTAGGGATAAATGCATGCCATTATTAGCAAACGCTATTTCAGTTCATTTATTCCCTTTTCGACCACTTCTACTGAAAGCACAAGAAAATAGAAATGAGCATTCAATCTTTAGAAGAGGAAAAAAGGTAGAGACATGTATGGGCAAAACTCAATCTTAGGCAGGCAGATCTTCCAGAAGGGCTCTGATTAACCTGGCAGAGAAACACCACCCACACCAAATGCCCTGCAGACAACCTGCAGGTCCTCTTCCAGCTCTTGTGTGATACAGGGGCTTCTCTTAGGGGCCAAGGAACACAAGCAAAAAAATCATTATTATGCTGGGATAGCATTCATTTCAGATGTCAAAGCAGACAACCAAAGACCTCTTATCCTCTCTTCCCAAGGCACTGTGATAAATCTTAGGGCATTTCTTAGCACACACAGAGACCAAGCATGCAGTAGCTTTTAAAGTAAAGAATAGGAAAATTCCTGGTGCTTTAATATAATTGGCAAAACTCAAGATGCTACATATTCCACTGAGAGGTGTTGGGCTTTTTTAGACATTTAAGCTCTTAACAAAACTTGTGGAAATGCATTTGCTCCCCACATATACATAATTCCCACAATTTCAATAAATATTGATCTTTGCTTGGGTATCTATTGAGATTAATTGAGTCAAGAACTAAGTATTGACCAAAACAAAGAGGAGGTCAATACTTACATTGAAGGAAAATATACATTCATCTTGGCTGAAAACATGAAGCCCAGAGGCCAAATATTTGCCCTAATTTATTTATCCTTTATGACTCCTGGAGAGTCCACTGGTGAAGATGAGCATTAAAAAAACCTCAGAACTCATACAGGTTATATAATTAGTTAATTGCCCACCCTAGTGTAACACATGATCTCGGTGTTAATCTTGAAAATGCTTCAAATGAGAAGGACTTGTTCAGGAATAAAATAAAGACATGCTCCCTCCTGATGTGCAGATTCTCTTTCTCAGTGAAGTAGGTTGTTGAAGAGATTATCTAATATTAACTTTCCAAGAGGTAAGTTGTGTAACATGGATTGGATGACATATAGACATCCCTTGCAAATTGTATTATTCTACAAGTGCCTAAAGGATGGCATAACCATAATGCCATATAGTTCAGTGTCCAATAGCTGAGTAAAGACTCATTCAATGGCTCCACAACAAGAGTTAATTTAAATCAGAACAAAATGCAATATTTTTTTTTTTCCTTTTGCAAATTCTTCCTGTATTGAAAACCTTTCTTAGTCAGGAACATAAGTCTAATTTGGTGTAGAATAAACAATATTTTCTGATATTTGAGTCACAGAATAGTCTGAGAAAAATCATTGAGTCCAACTCAAGCTGTTAGTTTCCTTGCAATTTCATCTGACCTAAATAAGTAGTCTACAATGACAAAGCCATTACAAGTGAGCAATAGGTGACATTTTTATCACATCTGATATGAAACATGTTATCATAATCTGTTCTAGGTACTATACATACTAAATACACATTAATTTAGCATATTGCACTGGCAAAAACTCATATGCTGTGTTTAAAAGGCAACCTTTAACATATCAATATGCCTAAAATACATTTCCCAGGAAGATAATCTAGGCTGAAAAGAAGCAGACACTGCATAGTAGGGAAAACAGGCTAGAGTTTCTCAGAAATTTTTTAATTTTATTCATTACAAATCAAAGTGTTCATACACTATTAGACCGTTGCAGCAGTGGAAAAAACATGTAGCTTTTAATGAAAATGCTAATAAAATAGGGAAAACCTAATTTATACAGAACAGAGAAGATTAAACCCCTGGCTTTTGAGACATGATTTGATTGTGGTCATAGTATGAACATCAGAATTTCTCATGCAAAGGATTCAATTTCAGATAACAGGCTTTATCTTTTATTTTCATCTTCATGCAATGAAGAAACATGTCAGCTTCTTTGTTATAATATTTACATTTTGGTCAAGGAGGGTGGTCATACTGTCCTGGGCAAAGCCTACTACAGCACTATTTCTCAGGGGAAAAAGCCCAGCAAAAGAAAAGGGTATACTCTGTCTACATAAATCTCATCTTGTAAGCTTTTTCCCTCCTCTTTGTTTCACTAAAAAGTCCCTTACATATTTCATCTGGATTATGGTTAGCACTCCATCTCTGTCATTTTTTTGGGGGGGAAGAAGAAAAGGACTGCAGAGATTGACATTTTAATTTCTATCTGTCAAGAATGAAATCTTTGAATGAGCACACACTCTAACAGGACTGGGAGAACGTGGCTGAGATCTTCACACCAGCATAAAGTAAGGAAAGCGGAACTGGAAAATGTCTTAAGGGATTTACACTGAGAAAACTATTTTAATCTGTTTAGCTGAGCATCTTATTTTTGCATAAAATTAGTACATTCAAAAGAGTACAAGAACAAAATTCATTACTGTGTTACTTAATGCTGATCATACCAGAATCAGGGCAGGTTCTCAATATCAGATCATTTTTTTCCTCCATAGATCTCCAATAACTCTCTTCCAAAGTACTTTAAAAATGTTTTTATTCACAAGGTCAAGCTATAAGTCAAGGTGAGACATCTTGCTGTTTTTACCTGGAGTGAGAAGGTATATTTAGACTGTAATTCAGGTATTCAGAACCTCTGTCTCTTATGACTGTGGAAAAAGAATGAGGATATTAACATCCATATGCCAGTAGCATCTTTTATCAACACCTGTCTCTCTTTGGGGATTTGTTGAACTCTTAATAAAACTTATTTCTTATTTGATTTTTTTTTTTTTTTTACAATAAAAGCAGGATAAAAATAAAGCCATGATTTCTTTATTTGATAAAAATTGGAGAGAGTAGAAAAACTACCATTGGTCTTTTTAGAAACTGATTGGGTAAAACATGGAGAAAAAAGTGGTGACAAGCATTTGCTGAAGTGCTAAGAAAATAGCTAGGGAATTTCGGTGCTGGAATTAATCATGAAAGTGCATTATAACACAGTAATCAGACTTCTTAAAAGCCTAACTATTCAGAGTACTCAGTCCATTAAAAAATGCCAGAAAACCTCTAGATTTTCAGATTTGCTGGGTATTAGTCCAAATTATACCTATCATTGTGATTAAGTAGGATGATTTAAAAATCAAAAAAACCGATTGCCCTGTCTCATCAAAGTAATACTTGTGAGCCAATAATTAGCTCCAAAGAGTCTGGCTTTATGTTTGACATAGTTCCATCACATCTCCTGAACAGGTGGAACCAGTAAAAAAAACCTGTGCATAGAGACACTAAGCTAAGATGTGATTACTACATTTCATGTACAAGAAAACATATAAAATAATTTTAAAATAATTACGATTACCAGTGTCAGCAATGAGTTGATGAGAAATGCCTTATGGCAGGGATATTCAGGAAAGTCCCCTTTTGATACATCTGTTGCTTATATCTCACTTTAGCAAATGCTTTAGAGAAAACTTGGCAAAGGGAAGAAATCCTTAAACCTAGTAATAGTCAATCTAGCATGTTTTGATTACTCACAATCTGTAACAAGTACTAGGAACAATAAAACTTCATTGTAAATGCTGTGAAAATAACACTTTCCTCAGCTTAAGTCTGAAGATTTCTGGAAGTACAATAGTCAGTGCATTTTAAAGAGAAGTTGCTGCAATTTTGATTCTTTATGGATAAGAAAGAAGTGCTCAAGTCAGTTATTTCTGGAGGTGTTAGTAATGACATAAGGCAGCAATATAATCACAAATACACTGCCGTATATTCGTGCATAAAAATTATGCTATTTATTCTACATTTATAAATCAAGTGCAGTCTGCCTGTGATCTATTTCAACACTGGGAAATAGAGGAGATTTTATATTTGCTAAACTTTTCCAATAAAATATTTGGATATACTCAGGCTGGAAATTCAGTGATTTGGTGGTTGCTTATTGATGAAGACATGAACAGACAGACAATCATTCATTCCTCCAAAATGAAAGGCTTCCAAATCTTTGGCTAAATTGCATTTCTTTATGCAATTACCAGAGAGAAAGAAGTTATGGCCATGGCTCCAGCTCTGTAATCATAAAGTCAATTTTAACTGAATGAGTGTGGAAGTGAACAGTCCAGGACTCTTGCTGTCGCTGGCAGAAGTGCCAAAATGAGACTCCCTCCACCGAGGGCCTCCAGGCTCCAGCACTTTATTTCTCTACACTGGCAGAGAAATTGGCAGAACTTCACTGACCTCTGTTTGTGGAGAAATGTAACTTCAACACTGTGAATGGAAAAGTGCCTAAAACTCTTCTGTGAAGAAGCCTTAAAGAAAATAACTCTATTTCTTTGAAGAATATGAATAAGTTCCACTATTTTTCCAAATTAAACAGAACCTTTAAGGCTCTGCAACCCCTTACACAAGATACAGAAAATCCTGCATCTCACAAAAGTGGGTAAACCATATACTGCATTAAGGGGTGTAAGATTTTCAAATCAAGATAATCTCATCATCACTCATGTTTCATTTAGTTCTTGATATTTACTCCAGTAACATTGATCAGTATGGTAACTTCCCTAGGATACCACGATGTGCTTAGTCAGCTAGTCCATGGTATCCCTTGTAGGTAATTGCTACAAGGTGTCCAAAAAACACAAAATTTTGATATTACTGCGAGCAGCTGCACAGTTTGGCAGGAGATGTACGTAGTGGTTTGCAAACAAATCTACAAATAAAGTGTCATACAGCAATTAACATTCCTCAAGCAGGTCTCTGCCAGCCCCAGCATGTCAAATCACAACTGTGTCTCAGGGTAGGAAATCAAGCCCGGAGTGAGAGAATTTTGTGGACTGAAGGTAACTTAGTAGCAGCTTACCTTCTCTACAGTCTTTGAGAGGGAGATGTTGAATAATTGAGAGCAGAAACTGAATTCAGCTGTTCTGAGCAGCCTTGCACAGCAGGGCGTGCTCTCTAGGTCAGGGCAGATTTTTCCAAATATCTCACTTTAGTAAATCTCACCATTTCACTTCCAACAGCAGGGTGACAACCATCAAACAGATTTAGTCATGTTCTCTGGATTCACACAATATCTTTACACTTAGCAGAGCTTTATCATGTATATTGTTCTAGAATATATATCAAAAATGATCAAGGTAAAGTCACATGGACAAAATGATCACTCCATACATGTCAAAGGAGATGAGCCACATATTCCCCCCCGCCCCCACTGGTACTTAAGTGATTCAAAATCCACCTTTTATACAAAATAACACACACAACTCAGTCCCTATGAAACTCTAGTAATATACACCTAAGTCAAAAGGGTAACCATACAAAAAAAGGATTGCCAGGGTGGAGTTTCAGCATTCCTCACAAAGGGCTGCTTTTTCTTAGGCTAAAAGTATTCATGGAGCTGCTGTATTAAAGTTTATGCAATTACACCAGAAATGAATTTGAGCTTCATTGCTTGGAGTGTAAACAAAGGCATTATTATTTTGTTCAGACCTCTGGTCTTAATGAACTGATCAGATTATTCCATTCAGAGGTTTCACAATGATGAGGATCATTATGTGTTGTCAAAAGATTCCGCACATAACATTCATAACACTGAAGCTTTGCAGGAGCATAGCATTCTAATGTTAAAGGTTGATAAATTAAGCAGCCTTGGAATTCTTATTAAGTTTGTCAAGCTGAATTGTCAGGTATTTTGCCTTAGCTAATGGCTTGGGCAACCAACAGTCATTCACTACCAAGGCCATGTTTATCTTATTCAGGTAACTGAATTAGTGTTCACAAAGGTGCCAAACAGTAAAAAGCTGTCACAGTTTGAAGCAGGCTGCTCCAGATTACAGAAAGTAAATACTTCTTAAAGAAAGTTTCTTCCATCTGCTTATAAAGGGACACACCAAAGTGAAAAAGTGTAAGTCTTATGATTAGTACAAAGGTGAACTTAATTCATTCTTGATCTAAGTGTGATTCACATTGTTTATCTTCTCCTGCTTTACGATACCGAGCCCAGACCTGAAAACTCCACTACAGATTTATCATACCTGGAAAACGTTTAACATCACCACACATCATTTGCATTTCCCTTTTTTCATGCAAAGCCAATCATCCTTCATGTCTGCTTTTAATGCTTTCCCTTAATTTTTATTTTGATCCTCCCCTTTTGAAAAGGTATTTGCAGTTCACAATTCCCATTTCCATACACAACAGAAGTAATTCAAATACTAAAGATATAGAAAGAGTCATAACAGCATTGCTGCTCTCTGGCCTCCTTAGAAAAGCCCTAAACCACCCCCCAGCCCTGCTAAGCCCCCTCCAAGACACCCTGTCTGGTTTTACCAAGAACAGTTAAGGACTGATAACTTAGCTTTAACCCTCACTGTTAATGAAGCTGAAGAGAATCTTAATATTCTGAATTATTTATCTGTGCACCATCACAGTTTTAAGTCTTGCAAGCCTCCCTCAGTGCATTTATGATATTACTAAAAATTTGAAACAGGTACTATTGTAACTCTTATATTCATTGATGCTGAAAGGTGTTACATCAGTCTAAGTGACAATCCTTTGAAGAACCCTTCTACAAAAATCTAAGTAATATTTTTTAAGGCATCCACAAAATGAGGAAAAGAAAGTACAGCAGCATTCATGACAAGTTTGGGGATTTTTTTTTTTTCTCCTATACATATGACTTTTCCCTGTAGGAATTAAATTGTGACAAGAATTCAGTTGTGGAACAGTGTAAATCATCAATTGCCAGACTAGCCTGAGTTCTTTAATTACACACATCTACCACCACACACTTTTAGGCGCAAGGACTTCCTTCTGCTACAGAAATTTCATTTTAACTTCTACTCTGAAACCAATAAAACCAAAAAATTGCTCTGTTTATATTTTTGGTGGATTGACAGTGTGCACATAAGGTACAGAATGTTTTTTCCACACAGGTTCTGGGATTAATATTCTGTCTCATTTCAGCACTTGCAATGAACCCCCTCCTTCCTTATTCCTCCATTACAACCTTATACTGCATTCTGACAGCCCACAACATTAAAATACACTAAAATACTAGTCTTCATCATGTGATTAAAAAAAGAAGGGAATTTTATTTCAAAGTTCTTCACTGCAGATTTCCAATCCCCCTGGGCAGGTATGATTTTCCTCCTTGTATTTTTTGTACCCTGCCTTAAAAGTGACAAAACATGTGCTTTGGAACTGGGGTGTGTTGAGTCTCTGATGCATTTTCTGTACACTCCAGGACTGTTTAGTCAGTGCAGTGACTCAAGGAACCATGACAAGTTGATAACAGATGTAGTCAGCAAGTGTATTAATATTCAGATGAATAAACAGTAGTCCCTTCCTTCCAGTGTTCCTCAAGAGCAGTTGTTCTGTAAGATGGTGTGGAGACAGGCTCTGGCTCTAAACTACAACCAAGCTTTTCAAAAGCTTTTCCTGAACTAGACAAGGAACTGGCACCTAAGAATCTAGAATGGAACAGAAGACATGATTTGGAAAATAATTTCTTTCCCCTCAGCACACACACAAACGTTTTTCAAAACAAAAAAACCACAAAGCAATTTACTAAGATACAAAATTCCTGCAATGCACTATCTAGTTCATGGCCTTGTTCATGGGATCTGAGAATAATTAAAAAACATCATTGCCAGTGACAATTATTTTCAATTTTATTAAATCTTATGATGAACCCATCCCTATCAGTTTCTCATAGAAATGCTGGGAGGATTGCACAGTGCAATATCTTCAAACTCTCGTCTCAGGAGCACTGCAGGCTATCCCCATGGTGACCTTAGAGACACTTATAAAAAAATTAAACTCGCTGTACATGAAATGTAGATTTTTCTGGCTAATGGCACAATTTTACACATCTTTTAACACCTTTAACAGTTACAGTGCTGAGGATATCCTGCATAAGCCTTTTCCTGTGGCACAGGCACCTCTGCTGAGTTTTAAAATTAAACTCACAGAAAACTAAAGCTTTGCAGGAATAGACTGGAGGTGTCTCAAACTGCAGGGACAGGACTCCCTTCCAAGGCTTTCAGTTGTATTCTGGCCTAAACTCTGAAAAAATTTCAATATTCAGCTCAAATTCTGACTGAGGCTCTTCCTGAAATATACGCTGACAGTGTGCAAAAACATGCCAAAGCCAACAAAAAAATCTCCAAACCAAAAAATCAAAAAATTAAACAAAACCACCCCCAAAACCCTCCTCAATAACTTTTTGAAAAGTATCCCCAAATGCCCACCTCTGCCATTAGTAGCACAGATGCATTGTACAGTGATAGTAGGCCAACTTGAAACTTTATGAGTTACATAAACATCTTAAAATTGCACTTAAATGAAAATGATCAAATTCATGTTTTTGCAAATAAACAGATTTTTCACCTGTCTGCCTAAAATGTGACTTTTAATTTTTGTAAAAATCCACTCAAAATTTCTTGCTGTTTCAAGAAACTGATCCAAGCTATTCATTATTTCACAGAGATATCATTTAGTGTAAATTATGAAACAGAGCAGGCATTCTTCTTTCATCTTCTATAACCAACACCATCCCCTAATATTCGCATCACTTGGGAATAGGCAACTTAAAACTTCACAATAAGAAAGACATTGTTTAAGGATTAGGTGCATTTCCTGATTACACTGCATTTCAAGATTTGGATGAGTACCAAATATTAAGACCTTTGTCTCCAGGACAGATTTGTGAAATCTCAATGAGTTTCTCAATCTGCAGATAACAAACCTTGTAGGGACTACAAATAAGCTAGAGGACAAGCCAGGAATTCAAATTATCTTGACAAGTAGGAAAGCAGCTGAAAAACAAAGGATGTTTATTCAGTGGGGACAAAGGCAAGGTTCTGTACCTAAGCATGAATAATTAGCTATGCAAATGTAGCACGTGGACCAAGTAGTTAGCAGTTTTACAGGAAAATATATGAGTTTGTTATGCATCAGTGATGAACACAAGTCAACAGTGTTACAGTGTTGAGTAAAAGCCAAATACCCCCATCAGACATCTGGAAATGAGAGTCAAGATGCATCAGGCAATCTTTTCCCTCTAGGCAGGGCCAATAAAGCTTCAGTTGGAGCATGCCATGCAGCTCCTCACTTTGATTTCCAGGAAATATAGACTAACTGGGGAGAGGGAAACAGGGCACTCAAACAGCCAGGGTCCATTACCTATGACAAAAGACAAAAGTGTTTGGAAATGTTTAGCTGAAAGAACAGAATATGGGAAATGTGATGATAGCCTATAAGTATGCAAAAAGTTTTTGTCAGACAGAAGTGATGAACACATCTGCAGCCATAGAGAACTACAGAAGAAAAACTTGCAGTTGCAATAATAAAGATTCCATTTCCTCCCCAGAAAATTCGCCTCTATTCCAGCCCTTCACTCTCCTTTCCAACACAAGTGAAATGGACGCCATCCCTAGGCTGGTATTTTTAACAGGTGGAAGAAATGCTGTTAGAAATAAAGAAGGTATAACAGAGGCTCCTAAGTACTTCTGAAAGTTCCTTCCTGTATTATTTCTGTTAAAACCTGGCATGTACACATTCACACACAGACAGAGATAGAGAGGAAGGGCAATGAAAGCATGGGGAGAAATCCCTTCTCCTGCAACTCTTCTCCAGTTTTCCTTAACTGTAGTACAAGCACACAGGAGGGAGAAAACCAACTCAAGCTTCTAACTACTATTTGATATTAACAGAAGAACATGTGTCTAGCTTCTCCAGTTTGGGCTGGCAGTTGGGTTTTCCACCTTCAGAAAACCTCTGGAAAAATCATATCTGACAACTAACTCAAAGCAGTAACCCAACATTGCTCATTCTCACCATTAGCTAGTGTTTCATTCCCAACTATAGCGATTTGCATCCTTTTGCATTTGGCAGACACATACCTTGGGAGTACAGGCAGAAGAAGGGAGTGCTCCTCTACTAAGAGAACACTGCCATTGTCATTTCAGAAATTAGCAGAGACAAAGGAAAAACCTTGGCTAAAACACTACAATTACTCCCAACTAACAAAAAGGATAAGGCTGGGTCAGAAAAGTTGTACTTTACAAAGAACACATTGTCTGAGGTTTCTGTTTGGGAGTCTGGTGGTTTTAGGGGGAGTAGGCATGGGTGTGTATGCATTTGGGGGTTTTTCAACCAACAAGGAGATGCCCTGGGTTTATTTTATATGAACCAATGCACTGCCCAAGCTTTTTACACCCATCACACTACCTAATTCAGAGGATTAAATTACAAATGACATATTCTGATGCAGGGCTGAAACACTGCACGGGTGGTGGAAGACAGTGAAATATGGGACTAAATATTAGAGTTGTGCGATTACTTTTCAAGAAAAGTTGTTGCTTCCTAGGACTATTGCAAATATTTAATGAAAAAAATCAGGAAGAGAGAGAACATTAGGAAACAGTTAAAATCCACTGTCTACCTGGGTGTTTCTTACAGTATATAAGCCATCTAGAAACGGGTTTTCACTGCGTAGTGGAAAGTTCATTCCAGAGCAAGAATCATGTCAGAGGTAAATGTGGTAACTGACAGGTGAAATGGAACAGAAACAAACCTTGAGAGTTAACATCAAAGGAAGCCTGGAGTTGTATTTAAAAGCCAGAAATACACAGCAAGGAATTGTTGTGCACATATGGTCTGTGGTGCTGCAGCAGTATCTATATTTGCTATCACAGTCTTAAAAAAAAAAAAACAAACACCAAAACCAGCTATGTTATTGCTTTGAATCTAATGGTTCCCATCATCTAAATTCGATTCCTTGATGTAAACATACTGAGGATATTTTGAGAATAAAAATCACCACCCAAAGTGGTCAAAGGCCTCATACAGCAAATGGGACAAGAAAATGAAAATATATCTACAACTCAAGTAAAAATAATGCCAGGCAGCAGATCTTCATGTAATATTTGCTAGGCTGTAATGTTTTGTAAATTAAATTTCTGAAGGGAGTTTGTATGTACAAACACAGCGAGCAATACTTAGTTAATCCATAAATGTATTGGCTCAAGGAACAGTTTCACCACATGGTGTTATTTAGAAATCTGTGAGGCTTCTAGAAATTCAGAATTTCACTCTGCAGAAGAGCTTTCATTCCTGTTGCCCTGAATTTTCACAGTATCAAGTTTCAGAATACCTATTGGCAAAAATAACACTGATTGAGATAAAATGCAATTTATTGTAAAGAAAACAGCTAGACAGATTAGACTTTAGGACATATTCTCCTCTTGATATATGTGCTTAATTCCTCTCAGCACTAAAGGGTATTATTTGCATGTTTCAGAACAGACTATATGCCTTTCAACTTCACTGTAATATGCAGGTTCCATTTCAAAAATGAGTGGGTGTTAAATACAAGAGCATACCACACAGCACTCAAGATTATTTAATGATACAAATAACATGACTGCACCATGCCAGGAGGGTTCAAAAAGTGGCTGAAGGAGATTTAAGTTAGCAGCCCTCTCCATCAGATAATTTCTAAGGCCACCAAAATATTTGCTTTTACTTATTTGTGCTTGCTGTTTTCAGCTAAGAGACCACCTCTTTTATCCCATGTATCCAGACAAGTGAAACTCCTGCAATAAGGCTTGCCAAAAATCCCACAGTAGAAAGAAATAAATTCCATCAGTAACACCTCCATGCCTTAAAATTCTTATATAATTGTGTTAAATATATAAAGTATTTACAATTTGCTTTGAAAAAATAAATTATGGCCAGAAGTCAGTTTTTTTACATTATTTCTCCATACTTTTTGTCTAGTTTACAGAGCCTTGGACAAGTAACACAACATTTATGTCACAGTTAACAATTGGACTCCATCTTTCAGGTAATTTTCCAGCCTCAATGATTCGACAATCTCTGATGGAAGTGAGGTTAAAAAAGTGACTGCTCACTGTTTGGCCAGATCAGTAAGGAACAAAAGTGCAAAGAATTTACTTATGTAATACAAATGAAATAAAGAGTGGATACAAAGCGGTGCCAGCATTAAACATGAGGACAAGCACTTGCAGTAACAGGCAGGAATAAACAGAGAAATGAAAGAAAATTTGAGCTATCAGAATAGATGTATTTTCAAGACACTCATCTGTTTTGAATCCAACACTGATTGTGGGACAGAGTCTAGCAATACATTTTACTAACTTAGGAAAATAAATGGTGAGATGCAACTCCAAGTACTTTTATACTCCAGTGCTGATCAACAGAGACTCCTTAGAAAGCAACCTAGAGCATCTGAAGCCAGCAAACAATAAACTGCAATTTAACTACATTCAGCTGCCTTGGCACCAAGCAAACAATCAAACTTCTGAAGAGGCCGGCTTAAATCAAATTGAAAAAAAACAAACAAAAAACAAACACAATGAACGAGCAAACTTCCAGCCTCCTCATCCTTTACTATAGTAACAATGAAGCAATAGGTTAGACATATCAGAATTATATTATCACAATTACATTCCAGTCCTGAAGTGATAAAAACTTAGAGGAACATGAAATATTTAATAAACCTAGATTTTTCTCAGTTTTCTTAAATTGGCTAACACACTCGCATCAAGAAGAGTGAAAGATAAAGTCAGGACAAAATCTTTTCTGAATATTTTAAAGATATCCTGATATGATAACAGAGAAACTACTACCAATCCAGTTTTATATCGCATTTACATGGAGTTACAAATAGTACAAAATAGTACAAAAGAAAACCCAAAACACATCAAGTGATAGGAATAATACTTCTGCAGTGTAAGAGTTTCACAACAATACCTGGGAGAGGCTGCACACAGACTTTTGAGTTTTTTCTTCTTAAGGAGAAGAGAAAACCTGCTTCAAAACTTATGAGAAATGGAAGAAACCAAAAGAATCCTTAAAGAAAAGAATCCTCAAAAGCATTTGCTGCATGCAAGGGTAAATATTAGCTCCTTCTGTGAGAGATGCCCAAGTCACATTTGTCCAGCTAGGTGTTGGCAGAGCCAAGGCAAAGACATCCCTTTGACTCCTGAGCAAACCCACTAATTTTTTTGGTTTTGCCAATTAAGATAGAGTTGGACAGCAAGGATCACAGACAAAGATTCAAATACCTTTCTCACCCCTTTATCCCAAGCTCTACTCCCCCTCCTCATTCCCAGCTCCCCTCCTGCCCTGGCCAGCACCCACCAGTACCTGCCTGCAGCTCCTTCCTCCTCAGGGCTCCACGCCAGCATCACCTTCTCGCCACAGGGCACAGCTCCTTGGGGATAAAGCTGCTCCTGACTCTGCTCCAGCATCACCTTCTCCCCACAGGGCACAGCTCCTTGGGGATAAAGCTGCTCCTGACTCTGCTCCAGCATCACCTTCTCCCCACAGGGCACAGCTCCCTAGGGATAAAGCTGCCCCTGACTCTGCTCCACCCCCCCAAACAAAGTCCCTGCTCTAACCCCCTCAATTTATCCCCACCGGGACACCCAGGTGCTTCTCTGCTCTCCTCAGGCCTGAGGGATGGGACTCAAACGGGTGCACCTGGGGCACCATGGCTGAGGGCTGGCTGTGCTCTGGGGGCAGCTGCAACTGGTTGAAACTAGCTGTAACAGATTGGAACCGGCTGGAACTAGTTGGAACCAGCTGGAAGAGGTTGGAACAGTCTGGATGTGGCCAGAGCAGCAGCAGTGCTGACACCCCTCAGGCAGGCCCAGCTGCGGCCCCTCTGCGTGCAGCCCCCATGAGGGCCACGGCACGGCCAACCTGGGAACTCCCATCCCACCTGTAACTTCACACTTTTATTTTTAATCCTTGCACTCATCTGAGCGAGTGGTACTGGGGAATTCCACACTGGGTACTACACAAGCCATTTTCCAAGGTGTCCACAGAAGGCAGGAGGTTGCCTCTCCCTCTCACTCTCCACACCAACACGCAGCCCCTCAGCCCAACCCTTGTTTGACAGAAGTTGCTGTGTAGGTAAACTGGTGTTATTAACACTTCCATCAACCAGAGTGTTTCTCCAGCTCACACTGGCCACCAGCATACTCAAAGGATGAAGAAACCATGGATTTGATGTCCCAAGCCCCAGGGGCGGGTGAGTGCCATCCATGATTTTCCAACACGCAGTCTTGCTCTATTTTTCACTCCAAAGATTCAATGCCCCTTTGACACCTAACCAAACTAGCAATTAGTTGTCAAGGTGCAGCTGAAATGTCAAAATAAAACCAGTAGATTTAATCAACATTTCCATGGTAGCTGAAATTATGCTGCTTAATGGCTGAAATGGGTTGCAATAAAAGGGAGTTGACTGTGTTTCCCTGAAAATTGATTCCTGGAAGAACAGTCAAACACAATTGCTTCAGGAAAGAACATTAAAAAATATTAAACCATGGGTCTCTCAATTGCCTTAAAACATGGGCATAAAATCTAAATCTCTTTAGGAGTATACCAAATTTAGCCGTAGATTTAGCTGGAGAAAATAAATTTAGAAAGGGAGATTTTGTTTGGAGTAAATCTTTGGAACAGCCTAGCTGATTACCTTTTCATAAAGACTTCATCTTCTGAGGGAAAAACATGTTAACTAACTCTCCCTGGTGCTTTGGATATTTGAAGTTTTTTGGTGAAATATCTCATCATTTTCATTCTACAGCCACTGACAACAGTGCTCTCTCACCAGGACAATGTATATAAAAAAGGAAAAAAAACCCTTGATTTGAAAATGATGGGTTTGACCCATGAGCTCAAAAATGGAAACATCATTCTATATGTGACACTTAAATTGTACAAGTATCTAAAAGTATCCAACAAAATTTAAAGATTAAATTATTTGATAAACAAGACTGTGTTTGATATTACCATAGGCACCGATTTCACAATATCTCAAGAAGCATGTGCAGAACATGTTTATAACTTTTTTAAGGTGCAAAAAACCTACTCATGTTCATTCTTAAGGATATATTTGCAGTTGGACAATTAAGTTTTCCATGTCTCAATGCACTGAGGTTTTATACAAGATATTTGTGGAAAAAAAGGGAAATTGGTATTCTTTTTGCAGTTCTGCTTCTTTATAATAGCACAGAAAATACTTCCATCATGCAAATTAATCTTGTGGAGAAATGACAGACTGATGTTAACTATCTTGCTGTCAAATTTTAAAGCAGTATCTCATTTGTCTTTAAGTTTTGTAAGTACCTAAATCTATCAATATCTTTTAAAAAAGCAAAATAAATGGATAAAGAAACTTTATTAACTCTAGCTACATGTCCATTTTATGTTGATAATGTCTGAGGTTCAAAAGCTGAAGCTCTAGGAAAGGGTAACAATTTCATATTTTGTCATTGCATGATAAGAAAGGACAAGTGCAATAACAATGCAGCAGATATGAGGATTTTCACAGTTAGCAGCCTGCCTGTCACACCCCTCATTATCTGGCATGCAGATGGCTTTTACAATATTTTTCCCAAGTATCCTGCAATACTGAAATGAATTCTATAAAATTATCTGCCATATGTTTATAAATACTATGTACATTGTGATTACACCTAGGCTGAAAGAGAGGGACATTTGCATATGGAAGCTGTCAGATATCTCACTAATGTGCAATATTATTTATACATGCACCTTACAATTAATTACAGATGAAGATTACTACTGGGAGAAGAATTAAAGAGAGTTGGTTTAGCACAGTCTGACAGATTTCATATAGATGCACTGAACTGCCTAAACACAACTTGAAAAGTCAGGAAAGCTTGTGTGGAACCTAATTTTGCTGCTGCAAATAAATACCCAGCCACTTATCTCTTTCATCCCAAATTGATGCTTTGGGAATAGGACGAACACTGTGACAGTTACTTTGAACCAAACATTGATATCAAAAGAGCAAAAATTAGATAAATATTCCAGCAAATGCCAGGTCTAAGGGCTGCAATGACAAGAACTTTAGGAAATATTGGAAATAGCTGCTCATTCAGAGAATTGTTCTTACAGGGGTGCTTAGTGAAAGGTGTGTAGAGTGATCTAAGAGATGCACCATTTCTAATTAACAAATTAACTGTCAAGTCATTGTAGTAGTTAGCAGCTCCCAAATACCCAGGGCAGGAGCAATGAGAGGAAGGGAACAGGCTGATGGGCCAGCAAGAGCCAAGTGCACAGAGTGGTCTGAGAGGGAGGGAGCAGGGCAGGCAATTCTATCCCACCCCCTGCCTTGGCTGCCCCATCTGCCAGGTGACCTCTGTAACTCACAGAATATCCTGCAGTTGAATTGCCTGGTTTTGCCTGGCGTGCAAGTGGCTGCCAACCTGGCCAAGGCTTGATACACCTGTTGTTTCTTTGCATTTTAATATCATTGTTTGTCATTACTGTTGCATTAACTGCTGGCTCCCTCAAGAAATGTGCATAGTTAAACCTGTAATTTTTCTACTCTGAAAACCTTCTTGCTCTTCTTTTGGGTAAATTTGCAAATCCAAGTTAGAAGTATCCTCATTAGCAACCTGTTTACACTTATATTTTATGTATTCTAAATGATTAAAAGAACTGTCCAAAACAGCAGTGGACCTTGGTCTCAGACCACAAAAGAGGTCATCCCCTTTTATTTTGCTGCTGCTTCATCCAGTGCTTAATTACCTTCAGCTAAGTACCTCTAAAACTGCTGAATATGAATTTGTTTTTATCTTTGGTTGTAGTTCTTCCCCTTCCTGCTAACTCACAGAATTTTCTATTGCAGACAACCTTTGTTTTGATGTCTGCTTATATAACTTTTTTGTATAAAGGGCCTTTTTTCCTTTCAATCCACACAACATGATGGTGACTTCCATACAAACTCATTTTATTTCACTGTGTGTGTTCTGTGGTAGCTGTTAGCTCTGCACTGAGAGATGTCCCAGAATGGGAGCGCTGAATTACAAATGCACATGTGGCCATCCAGAAAATGTACCCCTTGAATCTCAGATAGCATTTAATTTGACATTATGGCCTATTCAGCATGCACAATATTCACATAACAATCACAGTCCACAGTCATGTTGTGCTAAGAATCATACAATCACTTTGTTAGACTCACTTGCAGAAAGGCTGCTTTTCCAGTCCAACACATAAGCCTGAAAGTAAATTCATTGTGCTGGAAATTTCTCAGTAATTGTAAATCCTCTAGAAATAAACTAATTTGTATGTCATTTAAGAAACAAGACTCCTTTTGGTAGCTGCATGTATCTAGTCATGGAGTTATTGGAATGATTACAGCTGTGTTCATCTAATATGGAAATGCAAATACAATGTAACCATCTTTCAGCAATAGATCAGGACATACTTTGAAAACTGTTTCAGGGGAATTCAAGCCAGAGATGTGTGCACTGAAAGTCATTACAGCAAGACTGTTAATCAGTCTTTAAAAAGCAAACAACAAAAAAGACGTTCACAGACATTTTGTGGTCCGCACAAGAAGTTGGACATTACAGGAGAAGCTATTCAAAGCTCTCAGTTACTCCCCTACACGTGCTCTGCAGAAACTTCCATGACATTTCTGATGAGAAAGGACACTGAATTTGTTCCTGCTTCTGTGCCTGCACCACAGAGGCACCTCTAAGAAATGATTTGGATAAAAATTGTTCAGCCTATATGTACTAAAATGCAGAGATACATGCTCTGCACTTGTAAGGATAAAAAAAAGCAGGAAGAACCCCCACTGACTTCATTAAAAAATAGAACATCTCACTAATGCAGCATCACTTTTAGTTTTTTCTCTCTAATTCAGCAGCTAGAGAAATTATCATGCCCTAAACTGACTCCTCTGAACATCAGACTTCTCACTGTGTGGAGTGATCTGACATTAAAATACATTCATTGACTGGCTGCAGAGCTGAGACTCTAGCACTATTCCCCATGTATCTTTGTTTAGTGGCTCTGCACAACAGATGGAATTTTATGTCATGCAGCATTAGGCTACTGTTAAATTTTAATTTCAATTAATGGTCTTTATACTCTTTCTTTATGCACACTAGGGATACTTTAGGCATCCATTTCCCTTCTAATTAGCTTTTATTGCTGAATTCATTCTGAATCTCTGGAAGTCATTAGATTCTGTAGGATTCACAGCTGAATTTACTTACTCTCTAATAAAATTAATTAGTCCCTCAAAAAAAAAAAAGGAAAATAAAAGGCTGAATTAGGTCTACTTTTATGCATATAGGTAAATATTAAAAGTCTAAAGTGTCTACACATCTTTCTGCTAGAGTTTGCTTGTTAATGTTGACTTCTATCCTGGTTATTAACATCAGTGTTTCTCAGGTTGATGCTTTGCCTACTTCATTTAAAATGAAAGCTGTTTCCAGGGCCATGGCTCCTGGTTTATGGCACAACATCACTTGTACACCACGCTGGGTCAAAGACCAGGTTTGCCTTGTGAGTTTCCCTAGAATATTGTGCTCACTGTAAAACTGAGCCTAAGGCACAGGTAATTTTCACAAGCACCGCTAGAGAAACTCAGATGATTTACTCTGAAAAATTGTAATGAGTATAAAAACTTTTATTGGTCTGTTGGAAAACAGAAACAACCAAGGTAATGCAAGAAAGAAAACAGTATCACACCAGTATGATTGCTTTCTGTATTTTTAACATTTGGACAGTTGTTTATAAAGTCTTGGCTGGCTTAGTGACACAACAACATTAAGCTCTAATTTATCACTGTGCTATAACTCTGAAAATGGAATAATATACCTTCAGGGGAGAGGCAGTGAAAGATCTCTTATTGTATATATTACAATGGAATATTTATGACACTAGTTAAGAGTCTGTGACAGCTTTTGTGGTAACCTCACATTTTGAGAAGCATAAATTTTATGTGGTTATTATATGGCCACAACATAAGTAATTAGCAAAATATTGCAATATTTATAAGATTCAGAATTGAACTTAGCACATAAATTTCCTTTATTTATGCTTTTTGCAATATCAACACTCATACTGCATTACATTTGGAACCTGGTCATGAACATGCTACAGCCATTACTATCTGTTCAGGTGTGTAAATAAAAAGGTACATTTATACAAGAGTCTCCATGTGTGACATCTGCATGGTTCTTACAGGCAAGTGCATCTCATGTAATAATTCATTTTATTCAACTCCATTGTTTGGAAGACCTGGCTTCACAGAGGTGACACCCTCACAGACAAAAGACATTTCTATAGCAGACAAGCAGCAAAAGGTGTGACAGTTTGCAGCCAAGGGTCCAAACACTGCTCTGAAACAAACATGCAACACAAAGTAAATACTGTCACTGGAAGCATAAGCAGTGTGGCAGCAAGGGCAGTGGTTATTTCCTTGTCCAGCTTGGCATTTCCATACTTGGGATATCCTCACCAAACTGGCTCCAGATTTCCTGTTTAGTAGAAGAAAGGAAAAAAGTTGACTAAAAAAGTACTTCAGAATAGCAGACTAATTTAGCATTTCTCTGGCTTGCTCCTGTAGTAATAGCTGATATTTTTCCATTCTGATTTTTTTTTTTTTCCAATTCCACATACTACACCTAAGAGTAGTAATACTTGGCTTTATTTTCGTATATTCCACTTCAGCTCTTGACTCTTTGCCAAGTGCATGCTCTTAGAAAAGCCCAAGCCTCTTCCATCTCTGCAGCAGGCACAAGTGGCATGAACAAAAGAACAAAGCTGGCTGGTGGGCTCATGAAAAAGTGCATAAAAGCAAAGACAGCTCAAAAATGTACCAAGCAAACAGAGACATGCAAGAAGAATGCTTTACACTGTGTCATAGTTCAGGTGCTCAAGGTAAATCTACAATTCCCATATCTACCATGTTGTTTCTCCTTAGCTTGCAGGGAGAAAGGGACCACAGGAAACCCCTGGAGAGGGGTCAGCTGTTCACAGTGGCTCCAAAAGGACACTGAATATATCAGAGGATTTTTCCCCAATTGGAATAAGTTCCCATCAGATAAAAGGCATCTTGTTCAGGCACTGCCTCAGCAAGGTGCCTCAGTCTCACCCTCATAAACCCAAACTAGATAAACACAGAAAAAGATTAAAAAAAACACTTCGAAATTCGCTTGATCATGAACTTTTTTTCCTCATGTATAATAATGTAGCTCAACGTAAAAAGTGAGTAAAGTAGAAGCTTAGAGAATTAGGTCACTCAAGGAAATTAAAAGGCCAAATCTGCTTTGCCTTTCTGGAACAACTGGTAAAAACAAAAACAAGAATTATTCCAAATGGTATTTTCTTAGGCTTCCTCATTATCATTTCCACGCAGTTCTTTTTCACAAGATTGAAACAAAAATAAGTAACTTTATTTATAGAAAATGTTTAAATATTCATGGTCATGAAGCATGGCACAACCTCATTTCATGTTATTCAGACTCAAAATGTGAAATAAAATTATATTTTCCCCCAATTCAACCTTTTTAAAAAGGAAATGCTGACTAAAACAAAAGAATAATGCAAAACAGTTGATCAGAATAAAAGAATGATCTGAAGTATAGATGTTAACTGAAAAGCTTTCATTTTTACTCAAGAGCTATTATGTGTTTTCATCTAGATTTTTTGGGTTTGTGATATTTTTTGCATAAATACGTTTGAACAATGAGTAATACAGATTTATCTATGAATTAGTTAGTCTGGAATTTTAAATAGTCTCAAGAATTCAAGCTGGTCAAAAATGAAGTAATAAAATCTAAGTCACCTACTCCAATTAACATACCTAATTTCTTCTGTGGTTTCTGTAGCTATTTTTCCCATGAGCCCATTCCACATGCAAAATTTGCAACACCGGTGTACTTCCTTGGGTTTATGTTTTCAATATTATTTGGATTTACAAATCATCAATTTTGACTTAATCCTCATTCAAGTAAATTTATTTTTTAACTTGTAAAGATAATTTATATTTACTGATTAGTAAAGTTTGGGTTAGGGTTTTTTTGGTCTTTAAAAAAAAAAAAAAAAAAAGCTGATGCACACCCCTGACGTGCAATTTTTGTTTTAAAGCACTGAGTTAAGAGTTCCCTGAAATTTTTGAGCACTTGTCTTTGAAGTATCATGTGTGGCATCCCTTCTCTTTGAAATATTCCAAGCTGTCTGTGCCAGTCTGGGCTCTGCAGCCACTTCACCTCAGACACCCAGGAGCTGTGCCTGCGAGTCCTTGCCACCCTTCCAAGGGCAGCTTATTTCCTTCGGCAGCTTTTGTCTGGGATCATTTCATTGTGTCACTGACTAACAGGCCCCCTTGGATTGTCATCCTTTATTGCCTATTCCTGACAGCTGCAAAAATACTGGCTTCCTTTTTTAATCATGAAATGAATTGTTGCAGGAATGGGGAATGCTACAGTTTCCTCCATATATCGTTCTTCAATCAGAAAATTGTAATTTCTCAGATGCATTAGCACAATATACTAGGAAACAGCTGCATAATTTAACTTAATTGTTAAGCAATACCTCATTATAGCTAGACAGTAAATTCAGCAGTTCACATTTTTCGTGTGCCTCATCTTTTCAGAGCTCACATCATGTTCTCTTTTTCATCTGCCTTTTTTCTCCCAAAGGTGCTGGAAAAGAACCATATTTGCAATAAAAATGAATTTAATCTTCTTTAAGAACCAGTTTAAATTCATGGTAGATGCTTAAGATTCAAACTGATAGGAAAGTAAGCCTTTCTCAATAACCCTGCAAAGTCTGAGAGCAGATACTCATCTATTCTTTTTAAACAATAAAAACCTCCATCCAAAATCCAAGAGCAAGTAATAATTTTGTTTTGAAATACATCTTAACTTCTAAAGGCCTATGATAGCAATAAATATTGTTCAGCAGAGTAGAGGTGGAGAGCCTCAAAAAGAATTCTATTCAATGCCAGTGCTGAGTACCTAATATACAACTTGTTTTTAGATACTACAAGACACAAACCCATTTGCATTCCCCACTAGTTCATCTAAGAAAATGTAATTTATGGTATGAAATTGATAGTGTCAGCCAACATTGCCCTATCTCTTCTCCAGACATTGAGTAAATCTAGTTTCTTTCTCTCTCTATTTCTCCCTCCCTTTCCTTTCCTCTTGAGTCAGTTAATTGTAGGTCTTCTTTACTTCTAAGGTTTTTTTTCTTAATTTAGTACTTTCTGAGTCAATTTGGACTTAGTTGTTCAAATTACATTTGAGTTCAATGGCCAGACTTGGCTATTTGCATAATGTATTCACATTATATGTCCATGTGCTAATTCCCAACTCCCACGCAAGTTATTAATTTACTGGAATTTCTAGGTTGACAAAGGAAATAATTCCATTCAGTTTCTATATTAGATATATTTTATGTTTTAAGTAACTGCTTCAAAGACACCTCAGTTTCATTGCTGCCATTGTCTAACCACATGATCAGGTCCTCTAAAATATTTCTATTTATACTGCATCATTAAATAACAACTGGAGCTGCCAGTAACTGCCGCTGGTTTCTGCCTCTTTGGCCCAGCAGCTTTCCTGTATTCTGGATATGGACTGATACTGCCTACCTCAATAAGTGACAGAGCTTATTCTGGTTTTAGTGGTTGTAAACCCCCTTCCTATGTTCCTATCCAATACAATGTGGGAGAAGGAAAAGATTTCACCATCACAAAGGTGACACTGACCCTCTCACCTCCTGGAACAGATTTTTTGCCCTCTCCAATGCTGAAAATAGAGGACACAGCATCTTCATTTGTAAGTCTACTTCCAGCCACATAAAAAGCAGACAGAACTAATTTTGAGTAAGGTCAGAACAGTAAACATTAAGAACAACCACTCACATTCCGTGCTCTAAGTTAGGACTATTACAGAGAAACACTCAAGAGAGAGTAGGAAAACTTCAATGACCTTTCTTCTTGCCAGTTCCATGTACTAGGAGCAATCAGTAATTAAAGGTGTTCTATATCTGGAGCCAAGCATTAAAAAATATTAAACCTTAAGACTTGGTGGGAGGGTTTTGAGGATTTGTTTCTTTATTATTTGGTTTTGTTCCCTTTTTTGTTCACAGAAATTAGAATAAAATCACTTGGATACAAGAAACAGTAATACCATGAATACGCAAGTGTTTAGTCAGACCATGTAACTACTGATACCAATCAATCATCCTTGTAGCTTCTGATCTGTGTAATTCCCCACCCACTGACATTCAACTAGTTTCTAATAATCCTTTCTTTAATAAAAAAATAAAGGTTTTTTGCATATTTATAACCCTTTCACAATTAAATGTTGAGTTTCACGGTTTTTTGACTATTAATATACATCTTAAAACAGCCTGACTTAATTCCATCAATTGAAGAAGTTCACAGTGCTGTAGAGTGGTTTTCCTGCTAAGCAATAGCTCCCAATTTCACTGCTATCTATGCAGTTTGTTTCCCACCTTGTGGATTAATACACAATCCTTGCTCTTTCTCCCTCATGTGGAAACATAAAGGTCCTGATCAGTACACCTGGACATTTTAGAAATAGGATGTGGAAGTTCAGAATCTGACAAAGCATGGTGAAAATACCTAGCTGTGCATTAGTATGCAATTATACAATGAAATTTGCCTGTAGTTAGACTAAAGGGGATGCCTAATTGGCTTCCTAACATGGTCATCTAATTAGAGTAAGCAGAACTCCAGTCATTATATTTAGTTCTTTGGAGAGCCAGTTTTTGTTGAGAATTACAGAAAAACCATAGAGAAACAGGCTTACCAGTGTTTCCATGAGGGAAGGAATATTTCACTTCCAAATTAGGCAAGGGAAAGGAAAAGATCATTATAAATATGTGGTGATATTTAAGTGTATGGTTTACACCAACACTATTTTCTTGCCACATCAAAAAAAAAGCACTGTTTTATTTAGAACAGGTATTAAAATAAGCGCAAACCTGGGAGCAGTGAACACCTGCTATGAAATATGCTACATTGCCAAGATGCAAAAAACCCAACAAAACTACACTGCTTGACTTGAAAATATCCATAGCTATAGAATGAATGTTTCCAATGTAGATTTAAGCTGTGTGTTACAAACAGCAGCTGGCCTCAGTGGTAGGAACTAAGGAAAGTGCTCCCCATGGCAGAAGCAGTTTCTTGCCCTCTGCTTCCAACCTGCTGGAACACACACCACGGATGTGGGGATTTCCTCCAAGTGCAAGGTTATATACTGCATATTCTGTCATTCCATTTCATACATATATCCTAGTCACAGACTCCTCACATATTTGATGTACTGTGAAGACACTGATCATGTCGTGGACAATTTTTGTTTGCCTGTTCCAAGCAGCAAGATGTTTTTGACCAAGTCAGAACCCCATTAAGAGTATTTCTCAGTGCGGTTCAGTAAGTCTGAACATTATCTAATAAATTTGATTATGAGTTCACTGTTCCTAGTTAGAATTCAAGAGTAGCTTAGATGAAGAAATGACACTTTTTAACCAGGTCCGCTGATGAACAGACCAGAAAAGGACAGTAACTTAGCAAATTGAAAAATGCTGAAGAGTGACAGCTATTTGTTCTTTAAACCAAATCTCCCTGGAAAAGTTTGTCAATCTGCTGTTGTAAGAATATTTAAAAAATGTTCTAATAAAATCTGTGGGTTTGTTTGCAACAGAGAAAAAAAATGAAGCCCTTCTATGGTCAGTGGAGCAGCTATGAAAACAACATAAAACAAAAAATAAATCCGAAAAGCAAAACCTAAAAACAATTACCCAAACAAGTGTAACTTCCCTAATGTGCTAGGTAAACAATAATTGATTAGCATATTTTGCAGTTCCCTGGTAGCCAATCATACTTATCCACAAGGACCTGAGTCTCTGTTCTGCATGAATTAACCTTCATTGTTATCTCTCAGAGTTTTTGAATGGCAAACACTGTAACAATGATTGAGATTAAAATGTTAGCCTGAAGTCAGATACCTGATACAATGGATGAATCTCTAATTCACTTTTAAATTGCTTAAATAATGTTTCATTCAAAATTTTCTGCATGAATGAACATTAATTCAGCAAAGAAAGAAATGTTGCCATGTTTAATTCGATAGTTTTAAAAATCTAGTTATTAAAAGATTCTATTTTAGCATTTCCTTTGGTATTCTGTTCATTGCAATTCATTTTAAGATGCATCACTAGGCCATGAGAAAGAGATTAAATAAAGCTCTAAAATGCTGCCCAAACTGAATATTTGTTTTTATGACATAGCTTTTTTACACAGGCAACTATGAGAAAAATTAATTACACCATTTGATAGCAGATTAACACAATCATGGCCTCCATTCCTACAGCAGTTCACTGATGAGTAGGTAACAACTAATAAAGAAGATTCTTGAAGCCTAGTGGGTTTAATTGTCTTTGGCATTTAGACAGATCTTGTTCCTTGAAAACCTCTAGAAGGTTGACCTTTGATAAGCAAGTGCTGATCAAAAGTCTTCTAAGTCACAATCTGAAAGTGTCAATTCTGATCTGTGATTCTTAAAATTTCACTTATTTTGAAACTAGAGAATTTCTAAAACACCCTTAAGTTCTTAAAATATTCTGTTTAATGAACTGTCAAGTGAATGGTTCAATGAAATAAAATAAATCAGCATTAATCTGATTTAACAGGATATTTATTAAGGGAAAAATACAGGGAAATCCACACACTATGGTTAGAAACTTACCACTGTTACCACAGAACTTCTAGTTTACTTTTAAGAATTTGTCTGAGAAATAAAAGCATTCACATTCTGTAAGAGATTGTAAAATTTGCAGCAATAGATCCTTCACTATAAATCAGGGAACCCTATACTTTTTTTTCTTCCATCATTCCCTAAATCTTCACATTCATTAGAACAGGTAACAGAGCAGCTCTCCCCATCCCTGCTGCAGCCTCAGAAGTCTCAAAGGGGTCCAGCAATGCAAACTGAGTGGGGTGTTAGGGAATAGGCTATCCCAAAAAGGTTTGGCTAGGAAGGAGGAAGAGATTTCCAATTAAGTTCAAAACTTACTTCCTCAAGTCCAAATTAAGATATGCGATTTTAAACATTAATGTATCCTTGCTGCTCTGGCAGTCTGGATTCCGGATCACAGCACTGTCAGGACAGCTCTCAGGGGAGCTTTAGGAATCTTGTACCAAACACAGCTTTTGAAGTTGGGAAATTACAAAGAGCATTTGGCAAGAAGGCTGCCACAGGTCAGGTCCCAGATCTGCTTTTGTCCCAGACACCTTTTTGGCAAAAAGGAATACATTTATCAATCAGCACCAGGAAACTACCATTTGAAAATATTATTTCAGGCAATTCAGAGCACTGGGTCATTTCCTTTCTGGACAGAGCTTTTTTGAGTGCCACCTGTTAAAAGAACACTTCCATTTGGTGTTAGCTAGCACTCAGCATCCGTTGTTCTTATTTAACTCTCATAATATTTTTGACCACGATGCAAAAAGAAATTTGTGAGGAGACAAATAGTCATTGGGGCCTTCAGCTCACAGGTGTTTCCCCTGGCTGCTTGCAATTGCTGCCTGTCTACTGGGTCACACTGAGACCACAATCCCTCTGTTGCTGAGCATCTAGCTCTAAGGCAGCTTTTGTGGTAGATTTACCCAGACAAGCCACAATAAGATAGAAAACCCCAAGACATACAGCTTTTCTATAGGTAATCATCCACACAGATATCCAGGGTGTGCCTGAGGAATGGCAGCAGCTTGTGCACCAGGGTGTGAGTGTTTGTCTCACAGCCTGAGGTGAGAAGTTAAGGAAAAGGTAAATATCCTAAATACTCAATGCAGTATTTTCCCACTCTCAGCTTGTCCTACACACTGCCACAAAGCTGACTGTGAAACAGCACTGGGAATGTCTGTGTCAATGCTTGTGTGCCCACAATGCAATCCTGTAACCTCAAGAACATCATCACCATTTGTCTTCTTCCTGGAGTGCTCAGCAAGCTCAAATTGTATCTATTTGATATTTAACTTGGCCATAGGTTCACGTTCACATTGGAAATGTCTTTATATATACCTTCCTGTAAATTAAAACTCTGCCCTCACATTTTGAGGAAGGCTTTTTGGGGCAGGCATAGTGTGAAGCAGGCACACCTTAAGGACATGAGCAGAGCTTCATTTCACCACAAAAATAAAGGTGCTCATTCCATGTTAACTGGGAATTTGCTACCCCACTGTGGAGTGTGGAGGCATATTCACAGTTGCAAACAGGCTGCCCTGCTCAGTGTTCACAGGCCAATGCACAGCCTGCTACCATTTAGCAGTGACACTGCTGAACAGCAGTAGAGACTCTCTGAGGAGAAATGAACAGGCAACCCTGAACTCAGGAAGATGCATTTATCAAAATTTTGAAATATTCCAGCTGACAGAGACAGCAATCCTCAATTTCCATTTTCCTAATTGCAAAGCCAAGCTAAGGAATTGTAGTGTCTTACAAAGCAAGGGGGAAAAATTAACATGTTCCTCAGTATCTACTGTACTTCCTCTCACCTTTGAGTAATTGCAGTTTGTTAGTACACAGTCACTCACCACACACACAGAACATTACCTCTTGTTATCTTATTGCAGGGGTTCCATACTGTTGTCTCCAATAGGAAAAGTCCCATACCTTCTTGGTGTTTTCTCATAGGCAGCTCTCAGAGCACTGAGTCTTTCCTCTTCACAGAGTGACCAGCAGACTCCAGTTCCCCTCTCACGCAGCCACCCCACTCTTTTATAGCACTCTTCTTCTCATTGGGTACAGCTGTGGCCTATTAAAGTCAGGCCTGTTCCTAATCTTTGATAATTGGCCCAGCTGCAACTCCTTAGGGGTAAGATTACTTTCTACACTATCTTTATTTCCTTACATTCTATCCCCCTACAATCATCTTGAAGGAAAGGGCCCTCCTTGGAATAATTGCTGTTGCTGCTATATCTTGTTGCATTATTTCATGTTACACAACTCCCTACATGGTATGCCACAGGCAGGAACAGCATCTCTGCTGTCCTGGATAGGAGGCAGTGAGAAAACCTTCCTCACCTGCTGGGCATGTCCTGGGGTGATGGAGCCAGGCTGCAAGAAAAGCTTAATCTCAAAGACATTGTCTCAAAAATAGTCTAGGAATAACACAAGAAACTTAACTTGGTGCTTAACTTGGCTACTTTTTTTTCTTGTTTTTATCTTTTTTTTTTTTTTTTTTTAATGTAAGTTAAGCCTAGCAAAATGTTTTTAAATAATGCAAGGACAACCTTGATAAGTATTGAATATTTTAATTAACACTGATTTTATGACTGGACAAGGAGAATTAAGAATTTCTTTTATTAGCATCTTTCTGTAACACAGCAATTTAGCTGAGAGAAAGAACAGTGCAGATGCATTATGTTAAGACCCTAGGAAGTATCTGTCAGACCTCAGGAAACAATAACTGCATTAGAAATATTGATGCTGTAAAAGTTAAAAAAGCAAACCTCAAATTGTTTACTGACCTGAAACATTGAGGAAAATTAACCAGCAGAAGCAAAATCAGCTTGTTGTACCATTTACATAATTCACCCAGCTGAGCTGAAGGCTTCTAAGTTATAAATAAAATAAAAGCATATGCTGGATACTTAGCCTGGTTTTCTAAATGGCTCATCCACATAGTGTGCAGGTTCAATTTGTATGCTGGTGCACACTCACCCCAAGACCCTGGATAATCTCAGGTCATGGAAGTGTATTCTTGGCTGTAATTTTTGTATTACTTGCTTGAAAAGTTGTGAGTGACATAGGGTAGGGGAAAAGAAGGAATGAAGAAAAAATACTTGCATCAGACAAGACAGTCTTCAAAATGGCCTCTTCTGTACCTAAACTTGTGCTGAGAGGGCAATAGGGGTGGGAGAGAAAAATCCAGGGAAGGCAAAGAAAATCCCAATTTTCTCCATGTGTGAGGAAGCACATTAAGCCAAAGGAGATGATCTTCAAGTGAGGTGTTGAAAATTATGCATTTTGTTGCAACAAATGTTACTGAGAATGTGGACAAAGTATGATGTCTTCAAGTCTTCACTATTTTAAACATTCCAGTTTACTGAATGTTTCTTCTGTTTTGGGTTTCTTTTTCACACTTTACTAGCAGTTCTAGCAGGAACATTTAAATGTTAATCTGACATTAAAAGCTAAAATATCTGTTTAAATAGTGTAAATAGAAGCTGTAGGTGTACACTGTACGTTCTGAGGCTGTCCTTCCTCAGTGGCATGGCCCAGAGGGTGGATGTGAAGCACAGCCCTGGGTCCCCACTCCAGGACAAAGTCTTTCTGCTCCACTGCAGCTCAGTGCACATCAAAGGTTTGTGCCAAGTCATGCATTGGAGTGCTGCATGTACTTGATATGAAGGCAGCTGAGGCAGAAGCCTCTGACAGCAGCTGTGATTTGTTTTTCACAGTTAGGTGTCTCTTTAGTCTTTGAATGGTAGAAATATGTCACCATCGAAGAAGGAAACACTGTTTAAGCAGGGACAAAAATCTGACTGCATCTTTGTGTATGCTAAAATTGTCTCTTTGGGAATTAATTCCCTTCCAGAGTAAGGGTAGTGACTTATCACCTCCTCAGTTTGATTCTCTGCCCTTTGATTGTGGCTTGTGATGAGAATGTAGCCCTCTCAGTGGTACAGTCATTCATGGAAGAATGGAGAGGGTGCCCTAAAACTCATAGAAAATTACTCTGACAAACCCATGTTTCAGAGCCTTTCATTTCTGAATATCCCAACTCCTTGCTTAAAAAGTCTCCTTTGGCTCCATCACCTCTCTGTCTGAACTTTGCTTTTCACAGAACCATTTAGGGTAGTTTTGCTACTGTTGCTATCAAGGTGAAATTTCTTACTTGGAGGTGTTCAGTATGCTTCAGATTCATCTGCATTTCTCATTTAGAAGTCTAAGGCTTCCATGGTTTGCTGTGAAACTAGCCTGAGTTTTTTTTTCTTATTTTACTTGTCTATAAAATACACTATTTTTCTATTTTAGCAATCTTTCTTATACTGGAGTGTATTCTTCCAAATTCCTTTTCAGACTCTAACAAGGGATCGGTCAGTAGATTTCCAGGTAGGTAACAAACACTTTATAGCTGAACAACACTTGTGTGCCTGACACAATCATTGTGTCCCTGTTTTTGACCTAGAATTAGCAGTTTTTCCCATTCATCAGCAAGTTTACCTCATCCAATCTGAGGCACAAGCTTCTTGAAGTAGTGCTCAATCTTTTGAGTTATTTTTTTATTGACCACATTCATTGAAAATTCATTACTGCTCACGATTTTGAGTTATCCTTCTCATAAAACTGTAACAGAAGGGTAACCAGGGTAGGAGAAGCACAGAGAATTTCTTCTGCTGAACCATGACTTTGGAACCAGGGAGGAAATCCTAATCTCATTGCTCAACAAAAAGTGAAAGATCCCTCCCTTTGACTTTTAGTACAGGAACACAGAATAATCTGAAGTGTCAATATACACTCCTTCCTTTCAAGGCTACAGAAGATCAGGGCCAATTGGATTACAAAGAGTACCAACTTGGTTTAGGATAATGCTTTAAGCACATAGTGATAAGCAGGATAAATAGGACAGTATTTCCACTGGGACACCAACGAAAGATGTTTGCACAGACTGTAGCATATAGGCCAGAATAATGCATCATTCCCCTTGGTACCTAACACAATAGCTGTGCTCCCAAGACTAACTCCTGAACTGGACTTTTGGAACTCCAGGGACAACCATCTTGAGCAAAAGGAATTTTATGTTCTTTCTTTGAGTTCTCCTGTACTTCAGGCCTGCAAGAACTAAAGAGGTTGCATTTGAGTTTGCCACAGTGACTATTATGCAATGGAGGCTATATATATAATTCTTGGAATGGAAAGGCAAGGTCTCACTTTGATCAAATCCAGAATGTGTTTATTTTGATCTCAGAAATATCCTGAACTGAACTATTCATCTGCAAGGCATTTTTATCTCTGAGACTCATTACTCCAATAGGATTGATTTATATTCTGCATCCAGAAAAACTGAAGGGCTGATTAGGCCTTAAGAACAGCAATTTCATCAATGGCCTAGTGAGCGAGCCCATGTGTGCAATTTCTGCACAATGAACTTAGTGCATCATTTCAAGTGAAAACTATCTAACCGAATTATTTACAACCAACATTTACAAATTAGATGGCTGCAACTAAAATATATGAGTGGTTTCCTCTTTAGACCAAATTATACATGTGTTAAGTAAAAGTTTTTAGGGTTTCTTTGTTTTGTTTTGTTTTGTTTTGGTTGGGTTTTTTGTTTGTTTGTTTTGGCTTGCGTTTTTTTTCTGCAAGAAAGATACTGGTCTCCAAATAGCTGTAATTAAGGATGTAAGCAATATGCAGACTGAGAATGATTTACAGCACATCAGCTTTGTTCTGAAGCAAATGCAGAAAACAATGATGTGTCAGTGAGAAATTGATGTCTTTAGGACAATTAATTATTGGGCCACACATGCCAATTACAGTGGAATAATTCAAATAAGAAAATAGAATCATAGAATATCATCAGCTGTAAAATAAATCTATGAATTGTTAAATGACACAGTAAAAAGCTGATTGTAATACATTGCAGCATAACAAGTGTTTGGCCTCAAGAAGGGCCTCTCCAGGCCTCCACTACACACTTGGATAAGACTCAGAGATTTTGGGTGTTCATAGTGTGACTCCAGGGGGCTTGACTAAATCATCTTCAAAGGAACCTTTCAACTCTAAATTCTGGTGATGATCTGACAAAACTACTGAGAGTGTTGACGAGATGAGAAAAAGCATCCAGATATGACAGCTTCTGCAGTTTGCAGCTCCTTCTTCATACTTCCACCCCTCTTCCCAACAGAAAGGAAACTCAAAGATGTCTTTTCTAGACAGAAACTATAAAAATAAAAAAATTGTGGAAACTGTGGCCCATAACCTGCAAGATGAAGGCCCTGTGCACAGAGAAATTGAGAGATGTACACCCAGGAGATATTTTGTATCAGCTTCTCACTTTCTATCATAAAATGAAATGGAGGAAATGCATCTGAAGAGAATTATTGTGCCCTAACTTTGAAAAACAAGACCATCCAACAGTCAGGGCAATTGTAAACACTAACACAATTCAATGACTTTTGCATAGCTGGACAAAATTAGTTACCAAGAATCAGTTGTTTAAGCTAGAGCAACATCATCTTGACCAAAACTAACTGTTTCCATACTCATACAAAATGGAAACTCCAAACAAGTTGGGTTTGTTTGTTATTTGTTTGGGGGTTTTTATTCTGTATTTCCACAGACCTCCCTCTCAAAGTCAGCTTCTGGGAAAAAAATAAAAGGCCAGAATTCAGCAAAACAAAGGGAGGAGAAAGTACAACACAAACAGAGGTTTGTATTGAAACCACCAGGAGGAGGAGGGCAACTAGAAGCTAAATAGTTTTTCTATTTTTCAGAATAAGACCAGCTTTCCAGGTGCTACAAGCTTGCTGCAATGAATGTGATCTAAGTATGAAAAATGACAGGTTGACTTAATTCACATGAAATTCAAGTATATTAAGTGCTTGAACACTGCATAGCTGTAAGAGCTTTCTCACTTCAAAAGCATTAAACTTTCCCTATAAAGGAGCCAGGATGTGTGTTACTCCTAAAATCCTCCCTTTGAATTCATTCCTTTGGCAGATAGCACTTGGCCAGAATGAACCTGAGTGTGAGAGTTTTAATGTATTAATACATAAAAAGCAATTTCAAGCGAAAAAGAAAAAAAAAATTTCTTCAAAGGAAAAGAAAATTATGGGCAGAAAAATGTTTTTAGAAATGCAAATGGAAACTTGGCACTTTATGTTTCCATATGTTTCCTGCAGCCAAGATGAATTTCAGCACGTTGTCCTGGATTCCTGAAGAACAAAGAGAAAAGTAAAAAAAGTCCTAAGTCAAATTAAGCAGGAGCAAAATATTCCTGTGCTGAAGGTATAGAGAAAATTTCAGAAGCAACATAAAGCCTGCAGCAGTATGAATTAGTTGTGAAAATGGAAAAATGTTAAAAAAAATCAGTATAGTTCCTGAAAATGACAGAAAGCATCTGAAATTTCCTTTGCTGAGATTCATTTCGAAGCTACCAAAAAAAGCAATGAGACATTTTCCATATTTTGATATTAGATAAGTTGATCTGGAGACATTTTGTTCTGTATTTCAAATGCTTTTAACATAGTTGAAACAAAAAGTGAGAGAAGATTCACTAATCCAGAAATTTCATCTTTTGCTGCTCACAGACTCTAATTTCCTTCAGTACTTTCGAGTTTTGCACCCAATAATAGATGTTGGATGAGCAAGCATTATACTTGTCAGTATAGTAACACAAGTCGTATCTGCCCTTCATGGATTCAAAAGGAGTTCTTGTGAAAAAACCAAAATAACTGCAGAGCTCTCCAGAAAATGTCTTCCAAAAGTGGATCCATTTGTACGGTACAGATGTAACTACCGTTCTTCTAAAACTGCTTTTATACACTTAGGACCAAGTCAAGCAGGGGGAAGGTTTTAGGCTGAGCAAAGAAACCAATGGTTTATATTCGGTAGGATTTTAATATCAAATTCAAAATGTTTAATTAATCTGCCTGATTTTCCAATATACTTTCAGCCACAAGACTATCTTAAATGAAATTCTTTTTAATGATTTTCAAATTCCTTTTATCATTCCTATTTCTACATATTCACCCTCAAGGGCTTTTGGTGCTTGCTATAATTGCACAAATCTACTGATTTTTTTTAATCCAGATTAAGTGAACAAGAAATGTTCTGCTGAAAGAGCTTCTCTAAAAGGCCAAGATCTACTAATATTCTCACTAACATGAATTTCATTCACCTATATCTTTTCTTTTAGCCTCTTTCATTCTTCAGTTTTTGAAGCATCACCAATAGCAAAAGTACGTTTCTTCCAACTCTGTTTTTACTCTTTAGATCCTTTATTTTCATCTTTTGAAATCAAAAATATTGAAATAGCTACAACAGACTCAAGATTTAATATAGATAACAAGGATGTTGAAAATGTAAAATGCTTTAGACGTGCTAACTGAGAATTTTAGAGAGGGTGAACCAATAAATTTCTGAAAACCTCCCCTTTAGGGCAAACCACCAAATTTCTTTTTATTTATGAAGATTTTACCTGAAGTCTTTATAAATAGAGGATAGCAAAGAATATTAAGCAGTTATTCAGTTATTACATCACAACATAGAATTTGCCATATTCCAAAGTTATTCCTGGCAAGTTCCTTCTGAGTCTCAGTCCTTTCCAGCCTGACACTCCATAACTTGATAAAATACTTTATCATTTGGTCTCCCAACCCAACACTCTCATTCCATCTCCACCTGCTGCAAGCTCAGTACCTCAGAAGGAGGCCAGGGGTTCCAACAGCACAACCAATTAATTGCAAGGAAAGAGGACAGGGCTGACCAGTGCAAGGAATAACTGAGCACTGAAAAGGTCAAAGCAGTCTGATTTACAGTACTGTCATGTTGTGCGGGATGCATGAGGCATTTCAGTGCTCATTTCACATTCTACAGTGACAATGTCTGTAATGAATAGGAAATGACATATTATGAATTCATTCTTGTGATGATAATTGTAATGAGAATAGTGAATGGTACAACAAATCTAATCCATCTTCATGACAATTTAAAAACTGTAATCTGATTGCCATCCTGGGGTATTCTTCAGACACTTTCTAGAAGAAAGATAAATACGATAAAGAGACAAACAATATTGTCTTTCCTGGGCATGTTAAACCCATATTTCTTGGAAAGGTGTGTGATCTGTGTAAAACTTCCACAAAAAAAACCCTTCCTTTAATTACACGGAAACTTTGATTTTCCTTTTATTTCAGTACAGAATGTTGTAACTTTATTAACAGAATCTTAAAGGTCATCAACCCTAAATCATGCATTAACAGAGGATAAAGAAAAGAATTGAAAAACCTTGAGTCATTCCAATAATAATCAGATGTTCTGTATGTAATATAATAGGACACACTGATGCATTGCATTTAATAAAGCTGAGTGTATAGGAAAATCAAACTCTACATAAAGCTTAGTTACCTCGCAGATTTCAGAACTGTTTTCTTGGCAAGGAGAAAACAACACTGTAGTGAAAGATACAGCAGTGCACTCACTGAAACTTCAAAAGCAATAATTTCTGTCCCCACAGTTTCACTGGAACCAGGAACCACAATATTAGCTTATGCCAAGCTATTAAAAATGTAAGCCCTCCCTCTCCCAAGCATGCTACCATCTGATTTCAATGCTCAGAATGAAATATTGGATCCACAGCAGGCCCTTACTAAAATGAGACTGTGACCCTGCTGGGAGCAGGACATCAGCATTGCTTGCTCATGGTTTCTGTCATCCCCTCTGTCTACCACTGATGACACTCACACAACCCAGCTGGTCTAAACTGCCCCAAACCACCCCCAAAAATCTGAAATTAAATCTAAGAAATGGTTCTCCAAGGTATCCTTCCTCTTATTCCCCATAACACCAACATTATTTTCTGTTTTAATTGTATTGTTTTCTTAGAGTCTGGGTAATTGAATCAAGTGTGGGTCATAGCATTGCTTCTAACCCAGGCTTGAAATCATGTAGAGGAGGGATCATTTAATGGATCATTGCTTGCTAACTTGATATAGCATTGCTTGCATTGCAAACCAGTTGTGTATCTTGTTACACAGCTGATGGTCTTGTAACCATGCTGCTGTATCAACTGAAATTTATGGCTCTGCTTAAGATTTACTTTGGGAGTGATTTATTTTGTTTTCAAGAGTAATTTGTATTCTAAGAGGGCCTGTTCTAGTAGAAGCTGAAATCGTTCTCCAAGAAGTTTACATAAGCAAAAATAAAAATTATAATGACAGTCTGTAATTTTCATGGATGAACTTTTAATAGAAGTGCTCTGGTAAATAGCGACAATTTGTGTTCGCTTGTAGAATTAAATCACTTGATATGTTGATTGTATTGAATTAGTCACCTGTATAAGTCATGGGTCTTGACTATTGAATTTTTTTAAAAGGTCTTTATTGATTTTTAAGGAGAAAATGTATTTAAAAGGTGGCCCACTGTTGTAATTCTTCTCATTATAAAGTGCTAAATAGCTGAAGGGGACAAAAAATAGTATTTGGGAAAAGAGAATCTATTTTTAACTAATTAGCTTTGAATCATTTGTCTAGCTAATCCACGTTCTCAATCTATGGCAGTGTTTGGAAGGTAATTGAAAACCAGTTTTCTAATAAATGTGGTGACTGCCCTAAGTAGAAGAGATTCCAGTACTCAGGAAAGAGAACAGAAACAGCTGCAAACAGCAACTGCAGGACTGGGGCATGACCGGTGTCCGAGCTGTCACTGAGGTATCAGTGTGTGCACACCAGATTAGTGCACACACATCTTGAACTGAAATATACACTTGGTCAATATGGGAACAAAAATCCCCCCCTCAAATATTTGTTCTCATTTGAATTAGTATTTATCCTGCCTAGTGTTCGTAATTGGAAGATTTCTGTCATGATCTAAGTGTTATTGGAGTTTCAGCACTTAAATGCCTTCTTTAGTTTGCCTAGATAATTAAGCTGTGTAAAAGCAGGCAGATGAGATTCCTGGTTGTGTGTGGGGGGATGTTTGGGTTTTTTGTTTGGGTTTTTTGTTCCGTTTGCTTTTTTTTTTTTTTCTTTTTAATTTAAAGACCAGTCAATACTGTGATTCTGGGACAGGATGAATGACGTATGGCTCTTAGAAATAGTGTGGTACAGAGAACACCATAAGATGCACTAACTAGCACTGAACAAATGTTGCAAGCAAACAGGCAACATAAAGCCTTTTATCAAGATAAAGCAGCTGAATAGACAATGTTCAGAAAAAGAAGTTATTTAGCAGAGAGTTGAGAATTTGATAGAAATTTAGAAAAATACCGTGCTCTGCCAGATTTCAGTTGGGTCAAAACAAAAAGAGCTAAAGAGATGAGGCAAACCTACCTGCAAACAAGACTGAAAGAACCCAGCATATTTCTTTCAAATTTTACCTTATCAAACTACTTTTTTTTTAGATACCTGAACTCTTCCTGTGTCATTCCTTTGTTCCTCAGAAATCCTTAAAAAATTATTCTTACAATAGATTTTTTATAAGAATATGGTGAGTTAATTGGTTTCTACCATGATTTTTAAAGCCATACCAAATGTACTTGGAAACTGGGACTGTTGTAAACTGTAATGTGTAATTTCTGGATGACTGTGCAATTTCTATAGTCACATTTCACCTCCTCTTAGACCTCTGTTATCTGAAACCTTGTCTTGATGAACCAAGTTTGGTGTGTTTCTGAAAAGCCACAGCTGAGCAATGGTTTGTTTTCAGCACCAAGGGATACAGCCTGCAAACAAAGATAATATCCAAATGCACTGGGCCCACCTCACGTAGAAAAATCTCTCTCTCACTCTGCATTCCTTTGTTCCAATGTGTGTGCAGTCTCTTTTTGCTTTAAAAAAGGCAGGAACATAACAGCAATTAGTTTTGGAGTTTTGGATCTTGTAATTCTTGTTGGAATCTCCACAAAAACTGCTGTGCAATTTCCTGATTAGAAGCACTCTATAAAAGATTCTAATTGTTGTTTTCTCCCACAAAGAAAAAGAAAACTGAGTAGATATACTTTTACTTATCTGCTAAGATAAAGCAAATGTTTTTGAGAAAGAGTATCAAATCAACTCCACATTAACATCAGAAAACACAAAACAAACAAGTAGCATTTACTTAATTTTATTTGTATTTTTATACATCATGCAGACTATATTATGTCACCTCACTTAACAAAAATGTACAATGCCTGTAAATAATTCCTCAAGTTCCAAAAGCCCATTAAAATATAGCTGTACAGCAGTAAATGAAACAAAGTAAACACTCCAAGACTTTGGTTCTATCTCTACTACTCCATGAAAATTGCCACCCCAATTTTTAAATAAGAGAATTTTAATGTTTCTGCATCCCTTACTTTTATCTACTGCTCTGCTAGTTCTTCAGAACTACAGATTTCTATAGAACTATACATATATTACACTGAATTAAAGAGAAGTCAGAATCACAAAGAAAGGAGTAGCAATTCTGAAATACTTTTTGTCTCCTTTCTGTAACTTTCCCCCAAATAAATATTTGCCTTCCTTGTCCTTTGAAAGATGCTGATGCTTGGAAAATTAGCTCCTACAAACTAAGCTGCTGTGAACAAGATTAAAAAATCCACACTGGTCATGATCTATTTTGATCAAGCCCCATTGAAGTTAATGGAATTATGCTTGTTAGGGTATTTCAATGAAAAATGTTTCACCAGATACCCTGAAAGCAAAACTATTTTTTTTGCAAGGTATTAGTGTTGATATATTCAGCCAATCTATTTTTCTTGGAGTGAAGTGACTATTATTACATTATTCTGTGTATTCCCCAGGGACACTAAAGTTTTTCCTTTGAGGTCCTGAGGGATCCATTCATGTACAAAAAAATAAGCAGCAGCAGGGCTTTAAATTTAAGTCTAAAGTAATTGGGTTGCACAACCTGCCAAAGAGAGGCTGTATGAAGACTTTCTCCTTTGGGCATGCTCCTGCCACAATTCTGGTTTTCCCCCAGGAGTTATGTCTACTCCAACACCTGTAAGGACATAGCAGGGCTAAAGAATGCTGCAGTGCTTCTGAAGATCATATGTTCTGTGAAATTCTTCCAGTTGAAGTTCTCTCAAGTTCTCTCTTTGGGAGCAGAAAATGAGGCATTTTAGTGTCTTAGTAACTTCCAAGACAGGGAGAGACAGTTCTTGTTCCATGTTCAAGTTCAAATGAATAATCTGCCTTTTCTTTCTGCCTCCATGTTGAAATTGCTCCTAGTGAGATCTTTGATTTTAAGTTTGGGATTTGTTTTGTTATTTTTAATTTTGTTTGAGGGGTTGTTAATTATTTAATTATTATTTGGTTGGTTGGTTTGTTCTCTGGTCTGGTTTTTTGTTTGTTTTATTCAGAAAACTCTGTCAGTCATTAGCCCTGTGATTCAGGAGCCACTTGAATAATAAGATATTGTATTGTTTTGTCATTTTTATTGAGCAGGATCTCTCAGCACACAGCAGGCAGATTAATGTCACTGGCCATCATTTAAGTACTCATGCCCTCTTTGATTCATTCCCCGAAGTTGTAGAATTGATATTAACTTTTAAGAACTGGACAGTAAGATAAATGATTTTGGTTTTGTTTTACCTTGAAATAAGAAAAAGGTCAGAAATCATTTATCTTGGCATGACAGAATCTGACCAGGCAAACAGAACTTCTGACAGTTTGCTTAGGGAAAACTCTCATTGCCTCCAAGCTGAAACACCTGGATGTTGACCCTTGAAACTCTCTCCTCAGCTCTGCTTCTTTTTAAATTCTCTTTGGTGTGCACTGATTTAGAGGGAGTAAAAGGTGACTGAGCACAACACTATTTTTGACAGAGGCAGAGACATTGGCTATTTCCCTCTGGTTCAGTCTTCTCATCCTTTGCAGTGTGGAGAGGACTTGGATCTGCTCTGATGTTTGGACTTGTTGGACAAACTACAAAGCAGCGCCACAACACCCTATGCACTGCAGGATCACCCTCTCCAGATCTCCCATCCTGTGTACAAAAATGACTGTCTGTTTCCTTTTGGATTTTTTGGTTTTGTTTTTTCAAAAAAAAATTGCCAGAAAATTGTTATGAATGAGTCTGGTTTTGTGAGAAGAGTCACAGCACACTCCCAACTTTTTAATGATTTCGATTATTTACTAGAACTGGGGGAAAACCTGACAGCCTGTCACAGACAATGCTAGCGAAGTTGTTTAAATCATCTCTAGGCATGTTCTAATTTAGCTCATTATTAATTTCCTGCCAGGAAATCACTGCCCTAAACCTCTCTAATTCAGACATAAGTCATTCTAAACTCTCACACAGACAGCTGATTGAACCCAAGACTTTTGTCTCATTACAAAGCCCAGACGCTTTCAGGCAGAAGACTGTTCTAGGCATTTAATATTTTGAAACAAAATGTACTGTATAATTAATTGAGTATGAAATGCGTCGTTCATCACAGAATTAGTTTATCTTTTCAAGAGTTTTCTGGCTATATGCAATCATTCACATTTCACAAACTGCTGTAGGTTTATGAATTTTCACTTTTGATACAATTGAGTTCTAACTGTGTTTGCAAAATGAATACAGAATGTTATCTGGAGGCAAACTGAGTGAAACCCCTCTTGTTCTATCTGGTAAAATAGAATGTTAGGTCATTAATCACCTTCTTCTTCATCACTTCTCATTTTTTCCAGCAAATGATTTGTATTCCAGCCATGTGGGGGATACTAGCAGAGAACAAATAAATCTGAACTGACAAAGCAGGAAGTATTTCCTAATTATTTAGACTGCTAAAGAGAGCTAAAAAACAGAGACAAAGAAAACCCACAAAAGGATTACTTTGTGAATAATTTTGTTTGCTGGGCATGAGATATGCCTATCATGTTAACTTCAGTTATCAACTTTCTCCAGAAGACAAGCAAATGAAGACAGAGGTGCCACCAAAGGGAAGGTATCGAGTGCCCACTCATTGCACTTGAGAAAAGTGAGCTCTGCTTGCCCAGTGTCAGGGTGTTCGCTTTGGCCTCATTTGAAATAGAAGGAAATTTAGTCAAATCCTCAACCATTTTCTGTTTTCTTGTATTGGCCAAATAATAGACTGAGAAAACACTGCTGTATGACACTGCTCTCTGTTTCACCCCTCTTTTTGAATTGCTAGAAAACAACTGACCACAGCTAGAACTGGATTGTGCTTTCCAGCCTTCAGCCTGTCTTACCAGACCGTGTGGGTGTGTGGGGCATTTAAACACCTTTTTACCCCTTCCCTAATACCTCCTTTACTGAAACCTGTGCCCTCTCATCAATACCAAAAGAGCAAATGATACCCAAAACTGTAACAGCAGTCCCCTCATGAGGACTGAATTCCTGTATTCCTGTATTCCTGTATTCCTGTATTCCTGTATTCCCGTACTTTACTTTTATCTACTGTTCTGCCAGTTCTTCAGAACTAGAGATTTCTACAGAACTATACATTTATTATACCACCAAATTAAACAGAAGTCAGGACCACAGCACTTGGGATCACATGTAATAAAAAATACCATGTGCCAGCTACTGAGGTACAATGACAATATGAATTTGTCTCTGCTGTTACTTTGCACAAGAAATACTGAAGAACTTTCTTTAACCAGGACTTACATGCCCTAGAGAAACTGTGTGCTCTTCTTTCAGACAGAGCCTTTGTTAGAAAAGGAGTGACGGCTGTAGGGAAAAAGCCTGCAGAATAAATAACATTTTATACTCCACTAGGTGCTATAATAACACCCTATAGTCTTTCAGGAGATCTTGCTGGTGGATTTGTGCTATTTTGATGATAGCTGTCGATTCACAGTTCCTCAGACCAATTGACAATAGGGCCCCTACTGTGTTATATAAAGCATGCACTTTAGCTTTAAAAGCTCAAACCTTTAATCAAATTCAAAATGCCAGAGTAGAAATTTCAAATCACTGTCAGTATAACTTCGCTCACATCTTCAAGTCTGGCAGTCTCAAAAATTCTTTCTCAACTATATGGTATCAAATGGAATTTGCTTAAACACAGTGGTGAGAATTTTTAATGAGGGACAATTTGTGTTGCTTTATTTCTCTATTCACATGGAGAGCAGTATGTTGAGCCATGTTTTCACTGGTTTTGCTTCTTCCAGTTAAAGCCTTAAACTGTCTTAATCTTCACCATTCTGTTTTCACTGTCAGAACAGCTTTTTAAAGGATTTTTTTTTTTAATTAAATAGACTGGCTGATAAAATGATACTAAAAAATCCTGAAAACTGCTATCTGATGTTCAGCTTTTCAGTTACTCATGACTAACACTGTATTGTATGACAAAATCTTTAATGGCCAATCTTTAACACTTTTCCCCAACAAAACAGACTTGATCAAGCAAAAAACCAGATTTCCAAATTCCACACTTCTACTTTTCATTCAGAACCCAAACCCCATATGATAATCAAGGTTCCTATCATCATCATCAATCAGAGAAATCCAACTAGCACTGAGCCAATGGATACTGGTGTTTAGAGGTCATTTTCTTTGCACTGCTGTTGCAATATCCCTCTGCCAGAGGGGAGGACATAATGCATATGGCAATAAGTTCTCCTGCAAGTGTTACCAATTTCTGAGAAACAGCCATAAAATCATTATCCTGAAAATATGATGGAACCACTATGGCCCCTGACCTGGAATAACTAGGTTTTTAGCTCAGGCTGATTTCAGAAGTAGCCCCAAATCTTTATCCAGACTTACTTTTCCCTCAGCATTCCAGTTCCTATGATGAAATCAGGGACCTCTGAGAGACATAATGAGATCAGCTTAAGGGAGCAACAACCAGTTCAGGTGCAATTGCCAGTCTCAGAGGCTTCCCATTGAAATCCATATGGTCATTAATTGGTATTCCTCAATGTGCCTGGGATAAGTGACTCATCCCATTCTTTACATCCATGCAAAAGAGTAAACTCCCAAGCTGAAACTCCTAGCTGGCCTCAGAACTAGATTTTTGCAGTCAGCATAGGGTGTTATATTACAGCTGCCAGAGCCCAGCCATGGTGGCTCCTCTGAAATACAGTTTCAAGCAAAAACTTAAATCCACTGCTCACCTAAAGTACAAACCTCTCATAACAGCATTATATAACAAACATAAACCTCTCAGTGCACTAATGTAATTCACAGGTGGTAATAAATTAAAAATTCTAAACACTATGAGGGTAGAGACAACACAACAGCGTACCCAAGATTAAAATTTTCAGAAAATAATTAAAGGAAGAACATCAAAGAATGCAAACAAACCATAAGAGAAAAGAAACTGAAAGATGAAGATCCAAGATGTGATATTGAAAGATAGAAAGGAATAATATATGCAGACATTAATTAATGATGTAGTTATGTAGCTAGAAAAAACCCCAAAAGGTGCTTGATACACCTTTTAAGGTGCAAAAGAGGCGAAACAATGATATGGAAATGCCATGATGAAATCCTGTTTTCTGAAGTTACAAAACAGAGTTTCAAAAAAAAGTATTTACATAAAAACCACTGAAAGAACCACAGCAAGGGATTCACCAAAAAAGACTAAAGAAAGCAATTACCAAGTAACAGCACAGCAACAACCCACAAAAAAAGTCAGGGAAGTTAATGCAAGGAAAAATAATTACTTACTGCGTTACACAAAAATTAATGAAATAAAACCAGAATCAGCCTTCAGGGAAGGCTGAATTTTAGGAAACAACTCTGAGAGTGAGTTTACTAGAAAGCTAAGCAATGCTGAAAAGGGCACATTGAAATCAGCCCATCAACAGGGACTTAAATGTGAAATATACACGTCAGTGGCGTTTCCAGTACATTACTGAATCTATTCTGAGAGCTATATGGAAATATCTGGTGAACAAGTGAATCTATATCCCATTTAATGAATTTTATCTTTAAGTTAATAGTCAAGGATCAATTATTTCTCAACAATTTGTAGGTAAAGATAACTTAATGAATATGCATGCAAATATAGAGTGGCAAATACTCTGATGCATATGCAAAACACATGAAGTGTTCACAAGTATTCCCTGAAAACTTTTAATTAGGTACTCATCCAATCAAAGAACAGAAACACCACTTAATTGTGTGATCCCAAACTGCAAATCACGATCACAATATGGAATAATCCCTGCACTCCTTCTGTAGGCTAAAATAAAATAATTCAAGGAAAAGTAACACCAAATTAAGATCCATTTACAGATAACTCTGGAATTTGATAGATTGATGATTTTAAAAAAATTGTGCTTGCTTTTTTTTTTTTTTTTTTTCTGTATTGGAAATAATACCCCTTTTTTTTCTTTGTGTCAAAGCTCCTTAGCATTTCTGTAGCTCAGCAGAAATCCATGCAGACCAGGTGTTGCCTGGCATTTCTGAGCCCAGGAAACACCAGCCCAAAGCTCTCCTGCAGCAGCACTCAGGAGACAGCACGTATGCAGGGGCTCAGCCAGGTCCTGCTCTGGCTGCCACTCCAGTAAATTTGAGACAGATTATGTCACTTGCTCTGTTATTGAAGAGCACAATCAACTCTAAACGTTTATTTCAGGGGACAAACTAATAAATCACAGTAGCTTCAGATGACCATTAAGCTTGTCAAGATTTCACTTTCTGACTTACATTTCTTGTGACTTGGCTCCACACAGGAATTATAATGATGGCCACATAATGTAATGCCAGGCTGACCTTTCCAGTCAGGAAAGTCTCCCCAGTAAACATTGAGATGACCTGACCTCTAAAGAGGACAACAAAACCAAAAGGAATATGAGCTCAGGGCAGGTAGTGGGTGCTGTGGAACAGGATCCAAGCAAAGCTGTGTGCACTGCCCACACTGGGCATCTGACTGAAAGCTGGCACTGCAGTTTATTGCCATTTTCCATAAAATTACATGGTTTACACATGCTGCATCCTGACATGGGTTCAGAGGGCTGGCAGAGGAGCGCTGAGATAACCTTTTAATGAGCAACACAACCATCAGGAAAAGAATGACAAACTGAGCTCTTATAATTGCTAGTTTCATAGTGTATAAGATATGAAACACGAGATTAGAAGGATAACAGCAAGCTTGATGTAAACAATAGCACTGCCAAGGACAACAAGCTCACAAAACCTTTAGAAAACCAGACCCCCCCTCGCTGGGGCTTTGGTGGAACAGCTCCACAGAAGGTGAACTCACACTTCAGCTCCCAAACCATGGTGGGACAACGATGAGAAACAAAAGTGACAATGCTCCCGTGGCAGGGCAGAGCCAGTCCATCCTTGGCAGCTCCTGGGGCACCACTCCCTTTCCTGGGAAGAGCAGAGCCAGGCAGCCTCTCTCCAGGGCAGGGAATGTACTGGGACTCAGGGCAGGCCATGTCCAGGTAAAATACAGCCACTAGATGTGTTCCAGGAAATGCTAAATTGGCCATTTGTCAGAGATTTCTTGTCTGAATAGGTGAATTTCACTGTATGACAGTGATGAGTGAGGAAAGGAATGCCATGTTCTTTCTGAGGGGGGATTTAAGGTCAGTCCTGCTACATTGAATTCAGTGATATGTGCTTGTTAGTCTTATAAAGTAAGAGCAAAAATGAAGTCATATAACATCCAAAGCCATCCTGCACCATGCAATCTCTGCTTTGCTCCCTCCATCCCTCCTTCCATACCCTGACCCAGGAAAGGCAGCACACAGTCAGCAAAATCATCAAATGGAACAGGGACAGGGAAAACTAATTTTCCTCATGAACCCCAGGCCTTCCCATGGCTTCCATGAAACAGGAATAAATCAGAGATATTTTTTTCACTCTTACACAGAAAAATAATTACCTTAATGAAGATTGTGTTGTGCATTTATATTATAACCATCTTTGACTATCACTTAATGATCTTTCTGTTGTCTGAAAAAACCCTGGCGATTGAGTTTGGGTTTGTCTGGTTTTTGTTTCTATTTACACAGTAAAAAGCAGTTGCCAAGCAGAACATAATAAATCGAAATTCTGACATAATAAATAGATAATGTATTGTAATTGGATTATTTGTAGGCTGTCTCAGCAGAAATTTGCATAACCCTCAGAAAGATTGCTGCAAATACCGAAAATAAGCAGCAGAGCTAATTAAGGGGTTTGTTTACATGTATCTTCCTGAAAACACAGTCAAGAAGGAATTAAAAGTATATTCTCTCTTTAGTTTTCAGGGGAGATTGCCACAAGGTTAAAGAATTGATGGCTCTCATACCTACTCTTTTCTATCAAAACCAAAATTTAAACCTCCATCACTTGCATGGAAATGATAATGCACCCAATTCCAGCAGCAAGGACTGAAACTTATTGTAGTGGATAGACATGTATCAACAGATCAATAGACATCTGTGTTCATGCAGATAATCACTGAATTAAACCAGGGAAGTCTATTCAGTTGTCATCCTGGCACATACCAAAGAGGGATTGGTTTTTGGGCCTTCAAATGCTCGTGGTCTGTAACCTAAAGTGTGATTTCTGATACCATTTTTTCTTGTGTGGATGTCTGGTTTCAAAGATGAATACTGCAATAAATGTGCAGGAATAACTGGACCTGAGAAAGGCCTCAAGATACCACTGCAGCACTTGCAAGCCTTTAAAGACAACAAAATATTGATTCTAGCTTGAGGGTTTTTGTCTTTCAAAGCCAGAATGAAATACAATGAAACAAACTAAAAATGTAAGTGATGATGTAATTAATCATAAACCTTGACCCAGAACTCCAGATTTCCCAAAGAAAGAGTTTTCTGGCATTTTGGAGGTTGCCTTTGGGCTCAGTTGTTGGGAAATAATTATACATAACTCCTAATCAAAATGGCATTGATGAACACACTGATATCTGAATGATGAACCACAGATGAACCACTGATTTGGCTGGTTCTTCAGACTTGCAAGGAGAATTAAAGTGTAGACACATACTGTAAAAAAGAACTACTGACTTAAAGGTGTTTAGTTTTGTTGCATTATAGAGCTGGTTTCTGCAGCTGTGGGCACTTATCTAGAGAATTTTTTCAGGGGAAATTTTGCAGTTTTGTGCCAGGGGGTGTTTAGGTTGGATATTAGGAAAAAAAAAATTCAGTGAAAGGATGGTAAAGCCTTGAAAGAGACTGTGCAGGGCAGATGTGGTGTCACTATTTTGGGGGGTAAATGCAAAAATGGCCCTTGGGCCATGGTTTAGAGGTGGGTTTGGCAGTGATGGGTCAATGGTTGGATTTGATGACCTTAAAGGTCTTTTCCAACCTAAAACATTTTATGATTCTGTGATTCTGTCACTCATCAAAATTGTGTCCCACAAGTATCCAGTTTCACTATAGTCTCTAGAGGGGAAAACGGTGTTAAATAGGATTAAAAGTTAATGAAATATTTTATGACAATATTTTACCATAGCAACAGAAAGTTAGATCTAAGCATTGTATAAATATTAATATAACTCTCCTCATCTCAATCACTGAAGGACTTGGGGAAACTGTGTGGAGGGGGAAGAATCTCATTTTTATGGTTCTAAAATTCAAATGTGAAAGAGGAAGAGAGATTAGGTTATAAAAATAAGGTGCTGCTAACTTACCTAATGGCCTGTAATCTGCTGGAAGTACAGCTGCACTGGGCTTTTAAACAGGTGCTCTGATTATAGAGCATAACAAACATGTTAGGCTTTGTAGTGCATTTAATACCTTATAAACAGCCAGGCTAATTTAGGCAAGGCTAATGGCTCAGCTCAGATGGTACTCATGTAAAAGGTGTGTGATTATATCTGTGTACATTAAAGTGACAATTTCGGTGCTCTGAGCTCCCACCTTGCACATCTCAGAGCAGAGGCTGCAGCAAATTCCCACTCTGTGCAGTGGCAGATGCAGCTGCTCCTGCCTCTGATCACTGCATTTATTTTGTGATCCTGTGGCTGTGCAATCTACCAGACAGGAAAAAAGTTGAAAATGAGCTTGTAGTCTTGAGAGAGTCTGCTGTCATTTATATTTACCCCCTCTCCAGAAACCTGTGACTGTGATTTTTCCAAGTGCAAACCTAGCAAGTGTGATATCCCAACTGGCCCCTGTGCTTTGTATTTTCTGAGGTTCACTTTACCAGGATGCTCTAAGCCTCTGCTAATTTGAGACTAAGAGGTTATAATCCCAAACAGGAAATAAACATCTAAAAAGGTGAATGAAGACTAATTCTACTGTGATGTAAACTATCAGGGTATTTTTGTGTGTGTGAAAAAAACCAGAATCAAGAACTCAGTGCAATGTTCCCAGCAGCACTGGTCTTGTTTGGGGTGGGGATCCTTGGGTTGTTCACACCTCCAACACTGACCAGATGCTCAGTCTGAGGCATCAGTACCCATCTCTGCCCCAGGAGCACATCTGGGAAAGACAGCCTGCATGTGGACCCACTTATCTGGCTCTGTTTTGTGCTGTCCAAGTAACACTTTACGCCTGTAGCTACAGCCGTGCTCCCTGTGGGCATAAAAATGAGGTGTTTAAATATTTTATTAACTAGATCATAAAGCCAGCATCCACGGGGGTGATCCTACCTGAGGCACTGAGATCACTGCCCTGCTCTGCTCTGCAGCTGCTCCTGAGCTAATTAATCCTTCTGAGAGGTCAGCCCGGCCACAAGAGAGAGGAGGGGTTGGTTCAGGACAGATCATAAGGCAATAGCAGATTTGTGGGTACAGAGGGGAGAGGGTGGGAGAGGTAAATGTTCCATAGGAATTACAGTGAATGATTCCCAAACTGCAGCTGGAGCCCCACGATTGCTGCAGTGCCTGTGGGTACCTGTATGGTGCACAGTTGTAGCTTTGGGATTTGTAAATAACTATATACTTTAAAATTTGCTTTTTAAATGAGATTTTATTTTTAATCACTGTTGGATTTTTTATTTTATTTTTTTTTTGTTATAATGAATGTGTAGACCTTAGATGAAATTCAATTTAAATGTAATAATAACTTTCAGTGTACTTTTTCAAGTTCATAACACAGCCAGAAATGTTTAAGTGACTCAGATATTTTTGCAGGTTCTGGAAGTTTTTTTAACAACTGACACATTTAAGTTTTAATATTTATGCTCAGTTGAATTTTGACACCTACAATATGCAAAAGTGATGTGACCTTTTAGGCTTGCTGTTTTGTTTTTATATGAATTGCTGCTGTTCTTTCGAGCATCTGTTTGGTGGCATACTGTGGAGGAACACTTATTATTAGATTGTTTATTTTAAAAATAATGATATAACAGATATGCCATTGTTAGTGGAAAAGCAAAATATCAAAAAATAGCATAAAACCTGGAAGCTCAAATACATCTTTCTGGGAGGTATCTTAGTGAATCCATTCCTTACTCCAGTTGCTCCACTAAAGAAGAGAAGTAGGGTTTTTTTATAGCTACGCTAACACCACATGAGCCATTTTGATTAAAAAATTTAGTGTTTCAGATCTGATGCCGACATCCAAAAGAACAGTAAAATTAAAATATGCCACATCTTCAGTGTGGCATCTCCCATTTAAGGAGGAATACTGAAAAAAAAGAGATTAACCTTCTTATGCTGTAAAAATTCAAAGGTTAAGCCCAAAGCTTTTAGAGCAAGCATACACACGGTGGCTTAATCCAGAAAACATTTTCTCATGGAGAATCCCAGAGTTGCAAAGACTCTATCTCAGCCCAGTTAAGATCCTTGAACTCTGGCTGTCTGTGGATGTATATAAATCTCCCTAAGATCCTACAGTAAACCAAGAGCAGGGTATCTGCTATTCTAATGACTGAATGATTTAAGTTGTGTGTCTTCCCACCTAGCACAGTGCAACGCTCATTCCCAGTGCTGTATCACTCTGTAGCATATTCCATCGTGGATGCACCACTCAGGATCACTTTAGATTTTATGTGTGCTTCATTATGCAATCCTAAAAGCCTAAAATGTGATATAATGGAACATTTAGCTCAAAGATAAGGAAAACAGCATGCTGCACTTTGCAGCCATTTGATATCCTGACAGGAAAGGGAACTGACACATGATGAAGGAAGGAATAGTGCTAGCAGTGAGTTATGGCTTGTGGGGATTCAGTCATGCATTATTAAACTGCTATCATGACACAGTTCACTCTGCAATTGGCCAGGCCACCATTTTGCATTCTTTCAATCAGACTGGTTTCCTGTGCAAGGAACTGAGGGGAGCCAATGAAATGAAAATACACGTGCAAATGGTGGGCAAGAGGATGAAATAACAAACCCAAGGGCAAATGTGCACATCCTGTCAATTCCCAGACCATAAGGAAAATAAAATATTCAAGCATTATGGTGATTCATAATGTACAGAAGGCAGATAATGTAAACCAGTTGTGGTGATCCTCTATCACACAGGACATAGAACTGCCCCAAATTGTGTTTTCTTTCTTTCCAGACTTCTATGAAAAACAATTTTTAAAATGCACATTGAGGGAAAATCCAATGATGTCTATGATAAATCACATTCTGGTTAGTTATCCTCACTGTCATGACCATAATTCTGTAACAGGCTCTTTGATTAACAAAACTGCGTGAGTACCTGGGTTCCTTCTGATAAATATATTTTCTATTTCTTCCACTGTTCCCATAGCTACGAAACTCCCTTCAATTTACTAACACCCAAAAGTTCAGACAAAGCAATAAACTGGTTAATGACATGTAAAGGGGAAACTCAAGAACATGAATCCAGGAGGTGCAAAGAAGGACTCTACCATAGGCTCAGGGCTCCAGAGCAAAAATCAGAGGGGAAAAGAAGAAAAAAAGGAAAAAAAAATTAGCTAACACCTGTTCAAAATACAGCACACTAATAATAGGAAACTCTTTTCTTGATTAATTTGTCAAGCAGGCATCTTTGCACAGACTATCTGAGGTTGGGTAGCATTAATCTGAGTTGCTGCTGATAGAATGTGAATATGTGAGGTTTCACAACAAGAACATAAATTCTAATTATGAACCAGAGAGAAGAAATAATTAATTCAGTAGGTTATACACACCAGAAGAATGCTGCAGTTGTGCATGTTGGAGTAATAAATATTATAAGTATTTCTTATGTTTTCATAGTCTCCACATGCCAGTAGCTAAACAAGGTTGAGAAAGAAGAATCAATATTAAATTACACTCTTTGCAAACATTAATAAATATTTTTGTTACTTCTACAGCCCCTATATGAGAACCCAGACTAATAAATCAAAGCTTGTTCCATTTTTCCTTTTGGCTCTCACCCAGACAAAAGCAGGTAGAGACATTAAAATGGGTGGTTGGGAAGTTTCCTTTCCATTCAGTTATCTGTCCTTTCATTGTTTCCCTGACAGTGCTGCTTTTTTCATTTTGATGCACAACACATTAGTCCAATTGGAGTTGTGTCATTTAGGGAGCACTAGCTCTGGAAATAGAGCACAGCTACACATGTGACAGTGGCTCCTCAGGATAAACAAATGCAGTTAGAAATGATAATACTCCCAGCTAGAGGGCTTCATCCAGGGCAGAAATTGTATCTGTGATAGGATATGTGCAGTTAATTCCAGACAAAGCCACAGGAGGTTCAGTACTCTTTAAGGTACATGAAGGAAGGAAAAGAAGTCTTGGAAAGAGGGTGGAAAGAATTCTAACATTTGGTTGTATTTTATGGGGAAGTTTTCTTAGATGATATAAGGAAAGAAAATGATATTGTTTATACTATACTAGAGCTATGTTCAAAAATATCAAGTCAGATATATATATAAAATGATATTAAATCAGATAATTAAGAATATTTGGACCCCATTATATCCTGCATTAGTGTTTGTGGGGGGCAGAAACTCAAGACCAGCTTTTGAATTTGATGTGACTTATTATTTTTCTAACACAGTACTCTCTTTAAGAAGAAAGAGGAAGAGAGTGGGTGGGTGGATAGGGGAAGGATGAGATGAAAGAGCTTTTCTTTGTTGCTGTGTTAATTATCTTGATTTTCTAACAGGTTGTCTGGCAGAGAAAAATAAGTTTTCTAGTATATTTATTATATTTTTCACCCATTGTTGCAGCAGGAAAGAATTTTCAGCTTGAAGGGTTAAAGAGGAACCCTTTTCACTCCTGCTTAAATAGCTGAATGGTGCTAATGGCAAAAAATCTTTCCATCTGCTGCAGAGCTGCCCATGTTTTGCGCACCTTTTTTCCCAGATAATGGGACAAACAAATATTAGTGCTTGTATTCCACCATAACAGCAAACCTTTTCTCATGCTCCAGCCTGTTTGTTTTCTTACAGTCCTTGGAGGGGGAAAGGGGAAGATTTGAAGAAATAAAACCTGAAATCTCATTGTTCTGCAGAACATAAGCATTATGTGGGATATGTGAATGTGTGAAGAGGCAGTTAATATTGTGGTTCTTTGCAACAAATACTGTGCTTAAAGGTCATTCCTGACAGGGGCTTTGAGAGCATCTGTTGCTAGGAACACACAGGCTGAATCTCATTACTGAAAACTATTTGAGTGACAATCATCACAATCCTTCACTATTCATTATCTTCTCTGCCTTGCAAGAGATCTGTACCCTCTCTTCCTCATTCCTGTTACCCAACAAATATGCCAGACGTTTTTCAGCTTGACAATGGTGACCTCAAAATCACCTATTTCAGGGATTATTTTATTTCTGTTTTGCACCGCCAAGTGGAATACTTGTTATCCTAAAGCAAATTATTAAGGAGATATTCCCCATGAATATTCTAGCCACTGAGCCTAATGAAGAGGTGATGTAGTTCAAACACTCTGGCCAAATAGCTTCATTTAAACAAACTACAGATTGAATGCTTCGTCGGTGTCTTGAGAGTGACAACATTAACTATATTTGCATCTTCCCTTGAAGTTTGCTTCCCATTCAGTTTAGAAATCCCCATGCAGCACAGAATGGGAATACTGGCTATGGGGAAAAAAGCTGTATAGGCCCTCTCAAAGGTCTACATTGCCTTAATTTGTAGGAAGAAAGAATTAAGTATTTTTAAAATCGGATTGAAGAGAAAATTTTATGAAGAAAAAAATTTTTAAAAATCAGGGACCAATTCACATTCTTTCATTTATTAAATGATTCAGGCTTATCTTTTATAGCAAACATATGTTTTAATTCTTTAACATATTTAGCAATATTTATGTTAATTTAAAAGCCTTTAAATTCTCCATACCAAAATACAACTTTCAGAAAAATGTGATGCAATAGCATCAGCATACATCTCTCTTGGTGCTATGGATTTTGCCAGTTTGGCTACAATTCTGCCCTTAGAAGTACTGGAAACATCACCTCTTCCTCCAACAATGAAAATTGGTTAAAAATTCTGGCTAAAAATTCTGGCTAAAATTTTTCACTTCTTCTGGAACATAAGGGCCAACCAGTTCTGCCATTAGCTTGGAAATTTTAAGTCTAGGAATGACTGTATTATATATTCAGGAGAAAAAGCAATGCCTGTGAGCTGCCCCTGCAATGGCACTGACCCTTAAAGCTGGTCCTGTGGAGGAGCTCTTTGCAGCACCTGAACACACAGCATGGTCAACAGGAGCTATGAATCCCTGAGCAGGATTTTGGAAATCTGGCTCCTCTCATAGGAACTAGAAGTTCTCTTGGAGTACAAAGGCAGTGAATGTATTGAAACATAAATATTGTGAACCACAAAAACACCCTGAGATGTAGAACAGATTTAAATGCTGGTGTCTTGCAATGTACACCTCAAACCAGATTACCAACAGACTGCACAAATCTGGCTTGACACTTACATGTCTGTCATGTTTTATTTTTGTTAGTTTTGTGTCATATTTTGTGTTGTTTGTACCAGTGCAGGGATGACATTTAATAACTTAAATCTGCTGCATCTGAAATGGTATTCTGGGTTTCTAGCAGCTAACATATAGGAAATATTGGGAGTTTAAATATTCTGATATTTGTTATAAAAACCCAAAATGGTATACCTAATAGAGATTTTTCTTCTCCCTTAAACACTTAAGGTATACATTCACATATAGCACTTTTAAAATATCCAGGACAAGAGTGCAGTAGTGTCAGTAGTATTGCTTATCTATTAATCTACTGACTATCATAGAATATACTTTGCAAAACTTTCTTACTTCAGTGTTCATAACTCTTAGTTTTCTGCCACATTGCCTCCATAGATCACTGAAAATTTGCTGATTTTTACTGACAAGGGCAGCAAACAGAGTTTTCCTATTTTGTTTATGATATGTATATATGGGAACAGGATAGACATCCTGAATTATTTAGTTTCTCAGTATATGGCATGTTTTTGCAAACAGCAATCAGCACATGGCAACAGAGATTTGTTCAATAATGTATTGGTTTCTCTTACATGTGCATAAAGTGTCTTCCCTAAACATTATTCTGTCCAAAGGGAAAAACATGAAAGCTCAAAACTTAAACTGCCTAACAGTGCAGACATAAATCCCTGTGGGCATATTCCCCATTGTCTTCCTACCTGTGTCATCCTTCATCCTTTTGTAAAGTGGGTACACAGTACAATCAGGTCTGAAAAGCAGATGATTTATTCCTCTTTTCACAATGGTAAATGATGATACAAGATGCAGAACAGCAAGAAATTTGATCCTTGGCCCTTTCTAAGCCTCTTTTGTTTGCTCTGAAGTAGCAGCTGTACTTCAGGTCAGAGATTAAAGTGTATTGCAGCAGCTAGAGCAGTTGCCATAAAATGCATTCATTTCCCAGTAGTCACTAAAGTGATCATCTATTACCAAGTATTTATGCTGTCCCTAGGAAATATCTGACATCTGAAACAAAGCAGCTGGCAAATACTGATCCTTTACTTTGGGAAAGTTGCATATGCACACTACTTCCCACTTATAAATACAATCTGTATTATGCTCTTCATTACTGGCAGAAGGTACTGTCTCAGAGCTGGTCACCACTAAATTTCTGAATGCATGAAATTCACAATTAAGCCTAGATTTTCAAGAGTACTTGGTGCATCCAGAGCTCTCTTGGAAATGCAGTGGTTTTTCAAGTGAGCTACTTCACATCTGCCAGAAACAAACATAACAGGAGTAGCAATATCCAGTGAAGAGGAAAAACTAACTTGAACTTGCACAGTCCTTCACTTGTTTAATCTTCAGACTGATTATTTTACCTGTTTGTATTCCATCCAGTAATATGATCATCTTAAATTACTGTGGAGTAGTTATTGAAGGTACTACTGTGCAGAAAATGTTGTCATCTGAAGATATCATGTGCTATTTGTGAAGGTGGCAATGGTGTCTGAGCTGTTTATAACCTGTGGTCCTCTCAATGCTGAGTCCTTGGCTGTTATCCAAGCTGCGTCTGATTCCTTTTATTTGTGGTTTCTGCACACAGAAGTATTTGTTTCCATATCCAGTAAAGATTGTGTGCCACTCACACACATCCTCCTTCTGCTGTCACTGTTGACCAATGTCCTTTGTGGAGGCTCCTCTTCTCCACCGGGTAAGTTCTTTTAGCTGGCTTCAAGTCTTTCTGATTTGGAAAGTAGTGTAGGAAAGGGAAAATAATTTATATAAAAAAAAAGAAAACTACCAACACAAAACAACTGTCTTACCTTTCATTAAATCCTTTCAAAATCCTTAAAAAATCTTTTTTCCTTGTTTCTGCTTTGAACTGCACAAATCCAACAGTTTTTAGTTGAGACAATACACATCCAAGATCAAAAAAAGACAGATTCTTGCCAGACTGTTTCTGGGAATAAGTTTGTGTGATCATTCTCTATGAAATTAAGGTAAGGGGTTTTGATTCTAAAACATTATAACTGAGAGTTTTTCAGGAAATGCCTAATTTTTCACAAACTGCCTGGCACAGAGAAGGAAATCACATTACTGATTAAAACCAGCAAATGTAATGAGAATCTAGTTTTCATAAAAATAATACAAGCTGTGAGAGCGGAATGAGAGAATAATATTTTTATTTGTGACTGTAGCTACACATTAATATATTAAATATTAATAAGGACTATAATAGTTATCATATTTCATATTTTTTCTAGATTTTTGCCATATCACTCTAGTTCAAATAAATATCAATGAGCTGCATTACAACTAAATTGTAAATAAATGCAACAGCATATACCTTTTTCTTTGGAATTACTTAAAAAGATTACTACTATTTCCACATGTTCCACTTTGATTTCTGTAAATAGTGTCATTGTTAAAGAGTCACAGACATAATCAATAAAGATATATGAATTGGCCAAGAAAACATGAAACAGCTGATTTTACACAGAGAAGAGCAGAGCATTTTGCTGCCCAGCTCATAAACACAACAGAGTGCCAGAAAGGGAGACTTGAAAAAAGGAATCATATACAGCCAATGGTGGTTTTTTTCACTCCTGGTGGTTTTTTGGTGGTTTACTACTGAACTCTTGGCTGAAACTCTTCCCTTGTCAAAAGGCAAAGAAAGGGCCTTAAGAAATGGCTTCGTTTGTCTCAAGGTGAGATTTACCAGGAGCAGCCAGAACCTTGCACTTGCCTGAACTTATCATTTCCCCTCTGCACAGATTCCCACCAGGGTTCAGCTGACAAACAGCTGCAAAGGAGCAGCAGTTTATTGGATGCAAGGCAAGGTTTCTGCATCAGATGCAAATACCAAGTTACAGGAGCAGGAAAAGCTTTGTATATGGACCTGCACTGAGCGACACATGCAGATTTAAAGCAATGCAGGCAAAGAGGGGTGACTGTCCTGGCTGCTCTGGGTGCTGGCTGTGCAAAGCCCTGTGGGCTGCATTTTGCTTTCGCTACAACACCCACATCTCAGTTCTGTTGTTCCTTGCTGAATGGAGAACCCCACCTGATGTGCAAGGAAGTGAAAGCTGTCAAAATACCAGTGAACACTTGTGCTCTGAGCTGGACTGCACCTCCTCTGTCTTAAACATGGACAAGGCAACTTCATTGACAGAGGTCCAATATTTGACAGCACATTGGAACACAGAATCAGAGAATTTATTTGGGTCAGAAGAGACCTCCATGACTATTGAGTCCAACTGTTTACCCAACACTGCCAAGCCCACCACTAAACCTGTCCCTAAGGGCCACATCTACGTCTTTTAAATACCTTCAGGGATGGTGACTCCACCACTTCTCTGGGCAGATTGTTCCAGTGCACAGGAAGAAAAATACACATTTCATCAATTATTTATTTTTCATTTCAATTTATCGCCATCCTGCTATTTTATTTCTGTAAATGTGCTACCTTATTTTATAAAGCACTTTATGGATTAAGTGTCAGGAAAGACAAAAAGAGAAAAATATATATCTCGATTTAGAGATTTAGATTTTATAGAGAGAGATAATTATTATCATCACCTGTTACATTGTTCCAAAATTACTTCCAGAGCCCAAAGAATGAATTAGTTACAGGAAATTAGAGTCCATTAAATAGTCTTGTTCACAAAGTAATCAGTAACCAACAGCCATCCTGCAATTTAAAAGCCCATCTTCCTAATGGCCAATGTAATGCTGGCTTCAGGTTAAAAGAGCACGTGTTCCTAGTTTGTCTGTCTCAGCAGAAGATGATGGTGTGTTTGCACTACACTGACACTCCTCCTTATCTGCCTGCACTCCTGTACCTGGAGAAAATCACCAGCAGTGGAGATAAGGAGGTGCCTGAACCCAGAGCTGACAGATTGTTGCATTTTACAAGGTGAATCATATTTCCTAAAACACACAGCAGAGGAATTTTACGCTGTGAAAAGGGAAGCAATAGGTTTAGAGTTCCGTATCAGTCGTGGAAAGCTAGGAAGTTGCTCTGACCAAAACTATCATTTTAATGTGAGTAATAGGAAATGTTTCCATGTTATTATAGTATCTTGTAAAATGAGAATCCAAATGTTTCAGTAAAATTAAATAAATTTATTTTCTTTCTTCTCTCACCTCTTTCACTCTCAGCAGTTGCCTCTTGAGGGACTCACCATGTTCAGTTGCTCCTTGGTCTGTGAGATGTGTGTGGGCATGTATGTACAAACATATATATGCAATTATAGATGCACATAGATGAATAAGATATATAGATAAATATATAGTATAAATATAATATATAATTATATATGCATGTAGATAAATGAATCAGTTATAGACCGAGCATGGAATGACTGGACTGTAAGATCAGGTACACGTAGGCTGCAACAAAGAATAAGATTTCTTTCTGCTTAAAATAAGATGGATTCACAGCACAAATTATGCTGTGTTTGGGGTAGTACTTAAGTGTTCATGTACCCAATGTTGACACCAGTGGAACGGCAAGGCACTTATAATCATCAATTCTAGCTGTGGGATGGATAGAAAAGGTCACCACGTTTGTCTCCAGGAGTCACACTGGGTTCTTCAGAGATTGATATGAGAATGCACACTGATGATATTTATTTTGATACCTCAGATCTGAATGTAGCACAGAATGAAGGGTGGCTGGGAACTCAGCACTCTGGACATGCAAAAAAAGAAAAAGACCCCAGCTCATTAAAATACAAACTGTGAAAAATTCAACAGCAAATACAATAATATTAAAAGCAATAAGCATATCAAAAAGTAACGAGTTGAAAGCATTAAAAAAAAAAGGTGCTATGACTGACTATACTGCATCTGCTGTTGAACAAGGATTAATTGTTCCCATTGCAGCTGTGAACAAGATAAAAATGAAACACCACCTTCCTTATGGATGGAGGAATAGACAATAGAGAGCCAATAGAAGGAAAATAAAAGCACACCTCTGTATAATGAATCTAAGCTCTGTTGTGGCTATTTGTACAGGAGTGTCAGTGTGGGGAGAAACCTGCACTGCTGAGCTGTATATTTTATTTCTCCCTATATCCTGTAGTTCCACGGCTTGGATTTGCACCAGCAGTGACAAGGTGCAGCAGAAATCTCCATTTAGCTCTATTTTCTGAACAAACAGTGCATTTACTCCAGCTGTGCACTCTTTATCAGGATTTGGCCCTTTTTATAAAGGTGAATGCTTTTTCGGCTGTGATCCCAGTGGGGTGTTTGATAACTTTGTCAGAAGGAATCAAGAGAACATAATGACTAAACAAATAATGGGCTGTCAAGGAGACTTGAGTTACAGGAACTGAAAGATAGTCCAAAATGCTTTGCTCTTCAAAGAAACAAGAAAAACTTTGTCTTAATTTGGCCTTCAGAACTTTGACATCAGCCTTTGCTTGTCTGCAAGCATCAACTCAAACATGGGCATTTCTATGGATAGTTAGTCCTCATGAGAGATTCCTGGCAGGCTGCTTTCCCTCAGGTCAGTTGTGTACCATGTACAAAAACTACCACAACTGCTTTTTCACTTCCATTCCTTTAAAAAAGGTCTTACAGATTGTACTAGAAAATAATTTCTCTTTAGATTTTTTTAGAATCAGTTGAACAAGGAATTGTGCCTCTTACAGAAAATTAAAAATGCACAGAAAAGCTACATATTTCAATGGAGTTTCAACATATTTTAGTACCTCTCCTGAAGTACACTTCAATCAGCAAATTCATTGATACTAAAGTCTATGGATATTCTTACAGAAATAATCCATATTTTTATGCTTATAGGCAGATATACAGCACAGAGGCAAATAAAATAAAGTTCAATTCTCCCTATATTTAGTCAACTTTTCCCTTTGAAGACCAGGAAAAAATCCCTCCAAGCTCTGGAGGCTTGGCTGTCACCTTCCCCAAGCCAGCCAGGAGATGTTAGGGGAGAGCAGATGTGTTTGCTTTTGGGGAACTGGGAATGCTCTTTTGGAGCTGCAGCACCCCTTGGCTTAGACACAAAGCCTTGATGCTGCAGCAATGGACAGCCAGAGGCTGAGAGAGCTGTTCAGTAAAGTGATTATTTGCCACTCACAGCAGTAATCTAACAAGGCCCAGCTTTGAGCTGATGGTTGGCCCAGTTGACCTCCAGAGGTTCCTTCTGTCACTTCAGAATTCTGAGTACTCTGGAAGAATTTCTGCATTCCCCAAAAGCTCTGCAACTGCACAAAGACTCCTCCAGGCAAAGGGGAGACAGGGATTTTGTTTGCTTATCTTTGTGCTGTAGCCATCATCTCAGCCAGCCTGAGCCACTGACCCAGAGGCTGCCTTACCCAGAGTATCCCACTCTATCTGCCCGTTGAGGCTGTCACAAAAATGCAGAGATTTTCTTGCCCAGGGAAATGAGAAGACACTGGTTATTGGGGCAGGTCTGTAGCCAGTTCACTGCTCTGCGATGGTGGATCCATCAGTCCCGTCTTCATGGATGAAATTACGAAATTCAAGAAGAGTCCTTGGTTGGTGGCAACAGCACTTCCTACAGCCACAAAAATAATCCACTCCAAAATGAAATTTTGTCAGTTAAAAAAAGGAAAGTTTATTTACAGAATGTATTTTGATCTTTTTTTTTTTGAGATATTTTCAGCCTTCACACCTACTGCTAGCTTGGGAAGTAAAGCTGTGTTTATTTTAAAGAAAGCTGTCAGTGCATCTTTAAATGTTTAACCTTTTCACATCATTGGGTCTCTCCTATGGAAACCATATCCTCTCTTTATATTCTGATTCAACTCAGCTCAAAAAGTTAAATATGCAAAGGCATGACACAGGCATGTCTCCCATTTCCCATTCAACACAACAAACAAATGGAGAAGAGGAACAACTCTTTCTGTGGCACAAAGATTAAGAAGTTAAATTTCTGTTCAGGTCTTTTTCCTCGCTACTTAAGGCAATAAATCATTTCAATTAGACATAATTAAAACAGTTTGCATTTGAAACGTGAATTAAAATTGAAATCAGTATTATCCAGTTTCCCCCTTGCACATTCATCTCAGCTATCAGGAGGATATTGCATATCTATCTACTCTTGGCATAGATTAAGTCATAATTTACTTTTTTTTTAAATAATCTCTGGTTGTAATCAAGCACTGGTATATGGACTTTTATGTAGCACAGTTACACTGTCTTTTCCAAGTTCCTGTCCAGATACCTCTGGGCTTTAAATCCCTTATTGTCTTTTCTAATTTTCCCTTTTCATCTAAAATTAATTAGAGTACAGACTCTCTTGTCTTTTTGGTATTCCATTCAGCTTTCAGGGTGTTTTTGTTCTCCAGCTAAACAGCAGTTTTCAAAGATTTAATACACTGGCCTAATGTCTATGGGTGTGAATTCAACAAAAAGAATGCCACAATAGATGTGGGCCAAAAAATAAGTAAAGAGAAATAAAGAAATCTTTTGTAGCCTGTTATAAAAAAAGGCAACATTATGATATTAGAGTGCAGAGCACTGGACTGATTAATTAAGATAATAAAACTGATATAATTAAACATGACTTGGATTCTGTTTATTAGCCCTTCTGTTGTCAACTAAACCTGTCAAACCCTGTAAATAAGCAAACTGAATGACAGGTGTAATTGGTATGCAGGGGATTCAAGTTACTTAATGCTGTAATTTTTTCCTCGTTTTCACTCTTTTAGAGCATCAGGTCCAATGCCTGAAATAAACACATTGATTTGGTTATATTGTCAGTGGGTCACTAATCAGAGAAATCATTGATTAGACAGTAATCTGTCAATTAAGTCTGACATTGTCTCTGGTACCTTGGCGATGGGGGGGGTGCATTCTTTAAACTGAGACATTGACCTTGCTGTTCTTACTGTCTGGAGACTGAAATGAGGATTCACAGTTAAGACAATGCTCTTATCCTTCATTTTATTCCCTTGTCATTTTGGGTTTTGTTTTTATTTTTTGGTTGGTTGGTTGGTTTTTGGTTTTTTTCCTGGGTGGGTTGTTTGGTTGGGTTTTTCCCTCAGCTCAGATCTGATTGTCATGTGTTTTTCTGCATTTCTCTCTTTTTAAAATGAACACATGCCGTTCTTGCACATAGGTGACATTTTGACAGGATGTTAAAGCACTTTAACAATTTCCTCCCCACCATTTCCTGAAAACTGATTTTCAGGATTCATTAATTCAAATGATGAAGTAACAGTTTGTAAAGCTTCATTTTAAGGGGGGTCATCCTGATCGCCTGTTGAAGAACTCAGGGCATCACTTGCTGGCAAGTCTGATTGTGTGTCAACATTTCAGAGCTCCTCCAGCCCATGGGCTCAGCTCATCCACTGTGTACCAGCAGCATTCATGGAGAAAGGGAAGTGAAATGTGATGTTAATCTCCCTGGATAGTTCCACAATGAGTAATTCTTCCAATCTAGCAATAAGACACAATGTTAGCCTTGAAATTAGACACTTGGGCTCCAGTTCATCATTAATCAGAAAGGCACTTGAGCATGTCTATACCTTTAGGCATGTGCTTAAGTGTTTTGCTGCAGTGGGGCAGGCTAAAGTAAATGCTGAAATGATTTGTTGAGCTTGTGTTCCAACATGTTGTTGTTAGCATTTGTGTAGAGCAGCAGGAATGCATGTTGTTTTCTACAGCAGACTGAAGGCAGTTATCAGACTCTCATCTCAATGAATTAAATCAACATCACTTGGAATTAGTTCAGTTACATGAAGCTGTCAGGGCTGTCTTAAGGAAAGAGCCATTGCACTCTGTGATCCAGGGGAAGTCTGTGACACCCTATCAACTCACAACAAACAAGATTTCACTTTGTACCACAGGATGCTCATCACCACTCATTCTCAGTGTGTGTATGTACTTCAGATCTATTTTCAGTTGCTTTATTTATATCTTAGAAACACAAATGGAAGAAAGAATCAAGTAGCCAGATTTCAGAAGGCATTTACTTTTACCTTAGAACAAAGCTATTGATAAGAAAAAATGAAAATCAGTACTCGAGTACTATTTTTATTTTTCCTGTCTCATAGGTTTGCATGATATATAAGATAGTGGTACCTCATTATGTACTGAGGTACCTGAAACCCAAAGGTAGAATATGGAGTAAACTGGTATTTAAGGTGACATTTCAGGGGGTTTAGTCTTTATTCTATCCCTTTTTCTGTCTTAAAAATTTTTCCCATTTAAAAAAGCCTAAGAATCTAAAAAAAAATTTGGAAAAGAAGAAAATTTAGAGGCATGTAGAAAATATCTTCAGCTGCATAGACCAGTGCTTAACTTAGAAAATCTTCTGATATTAGTAGAGAGAGAATTTAATAAAATGGTACTTATCTCCTAAGAAGCCTGTAGAAACATTAATCAGGCTGTGTGAAAGGTGTTCCCACTTGGTTACTTCTGTCTGCAGGTTTTCCCTGTGAAAAGGGGACGCCTGGGAGAACAGGAGATGGCTATTTCTGTGCAGAGCAGTTCAGCTCTACTCAGGAGGGTCCTGCCAAAGGCTTCAGGCTGGAGCAGGAGCTGAGGGAGTCACAGGAGGACAGTGTGTCCTCAGGCAGCCAAGTGTCCCCTGATTACCGAGAGAGGAGCCCTAGTTCTTTGTTAATGACACCAGACTGTGGAGGCAATGGCTCGGGGCTGCTCTGGGCAGCTCACTTTCAGATGGAGATCTAGGCAGATCCACCTTGACTGTCTGATTAATTTGGCTCCTGTGACAACTGATGTACATGCTGAAGTACGGCTGATTATCCACACCAGGAAATAAACCAAGCCAGCACAGGATTATTGCTTAAATTCATGGAATTTGCTCCAATTTATTAAAATACAGGGCAGAATCTTGGCACCTATTCAGTTGCTTCACTGCTCTTTGTTATTAATGGAAGCCTGTCTATATAGAGCTAAATATTTGTATTCAAAAAGAATATGTATGCTTGTTCATTATTAAAAAAAAAAATTAAAAATTTCACTCTTTAAAAAATCCATATCTTTGTTTTCCTCCTTTTCTTTTCTGTTCTCTCTCCACTTCTCCCAGCCAGCATCCTATTGAAATTGTTTACAGCACTGACACCAGAACACTGATCTGATGGAGAGCTCTGAAGTGCTTTGGTACACATTTCTCCAGTGGGGAAAAAGCTGTATCCAACATATTGTGCTTACTTAACCTCCCTTTGAGCAGCTGTCCCTCAATGGAAAGCCATCAGATTTCTGTTCTTTTCCTTCAATGAGATGTTAGTGGCCTTCACAGCATTTCTATCTCCCACAATGAGTATCTGATAACAGAAGTGTAACACATTCAGCACTATCAATTTCAAACACAATACACAAGAGTAATAGATGTTAAAAATTGCCTTGGCCATACAGTATATTGTTAAAAAAATAGATTTCTTAGAGCAAACTCTGGGTTTAAAGGAAAGGTGACATTGTTAACGAATGTTGTCAGAGTGATAAAGTGATAGATGCCTGGCCATTCCTCTCCATGGGCCTTCCTCAACAGAGGCTGTATTATAGAAAAGGATATTTGTCAAGGAAAACTGGATGGAAAACTAAAGTTTATGACATTTATTGTCCTTTCCTCAGCTCCCGTCTGCCATAGTAGAATATCTAAATATTTGTATAACTTCATATTTTGTTTAATTTTGAAGGTAATAGTGATGAAAGGTATAAACACAACTTGGAAAGCTCCCTCTCAAATTCATTTCACCTATATTGCCCTATCTCTGTCAGTGAAATGAGAAAAATTAAACCACATATTTAGGAGGGCTATATTACCTAAGGCAACTGCATATAGAAAAATAAAATAGAGATTAAAAAAAACTGTTCTCCCCCAGTTCCTTCCTTTGTGGAAGCAAACAAAGTTTTCATGCAAAAAGATGTTTTCCAGAAAGCAGTGTTTACCATGGAGTAGTTTAAAGAAGTCATTATCTTAATGCACACCTTATATCAAATCCTGGTTATGAGATAACTTATAATAATACAATGGGGAAATTAAAAAGTGTTTCATTTGGTGCACTTTTATGCAAATATTTGCCTTCCTGCCTAGAGCTTTGAGGACAGAACATGACAAAAATCACCATCCATCACTCAAAGAAACCCAGATAGCCCTTCCCTGAGACACCTTTGTTGTAGCAGTGCTGGGACTCACCTGCAGTTCTGTCTGGCTACTTTTGACCTAGGTCCCTTTTAAAAAAGATAAGCCAAGAAACACCAATCATTCTCTTGGGTTGTACAAGCTCTCAGAAATCTGCTCTCAAATACAAGAATATATTGATGAAGTCAATAGTTCCATACTGGTTTCCCCTGTACTGTGATTACAGGAGAAATGTTATTTGCAGAAATATGCAAACTAGGAACACTCATCTGTAATATTCTGGCAAATACCCATTTATTTGCTACATGCAGTCATCTTGATATCATTGGCTCTTCCAATTCATGAGCCAAAACGCTTAGAATTCCTGTTAACAGGTCTTTGTCATTATTATTCATTATGCTTTGTTAGAGCCATTTAATCATGAGCAGGCCCTACAAAGGATTTCTTCCTCTTTCTCTTTTAAACAAACATGCTTTTGAAGGTAAGCTTGCATAGCAAATAACTGATCCGATAGAAATGATTACAGACAGCAACAGGGGAAAAAAAATCTAATCTGCTGGGAATTGTTCTTTGCTTTCATTGTCCTTCAACACCATTTTACCAGAAAGTGCTCTGAATAATTTAGGGTTGCTAATATGATTGCAATGTTTTTCCATGTTCATCACAACTGCTTGAGGTCAGTGTCCTGTCTGGTTATATTTGATGTTCCAGGAAAAGGAAGAAGCTCTAAAACTGAAGGCAGCTTATCAGCTAGAAAAATCACTCCAGCTAGATTTTGTGGGTCATGTAAGGTGGACAGTAGGAAGCAACAAATATTGAGGTGATACTCAGAAACATGATGGATTCTGAGGTTTATTTCAGCAAAAAGTCAAAATGAGAAAACCGATTATTATATTGCTCCTTCCCATGTTTCATTTTAGTAGACAATGAGTTGTTTCTCCAGACAATAAAGAGAAAGCATTAGCAACACTGAGTTAGCAAACCATCTTCTCCTCACTAAGAAATTAGCACTGTGCAGCCAGGGATACCTTAACTAGGACCTTTCAGGTCTTTTCCTCCCTCAAAGAGAGTTTAAAATGAAAAAGTCACCCCACCTGTGCCTTGTAGCTGTCCTTTAATGAGGGGTCTAATTATCACCAGGTGAGTGCAATCACTGCTAACCCTGGCCTGGGTTATTTCAGAGGTTCTTGGGCATGCAGCAGTTCTTTGGAACCTCAGCTCTGGTTGGTGTCTGTGCTGCTGAGCTGCCTCCGTGGTGGGTCTCTGGGTGGGAATCTGGTTGTGAAGGAGTGCTGGGACCTGTTTAAAATGGGGTAAAAAGCCTTGAGCTCTAGTGTGAGGGAGGGATGCAGAAAAAAAAATAATAATTTTAAAAAGTAGTGTGATGATTAAGGCTTGAGAAGAATCTGTAGTACAGGTTTCCTCACTTTCTTCTCCTTCCTCACAGGCTGTGGAGGGCTCTGTGACACAGCAGGGAGCTGTGTCCCATGGAGAGAAGCCCAACCAAAGCAAGAGAAAATGAGGAGCAAGGGGCTGCAGAGAGGTACTGCTGTGTTTTTACCCTCATCCCAATGCCACTGCACCACTTGGGGAAGGAGAGGAGATGGAAATGAGGGAGTTTAATGGAACTTGGAGAGACAGGAATGGGGGGGAAGTGGTTTATATTTTCTGTTTCATTTTTCTGCTGTCCAACTCTATCTTAATTGTCAATAAGTGAAACTAATTTTCTTTAAAATGAATGTGCTTACCCCGATGGTAGCTAATAGCCAAACTCCCTGATATTCTCATGCGCTTTTGTTAATCCTGTTGTTCCTGGGGAAGGAGGAGTGAGAGATGGGCTGGAGGGGGGTCTGGCAGCCAGCCAAGGTCTACCCACCACAGACAGAAATCAGTTAACTCAAAAGTGTGTGCTTCAGAGATAACTTTGCATTGTTGGGCTCCTGTTCACTGCATTCAGTGTCCAGACTGAAAAGTCAAAAAGGCCTATTTTTGCTATTCCTGGTTTTCTATAGATAAGAACCAATGGATTTAATGCCACTTAGTTAAAGACAAGTGAGAATGTTGGAGGAAGTTTCACAAAGTGAGTCCCTCTAACCTTCAGGATGTTTGTAGAATAATTTTGGTTGCTTGGATCAGCTATGATTGAAGAAAAGCATGGGAGAAAACCTGTCCCAACTGCGTTCACCTGCATGCTGGGAAAAGCTCTCATGCAGAGTGAGAGCAAAGTGAATAACTTCTCTCTTAGATGTTTTAGGCTGTATGTAAACTAACCAAACAAAGATTGGAACATGCAATTTAATAATTGCCTCAAGTGACCGATGTGCTGACAGGAGTTAGAGCTGGAAATGCAGTTAGAGACTGTCTAGAAAGGAATGAATGATATTTAATGTGTCATGATGTGTTCAGACAAAGCAACTGGTCCTGAGTCCTGGATGTTGGTATCTTGGAGCTGTACAAGAGTGAAATGCAAGTCTTCCTGGTCTTTCTAGACATATCCCTACATGTTTATATGTGTACTGTTGGAGATGTGGAGAAAAAAACTTCCTTTAATATTGCTGGGATTTCTTATAAGAACTTCTCTGACTACAATTTACTTTAGCGTTGGTTTTTGCTTGATAGAGTGATCCAGAATGTTGTAGTAGGGACTTCAAGTCATCCAAAACATCAAGAGATCTTCAAATATTAAGTAGCAATACTTCCAACACATTCTTGCAGATAAATTAATCCAAACTGTGCCTAATCTTCACGGGGTTTTTTGCCTTTAGGTTTTTTTCTTTCATGACATCTATATATTAAAAAAGGAAGTTAGAGCAATGAATCCAAAGCCCTAGAAGGAGAAGTGCATGCAGGAGATGGGCATGGTCCTAACAGCAAAACCTGAACCTAACAAAGATGCTGCAATGCACAATTTAACACTGCCATCAAATGGCCAAATATATTTCTTGTTCTGCAATGGCACCTGAGCTGCCTGTTATAAGCACTTCTTACTCTAAACAGCCCAGCTGAGTCACAGAGACTTAAAGCAAAACAACATTGGCTTTCTATTTTCATGTTGTGATGGGATATAGGCCTGACTCTGCAGCCTGCTTTGGTAGGAGGGGTCCAGCTTTAGGAGGTGCCTACAGGGCAGGTATAGCTTTACACTGAGGGAGAGAGAGTCATCACTGACAGACATCACAGGCCAGGTGAAACCTGCTTGATGGGTGTGATCAAGCCTCTGGTTGATAGTATACACTTGGGAAGAAGTTTTAATAAACTGATGCACTGGAAGTAAATCTTTGTCTTTTTACTACTGTAAGTCATGTAGAATTAATATGAACTCCTTCAGCTTATGCAGGTCTATATATTTATTTTATTGCATACAATGAGCCTTAACAACCCTTCAATATTGTTGTTAATTTGAATTCACTAAAAAAAGCAGTCTTTGAACTTCTTGTGGATGATTTGATCTCATGCATTCTCCATCCTTTGTAACATTTATAGTAATCTTATAGTCTTCAGCTAAAACTGTGTTTAATATTGAAATTCCCCACTTAAATTTCCAACACAGTATTTCTTGCTGCTTTAATTCAGTTCTGAAGGGCCTCTTCCTGGGCAGATGCTCTCACAATCACAATTACTTTTTTTTATCTAGTCTTGGAGAATTCTTTCACACAAAATTCATATGAATATAGTGCAGATATAGACTTTCTTCACTGCATTTCTCCAGCTGCTCTAGAGAAGTCTTTCTGAATCTTTGCTTTCAATATATAACTAAGGCTGAGAGAAAAAAAAACACCTGTTTCAGATCTGTCTGCCACGTGGATTTCATCAAAGACCTAATGGATTATATTCAGCTAAACTGTGCACTCCCATCTTTTTAAATGCAACTGCTTATGCCCAGGATATAGGCTTAGTTGTTTTTTGGTTGTGAGGTTTTTTTTTTCTGTTCGGCTTTGGGTTTTTTGTTTTGCTGATTTTGTTTGGTTGGGGATTTTGTTGTTTTTTTTTTTTTTTTTGTTTTGTTTTGTTTTTTTTTTTTTTAATTTCTGTGTTCTATATTCTATTCCATCCTCTTATCAGTCTGAAATGGGCATCTGCCCAGTGTTCGATGTTACCTAATGCATTTGTACTATTAGTTTTATATCTGTTATTGTAGCATCTGATCTCCTAGTTGTTTTCAGTTAGTTACCCAAGCTGTGAAGGACTTGTATTGAACATCTGTTAGACATTTCTGTGTTTGGACATCTTTGTGTGGTAGTGTACTATGCTGGTTTTTGTCTGAGCTCCTTTTCTCTGCAGTAGATGCCATGGGGCTGTGATTTGGATTTGTGCTGGGAACAGAGTAGGTAACACAGGGATGTTCAGGTTATTGCTGTGCAAGGTTTGCAGAGGCAAAGCATTTCCTGATTTTCCCCCCTCTGGCCACTGAGGAGGCTGCACAAGAAGTGATGTGGGGAGAGACATCTGGGACAGCTGACCAAAGGGATTTTCCATATTTTGTGGTAACAGCTCAGCCCTTGGGGCTGGGGGAAGGAGGAAGAAGTAGAGGGTGCTGGAGGGATGACCTTCACCTTCCCAGCAACGGTTAAATTTTCTCTAAAGTGCATTATGGTACGAACAACTTGTACTTTAAGCCATAGCTAGCTTCATGGATTTAGATCCTTCAGTACTTTGTAGTATCAATCCCACAGGTCAAAATGCCACCTGTAAGGTGTGTGCCTTAAAACTAATCCAATTGTCAGTACGAGGAAACAACAGTCTTGTGCATTTAGTCCATAATGAGATTCCTTATTTACTGTAAGTTAGGAGTATTACTGACTCACCTCTTTTTTCCAGTTGCTTTTCAGTAGTAGTTTCAGTAAAAATGCACTTTGGTTTGCTGCCCCAACTCAACACTTCTGATTAAAATTAAACAAAAAGGAAAATAATGTTTATGTATCTTTTCCTGTACTCTCTAATTGAAAGAGAATCCAAATTTCATGTAGAAGTTGGTGACATTTCCTCAGGTTTTTAAGAAATCACACCAGCCCACTTTAGCTGCTATATATCTTTAGCTCCTGAGGTTTTAAGTCATCACCTTGTACACTGCACTCAGCTCATGAGAAACAAAATTAATTAGCTTTGTCCATCTTTGTCCTTGTCATCTATTTAAGAAAATGATGGCAGGTCCTCTGAGGAGCTGGAGAAGTGTAGATTAATCTGTGGGCTGAGACTGCCCAATACATTATAGTTCTGTCTTTAAGGTCTCTCTACTCCTGATTTACAATAATAAAACAAACCAAAAGTCATAGGAAAGTCTTCCTAATATTCCATAAAGGAGTGGTTAACTGGTTTTATCTTTATGATTTACATGCTGTTGAGGGAGTAACCTTTCCCTGCACATCCTGAATTTCTCCTCTGCCTGCACTATTGTGCCCTTTGTTCAAATAGTGACTGTTCAGATAATTCATTTTTATTTTCCACTCTTCTGGCTACTGACAAGTGAAATGATCTTCAGGAATAATTGCAATGAATAGTCCTGTATCGCTCATATTAGGTAAAACATGCAATGTCTTTAAAGCTGCAATAGGCAAATCCCATAAATATATAAAGGTGTCTGAAAGGCTGCTATATAGAAGTCAAAGGGGTTGGGAAAGGCCACAGCAATGCTGCCATTGTTCTATTCTGTCAGAGGGAAGGGGAGCAGATCCTCAGCTAGTTCAGGGGAGCCTAATTCCATGAAAAGCAATAGTGCTGCTTCCCTCTTGTGTTAGCAGAGCGCCTTTTATTCCCCCTTCTGCTTGGTGCACTTCAGTCTGACTGCTTCCCAGGCTATGGATGTGAGAAAAGAGACACTCTCCTTACCCTGATGGAGTGGAGCCCTTCCCTGAGGACTCAAGTGCCTTTCAGGAGCTGGACCTTCAGACCCAAACACTGCAGCACCTGAGCCCCGACTCAGCACCCAGGGGGCTCATTTGTTGGTAATGCTGCCCCATCGATTCCGTGCTGTTACAGGAGCTGAACGAGGCCCATTATGCCCCACTCAAGTGACAGAAGAAACTGCAGCTGTACTCAGATTTCCCCGAGCCATTCTAACCACTTAACTGCCTGGCTTCCAGACACGTGCCTTCCTGCTCTCCCAGCAGCACAGAAAGGTGCAAGGCTGTTCTCTCCATAAATGAGAGCTACAGCTTGGATCTGTATGGGGAGTACATAGTACATATCCAAGCATAGAGAAACATAACAGAGCACCCATGAGAGCCGAGAATGGCTTCAGAAAACAATCTATAAATCTCTGGTGTTATCTTTCTGACAGCCTCCTAATCTCTGCAGGTTGTTGTTAAGAGCTGCATTAAACTAGCCTGTCATTGATCCCAGCTCTCACTGCTTCTCCAGGAGATGCACTTCCTGTGATCAATTAGGAAAAGAGACAACAGCTTCTTAAAAGCATCTTTACAACAGGACCTTGCAATAACATATCTTCCCAAAATGTGTCTCTCTGACATTTACATCATACTTTGTCAAAGCGCAGCAAGCATCTGCACCAGCAATGTTATTCAGTCCGAGATAAGTGAAAACCTTAGGTTCTTCATGTTGAATCATCATTTTTCCCTCCAGCTTCACCCCAAGTAAAAACACTTAGGTTAAAAATGTGCTTGCAATTTCTTATTATTTAATTAATTTTTAGTCAGGCTTAGATTAGCTCTGGATAGTAACTGCCTTACTCTCAATGCCTTCTTAGGGGGAAACAGGCTGTGAACCTGCATCCTTGTTAAAACTTTGAGAAGCAGCCTGTTTATTGCCCCAACGTGGCACAGAAACTTAGTACTGGTAAGAAAAATTTGAAAAAAGTATATTACTATTAGCAATGAGGGCTTGGTATTGGATTTCTGCTATGTAAATTGTGTTTCTCCTGGCTTGTGCACTAGGTGGAAAAGGTAAAGGTCATTTTTACCCCCATTCTAGCCAAGGTAAAGTCTCATTGTTTTGATGAACTTAAATTAATTTAATGTATTTATCTTTAGGAGGTTACTGTCCAAGTATTAGAAAATGATTGGGTCCCTGGTTTCTGTAAAGCCTGAATGTAGGGTAGACAAAATCATGTAGAGAAGGACAAGTAATGCTGAATCCTGGTATCGTGGCTTTTATACTGGGCTATTTAATTCCAGAATAACTTTTATCATGCATATCAACACTGGGCTTTCCTGTGCCACTCCTCCTGCATGTATTTTTAAAATGTTTTTAAGCTTAAAATTAAGAAAAGATTGGCCTTTCAACTACTGTGCTTTTTTAGTACTTGGAGCAGTCTGTCACCTCAACAAGGGAATAGAGTGGAAGAGAAAGATCATCTTTTGAATTTAGAATACATATTCTCTGGACTCATATTTTCTGGACTTCAGCAAGATGAGGTAGCACAAATGCTGCTGGACTAGTTTTCCATTTCACATCTTTGTAGCCACTGACAAAGAAAGCTAATTGTGTGTCTTGGCCTTCAGGAATTCTAAGATGAGCTGTTCTAAAATCGCAGCAAAGGATGGCTCTGTTTCTGTGTGCACTGGCAACACCCCGTGTAATTAGCAGGCTGAGCAGGAGAGCTGAATTTAGCTCACTAGCTCTTAAATGCAGTTACTTTCATTTGTTTACTGAATGTCTCTACCCACTAAAGGCTAATGAACTGGTAATGGATCTGTCAGAAAAGGGAAAAGACAAATACCTCTAAATGTTGCTATTGTAGCCTAAGAATGTGGCTATTATTGCTCCTCTAACTCATGATCTTCATAAGAGAGAAGGTGGTGGGAGGTTTGGTATTCAATCGGTGTAAGGAAGCACAAACATAATTTATGAACTGATGGAGTGGAAGGGAGGAGAGGAACAACCCTCAGGAAACAATAAAATAAGCAGGCATATTCTTCTTGCATATTTCGGTGACGGCTTTCCCATCTACATCCCCCTGCTCCTGTGTCAAGTATATTCATCTTCCCAATTTTTAGTTGTGCTAGATAAAACCTTAAGAAGTGAAGCACTGCTTGAAGTTGATCAGCTATAAGAAAGGGCCAGTCAGGTTATCAGCTTCAGGTGTGATGGGGAAATGCAGTGGTCAGAGTAATGCCCAAATAATAAATTCAGCCTGATTTAAAAAAGGACATTTCTCTCTGAAGAATGTGAAGAAAGCACGTGGTCACCACTTGCCTGAAAATTACACTTACTATGTTTTGTAGCTTCAAGCATACTTTTTTTGTGAAATAAAATTCCAGTCTTCTAAATCTGCATTACTCAATTTGGCCCAAAATATTCTCTGAATGCAAACAGCTAAGAAAGCTCTGGGCAGGCTGCCTTTGCAGTTGAGTAGATGTAATATTAAGTGCAATCACTGAGACATCAAAGCTTTTTTGCATAAGATTGCTATGCTAGTGCAAGCAGACCAATGTTTATGCATTGAGTAAACAGCACTGGTATTGCTTTAACAATAAAATGAAATAATTTCTGCCTTTAAGAAATAATAATTAAATTTCCTAACATTCAGATCTTGGAAGGGCTCTTCTGTCTGTTTTTTTAACACCTCTGACTTTTGGAAGCAAAATATGTACATATGTCAAACTTTTTTTTATGTAGTATAGTTTTGGGTTTTTTCCCCTATAGTCTGTTGTCACTCCTTCTACATAGTTATATAGTTTAATTTTTTGTCTTCAGTCTCCTCTGGTGGTATTATTCAGCACTTGTTAAAAATTTATGAGAGGATTGTTTTTATGACCCATGTTACATTTTATCTGATGTTATTTCATTCCTTCTGCATCTGGAGGCTGGGACAGGGCAGACTGTACCTTGTGTCAGAGTTTGACTCTGGACAAGAGTGGAGGAAGCAGAAAAGACTCCTGACTCTCAGCTGAGACCTGTCCCTAGAATTAGAGTTGTTTCTTTGCTCTTACCTAGTAATAGCAGTTTGAATTTTGAAATTATTCATGGCTACAGGAATAGATTGGTTCCATCACTGCTGCTGGTTGCTGAAACAAGGGCACAGAGTTGCACCATTTGCATGAATTCTTTATTCCTCTCCAATAGCAGATATTTCTGCTGACCATCTGAAGACACTTTTCAGGTTCCTTACCTATGCTCAGGGCAATAGATAATATGGGATGTAGATTAGCACAACAGTTTTTAGGGGCACAGAGAGCTGCAGCCTTAATTTTTGCAAATAAGGGGTAAATAACCTAATCCGTTTTTAGCTGTGGCATGGCTATTAGAAAAATTTCAAACCAAGATTTAATGACTCAAAAAGAGGTAGACTTACCTTCCTTCTGTGGGGCTGGGGGAGCCCAAAAATCCAAAGAAAATTTCTGTTGAAATCAAGCTATTGGAAGGAGAGTCGCTCCTGAAGAACATATGATTGAAGGAAAAAAATATGGTATTTCTACTTTGTCAGAAAACACCAATATACCCTATGCAGCTGTGATTGCTCTCCATCCAAATATGTGCCCTGACTGATTAACAATCAGGATGGTATCTAGGTGCTGTTGTGAAAACAAAATGTATTTTAGTTCCTCAGCAGATTCATGACTCATTCAAAAATTAGTCCAGTGTTTTCTGTAACAACTTTGTAGCATTTCTTAAAAGTGATTTTAGCAACAGTCCTTTCTGAAGCCCTTGTTATTTTTAACATCACAGGTGTAGGTTTGACAGGAATTAAGTGGCATTACACATCCCTGTGAGGTGTCTCCCAAACACCGAGTGCCCTGGTCGTGGCACAGTGAGGTGTGCAACCCCCAGCTTGTGAGAAATGTTCTAGCACAGCTCCTTGCCAGCACTGCCACAGCACTGCACACGTCTTGCTCAAGGAATTTTGTGCCTCCATTCCACTCTCCCACAGGGCTCTGGCACCTCTGGGCTCTTGGGAACCACAGTGTCACCTTCTCCTGGGCTCCTGCTTGCACACTGTCCCTATAGCAACCAAACAGCTGCTAATTTGGAGAGGCAATTTTAGGAAATATTAATATCTTTGACAGTTTACTCCTTTTGGAAAACCACCTTACTTTCATTGTTCCTTGCTTTTCATTTCTTCCTCTCTGCCATCTGTTCTTGTTGAAAACAAAGTAGATGGTGTGATGAGTCTAATGCAATCCATGCACCAGTGGGACAGACAATGACAGCAGACCTCCTCCCCAAATTTTACTTGGAATTCTGTGATCAGTCCTAGCCTTAACAAAGCTTTACCTAGTCCTGACCTTGACCAAATCTTCCTTTCATCTGAAAGTAATATAGGAAAAGAGGTTTCCTGCAATCTGGAAAAATTGTCTTTACAATATGTGACTTTTTTGTTCAGATTTAGTAACATTGTTCTGTGTTTATAAAGGATCCAAGCTGTTGAAAAGTTGAAATGTGTACTTTTTGTTGAAGAATGCATACTGTAAAAGACTAATGTGCCTTATTAGATCAGCATAGATGCCCAGACAGATGCTGTCTCTACCCTAACATGGAACTTGTCAATAGATGTCACCTTTTTTTGTAGAGATTGCTTGTAAAATTAAAAATTACACTGCAGTAATACATTTAGTTTTACATGCATGCAAATTCCTTGTTAGACTACCTGGCATATTTAGCTTATATGTCTTATTTAGCATATAATATTACATTTTAAAATAAATGAAATTATATATATAGTATAGACATTTATAACTCAAATGATTTCCAGAGTAACATCATTAACCAGAGAAATATCCAACCTGTCTTGCAATAGCTTTGCAAAATCATTACTGTCACTTCATAAAGACTTGTTGAAGAACACCTGTGTTAAAGAATCGTAAAAGAATGGAAAATAAAGTTCTTTCAGGAGATTTCCTCACAATTTTGCATTTTGAGGTTTCTATCATAAACAGGCTGTTGTTTTCATAGCATGTTTTGGAGTTTAGTAAATAGCAGATTCCTACCACTAGGTTTACATGAAGAGTTTCCAGAGAGAATTGCTGGTAGCACAAGAAAATGCTGCCTTCACAGTGACAGCTGTATTTACTTTGTACCTCACCAAACAGTCTGGGATTGATGTGGCAGGGTGTGTTCATGTCAGGGATCACTCTGGAAGGCACTGGCAGTGTGTGAGCTCCTGTGCTTGTGTAATTCCAATAAAATTCATATTGCTGTTCTGGTCAGGCAGGTTACAGCTACAGCTCAGAATGATTCTGCTTGTAAATTTACCTCTGTTCCTCCTACCCACATCTTGGTTTTAGAGTCCCTCAATCTCAGCCCATCAAACTTGGATGGCTGCAGAGCTGCAGCAGTTGGGTACCCAGTGACCACCTGCGTTGTGTTATAAGCAAGCTGCAGGCTTCCTTTGCTTGTCTAACTTCATTTTGTAAACCACAGTTAAGGTTGTGGCTGTTATGCATACACAGTTCTTTCAGTGAGGACTGGAGAATAATTGAAATTGTGTAATGTTTTAAATGCTTTGCTTGGAAGTGAGAGCATAAATGGAGTTTTAGTAGTTTCTGTCCTCAAAATTCATTGCTGTATTTTGTTTTGCATTTATTAATGGAAAACATAGGGTGTTTCATTATTGAGCTTACAAGAGTATTTGTGATACAATCTGCATTTGTTGTCAGAATTTTTAGAATGCCTCTCTGGACTATGAAGTTGTTAAAAATTTTCAGGAAAATACTGAGGAAGAAACATTCATTGTGTATATGGACAAAGCCTTAAATACTATAGAAAGTGAGTGTGTTCTGCAGACATTTCCTTATTTCAAAATGGAGGTTTTAATTTTTAATGATTCTTCAGTACTTTTAGTTAGTAATATCTTGTCATGTTAGTTTTAATATTTTTTCTTCCTTTTACCTACATGGATATGATGAAATTTTCATTTTTATCTACTAGGAAGAATGGCTTTCTTGAGTCACTTAAAAGCCATAGAACTTAGGTAGTTAGATCTTTCTGAAGGTTTTGGGTGTTTTTTTAGTAACAATTATGTTGTGCTATATTCCAGCAAGTATTTTAAAGGCCAGTTCAAACACGAACTTTAGCTAAGGCTCGTAAAACAAAGATAAGTGTCTCCATAATATCCCAGTTCAAAGTGCTGCCCTTTTGAGGATTTAGTGGCAGACCATGAGGAGGTTGGATGTGCCAGATCGAGCACTTGGATGGCAGGGCAGAACCAGGATAGCTCAAATTGTGAAAACAGATGTCCCTGTACTTCCAAGGCTCCAGCCTGTTATGAGAATTCTGGCATTTAAGAGCTGGAAAGGAAATGTAGGTGAGGTCAACAAGGTCAATGCACATGGCAGGCAGACAGAAGCTGGCATTGGGAATGTATCTCACCATGGCCATAGACATTAATTAAAGAAGGATATGTAATGACAGAAACCACAGATACATAATGACAGGTTGCACACACAGCATGAAATGAGTGAAATCAAAATTAGGAAAGGAAGTGGAAACAGAAAAGCATTATAGAATCACAGATTTCACTTGGGTGTTTAGTATGTATCTCCAGGGTAGTATAGATTTTGACAGCATGGCAATGTGAAGAGAAGTCAACAGGTCCTGAAATCCTTTATTTGCAATACAAAGACTATAGGTTTTCCATGTGGTGCTTAGATTAAAAAGCTCTGGTTAACCAGAAATGTCTCTGTTTGCTGTGTCTGTTTCCTCTTCTCATTAAGTCTTGGCAGTAGTATAGACAAAATTCAGAATTTCTCGGAAATCTAAATCCTTAGCATGACTATGTTCTTAGCAGTCAGATATTGTCACCCACCTAGGCCTAATAATTTTAATGAAATGTAAAAAATTTAATCCTTCTAGTAGTAAAGTAAAACTGTAGTTTAGAGTGACCATAATAGCAAGCCTTAAACTAAATGGTAAATTTCAATAGTAGATATCTATTGTGACTATGTTGCAAATACTTCCAGATCAGATTTGGAAGCTCTGAACTTATCCTTTTAAGATGGTCCATCATAGATCAATTTTGTCTTGAATATCTGATGGAATTGGAGGCGTTGTGCTTGTTCTTAGTCACCATAATCTCCTGGAATAAAAGAGTTCTGAAGAAACCCATGTTCTAACACCCTTTCCTAACCTTCCAGAATGCAGGGGTAGCAAAGAGGAAAAAACTCCAAGTTGTCCTCCTAAAATATTACCTGAATTTGGATATGCTGTAACAAACTATTGTCAAGGATTGGAAAAGGGCACAGGTGAGAGCTGCACAGAGATTATCCCAGTTTGTGCCAAGGACTAAACAATCCCTGATTAGCTCCTGGATTAACTGGAGCTTCATAAAAGCATTGTACAATTATCTTTTCTCCCTGCTTGAGCTCTGCACAAGAGCTTTACAGCCAGAGCCAAGGATCTTACAAGGATAGAAAATGCTGTGATTAAAACCTTGTGGGGTTTTTTTTCAGTTTTTTTTTTTTTTTGTTGTTTTTTTTGTTTTTTTTGTTTTTTTTTTTTGTTTTTTTTTTTTCCCAAATAACAGGCAGGCAGCAATTTCTATCAAACTGCTCTGTACGTGAAAATCTGTCTTGCCAAAGCTGGAGTTGACTAATCACATAATGCTAGTTAATAATGAAAACATGTCCCAAACTTGCCTCAGACAACTACCAATTTGTTTTCCAGATACAAATAATGTCATTTTCTCTAGAACTCTTTCTTTGCTATAAGCTTCTGTGATACTGGTGCTCCAGTACCCATATTTCATCAGCATATGGAGCAATAACAAACAGCTATGTTGTCTCCCCTTTTGGAGCTTGATTGCAAAGAGCCATTTTCAGTCAGGCACTGGGAGCTTGTTTAAATATTGTGCTCTGCATCATTGTATCTACCCAAGAAGCTGTTTAATTTTGTCTAAACATTTTAATTGCAATCCTAAGGGAAGGGAAGTCATTGCCCATATTAAACATGAATCCCATTATACTAAAACGTTTATGTTTCTCAAAGGCTATTTATAGATGCTTTCCTAGTGTATGAAAATGTAAAAAGCCAGAGCTGAACAATCATCTCCTGGCTGAGCCTTGGCTTGTTTATTCAAGTGGTCAGGCAAGGCACATGAACAGGGCTCCTTTCAGCATTTCTGGAATTCCTGGGAACAGGGATGAGTGGCTTGTGGAGCCAAGGCAGATGCCAGGGCAGGGGTGTGCTCAGCAAGGAGAACAGAGCTTGGTGGCCTTGCAGATGTACAAGGGAGAACAGAGTGTGGTTGTAAGTCCCGGAGGGGCAAAACCAGATTGGAATTGAATAAATGGTAATTCTGCCATAAATCTGTAGTGAACAGGAATGGAGATGTGTTGCTATATTCTTGTCAGAAGTGTGGTGCACATCTTCTTCAAGGTGGAGTGGGTTTGTTTGAGTGCTTGATTCAAAATACCCTGAACCAGTGTGAACCACTGGTCATACAGAGCCTACCCTGTTTGCAGGGTTAGATGATTTCAGATGATCTCTGCAGATTTAGATGATTTCTCACTCAGGGCAACAACCATCTGCTCCTCCCCACAAGTGGCCGGAGTCTCTACTGCTAGTAACTCATACAGCACACAGATGTGGTTTACAGATGCAAATATCTTTGCATTTTGCACTAAATGGAACTTGCATGTAGCTATGGAGCTGTTCCATAGCTTCTCAGTTCTCAGGAGTTCATGAAGCCAGTGAAAGCCCAGCTTCATCTACAGGGAAACGAATCTGGGAAACTGGGCAACACTATAATCAAGGAAATGTGGGGATTTAGCACCCAGTACAATTGCTGTTACCTTAGATATGCCATCAGGGAATGTGATTTCTTCCAGATTATTAGTGAACTTCATCCTTAATATGAGCAAACATAGTTTTTAACATTTCATAGAAAGTATCACCAATAACAACCCAGCACTCCTGGCAATACCAATAGCACAAAACCTATTATTTTCCTGCAAACTACTGCAAGTGCAGCTTAACTTCTTTCAAAGGCAAAACATCTAAGAAAGAGAAAGCCATTATATATTTCTCAGTACTCAGCATAGTCTCATATGTTTTTGTGTTATTGACAAGAATGAGTTTTCCTTCAAATAACATTTTCAATAAAGAAAATAAGGTTTCTGGGAAAACAACCTGGTATTTATAAAAAATATTAGAATTCCTGAAAAACAATTTAATTTGGATTCAAAGACAGAGAAATCTGAAAAATAGAAATATAGAAGGTTTATTTTTTTTTTTTGTTTCCCTCAAAGATACTTATTTTTTAACTACTATTATTTTTTTGAAGTTATTATAGAATAGCATTCACTGGAAATTTTCTCCTCCCTGAAAGAACTTCCCCCGGTCCCCAGTATATTGAGACTGGCTGTAAATATCTCACTGAGCTAGCTGGCTGTAGACTGAAATTTCTTTCTGTTCATATATCATTACCTAGGAATAAACTATAATAAAAATGAAAGAGCAGTAGGAAGTGCCAGTGAGAGGCAAGCTATATCACCAAAACTTGCTCTTCTTTTCCTGTCCTTTCTCCTCCTTGACAGTATTTAATAGACCACATGACCCTGCTGACAACAAAACTGTGAAACTGCATTTTCTAATATCCACAGCATCACAGGGAGCATCCATTTCTAGGAACCCCAGAGTGCTGAGCTAATATTGCAGGCTTATTTGGTCCTACATAATTAGTTATAATGACAAAAAGGACTAGCAGAACATAAAGCCTTTCCAGCAGGCACTGTCATTTCTGGGTGGTGTTTTATATTGTCTAGACTGTAGCACTGTAGCTTTCCAGCTCTGATGGAGCCTCAATTAATGTGCAACATAAAAGAGGGTGAAACATTTTGATTACTTGGAGTGTGGAGAGAAGAAATGATGCTAGCAATGTATTTTAGCATATTAATCTTGCCCTTTTTAAAAATAACATTGCAACTATTTTTTTCTTAATGTTAAGAGGAAATTAGTGCCATGCAAACCTTATACATCAAATTAAACAGCAAGAAGACAGATATATATTGTATTTAGTATGTTTGTAGCCCAAGTAACTACATATGTCTGTGTGAATTTGTGCATGTTCATGCAGACATGAATAATTTAGTCAGCTAAATAATAACAGGCTAAAATTGGACATTTTTACAAAGGACATTTCTAAGTGCTATCAGTACTTGGAGCTATGTCTACATAGCAAAATTGACAACAGGCAGACCTTAACACATTTAATTTAAATGGTGCTAAACTTGCCTCTTTGTTCTGTGACTTACTAGTTAGTAGTATGGAACACTTTTCTCACTGTCAACAGATGTGTAGATTTTATCATCTTGGGCCTGTCTAGAGTCATTAATTTGCCAAGTTTAAGATCAAGAAGAGGCAGTCATTTAATGACATCAGAAAATGCCTGAGTGGTAGACTAGTCTGGATGTCTGCAGGGAGTGGTCAGGAGAATCTTTGCATTAGCAGTCAGATGTGTTTCTTTTGGTTAGTACTGTGGATATTTCATTTTTCATGCTAAAAGTTAGCCTGACATGTAGAAAAGAGCTTTTGGAGAAAAACAGATAATGGAAGAGTGACTAAATACCATATATATATATATGCCACAGTATAAATGATACCTACTGACAAGCAGTCAATACAGAGTGCAGAAACCCAGCACTCCTCTGTTAAATTTGCTTTAAACTGCAGATTTAATTTGTTGTGGACTCCTGTGCCACATAGCCTTCCTCAGTGCCCAGTTCAGAGACATGGCTCAGGCGGGCTCTGCTTCCCATGCCACATTCCAACAGAGGGCAAGGCTGAAGAGAAAACTTCCAGTTTCAAATACAGACTGTTGGCCAGGAAGTGCATCCACTTACAGGAGACACTTTGTACAGTTTTGATTCAAATTTCTGATTCAAGAGGGTCTGAGGCTTTTCATTTCTCCTTCCAAATTACACCTGAGAATTTAGAAGTAACAGCAGAACACATTGCCAAACATTCACTGAGTTTCTGCCTCTCTTTTTTCCTCTGTATTAATATTAAAAAAGCCTTTTGCCATCTGTAGATATTTGGTGGACTGACTTTATAATCCTATATCTATATTGAGTAATTATATTCATGTGTCTTCACTGTAAGCTGCAAGTTAATACTTTGTCCTTCAGAAAAATCTGGCAAAAATTAGGGAGAAGAAGAGAATCTTTCCTTCTAAACCTCTGCAAATATGTACCCATTTCCAGTTGTGATACTGTGATAATGTAGTGCTTATCACATACCCTTTGCTTTTCTCAGCTGTAGTTTTGTGATTATTATAAGAATGGTCTAAAACTGTGCTGTCCCCTGCCAATTTCTCATTTTTATGACAGAAGCAAATGTCAGACTTGAGCAGTGACACAATGTTTTGACTTCATTGAATATTATTTACCAGTGTAAGTTTTGAGCAGTTCACATTTGGCTGGCACTTTTGTTTGTACCCAGTGAAACCTGCTCTGTGCTTAGATCAAAAGGAATCATCATTCTGATTCACTGAGCATAAGGAGTCATAAAGATATTCTTATAACACTCTGGCAAGGACAAAAAAAATAGCATGGCACTAAACTATGTATAGGGCTGTGATTATAACATAATGGCAGATGATGAAAATGAAATCTATTCCTAGAACATGACTGTAAAGATTTATCTAACTGTATTGTGCGAGAGGTAGTTTGCTGGCTCTGGTTTGGCAGCAGGACCCAGGGGTGCAGAACCAGGCAGAAGGGTGGGTTATGTGTCAGGGTGACTTGCAGAAGAGTCCAGCTGCTGTTTCACCCTTTTAAGCCTTTGTGCCAAAGATGCTCCTCTGTTTTTCAGAGCAAAGCCTGTGATCTGTAGACTCAAAGAGCAGTAAAAGACACTGGCATACCCTAACATAGGGGTGGTCCTGACATTTAAAATTAAGAAACTTTGACTAGGCACCTAAGTCTCTGGATTTTGACAGAGAAAGTTTCTTTGTAATTTTCCTGAGAAAACAGTAAATTAGAAATATGCATGTGACTTATAGGCAGTTTTTCCAGAACCCTTAACATTGCAGTTATGCATTTATTTGTAGACTGGTATTAAAAAACAGGAGAGTTGCCTCCTTTCCCTTTATTTCTGTACCTGTGGTAGCTGACTGCAGCCCGTAAAAATCACATGTGCCTCAGGTCACATTGTCAGTGAGGACAATACCAGCTGATTTTCCTCTTCCCTGGTGGCTTTTCAGAAGAAGAGATTTTTGCAGCTCCATGAGTTGAGCCAGGACAGAGAAAGAAAAGCAAATTATAAGAGAGACAGAAATGGCTTCTTTGGTGGCAGACTATTTTCTCGTTCAAATGTACTTATTCTTAGAGATGGTCAACATAAATGAACATTTTCCTGAGCCATGTCAGATTTGATCCAGAGAAGCATAGTTTCAGGAAAAATGATAGTTTCAGGAGAAAAAAGGATTTTGCATTTGGAACGTGGAAGCCAGCACATTGTCTAGGAAATGGGCCTCTGGGATCTCAACCTATCATCACTGAAGTGTGAAGTTCTAATTGTATTGCTTTTCATAATGTATCTGCTACATAAATATTATTCAATACCTGCAAATTTGCACTAGTGGGAAATGGAGAGGTTATAATGCAGGGAAGATTTATGCCAGCTAGATGCTGGGCTGTCATGATTAAAAATTTTCCACCCATTATGTGAATCCTATTGATCATTGCAGGAAGCAGAAAATTGTGCTGTTCATTGATTTTGCGTGGCTGCAGAATGCATTAGGCCCGATGCATTTGATGGGTAGCAGGTTTTCAAAGGAAGTTCAGTTAAGCTAATCTTAGTTCAGAGGAATATGCACAATGGAATAAGAACCCTTGTAATTGCAGGAGCAAATAGAAGAGTCAGAGGACTATATTATGAGCCATATCAGCACAAGAATTAGACATGAGCCTTCCCAAGACACAAGAGTAAAACGCATCAAGGCTTTGATGCTGTTTTTCATGAACGTAGCAATTACTGGATGAATTGGGTTTTAGTTTCTCACCCATCAGCCAAGATAGTGAACAAAAAGCAATTAGTTCTTCTGCCTCAGCAAAGGGGGGGTTATCAGGTTTTCATCAACTCCTTAAAATAATGTGGTGAAGAAATGAGTTTGAATCTAAAAGTAGAGCAGGAAGGGTACAAGGGCAAAGGGGAGAGAAAAAGAAAATTTGCAGGCAGAGGAATTTTACCTTTGAAATTTGTTTCTACCGATGGTCCTTATTATCTCTCTTTTTATTAGCTTATGATAATGCTTAGTGTCATCTCTGTATCACAAGCTGTATTTCCTATGAACAAAGGCTTTGAGCAAATTTAATCCCCAAAATAAATTCTGTCAGTATCTAATGCAGGGATTAATTCCAATCTTAGAAATAAAGAGAAGAAAAGATTATTTTGCATCCCAGCCGGATGCTGTCTTACTGGCATCTTAATACAATGTAAAGAGTTACATCTCTGTGATAAAGGAAATACTAGAATTGCATGTATCTTTGGGAAGTACATTAATTCTTCCTGGAAGCCCAAACATACAGATCATTCAACATCTGAGTCACTTCTAATAGTGACACCCAAGCCACTTGGATCTTGCAAAACTTTTGAAAGGTACATGCCCTTAAGCATAAGAACATATTTAGTCCAGATTTTTGTTCTTTACTTGCTAGTTCTAGTAATTTTATCACGTGAAATGTGTCCTGAAATTACTACCTTTAGAGTATGTTAATACTTTTTAATTAAAAAATGCCAAAAATGCTACCAGCAATATGAAGATGTGTTTTTAAATGTTATATATATATATATATATATATGTATATATAACATTTATATATATATATGTATGTGTGTGTTTACTCACATAATAGATTAGGTGAAAAAACCCATATGGGTCTTATTCCATTCTTACTGGTTTATGTCTTACATCAGATTTTCAAAACAGTTTCTGAAGCAATGACAAATGCAAAAGCACAGCTACTTTAACTTTCACATATCATTAGGTGAACAAAAATTGTATTTGACCTTCTCTGCATAAAACTAGTAACAAGTGAGATTGGAGAGTTCTGTTTATGTGTTTCCTAGTGGTTAATAACCCTGAGGGGGAAATGGAAGGTTTTGTCTTAGTACTGAAAAGATGCTATAACTGTAAATATAAGTGTGAACTCTTCAAATAAAGTGACACTAATCATAAAAATCTATGGAAAGTTTTCAATCTTTTCTTCTCCATTAAAGGCACAGATCATAGCGAGCATTTAATCTTGCCAGCAGACTAAGAAAATTTCAGTTAAAGTTTATCTGTGACTAAATCCTACAAGCATTTAAAGAGTAACTCTGAAATCCTGCAAAGATGTATCCCACATATGAAGCTTTGGAGAACTGAAATCCTAATCTGTAATGAGGAAGCAAAGCCCTGTACAGTAGTTTAGTTAGTGTGCTGCTTTCTAAATATAGCCATGTCTGGGGGATTAAAGCAACAGCAACAAAAACAGTGCTGTAACATAAAACGTCAGGAATTGAAAGAATGGGAAATGACATAAGGAACAAGGATCACAGCTCTGCACTGAGGTCTTTAGCTGTGCAACCCAGAGGATAGATTTGCTCTTGTCTGGAAGCCAGCCCAGCTCAATTTAAAAGACCAGGTTCAGGAATTACTCAGACACAGCATGTCTGACTAGACTGGAGCAATTGAAATATTTGCCCACACAGTTGCTTATCAGACAATGTATTTTCCTTTTGACAGACCTTTCATCAATGTTATTTAACATTTGTTTACTCCTAGAACATCCAATTACCAATTAAATGTTATTAAAAGCATTGCATCACTTTCCACTGATTTAATTCTGCCGTTTCCTCAAGAAGATGTCACGGACCACAGGCTTTAACTTTTTCCAGCAGGCAAATCTGAACTGTAATTCTGTACTCTGCATCAAACTGCATGCCTATAAATAATGAGGGGTGACAAATGAGCACATCCAGAAACCCTGGGGTAAAACCAAAAAAATTGCTGATAGATAAACCACCTGCTAGCTTGAGGTTCTCTGCTGCAAACCAGAGGGTTTCCTCTCTTATTTTGCACAATATTTCATGGTGGTAGCCTCTGAGATTTTAGGTTTGTAAAAGTCATTGTATTGCCCATATTCCCTGTATTCACAGTAGTTGTCAAAAAATCATTGCAATGTAATTATGGTAAGTACCAAGACAAAGAAAATGAGATAAAATGCAAATGAAGGGCAATGATTCTGAAGCTGTGGGGTGTGATCTCAGTGACCTCCTGTGGGGCTGTAAAAAGGCACAGAAATGAGCTATATAGTCTTGCTGTTTCATAATTTTTGCCATAAGAATTATTTTGCTGAATCCTAAAAGCATAACTTGCAGGAATCAGATGTTCATAAGTCACTTTACTCCTACTCTGGAGGGCATATAGGAAATTTGGGAGGGGAAGGGAGAGAAGCAGCTCTGAAACTTGAAATTAACATTTTCTTTTTGTGTTGTTAAAGACCAAGAGGTTTTGTTTCTTGTGAACCCTGTGAATGGAAGCTCTCAAATATCATAGCCGAATCAGTAACAGACTTTAGACCACTGTGGTTTTACTTCTTTTTGCTGTCAACAAAAAGAAGTAAAAAAACATAAGAGTTGGCTTTTAAACCATGTCACTGGAATATATTGGTTTATCTAAAACTTATGGCTTCTGCTATGGAGTCAGGCTCATCTGCAAAACGTGTCCTGCATCCCATCTGGAAATTAATAGCTCTTCATCTATCATAACTTCATAAAGGAATGGTGTTTTGGATAAAAAGCCAAAGATCAGTACTGTTTTCAAGAGGAGTAAAGCACTAGTTTGTTGTTCTGCTTGATTTGTTTTGGGGTTTTCTTTACAGGGATTTTTGAACAGGAAAGAGAACCAGAAAAACACCAAATCGTGGTACAAGACCATGAAAAATTCACATAGGAAAAAAAAGAAGATTTTTGATGAGCTGTGTAGAATCTATGTAAGGGTCCAAGATCATGGTCATTATTATAGTTCACAAAATTTGGGTAGTTTTAGTGTCCAGCCTCTAGTAATGGGATGTCTCATATGAGTCTTCTAGCAGGGAGAGAATCTTACCAGTTTGTCTAAGACAGGTGAAGCAGAAAATACTGTCATTATGATGGGAAAAGAGAGTTTAGCATAGTTTAAACTGAAATGAACCATTTCAGTCCTTCTCACAGAATGTGTTCTCTGAGCACTGAGGTGCTTCCACTCACTCTGGATGGGATCTTGTCACTGTGTCATGAGAAAATCCTTGTGTTTCTGCAGCCCTGGTGAAAACACTGATGCTATTTTTTGACTGATTTTTTTTTTTTTTTTTTTTTTTTTTTTTTTTTTCAGTATAGCTTTCTCCTTTTCTTTGCTGGAATCTCATCTCTCTGTGGCCACCCTGCCCCCCCTGTACCCCATCCCATTGCCTGGATTTGTTAGCTGTATCCAATACATATATTCAGAGCATGCACCAAGGCACAGCAGCTTGGGCTCCTAGGAGACAGAAGAATGAAAAGCTTTCTGGCAGAGTCCCTGAAACACAGGTAGAATGAGTTCTTGAGGAATCCCAAACAGCTCGAGTGTTAAAACAGCTCGGATCCATTTCTGGGACTTTGCTGCCAGTTCACATATTTATAATCTGTGGTGTTTCCTGACCTCCAGCTTTGCATCCTGGCTGCATCCTGCAATCCTAGAAATGCCTTTTGGTCACCAAACACTCTTTGTTATAAAACTCCTGAAGTTTTTAGTTGTCTAAGCTCACTTTTCTTCTAAATGCCATGGTCCATCACAGTGTTTTAAATTGTTGCTCATTTAGACAGCTACATCCTGATAAGCACCAAAAAGCAGGTTATCATATTCTTCTTGGCAGGTCATGCAAGACTTTAATGACTTGTGTCCCAAATAACTTTGATCATTCCACAAAACATCCTATTAAGCATTTGCTATTTAATGATACAAATAGAAGACAAATTTTTATATCTGAAACTGATTTTCCTCCCTTTTGATGGAAATTGAGGTTGTTTTTCAATTTCCATTAGATCTCTTTTTTAATTATAAACCATGCTTTCTTTTATTTCAGACTGCTAAATGCAGTGGAACAAAACTGATTTCAGAGAATTAAGTTCTATTTGGATTCATTTTAATTTTATTACCACTTTGCCCATAGGGTTTGCCTTTTGTGTGTGTGTTTGGTAAGAGAAAACTACTTTTTAAAATATCATAAAGAATACATACTAAAAAACAATAAAAGGTGCATGGATGGGGAGGTGGAGGAGAGAAATTCATAAATATCAGCTGCTAGAGATGCTAAAATTAAGTGTTAGCTATTTGCTTACCCCAAAATTAGGTAAGCTATGACCTGATGAGAGCTGAGTGTGATTTCTATGCCATGTTCTCTATATCATGTGTCCATCTGGCTTATTATAAATCTGCTCTGGTGAACGTGCCTCCCGCGCCCTGGGGAGTGTCACGCTCCGCGCTCTGCCTCTTCCCCATCCAAATGCCTGCATCCCTGGGCAGCTCCATTTACCTGAGCAATGGCTTTGGGCTGTCCTGGCCAGCTCACCCCCAGCTGCAGGGCCTTGGCAGGAGCTGCCTCTCCAAGCCCTGGGCTGCACAGCTCGGGGTGACCCTCAAGGAAATGTGAGCACAGCCAGGGAACTCATTGACCTGGTGTTCCCTGTGGTTCTTCACTGAAGATTTTAACTACTGCACTTGACCTTAATTTACTTAGAGCATTTAAAATGAGCTAAGGTTTAATACCTGCTTTTGTCCTTTTCTGAAGTGCAGCCACCATGAACTGCTTAATTAACTCATTAGGGCCCCAAGCCAAGCAGGTATCTAAGCCAACCTTGCCTTTAAGACCAATCGTGAAAGGGCTGCAACTATCCAAGCCTAAACCTACAACATGTTCTTTTCCATGCTTGAAAACCTCAGGCAACCCAATGTGAAGTCAGAGTTAAAGTGTATTTGAAGACAATTTGACACACTATTTTTCTTCATTTTAAAAATGCACATAGATCTCCGCTTCTTTGCAAGAAGGAATGTCACTTCAGTCCATTCTTGATTTTTATTAGGAATTATTTGCAGCCTTCTAACCCCATGTTGCCTTATTTTCTTTAAGATTTCAGGTTACCTCAGTTTACCTTGTTATCCAAATTCCTTCCACTTAGCCAGAAGCAATATTAAAGGGGGGCAGCAAATGTAATAGAGCTCTGTTACTTCTCTTGTGTTTTGCTGTAAAAACTTTCTCTGGAGTATAGGTTTTTACTGTTTTGTTTTACTTTTTACTGGTTTACTTTTTTATTAGCAAGTGATAATTAAATTGGGAAGTGGCAGCAAAAAGCATTATTCACAGTGGAAAGTTATCCTTTGAAGTAAGGTTTCTTAGTCTTTTCTAAGGAAAGAACAAGCAGTAAGACAGGGAACGGATCTGTCATCTGAATTAGATACAACTAGTAAGTAAAATACAGAAACCAAAATAACAAATGGTACATTGTAAGTCACATCCTCCATTATCCTGATGGCACAAAAAGGAACTTAGGAGTGTGCTTTGTGCTAGAAACTTTCTTAGCAATTTTAAGAGCTTTGTAAGTTGCTTCTGCGCCCTGTACTATGTGGTAATTTTCTCAGTTAATTACATCTTAAATTCCGAATTCTGGGGAATAAATCTGCTATTTCATGCAAGTAAGTTCCAATGGATTAGAAGAACATAGGAAGAGTAAAAGATGTTGGCTGGAGAACAAAACCCCATTATGTTTCCCACCATGGAGAAAGTGAGATTTCATAATGTTCTACAGTTCCATTTTTTGTTTTTATGGAGGAAACAAGTACTCTGTATTTCCCTTCAATGAGAATTGTTAAGCATTCTCTTGCTTATTCCCCAGAATAAAAATATTGGTTAAATATTTTAATAAGAATTGTAAATAAATTAGAATAAATTATTATTATTTTATATTTCTGAGACTTGAATACAAATATTTCATTACTATAATTTAGATTAGTTTTAGTCCTTTTATTGTTACAGATTTTGCTAGCATACAAACCAGTATTTCTTTGTACAAAGTTAGTTATATTTTATTCAACCAACAGAAAGATCTCTTCATCACAAACATTTAGGTTTTTCTACCATAAGCTGACTTCCCTGCGATCTGCATGTCAGCCTAACCCATTGTTTCTGTGAAATAAAAGAACTGGGGGGGGAAAAAAAGAGAAAATAATGCTTTTTAATTCTATGATATAGTGACTGTATGGGAGGATAAATGCAGACCTTTTTCCATGAGCAACAGGTAGCCATAAAGCTGGAGGCAGCAGCACTCCCTGTTCTCCTGGCAGTACCTACATCTGACCTGCTCATTCATACTCAAGGCAGCTACTGGCCTTTATAAAGGGAAGAAAAAAGCTAAATTCTTTTTTTATAAATACATTCACAAAGTTAGAAATCAGTCCAGATGAGGGAGGGAGTTTCTCAAATATACCACGAACCATCACTTCAAAAATACTGAAATAAGCAGAAGCATGCTGATTATTTTGGCGTAAATCTCATTGCCATCAAAGTAAATTGTGCACTCTTAGAAAAATTTTCCTGCTAGAAATATATATATATCCCAAAGAAGTAGTCTATTGGACTGAGACAAATCAATCAACATTGTTTCCTTAGGAATTCTATGAGTCACTTCTTTAAGAGCCTTCCCCATGTGGTCATTTCTGTAAAGTTTTACCACATGTGGTCAATACAAGGACATTGCATACACCCTCCAGCAGCCATGGAGCCATCCTGCTTTTAGATGTGTAATTTATGTACTATTTAAGAAAACCTGTGTAAATATGGACTGAATATTCCTATTTTGTGCTTCTGCTGCAGAGAAATCTGTTTGAGTATTTCACAAAGCTATTTCTGAAGTTTTTGGTTCTCTGGTTCAATTGCTTCAGAGCCAAAATTCAAGAGGTACATGCAAATGTTTGAGTTGGTTATCTGACTGAGCACATCTGAAGGGTTATCTCCTTTTTCTCTGAGAATTTCAAGCTCATTTTTTCTGTATCCAGTAGCCTCCTCAAAATGTAGCATTTGAAGTTAATGACAGGACAGATACAACAGCAAATTGGAAGTGCCATAGGAAGGATCTTGCAGCACAGAAAGAACTTCACCTTTTTAGTGTAAGAAATCTTTAAACAGCAGTACAGAATTACTCCATTTGGTGATAAATTCCTGGGCCATAGCACCTTGAATGCCTGCATCTAGATGAGCCAGGTAATTTTATGGACTGACTGGAAATTCCAGATGACAATTAAAACCATGTAAAAATTACATGCACAAGGAAGCCAATCTAGTCTTATCAGCTTTCAAGGACTTGCAAGACAGATTCCTTCCTCTATTTTTTCTCATACTTGTTCTTTTTTTCATTCTCTGTGAAGAGATAAAGCATTAAATTAATTGGTAAGATACTCCAATGGCTTACCACAGTAACATTTACCTGCTCCATGTACAGAGGGTTTCAAGAGCATTTAAAAAGGAATACAGCACAGTCTATTTTTCTCCATTCATTGGAAAATTTAGAGCCAAGTTTTGTGACAGGTAAAAAACAGTCAAATCTTGAAAGTCTTCTAGCTTGGGCTGAAGAATGTGGGAAGAAGGGGGTTAACAGAGAAAGCACTGCAACTGCACTTTAGAGATTAGTAATTGTGAAGTGAAAACCCCTGCATCATCACAACCAAATTTAGATAAATTTTGTTTTCAGATGATAAAGGTTCATCATTGACCTGTTCTTCTGTTACATTATTTGTGTAGCTGCTTGCGTTCCTATTAGTGGTTACAGTATTTACAGCCTATCTACCTGATTGTACAACAGCTTTTATAAAATTCCCTGCAAAAATCTTGCAGAATAGGTGAAATTTCAGAATGTATTTTTAGAAAGATATAAACTCTATTACATGGTGATTATCATGATGACCCTATAACATAATTTTTTTAATAATTAAACTGCTCAGATTAGTTTTACCCTCTGCTTGATTGCTCTATGGGTAGCTGTAATTAACCTCTACTGATGTTAATTATGCACAAAGTGGGATCTTGGAGCTGCTGACCATGCAATTTGTTAAACAACTCAGGAGGTACTATGGCTTGCATAGTGTTTCTATGCACTCTTTCAACTTATGGCACAATGAGAAGTCAAAATGGTGAGTTGTGGTTTGAAAAAAGTTGCAGAGTTTGCTCAGTAAAGTCATTGAAGTTCATTTGTCTCGGAGTCAAAACAAGTAGAGGTGTCACCAAGATATTTCTGTAAATGTCCTGCTGTGAAAGGCTTGTAGAAATTGATCAAGCCAAATTAGATGTGATTAAATTCCTCAAAGGACTCCTTTCATCAAGGCCCAGTTCCACTAAGAGCCTGTAGACAGAACAGGAACACCATTCCATGTAGTCCCTCTGCACTGGCTTTACAGATGCTGGCTGGAGCCTCACAAAAAGACGCCACAGTGAGGACATAAGTATAATCTCTTTCATGTTGTAAAGGTGTTGGTATTTCAATAGAAAGCTGCTCAGGGAGTTATCCTATGTAAAGATGAAATTTTATAGGTTAGTTTGGAAGATTTGTAGGAAAAATTCTTACTCCATTACCATACACAGGATTAACTTCTATTCCACAGGGAGCATATGTATCAATGCACAGCTTCTCCAAGCTGCAAGCAATGCTAGAACTAGAATTGCAAATAGTTCTACAAACAGACTTTAGTAATTAGATTGAAGCAGCCCATTTTCTGTTAAAATGAAGAAAGCTTAACTGGTTAAAATGTGTGTTTAAATGTGTGTTAAAACAAAGCATCAAGCTTGTGATTTGTTTGTAAATAAGTGCAGCAAAGAACCCAGGATCGAAGTTCTCCAGTAGCAACTGGGAGCTCAAGGATGAGTCTCTATCACTGGACTGGAGCCTGTGGGGCCTCTGAAAATATCTATTATTTGATAATCACTTTATGGAAATAGGGTCTTTATCTTCCAGTTCTGTTGGATAGGAGGAATAGCTAGGAGTAAAAATGTTCTGTTTAAGATGCTGGTCTTGTGCCAAATTCTTATGGTCCACATGGCCATTTAGATTTATAGAGTTCCTTGGTGCAAAGAAGCTTTCCAGAGTTAGTCCCTCACTTGTGCACTTTCTTGCCATAGAAAATATCTAGCAATAACTTGATAGTTTGGTATTCTTTGCATACCGATGAAATTGCTTCAATATCAGCATAAAAATAAATATCAATGCCTTATTAATATAATTTCTTCATATTACCAAATTTAATTTTACTGATGGTTTTGTGTAACTTGAATTAAAATGCACAATATAATAGTAGGACTAAGCCAATATAATATGAAAACTTATTCAGAAAAATATCACTGTAATTGTAAATTTTTTTTAAATATTTGGGAAGCAAAAAGTTAAAAAAGATTGAGTCAGTTTCTTTACATGAACTAGAAATTGTTATATTTTTATGGCTCAAGAGGCTTCAAAAAGTTCTTTTTCTTAAACCTAATCAGTCCTACATAAATTGCAGTATGTGAGTATTATAGTGTTGCAGAGCAGTGTCATTGTACGTGACACAACAATAAAGTATAGCAATAAGATGTAAAAAAATATCACAAACTAGAACCAGTGAAAGAATTTTCCCTTCAGTTTTCCAGCCCTCAGGTCCTGCCCATCCCCTCTTTACCTCCTTAATAAACAGTTTGGGTTTTTCACCTGACCCACATCTCCGTGGAGCTGAAGCGGCACAAAACCTGAGCCCGGGGACACGCAGGGCCCTGCTGCCGTTCTCCTCCGTGCTGCGTTCCGGGCATGGACAGAGAGGAGCAAGGGCAGCTGTGGCTGCAAAGGTCCCTGTCCTGCTGCTCCAGCTGCACAGCAGCGTGGAGTTAAAGGTCATGCCAAGCACGCTGAAGGGGACAAGGACCCTGGGTTTTAGAAGAGCCAACTGGAGTGTGCTGTGAAGCCAGCCGTTTCCATTTCAGGGCTTCCCTTTGAGCACATGCTATCAGCTTTCTGTATTGTTGGGCTCCCCATACGGCAATCTTCCTCCTTTTTCCACCAAGCCTCTTGTACCTGCAGACAGTTGCCCAGAAATAAGTGTAAAATTCTTTCTTTCTTCAATTCTATGGTTTCAGTTAATTGTTACAAATGCTTCCTAGTAGAAGGAATCCTAATCACTGTCCTTCTGCTCTCCTGTTATCATTCTTTTCCTGGGAAGTTGCACTCACTGCATAAAAGAAGAGGCAGTCCATGGGAAGGGATAGTTTTTGTCAGCTAAAACTAACAGCCCAATGCTAGGACTGGTAGTTAAGTGTTCTGCATTTCCAGCTACTGCTTAATATGTTGCTGGTTTTTTATATATACGTCACATACACAATGCATATGGATTTGAAGAATTATGTAAACAGCGTTCACAGAGTGTTAGAGCAGACAAATTATTTCCCCAAGGCATCTGTCTGAGGTTTCTAAGGAGAATTTTAATTTACCTTCTGCATCTTTGAGCTTGTTTTCAGATAGTTTGCAATATGTAATAAATTCGCTAGGACTGCTGTGAAGGCTCTTGGTAAACACCTTGGTCAGGGAAAACTTGGGAATCCACCATCTGCCTTTAGGGCAAGACCTAGATACTGAAATCTTCTCTTTCTCTCTCTTTCTATGTCACCTTTACAAAGATAACTAAGTCCCATCTTAAAAGCCCTTCCTATGGAAAGCACTCCAATGGAAATACACCTTCCTTCAGGAATTCCCTCTGTCACCAAGTAGACCAAGTGCTGGGGTGCCAGAAGCTGTGTACATCCAGGGTTAAATACTCTATTTTTCACTTGCATTAGGTAGGAAGGCCAGATGCAGCATCTCATCAGCATCAGCAAGCCTGACCATATCTACTTCCAGAACTACTTCAGGTGTCTCCACAAATCAGTGTCAAGCACAGCACAGCCCAGCTCTGTGCTTCAAAGACAGAGCAGTTGGTTTTAATCTACAAATAAAATAATATTAATAAAGAAAGAAAGAAAATAAAAAAGATAGCTTTTCTTCCAGCTTCTTAAACTGTATTTCAGGCTTCTATAGCCAGGATAATTAGTTTTCTTACATCATATCCAGGAATGTAAACATTTCTTTATGCAGGGTCTTATATGTGAAATATGCTATTAGATCACAGTCTAGGGCATTTAATTGTCTTTCCAACAGAGTTTTGGAGAGGAGTTTTAGTTTCACCAGCTTAAAAGTGGGAAATCCTCCACAGACCTCGCTGAATTTTGTCCCTGGGGGATAAAGAGGCCAAGATTTCACCTTGATCTTTTGATAAGTAGTTTACAAAGTTTAATATATTATCTAAAGTTGATTTATTTGATGATGAATTTAATACTTCCAGATCATGTTAGCTTAGAATGTAAATTTAAGTTTCAAGTTTCTGAAACACTTTTGACCAAAAAAAAAATCACTGTTTTTAATAGTCATCTCTCATGGCTCCAAATCCAATCCATATTTGGTCAGAAACCTTTACTTTGTCAATACAATTCCAAGTGAGCATAAAAAACAGGAATTGAAAATCTGTATCAGCAATACCTGTACCAAGATGGGCCACAAGTTTATTCCAGTCTGCCATAATGTGAAATGAGAACTGAACAAATAGTTTTACAAGGGAACTTCAAAATAGTCCACATACAAATAAGGAAAACAGCAGGTGGTAATTGCAGGTGTTTACGACATACCATACTGGTCCTTGTTTTTCAAGTATTTTAAACATGAAAATGTACTTTCTGTAACTTTTATTTATGTTGCCTCTTCTTGCTACACAGCTGACAAGTTCATCAAACAAAGCATGCTGCAGCTTTTCTTATCTGTATTGTTTAATATATCACTTATTAAAGTAGAATCCAAATTTAAGCCTAACCATTTTTAGTGAATTTCGATTGTCAACAAATTTATCAGAAGTATAAGAAACTTTTTTAGCCTACCATGCAATTTAAGGAAAATAATTAAATCCATTACAATAAATTATTCTGTTTACTTGGGAGATGCTCAGGCAGCTTTGTGTCTTTGCTGCTGTCACAACCCTGAGCTCACACTGGTGTAAATGCCAGTGCTCCATGTTTGCACTGAGAAATATTCTCTATGTGTATGAATATTGGATGGAAAGGAAATAAAAACAAATATTAGGCTGAGTTCTTGTCTAGAAAAGAAATAAAAATTAAACTAAGCTATCCCCAAAGCCGACAATTTCATCTTGAAACAGAAAGTCAAGCTACCGATTTTTAAAAGGAAGCTTCTTCTGAAAAAAGTTGTAAGCATGTTTTAATATTTATAAGTATTTATGAATAGGTGATGTAAGAGACATAAATATTGCAAAGAAACTGAGTCCACCTCTCAAATTAACAGTTATTTTGCTACCATTTAAAAAATATTTTATTGCTTTGCTATCAGACCAATCTGTGTTGTTTTACTTCAAAATTCCTCTTCTATCAATTCATAATACATAATCTCTTAATAAACTTTTCAAAAATCACTGATGGCTATTAATTTGCTGCCAGAACTCTCTCCTCTAATTTTAACTGACAGAAAGGTGAATTAGTCTTGGCCCTTTCCCAAAGTGTGAGCCTGCAACTTTAATGATAAAAAAGGAAGAGGAGAGCACAATTTTTTATCTTCCAGTATGGCATGCTCATGTCAGGCATATCCACTCCAAGTTACCTTTATTTTAATGATATTATTTTTGTGTCACTGCATATCCTGATTGCTCTGTGGTTGTTAAAATAACAGAAGTGGAAATCTATTAAACGATATACTATATTTGGGGGAGGTGGGGGAAACCCAAAACAGATAGAGTTAAATGTCTACATCTGCATGAAATCACACAGTTCAAGTAGAAACAGTTTTGCACCTCCTTAATGTTGTTAGAGACCTTAAGAGATGGGAATACTTTAATATATGATGCCCATGTTGTACTGACTGAAGGCATTATTTGTGGTTTATTTAAATATAGATTAAAAATATTAAGAAGGAAGCCTTAAAAATAGATAATATATCTCCAAGAAAGGGCAGAACCTGCTGGGGATACAGCAGCACCCTGAAACAAATGTGTGGTCAGCTTCTTCCATGCTAAAATGAACAGGAACTAAATCAGCAGCTTTAGAGTGTTTAAGATGTATATCCTGCCTGCCAGGGCTTAGCTGCTGAATTGAATCTATTGCTGGGGTGTCCAGGGTGTCTATCCACTATGCTAATTATAAAATAGCAACCTGGATTTTCATGGGAATCTCAGTGTGACTCTGTAACCGTGGTCACAGCTTTAAGCAGGTAAATATCATTGATATTAATAAAGGGGATGTCCCCACTGCTTATTAGTGCCAGCTCTGGCCCCAGACCAGAGACCTGTGCTCATCTGGGACCTCTTCAGCTGCCCTGAAGGTTGAACTCATCAACTTCTCCTCAGTGTTTCTACTTTCTGAACACTGCTTTCTTCCATGGTTTTTGGGACTGTAAGTATTATAAGGCTTGTACAGAGATGAAGGTTGTTGATGATAACCATAAATTTTGAGAAAAACAGGTTTTGTCATTTCTATTAAAGCTGATTAGAAATGTTTTGACAGAATCTGATCAGATTAATTAAATTCAAAATTAAGCTGAATACAGTAAAAATAAGCAGTTTGTCTCATTTTGACCAAAGCTGAATACAAAATACAAATTCCCAGGAGACTGGGAGCTGTGTTTCCAAAATCCACTGATGGGTCACGTCCAGAAAGCCTCACAGATCCATTTAAGCTCTCTGCAGGCTGTGCCTGCTTTAAAAATTAGGATTAATCAGCCTCACTACAAATCAGGTCCATACAGTTGGCTAGCCAAAAACAATAGAAGAAAAAATAAAATAGCCCATCCATAATCAGCTCACAGTTTAGGAAAAAAAAAAAAAAATGTAGGCTTATTTCAGTAGTAAGGTTTAAGAGGTGAATGTTCTGCCAGTACATGTATGATACTGAAATAATGGCATTAAAAGCAACAGTGCCCAAACCCTTGGCACACTTCTGTCAATACATCTCCACCAATTCAGAGCTTCTGATGGTTGGGCTTGGCATTTTAATCTAGCCATTGTCAATTCCACTTCTGTTTTTATTAATCATAGCAGTGATGTCTGAATAACTAACTGCAGAGAAATTGGGTTTAAGGCTTGGTATTAAAGAATAGAATGTACAAGTACAAAACTGACGAGCAGGAAGATATATGTTGGTTCTCTTTAAGTGACATGTATTGCTGCATACACCTTCAAGGTATCTGTGAGCAATTTAAGTGTGTTTTCTGGCAGCTGTCACTGGCATCATCCATCAGAACAAGAGCCCTGGCCAGTGACACTTTGCTGAGGTGCTGAAGGGATATGGATTTAAATTCTGAGCAGCTTTAAATGACAGATAGTAGGACAAATGAATGCCAGAAAAAAAGAAACCATGATAGAGTTTGCACAATTATAAATAATTAAACCATTTTCCTTGTAAAAGCAGCAGCTGGACTGTTGCTGTAGTTACTGCAGAGAATTCTTCCCAAGTTCAGTGTGTTTTTACCACCTCTCTTCAAGCAAATCACCATGGGTGTCCTTGATAGGGGATTCAGGGATTACAAGCACTGGACTTCTGCTGGGATCTGAGATGAGTTGGAACACCTTTTTGCTTTGCTTCCTCTTGGCCTCCTTTTTTATTACATACAATGAAGCACCTTCATAACATGCTCAAGAAACCATACTTGTATCATCAGAAATGTGCTCTGAGGATGCAGGCGAGGGGAGAACTACAATGATTTGCCTGAAAACATCCATAGTTTCCTGAAGAAGGGAAAGATTAATTTTGGCAGACCTGATGGCATCCACCTTTGAAGTATGTACTCCTGTGTTAAATGCAGAGTTTAAGGTCCTTTAGCTGCCTGACATTTTTTTTCCCTCCTCTGGATATTATACTTTGTCCTGTCATTCAGGTCTTTTGTTGCCAGTTTCAAAATCAAACAGATCTACTTAGGAATTTATTAAATAGATCTTTTTTAACCACATTTATCTTGACTTGATTACAGTAAACTCTAAATTCCACGGCAGATTAGAGAACATCCCTGTCACCAAGCTGATAGGCTGGAGGAAGCACTGGTAATAACAACACATGACCGTGAGGGCATTTTAATTTACATCAGCATGAGGAAAAACCATCACCAGAAGAAGGAATGAAGGACACTGTGCTTCAGCAACTCCTCCCAGGCTCCATTTTCAAACCAGGGGTGTTGATGCTGTTGCTGACCATGCCCTGTGTGATCCCACGAGGAATGTGGTTGTTTCCATAGCCATGGGATGTTTTAACTGAGTCATCCAGACACAGATTGCACTTTCACCCAGAAAGGGGAACTTTTAACACAACTGGAGATTCTCTGCAACTACATCTCCAAAAAGAAATAATTGAAGCCATCAGTGGTCTGGTGTCAGCTGGAGTACAGCATGGATAGTAGCCTCAGGCTTGGTTTGCTATACTTGGAACTTAAAACTAGAAAATTGCTGAGCTTCAGACTGTACCATCACCTAAAGGCTTCCACTGCTCCAGTATGAGGCAGTTTGGGGATTACTGGTGGCCTTTGCCAGGGAATGCAGCACAGGGGACCCTTCTCTAGCACTCAGAAATCTGAGATGTTCACAAGATTCTGTCACACATGCAATTTTTTTTGAAGCCCCTACCAGGCTTGTAAGACTGTTTTTCCTATCCCAGGAGTGTGGAGGGATAGAATGTAAAAGAATAGTGCAGAAGGCAGTCTCACACCTGAGGAGTTGCAGCTGTGCTAATCCCCAAAGCTTAGGAACAGGCCTGCCCTTGACAGGCCACAGCTCTGTCCAATAAAAAGAGTGCTACAAAAGAGTTGGAGTTTGTTGACTGTACTGTGAACAAGAAGGAGTCAGTGCTGCAAGGAGAAGCCCATGAGAAATCACCAAGAAGGTATGGGAACCTTTGCAATAAGATGATGACACATGAGTCTTTGGTAAGATATCACAATTAGAATGTTGCACTCTATTGCACTATATTAAACATGCAGCATTTTAGTTTAATCCTAGAAGTACTCAGTAGAGAAAGATGCCTTGAGTAAAGGCAAGCATTTCACCTTGAAAATAAAACAAATTGCTAAAAATAGTGGGGGGGGGGGGAAGAGAGAAAAGAGAAGGAGCAGACTTAATTTCACCTCTCCTGTTGAAGGAGGACTAATTTTTAAGAATTCTGAGAAAACAGCTACTGAGTCTGAAAATCATAACTCACCATATAAATTTAGCAATTTCCTCATGAGTATTGGATGCAGAATTTATTATGATGTTTTTTGCTTTTAACATAATAAAAAATTGGAATTGTTGCTTGTTGAAAGCATTCTGTTTCTCTCCTAAACTAAATTTAAATTATTGGCACTCTTATAAGGAAAGCTGTAAGAGAAATTGATTAAAACAAAAGGAAAGGCATTTTTAAAATAGGATGCTTGAGTCTTCCTTTGAAATCCTGTATATTTTAATAAAAAAATCAATGTGTGTTTAAAATACCCAATGTGCTGATTTATTCCATGCAGAAAATATGCTGTAGCATATTCTGAATTATTTTAGGTAAGTAAAAAAATGGAATTTCTGTCAGGTTAGAAGCTGCATTTTCTGATTTTCATTCTGAATTTAAATAATAAAAATAGCAGTAAAGAAATTCTTTCCATAGAACAGAGAAATCCACTTGAGATATTTACAGTCTGTAGGTCTGCACAAATACAGCTGCCTCCCTTTATGACAGAGTGGCAAAAAGGATGTGCTTTTAGGTTGGCTTGTTCCAGTTTGTGCCCAAGGACTCTGTGTGACCTTTAAGTTGACTTCTGAAATGGGGTGAGAGCAAGAGGGGAAGGCCTGGGCAATGTGGCTGCAGCGGAGGGAAGGGAGCAGCTTCTATCTGGTGATGTGTCCAGCATGGAAAGGTGTTGGGGGTGTGAGGATATGAGAATTGCAGAGCAAAGAGCAGGAGCAGGAGCAAAAGTCTCAAGGTGGCAGGAGGAGGGAGCCTTTGCTTTGGGTTTCTGTGGGTTGCTATAAAACCCAGGAGGCTGCAGGGAGCTGCTGAACTAGAAAATAATACTGGAGGGATTAACTTACCTTTCAAGGGCAGAAGCAAGAGGAGGTTTTTCAAACCTTTTTAATATATCTTTCCACTACATTTCCTATTTAATCTGACATCTTGTTATAGTTTATTATTTTAGTGTTCTGATAAATATGTTTTGATATCCTTTGGCACATTTGCTTTAAAAAGTGGGAAAAAAAAGTGTGAACAGTTGGTGGTTGAACAGGTGGCCAGAAAAAAAATGTTTTTCCTGAGATGTGCTGAGTTTTTATCCTCATCACCCTCTGAGACATCGTGGCAAATAACACCAGCACCAAGTAATGCTCAAGTCACCTAAGCTAAAAAGTAATAATGGCTATCAAACTCAGAATTGGAACTTTCTATTCCTCAAACTCAATAAATTAAGGTTTCTCTGCATGAGACTGTGAAGTACACTCAATGCAATCCTTCCTCTCTCCCAGCTGTCTTCCCTTTGTTCCTTCCTTTCCCTCTTGCTCAAACACTGTGCTGTACATGGTGTGTTCCTATTCCTGCCTGGTAGCACTGCAGTGGTTGTCCCTTGGAAACAGCTCCAGGTCCTCCCTTTGGGATACCAGGAACTCATTCTGCGCACCCCCATAAAGAATCTTCAGAAAGAAAATGGCTTAGTAAGAGCCCACCTCACCTTTGAGTGCACCCCAAATGTGTGATTGGTCTTGTTAATAGTGGTTTCAACATTCTTTCTATACCTTTGGAAATGGAGAACAGGATTTTTTTTTTTTTTTTTGAAAGATAGAACTACCATAAGGAGACCAGATTACCTGCTTGCTTTACAGTAGCCTGAAAATTCTGTACAAAGAAAACAAGAACCTGGTAAACAAAAGAGACACCTCAAGGTTGTGCATTTATGGTTCCCTTGTGATCAGGTACAAATGAGTGTTTAGGGGAATTTAGCCCGGCAGAGAAAACCACCTTCCCAAACAAGCTATGCTTTAGGCTGTATCTTAGCATCTGTGACCTCTCCTATGTCCTTAGCACCTTTTGAAAGATTCGGGATGCTGAGACTTCCATGAGAATTAGTAACCAGCTCCTGTGATGAGGCAGTCCCCTGCATAAGAGCAGCTCAGCATTCAGAGGAATATCACAGAGGTGCACAAACCCTCTTAATTTGTGCCACTGATGCAAGAGCAGTGGGAGGACCCCATTTGGCTGCAGAGAGGTCAGCAAGGTGTTAGTTTTGTTGTACTCTTTCCCCAGTTACATAGAATCTCTCTCAGTCTGAACAAGAGTGCAGCTGTCAGAAAGAGTCTGTGCCCTAGCAATAAATGCCACTGAGAGGCATTTATTCCATTTATTGCCATCTTCCCAACAAAGTGACAGGCTTAGGAGTAGCAGCAGCCATGCAGCCTATGCATCCCAATAATGCTATTTGATTAATAAATTCATAAGCTAATTTATATCTCCTAGCCATTTTTTCTGTGGGGTTTCTTTTGCAACATTGTCACTCATTTACAGGAACTGAAAGAAATTATTTGAGAAGTGTCATGAAGTGTGAATATTTTTGTAATATTTATATGGTTGAATGGCTCAGAACACAAACTGAGTTACTGAATACCTTTTGAAACTGATGTACCTTGAAGGGCTGTTTGCATCTATGACTTTTACAGATCATGTATCATTTTACTGATCACCACAAGTAAAACCAGACAAAACACAGTCACCAAAAAATTTACTTGGATGTTATGAAGAAATGAAAGTCAATTTATGAGCTGTAGCATTTAATAAATGCATCTTTTCTGGTCATAAAAAGGATGTAAATAATCAGTCCCTATACTTCAGAGTTTTAGTGGGAGAGACTTCTTTCCAAAGATAAGGTGGTTTATGTCTAAGTACATCCTCAAATACAGCCAGAAAATGACGTTGAGTTTACTGACAGTTTCAGAACCGTTTCCACTTTGGAGGAAGAGTAGTTTGGGCCATTGGGGTTGTATAACTTTCCCCAGCCTTACCAAGGTCATACTCACAATGTGGTGTACAGTATCTCTGGAGTTTTCCTTCTTTTCTTCTGAAAGGAGGCTTTAAGTTTCTTAGAGGAAGAAAACACCTTATCTGTTCTTTTCATGGCACTAAGTAGCTGGTTGCTTTCTTTTTGTTCTCAGATGTTGACCATTTTATCTTTATTGCAAGAAAAAGTAAGGAAATGCCACCCTCTTGTTTTCAGAAGTGAAAGGCAGGAGGGGGAATTCAGCAGGGGATGGCAGGACAGCACTGGCCCCCAGTGGCTCAGGATGCTCTTGGCTCAGCACCCTTCTCTAGATGCTTTGCTAAGGTGAATTTAAAGGCCATTTTTAAGGACCTTGTAATCTATCTATTACAAGTGCTTCCAAGCAGGTCCATAAGTATATTTCTGGGGAATGAGAAGTTTATGAGAAATGAGAAGGTGATTTCCAGGAAAGTATTTTTAAAAAAAGATTTATTCATGGCCAGGCAGAGAAAAGAAGGTGCTGCATGTGACAGTGGCTGCCTTTGGAAACCTCCTCCTGATTCTGTTCTTGCCCTGCACGGTACCTCTGTCAGCACTTGATGCGTCTTCTCCTCAGTCCCCAGGAGACAGACAGATGCAGTTAAACCTTTATAAACCAATTGGCAAAGGTTTAGAAGGCTAAGCCAGGCTTGCTGTTGCATCTTGGTCAAGAGTATTGCTTTTCCTATAGATCAGCTGCTATGAAAATAAATACCTGGGTTTTCCAATGACTGAGATTCTTTTTTATTTACACTTTTTAATTTTTCCCTTCCTGTGATCTTCACCAGCAGTATTTGAACCCCCTGATGTGCAGCATTTACCTCACAGGAGAGCCATCACTGCCCACTGGGATGCTCTTGTTACAGCCTTCCCAACCCTCCCTGGCGTTTTACAGCTTGAGTTCTGCTCATCCAGTCTGACCACAGATTTAAATAGGAGCAGAAGTAATGGCATCAAAAGGCATCCGTACACTTGGGCCAGCCAGTCCAGCCCTTAAAATGACAAGATTTACCAAATCAATTTTTCAGAAGGGTGTGGGATCATAGCTTTTAACCTCTGGCACACAGATTCTGAAGACTAGGTTGACTATGGACCACAAAGTTCACTAAAGCTGAATGACAGCTTATACTTACTGTATGTACCTTCCCAGGAAAATAATTAAGAGAACTCAAATGAAAATAAAAACTGAAAACTGCTGGTGCAAGATAATATTTCCATGTTTGCTTAAGATCTGCTGATCTGACAGGAAATTTTCTGCACTTGGAGCCTTTTGTAATAGAACAAAAGCAAAATTGTGCCATTTGATCATTATTTCTATGCTTTCTCTCTTTCCCCCAGCATTTTCTGAGTAAGGGTCTGCTGCCCCATGGCCTTTTTTCCAGTTTATTGTTCATAAGTGTCTCAGGTCATTGTAGACCCCTATTCAGTCATTAAAAACATTTTCAGAATGGTGTTTATTGGTGACATTAGGGTGAAACATGAGAGTTACCGGGATCACCCTTAGTGTGTGGCTCAGAAGGAAGATCAGCTCCTTGCATCCAGCCCAGGGGACAGCACTACGTGCTCATGGCTGGTGTGGGGAAAGGCAAAGCTGCAGGAGGAGCCCTGAAGGAGCATTGTGCTCTCCTCCTGCAGATCCACCAGCTCTTGGGAAGCCGCCACCTTGCACAGGTGCTTCTCCACTTGGGAAGGCAAGGACTGAGCCTAGAAAAGTCACAAAATACAGATACTCATCTCCTAAATATAATTAGAACATAAAAATTGATATTGTAGTTTTCACACAACAGTGAAAGAGATGTTCCACTTTTTGCAGGGATGGCAACAGAGCGGTTATCTAATGTGATGCACAAAAGACTCATATCTTTAATTTGGACTTCATTTTCCTTCCAGGAAATGAGTGGGATTACAATTCTGTAATTGTTGGTCAGCATGCAACTGAAGTTTCTGTGCTTCAGCAGCCACTGAGCATTGGTTGTTATTACAGCTTGTCATACTTCCATTCCTCTGGAAAAATTTCACAGATCAATAAGCTGGTATCATAAAAGCAGGATTCCCTGGATATCTATAAGGATCTCTTCACAATCTGTGGAACCAGCTCCATCACAGAGATCACTTCTGGAGAATTTCACTTCAGCTGTGCAGAGAATTTTCAGTCTTTGTGCTAGAGCTCTGCTAATTGTTTGCACAGTTAATTAAACTATGGGTGAGGTGTTTGGTTAAATATCCATGTGTAATGCACATATTGACTGTTTCAAGGTGAATACTTTTCTAAATCATGAGCTATTGAATGTTGACTCGCTGTGGTCCATTTTCTCTAATTGGATTGAAGCTCTTCTCTATTGCCTGTTATGATAGAAGGTGTTTTCACCCCCCACTAAAACATTACTGTCTCTAAAGATGAACATTAGGGGGTATGTTGTGAATCCCTGCACCGGGAGGAGACTGTCCTGGGCACACATTTGGGTTGGGAATTGGCTGGGGTGCACCTCAGTGACATTGTGGAAATACAGCACAGGGTTTATCTCTCTCATGAGCTCCAGCTGTTTCTTTCTTCCAGGACCCTGACTATGTAAGCAAAGGGCTTAGAAAGGTTTTTTTTCTGGATGAAATGACAACGAAATTATACATTTTTTGGTAAACCTCTGCAAGATTCCTCAGTGTGTAGCAGTAGTTCAAGAAGTTATCTTAGCTTCATGGGAGGTGATAAATGTACAGTGACTCCTCAACACTTGCAAAACCTGCCATTCCATTCAAAGGCACCATTCAAAACACCCTGCATACCATAACATGCATTCAAAGAGGGATTGATGAGGAAAACTAGCCCTCAGGTGATCTATCCCAAGTCAACAAAAGTTCAGAAGGAATTATGTATTTGTAGAAATTAATTCAATTCTGTAGCTTAGTAAATCTCTTGATACTCCAGGCCATGACTTGAGCTACATATTTAAAAGGAAGTCAGGGGATTTTTTGGTCCATGCTGGATGTCTGGGTACTTCTTTGTGACTCTGCATTGGTCGGCATCAGGCAAAGGATGATATATGGGACACACATTTTTAGCTGAAACAATTGAAAAAGAGACCTTTAACTTTGAGGGATTTTATCTTAATTTGTAATAAGAGACGAGGTGAGAGTCAAACCACAACAGCAATTCAAGAGACGTAACTCTACAAAAAGAGATTCCACTTTATTTCCATGGCTTTTTTTTTTTTTTTTTTTTACCCACCAGCATGAAAGAAAGTTTTCCTCTGTGGATTTAAGTAGCATTGAGATCATTTAAACCTATATTTTGAATGATAATTGCTGCATTCAAAATTCATGCTCTCTTCATCAGACATTAGCAGTAAGATGAGGAAGAAAAGTGTTTGGAAAAGAGCAGGCACTGCTGGGTACCACTGCACTGAGGTGGAGCAGATGGCAGAATCTGTTACTGAGATGTGGAGTGCAGGGGAAAGCAAAACACTCTCCATGGTTTCCCAGTGTCTGTTTTAATAAGGAACTCAACTCCTGCTCTCAGGAAAGCAGTGCTGGAGTTACAGAGAGAGAAAAGCAGCAGTCTCTGTCTCTGCTTTTCTTTTTTGTCCTAGAACTTCAAGTGCTGAAGAGATTGTTTTATAAAACCTGTCGGTCAAACATCTTTGGAGCAGTCATCAAATTCCAGATTCAATTCTTAAAGGCAGGCATGGTGGAATTGCCCAGGCGAAAAAATTTAAAAAAAAATCAATCTGCGAAGTGCTCTGCTTGTTAGGCAAAAAATTAAATTCCCTTCAGGCTGTTCTTGGAGATGGGAAAAAACTCAGCAGAGAATGAAAAGCAGATTCTCTTTCTTTGACTGCTGCAGGAGGGGAAGGTTACACCTTCACAGGCCTCATCTCCATTTTTGCTTCCAAACAGAACCATCATTAGTGATATGAACTCCTGTTGTTTTTCAGCTGCTCTCAGAAGTATGTTTGGACTTGGTAATCAAGTAGGGAGGTGTGGAAATGGCTGTGCCGAGATAACAGCTAATAAGCATAGACATAGATCAAAACCAACCCAGAAATATACAATTTCTGACCGCAGTGATGAAAAGTTAAATTGTGTTTTTGTCATAGTCTTTACTTATTAGCTGGTAGCTAATCCTGCTCATTATTTTCCAGAGTGAGTAAGTGTAAAGTTTTATTTTATCTGTCAATGAACTAAACTTTTAATTAACTTTCATATTTGTCTTAACTTAAGACTAATGACTCTCAAAGGAATTGCCTAAAATCCTTAAACTTTTGAACAAAGGGATCAGAAAAAAAGCACTAAGCTTCCTTTGAAAGCCAACCTTTCTATTAGAGAACAAAATCAAAAAATAAGCAACTTGAAACTGGGAGACTCAGAGTATTAATATTCATCATGAAAACAAACTGTAAGAAAATCTAAATCTGTGTTAAACCCAGAGGACTTTTGTTACTGGTTTCACACACATTGGCAAATTGCACTAATTTCAGTACTCTGACTAGAAGATAGTTATTGGTGTTTAAATTAAGACTTTATTTGAACTCTGACACACTTTGTTTAATGTTACTTACTTGTTTTAGTACAGACAAATGATTGCTGACGCTGATTTTAACAGAACAGCATCGATTTCTACAATTTTTTTTTCTTCCTCCACCTCATCATATATATCATAAATTATGAGTGTCAGAGGGGTTTGTAGGATCAGGGCACTCTGGGTAGAAGAATAACAGCTGTGACAAACAGGTGGAAAGGCCAGAAACAATAATAGGATGTATGGTGGTATTACCCAAGTAAATTTTTAATAAAGAAAATTTATTCCAACTTTAATACATAAATTATTACTGCAAGAATAATTTTGGCAGTTGTCAATACATAAATTTTAGGTGAAAAAAGAAGGCTGCAATAGAATTGAGAAGCAAAAATCTTACAAAAGCAGAAGATGTAGTGATAAATCCTCCAAGGTTTTGGGTAGTCTGCACCAGGGCAAAATTAGAAATTTATATTTGAAGGGTGAACTAACACCCTCTATTTTTCAGCTGCTCGGAGGAGAGAGATCCTTGTTTTAGCCTGAGTCCTCATCATGATGGTGTGTGAACTGGCATTAAAAACAAGATGTGGAAGCAAACAAGCAATGGGGCCTTGTAGCATGTGTTTGACAAAAGCTGGCTGCAGCTCAGTTATTTTTTTTTTAAGCCCAGTACTAGGCTTTTTCCTTCTCTCTTTCTGGCTCTTCTGATAGCATGTGTGCTTTCCTGCTCTGCTATTGACTTTGTTGCAAGCCATCCTGTGAGCAGAATTGATTTGTGATACACTTTGCAGCCATCCAGACAGCTCCCAGTGAAGTGACAAAGAAGTTCTGCTTCTGCACCCACCTAATCAATGAAACCCAAAGAAAGACCAGACAAAACAGAACCCCCACATGGAGCTACATGGTGCCAAACTTCAGGCACACAAGTTCACAAAATCCACAGAAGTGACATGCAGTGGTTTTAAATATACAATATGCAATATACAATATACAATATACAAATCTTTTTAGGCATGTTATATGGACATACATAATAGGCATATGTATAATATGTCTTTTTTATTTGCTAGATAAGATTTTTGCTGTTTTACAGAGCAAAAGAAAGGCACATGTATAATCACACAAATATGGTTGGAAATGGACTCTAAGTTTAGCAAATGGAACCAAAAAGCTATAGGATGCTCATGAACAGAATAGGAAATGCTTGGCTGTTTTCTCCATCTCTGGAAGAAAATATATTTTACAGCTGAAATGTTAAAGGTATTTAAATAGTTAACCAGGAATGGTTTGATGTTGCAAAGGACTGAACACTGTCATTCTGATCCAACAATTTTCTGAAGTGTGTATTTAATTGGATTTTGAACCAACTCCAGTCCTTGGGCCAACTGTGTAATTGGCCTCAATAAATGCTCTGTTAGACTGAGGCTGAATGTCCTCCTCTGGCAGAATCTGGGCACTCAAAGGACTGAAGGGACTCTACCAGGTCCTGGTCACCCAGATACCTGCATGAGGATGACAGAACCACACAATCACTTAGGTTGGACAATACCTTAAAGTCCAGCCATTAAGCTGACACTGCCAAGGCCATGACTAAACCAGGTCCCTAAGTGCCACATCTTCACCTCTTTTAGACACCTCCAGGCATGGTGACTCCACCAGTGCCCTGGGCAGCCTGTGGTAGTGCTTGACATCCCTTTCACTGAAAAAGTTTCTCCTAATGTCTGGTCTAAACCTCCCCAGGCACAACTTGAGGCTACTTCCTCTCATACGTTCACTTGTGTTCCTGAGAGAAATCACTGATCCTCACTTCTTTCCAGCCTCCTTCCAGGTAATTGTAGGGAGCAATAAGGTCTCCCCTGAGCCTCCTTTTCTCCAGAATTAACACTCTCAGTTCCCTCAGCCTCTCCTCATCAGATTTCTCACCATCTTCACTGCCCTTCTGTCAGTTCATGGACGATTTTCTGGAAAAAGTTGTGCCAATGTACAATTTAAAGCTCAAAACTTCCTCAGGTTTCACCTGTAGTTGACACACTGGGAGAGACAGACACCCTGCTTTCTTTATGCCTTTACTATAGAAACTTGTTCCATGTCCCTGGACGTTTTGGGGTTTTTACCATAATTCAGCTGTGCTAACCTTGACTTCCCTTTGCCTGTGCAGTGAGGGACCATCTTGATGTAAGGCCATTGCATGTGGAGTTTACAGAGCAAATCACTGTGTGAGGTGAAGGCATGAGAAAATTAGGTTCCAAGACAGCATGCCATAAATCTTGCTTTATAGGACAGGATGCTCTGGGTCACTAGAATTATCTTGTTACAAAGGCAATGAGATAGAAAAGCAAATAGTGGCTGAGTTTTGAAGCACTCCAGTCCCTTGGACAGGTGAAAGACATTCCTCTCAGGTCTGTCAGCCAAAATGCATAGCTCTGTGCCCACAGGTGCATCCCCATGCACATGTTTCACACACATTCCCCATGTGCAGGAGCACTTTATGCACTGCCATGTCACTGGGGTGAGTGTGCTCTGCTCCTCCTTCCTCTCTAATGAGATTCTCCTCTGTGACAGACCTTGTCAGAGGCTAATTATAACAAATGTTTGGAAATATTTGCTCCAGAGTAACCTTTGGCTCTAAGATGGATCACTTGTGTGAGGCAGGTCCCCTGGCAGAGCCCTGGAGATCAAGTTCTGCTGCAGAACAATGTCTGAGATTCAATAACGGCGCTGTGTACTCGCCTGACCAACTTTGGCAGTTTCTGATTGATTTCTTTTCCTCTTCAAGCCTTGCCTGTCACCATCAGCTAATTAAAAGTGCAGTAATCTGATATAATCTCTTTCCCAGTTGGTGTGGCAGTTGGCTCTGTAACAGAAATAATTGATTTGTAAACTGCCAAAGCTCAGACATTTAGACTTGCATTGTCTCCTCTAAACCATGTCTAACAGGCAAAATTTGTCTCCTGATACATCAAATGACCCACACAACAAAATTAATTTAGCCTTCACTGCTATGGAGAATCAATAGAATAGAAATAGATAAATTTTAAAATGTAATAAAAGTCTGGAAGAAAAGCAAATAAACATGGATACAGCCTGTGTGTGCAAAGTCAGCAGTGTGTCACCATTTGGCTCCCCTCAGTTTTTCCACTGCTGTTATTGAAGAAGAGATAGTTACCTTCCCAATGTGATTGGCTTTACACTTCAGATCACACTTATTTTATTTTTCCTTTTTAAAATATAGCTCAAACCTCATGTGACATGTGTGGCTCTCACTGGCTAGTGACCCAAGCAATAAAATCCTTCTGCCAGGGAACAACATTGTTAATGTTCTTTCTTACATTGAGGATTTTTCCTTAATATTAAGGATAGGATATGATTACTTAAGTATCCTTAATATAGGCCATTTTTTTAGGCTATCTGAGTTAGGAGGGGTGAAAGTGTCATAAAAAGAGCAGCCCTGGAATAGGTACTGAGACTTCTGTAGCACAGAAATTTCTAGCAGAGGTATCTGCTGCCTCCTGAAGTTCAGTTCTTAATCCTCCTACCTGAAGAGCAAAAATGTCTATTTTCCTCTAAGTTTGTAAATGAAGAAAAAGTAACCCAATCATGGAAGTGTTTAATGGATCAGACTGTCAGAGTTCTTAGAAAGTCATCTGCTTTTACAACCATCTTAAACCATACCTAAAGCAGTCAGTTTTTGAGGAATAAAGCTGTGGTTTTCAGCTCAAAGAGGAAATGCACTAGAAAATGTGTCACTGTACAGCAGGAGCATGTGTGTAATAAATCTACTTCTTTGGGGGGTTTGCCCTTTTTTGTTCACTGTAAAATGTTTGCTTTGACATCTTTTGTCCCAGTAGTAAATCAGCATTTAGAACCTGGTTTACCATGCACTGAAAGGGCCTATGTCCCTCTGCCAGGAGGCCACCAGCCCTGTCACCCCAGGGCAGCCCCAGACAGGGCAGAGTATATAAAATATGTGTAAATATAACTATATAGTATGTATAACGATATAGTTATAACTATATTAAACTATGTATATATTTATGTATTTCCACATGAGTGCATATATGCAGTATATATCTGTTGTAGTATATTGCAGTATGGCAGTATAGATGTCTATTTCTGTATATTGCAAACATATGTGTGCTATGTATGCACATACACACTGAATTTCAACCGTATTGCTATTAAAGCCTCTGGATTCTGTGCACAGAAGTTGATTTTTTTGCCTCTTCATCTCCCATGCTTTTATTTTCCGTGAGTAGTTTCTAGCTTTGTGTGTGATTTCCGTTAAAGTACTACAAACAGTACTTTAAATGTAAATAAATTTTACAAGTGAAATGGTTCACCTCCTAAGGGATTTGAATCTGAAATTCACACCATTAAAGGATTTAACTCTGATCTAGTAGCTTTGACTGTCCAGCTAGCTCTTAAATGCACTAAAATGAGGGTAGCTGAAGCCTATGGATGAGTTTGAGATGTTCAGATGCACAAAGCATGTTTAATTAGATGCATGTTCTATTCTGCATGTAAATTCAATTCAAGAAAATACTTTTTATGATAAATATCTAAGAAATCTCATCTCTAAATATCTAAGAAATCTCTAAGAAATCCTCCTTGCTCTTCATTTTCCCACCACAGTCCCAGCACTTCCCACTATAGCCCAAAGCACGGGCAGAGCAAGTTCTCAGGAACGGTTTGGATTTGGAGAACTTCAGTGGAACTGGACGTGCACCAGGCATACAGAGTGTGCATGTAGGAATGGATGAGAGCAGGACATCAAAGCTCAGCCAAAATAATTGACAGTATTCATCAACAGAGTATTTTTTCCAGTTTTATATGTAGGCTGTAATGGTTTTGTATGGTGTACAAAAGGGATTTTTTTTTTTTTTTTTTGCTTAAGTGGAAATATTAACTTATAACTCCCCATATTCAGATTTCTCTCTATTCTATATCTGTGATTAGAGGTGTGTTATCTTCTGTACCAAATAAATTAGCACTTTGCCCCACCCTGAGAAATGTATAAAGAACAATATTTCCATGTCATCCCACAGTCAAAAGTTTTAAAAATTTATGTTTCTCTGAATGTACATGTGCAACAAAGTATCAAAATCTGATTCATGCTTTAAAAAAAAATGAAAATCTATCATTACCTCTAAAATGAAAGGGCATAAATTATCCCTAATTGTCACATACCCTTCTCATCTAAAATGAGGAGGACAACATTATTTCCAGCATAGCCTAAATCATGTTCCTGAGTCAAGCCAAATGACATTGAGGAATTAATTAGTGAGGCATTCAAAGTGACCACACAAAGATTTCCTGAAGGACTGGTATGGATTAATCATGACATCTCAAGGTGTTACCCTTAATAGGATTTCCAAAGATTTGATCTATGAGTAAATTTTGAGCTCATGAATACCACGTGGATCTGAGTGTGTTTTGCCATTCCAGCTGGAGCAACAGGCACTTGCCTGGTTTGCAAGTTGTTAGTGAGTATGAATGTCTGCTGGTAGTTTTAAAGACCTACCATTTATTGAATAAATAGTGAAGTTTTTCACCCTGAAAGCTGAAATTACACTACCTGGAGATTTCTATATAGATATGAGCCATATATAATAGCACATGCTCTTCTGAGTGAAGGAAGTGAATTGTGTGAAGATTTAGTGCTCTGGAGAATTAATGTCTCTAACATTGGTTATCAGGTTGTTTGTTATGCAGCTACACATCTATTTGATCAAGATAGTTCAAATAAATAATCAGTGGGATATGTAATCTGTGGGGATTCATTGAGCCCCATGATAGAAATGAAAAAGAGAGATTTTAGAAACTTTAGCTTGGCTTCCTTTGGAGAAAGCGTATTCTGATACAAAATAAAAATGTTTTTCTCATACAGGTGTTACTGTGAAATTGACTTTACTTCAAGGAAGAACCTAAGAGTTTTAAGGAAAACTTGCACTGATCAAAAGATACTGTGATCAACTAGAAATCTAGTTCTACATCAAAAAGTGATAAACTGTTCATAAATCTAAATGAACACATTAGAAGAAAAAATAAAGAGGGAGGTAGAATATGGTGTTTTGTCCACTCTTTGGACATTGCTTTTTAAAGTAACTGAATTTTCACAAATAATTTTTAGATCTTTTGATCATTGGCACCTATAAATGATATGGCTTGAGCATGATGTATAGATTTAACTGTGATAATTGTATTTTTACTGGGACAAAGGCCTCTGTCTTGCAAACATGATTTACTTTCAGAGCAAATAAAATGCTCATCTTCATAAATCAAAGCCTATAAAAATAAACATTTAAGTCATTTGAGATATAGTTTCAGTTTTCTGTAAGGTTCTTTTATCCCAACTTTTTTTTTTTACAGCTCTTTCTGTAAAGTGCTGATGTCACATTGCTCCAGGCATGTTTCAGCACCTGATAGCAGAATGGCCTTATCTGAGTTACTGATTCCTTGGTCCGGCAGCCACACTGCTCATAATATCCATCAACTTTGGGCAGAATGAGGTTCCATTTTTAAGGCTCTGTTCTTTCTGTGAGCCCAGAATGTTCTAAAACTGGGGATCATCAAGGTGTGTGCCTGACCCCTGCCAGTGGGGTTGAGGTTTTTGAGGTTTGGCCTCTGCATCTCTGTTAATGTGGCTCTCAGATTAACCGTTAATCCTCAATTAATCCTTAGAATTACTTACATCTGTCACCTTTACTGACTATGACCAGAACTTTAAATTAAAGGTGTTCATCCCTGGTTTGATTTGCAAAGATGAGCATTAGACATCAGCAAAAATGATGTATAAATGACGTATAATTAAAAAAATATAAAGAAATCAGGGTGAGAAATACACATTATCAATTTATGCAAATTGGAAGCTTCAACTTCTGGAGTCTGCAATGAGTTTGGTTTTGTGAGGGAATTGGCAATTTTGGAGGCACAGTCATGAAATCTGTCAGACAGTTGATCTGAATTAATAGAATTCCACTGAAAATAACATAGTAAAGATACTTTGAAATATTTGATGGTCTAGATGCAAATGTTCTCCTTTTGGATAAGAAGAATTAAAGGGATAAATAGTTAAATATTTTGCATATTTATAGATTTGTGTACATGAAGATATAGACAGATCAAAACAGATCATAGAAGCAAGTGTATATTCCCACTATTAGAAAATAGCTAGAAGACAGTGTTTTAACATCCTATCTTTTTTGATCATACTTCCAACCCCAAGCCTTACACTCTGTAAAAGTAAAAAAGAAAAAAATATTCTCTCATAAAGCCATTACTTTAAAATCTATCAATGAGTTCAAAAACAGCAGCTTTGAACCATGCTTCTTTGTTTTTTCTTTCATCAGGCATTGGAGAAAGTGTCAAAACAAATAGGCATTACACTTTTATTGAATACATAATTACGCAATGAGTGTAATTACACAAACCCTAACCCAATGCAGCATTCACATGGCCCTTCTTCAGAAAGGATATAAAAAAGGGCTGATAAGTACAGGGGAAAAAACCCCACCAGTGTTATTCTACAACTAAAACAAAACCCCTTCTTGCCTCCCCAGACATTTCCAAATGGCAGAGAATAAAAAGCTCTCCCTGCACAGGGTGGTGCCTTCCTGCAGTGAGCAGCCCTGCTGACAGGAATTCCCCCCAGGATTTCTTGCAGCAGCCCCAGAGGCATCTCAGTTTCTGTGGAACAGCCAGCAGAGAGTGTAGTGTGTTTGTTTGTCTGTGGGCATTCAGGTGCTTTCCCACATCCTCACCAGGCAGCCTGGGCTGGGCCAGCAATCCCAGGCGGCTGGAGTGAGCATCCCTTCTGCACACCGTGTCAGTGCCCTGCCTGAGAAGCACTGCTGCTGCTGTTTCTGGCTATGACAGTGTGAAAATCGAGCCCATCCTGAGGTGGGCAATGCTGTTCCTGCTGTCTGTCCCACCCTCCCAGCTGGAGCTGGCCAGACACAGCTGAGGGACAGGGACAGCTCCAGTGTGACCCAGCCCTTTGCCAGCATGGGGTACCCTGAGGTACCCTTGGATTGCTTCAGGCACCATCAGTGCTCAAATGAAGATTAAAAAGAGATTCAGAGATTCCTTCTCTGAATCCTGTGGTCTGGAGTCTGATAAAATATACCTAATATTAAATAGTGAGAAAAAAACTTTCTCCCTGAGTTCACCCTCATATTTAAATTACACAGTCTTGAGAAGGTGTTGAAGAGGTGCTAATCTGAGTAATTATTGCTTATTGCAGACTATTCTTGAATCAAGCGCTGCAGAGAAGCAAAACACTACCTAACTATTCCCTGTTCTTTTAACCCTTTCTTATTAAAATCTCATTTAAATTTTGAATGCTATGAGCACAGACTATTTTCTATTTATTATAATAATTTTATATTTTTTTTGCTACATTTCAGGATATTTTTTCTACACCATTGGGTGTTCCAGTAATATCAGGTTTCAGTGAATGGGAGAGACCAGGCTCAGGTGTGGCACATGGGCAAGGTCCTGGGGTAGGCCTCCAGCCTTAAACAAGTATAAATCATTTTCTAGAGCAGAAGGGGATTCTGTGGTGGTTATGGTATATAAAGGAAATGAAATATAATAGTTTATGTGCTTAAGGTGGGGAGGAGGTTTGGCAGTAGTGAGCTGCTGTAGGGCACACATTGTAGCTGAGGATCTGGCAGGATTTGCTTCCTTCAAAAGCTTTGGTGTGACCCAATATTGCTGGGCTGGATCCCTTGATTAATTGGCAGGATTTAACCTGCAGCAGACCCAGTGATGGCAGTGGGGAACACCTGGGGCTGATGACAATGGGGAACACCTGGGGCTGATGGCAATGGGGAACACCTGGGGCTGATGGCAATGGGGAACACCTGGGGCTGATGGCAATGGGAAACACCTGGGGGTGGGAGGGCTGGGCCAGCCTATATCTGCAGGAGCTGCTGCAGCTTGTGGTTCATTTTGGATGGTGCTGCTGGAGATGGAAGTAGGTCTGAGCTTTTGGAAGGGACAAAGAAAAGGGAGTTGTTGGAAGTGGAGTTGGGGAGGAGATGTGAAGGGGTTTTAGTAGGGCTAAGGTGAGGCAGGCCACTTCTTAGCTATGGGGATGTGTAATTTACTGATAGTTTCATGAGAAGCAATAGTTTAATGTAGCTAATGTTGTATCTTAATGGTATTTCAAGAGCTGTGGGAGCAGGTCTGGAAATGTGAGGAGGCAGGTGCCTGTAGGATCTGTGGTCTGTCCTTCTGCAGCCATAGGGAGGATTGTTGGGCTTGGATCGTTTGCTTGTTGTCCCACCTGAGTGAACTGTACTCAAACAAACTATAAAAAGTATAGCTCTAGGCTTTCTTTGCCTGTTGAAAGTAAAAGATGGTCTTCCTCCTGTTATCTAAACTATTATTTTGGTTAATTGCTCAAATGAGGTCTTGTAACAAAACTAGCTTGTGAAAACTTGGTCACATTCACTCTTTATAAGCTTATGTGGGCAAACCCAGCAAAATTGTATAGAAAAGAATTTCAATGAACTTCAGTAAGCAGAAGTTTTGATTATGTTTGTGGAATTTGTGTCGTTTAATGCTTTATTGGCTCCTTTGCCTTTGAGAAGTGGCCATCAATGAAAGGTTAGCACAGGGGTGTCTCAGGAATGATCTCTAGGCAATTAACTTCACCTGGGAAAAAGCAAACAATGAACAGCTTTAATTAAGGTACTTTATTTGAAAGCAGATTTATTGATGGTTTGTCTCAACTATGTATTTCATCATCTAAATCCTGTTGCTAAGCCCCTGTTTAGGGGATTCTGCAGGATCTGTTGGCTGAGTGTGATAATGGTGGCTGACATAGCTCCTGTGTTTTCCACCAGGTACTCCTGTAATGAACTCCTGGAGTATTCCAGCATTTGGGTAAGTATCTGCTGAAAGGATCAATATTGTGATTTTTAAAGTTTTGTTATGTATATTTGCCACTTAAATGTCTAAAGTAGCAAGTCATTGCTATTCACTCTTGTCCCCCATAGCTGGGTGAGGTTATTAGCTTGAATTTCTTCTGTGTACTGCTACTTGAAATCTGAATTTCTGTAGCAGCATATGTTAATGTTGCTTCACTTTTTGGAGGTGTTGGTAAGAAAAACTGGCCTAATTCAGGTCTGCATTTGTAGGCAGGGTGCCACCAGAGTGGTTCCTTCCTAGACAGAGTTTATAGAGAGAGCCCTGATTTTCAGAAATCAGTTAAATTTTTTTGGAGCTTCACTTCCCTCTTCCAAGGTTGTAATGGAGATGGTTTTGGGCCACAGTGGAAGTATGTTTAAACTAGACACTTATTTGACTCCAGCTATGCTGAGTTGTCCAGTGAAGCTGCTCCACACAGTGCCCTTGAGGTGGTGGGCAGGCTGTCACAAATACCTGGAGGATTTTTCCCTCTGGCATGGTACAGCACCCTGCTTGTTCTGTGAGTCAAGAGTTAGCACAACTTGAGTGCTTAGCCCTGTCCTTTGGTCTGGAGAATGCATTCCGTGAAAAGTGTTTTAATTCAGTGTATCTGCTGCTGTTGTCAGACACTTCCCATGTGTATGTCCTGCTGGACAAAGATATTGGCTTGGTGTTGCCTTCAGTGAGGTCTGATATTTTTATTCCTGTGCTGAGGTATCCCTTACTCAGTTTTTCAATGAGTTGTTACATTTTTCAGTTTAAAAAGCCTGAAATTATTACTTCAGTTTCCTCAATAAAAATTGCATAGAAATAGAATGCATTCTGTAAGTAGCATAACTGGGAAAATAAAGTTGGCTTGTTAGAATCTCTGCTAAAGTAAAATGGTGCTAACAAAGCAGAACTTTGTGACAGCTCTAGGATAATGTAACCTTGTGGAGGGCTAAACAGGAAAGAAAAAACTGTAAAATTCCTGTTTTGATACATTATGGTGATTCATGGTCAAACCATTTTGATTTGGGTCATTTGTTAAAGTAGCACCAACAACGATGATTTACTTTTTACCCTTCAGAATTCTATAGTACTGAAATTCATTTCTTTACATAAATCTTCCCAAATAAAAGGTGAAACAAGTCTCAAATATCAGTGCCTTGTGGTTTTCAGCTTAGTGTGTGAAGGGGGAAGAATTCAGCCCCAGAGTGAGTTTGTCCAAACAAAGGATGTTGCTTTTATTGTTGTGTTTTAAATCTATGGAGAATAATTCTGCCTGTGATATGGTTTTTTGAAATTGCCTATTTGGTGAGGGATATCCTTTTCTCATTTCTGCATTTTTTTGTTTCCTGAAGAAGATAAGTTTTTGTTCCATGTTCAAAGTTATCTTTCTGAATTATGACTGTCTATTGTTTACATAGCTCTCTTGCTAAAACACACTGATCTGCTGCTAGAATGTTCTGAAATAAACTTCTCCCAACTTTTGTGTTAATCAGCTTTTCTTCACAATAGAACATTTAGCCATATCACCTAAAAGTTTCAGACAAGCTTTTACACTAAAAATCTCCTGTTCTGAACTACTAATTAGTAATTTTCATGTTTTGTTTGATGTTTTTTTTACCTTATATATTCTGTTGTAGTATAACATGATATTGAACATAATTATGCACTTCTGAATGTTTTAAGAACAGGAAAAAACCTGTATAGCTACTGTTAAGAAATAATTATGTTATTTACATATTTGGATCCCTTTGGGAAAATGGGGTGACAAGTATTTCCCAGAAAGCTTGCCCATGGGCCAAGCAGTAAGGTTAATATCATCCTCACCCCTGGGATCTAGCTGTATGCACATTTTTAATTAATATGAAATTATTTAAAGTCATGTTCTCAATGTGACTTATATATGCTCAATTGTGATCAGGCAAAAAAGGGAAAAATATTGAAATTTAAGGGAGCAACCTTACTACAATGAAATGAAAGCATTTGATTTAGAAGGAGAATAAACATGTGGCTCAAAGCTGATCTCCACTATTCAAGCTGCTTCCTATCTCATCTCCTCTTGTTTAATTTCATTGTAATCATGACTTTCTAATGCAAAGCCCAAAGAGACACAAATGTAGACCCAAGTGATGCTAGACTGGAATGCTCTGGGTTCCTTCATTATGTCATTGTTGACTACATATATCTTAGGAAATCTGAGTTTCTTTAGCATGTGTAAGTAGTTCAGATCCATGTCTACCTGTAAATTATTTCTCTCTGATTCCTGATGGATTCAGTCCACTTCAAGCTATTTAAACCTCACATTTTAAGCAATGTTAAGTAAAATGTTGGCCCCTGCTTATCTTGGTGTTATTGTTTGATGTGTATGTGTAAATTCTCAGCTGAGGCTTCTATCTGGATTTTTGCTGAAGTTTATCAGAAGGAATAGAAGGAAGGTTCCAGCTTAAGATTTATTTGGAATAGGGGAGAGAAGGCAAGGAGACTGGAAATAACTACAGCTAATAATTTTCCTTCAGAAGGGCTTAATTTTGGTCTGGGAACATGACTTAATCTCATTCTTGATAGCATTGCTCCTGGGAATTCAGAACTTGATGAACAAGGCATTATCCATAGCTCTGTGGGCCAGAAAGAGGAAAATCTCAGACTCCATCAAAAGGCAATTCTAACATTTTATAGCAGAGTGCTGTAACAAAAGCCAACTTTGAAGATTAAATTTATATAATTATGGAGTGTAACAATGCAGAACACAGTAATTTCTTTAGCTGCTGACTGTATTGTCTGAGTCTTTGTCATACCCAAGTCCTTTTTTTCCACCTAGCAAAGAACCATTCATGGCAGACATTGAACAAATTGCTGCTTTCACCAGCTTAAAACTTGTGAACTCATTATGTGAACAAAGTTCTTACTAGAAGAACGTGTAAAATTGCTATGTGTATGATTGAGATATACAGTACTTTTCATTATATAAGTTAGGATTATATTGAGTGTTAATTTTGGCTGATGTACAATGATTTAAATTGCTGAAAGCAAAAGCAGCTCTTCAGTCCTGGAGTGTTTATCTTTGGGTGTCATTATTTCAAGGCTGAGAGTGCCCATCATAAGGATTTCACAAATGGCCACTGTCACTTGGTAACTAAACATCACATTAATTGTTTAAATGTAATGGCTGATAATACCTTAAAAATGTAGTGGAAAAATGTACAGTTGTGCTTTAACTGGAAAAAACATTTTGTTAAGTTTTCTTTTGGTTTTTCTTTTTGTTGAATCACAGAAGGGTTTAATATGCTCCAAAATTTTAATCCTTTCAAAACATTGACAAGCAAAATCACTCCAGAATAAATTTGGTAACTTCATAAGGAAATTTTTGTTGTGGTTCCAGTTTATCACTTTGAGATGGAGCTCTTGAGTGGCTCCTAGGTTTTTAGACTGTGAGTAATTTTGCTTTTCATATTTTTTACAATGGAAAAGGCACCAGAATCAACAACAATTTTATTGAGCGGAGTTGGATTTTTTTTTTCTGGTCAGTGCCCATCAAGATGCAGGCAAACTCTTTCTGAACTAAGCTGCTGATTTGCAATGTATTTTAATTTAACAAAAAATTCTATTAGCTAGGAATTCTTAAACCTTGTTTTCTTTCTTCAGATAAATAAAAATAAAATTGACACCAGTTAGTGTAATTTTCTCCAGCATTTGAGTTTGTACCATTTTATACCACACGAACAGAAATTAAAACTAACTTTTCCTGGAGGGTGGGCACACAAGGCATTTTTAGCATCCAGCCTTACTTTGTATCTTAATGAGGGGTGGAGTGCTTCCAGTGCAAGCGATTTTTTGTAAACCAATTAGCTGCATTTTATCATCCTGGTGAAAAACCAGCTTGGTGTCACAATGATGGCATGCATGAAGTTCCCAAGTGAATAATCGGCATCATTTTAAAAAGTCACAAAACACACTCATCTCTCAATGTGAAGCAAGCAAACAAGCTGCTAATCACAGAAGGGGCTAAAGAGTAATAAAAGTCTGACATTGTGTTGTTGGCTGTCTGCATTATTTTTGACTCATACATGCTGTAATGATCTTTCACATTGCTTTGTTTTCAAGCTATAACAGTTTGATTTTTATAATCCTTGCCCCGTCCTTATCTTCTAGCCAATACTGTGATTTCAGTTAATAGTTCAGTCATTTATTTTTTTGCTCACATGCTATCTCACAATGTCTAAAGATAATTTGTGCATATTCACAGTGAATTCTCTGAAAAAAACCTTTATTGACTATGAAGAAGAGCTTTCTTTTGTCTAAATAGCAAGCTTCAATCCAGGCTTTGAACTGAAGTTACTGTGAACTTATCATTGACTGCTCAAACTTGTAATTTTCCCTTAGAAGTTGTTTTGTGAAAGAGCTGATACAGGGCTAGAAGCACCCCAGTCCTATTTATTACTGTGTGCTGACTTAGAGCTGTTTTTCCTGTGCTACTGGTTTATTAATTTTCAAAACTGCCTTAAGAGCCCATGTAGCCATGTGGCTACATTTGGCTGATCCTGATGTGCCCTTTTGCATTATTCTGTGTTTTGCATGAAATTCTTTGTTTCTTCACTCTTAAAGTCTGGAGACCCCTTATATGTCTTCTGAACTCTTCTGTTATTTACCTCACAATTCTACATTTCAGGCCTGAGCAGCAATTTTAATCATAGAATGGCGTGGGCTAGAGGGGGCTTTAAGGATCATTTGATTCCAACCCCCTGCCATGGGGCAGCAATTAATCTGCTGAGGTTTTCTGTACCAGAAAAACCTCATTGCATTGGGAGTGACTTAAGGAGAATTTCTCCTTTCTGCTCATTCCTTTTGAATTTCATCCTCTGCATTTTTCAGAGTATTAGTGACCTGATAACTGAGAGGTAGCAGGAATTACTAAATTAATTTTGTATCTGTTTTCAACTCTTTTTCTGTTGTAGTCAATTTGTCTGTGACAAACTTATTACTACATGATCTCATTGTCTTGGTCCTTTACCATAGTTCTGGGTTTTTTTGTTGGGTGAGGCTTTGTTTTTTGGGGTTTTTTTTTAATGTTATTAATGTTTTTCCCCAATGTCCTGTATGCATCCCTAGGGGAAGGGATGTTGCCTTGATATGTTTAATAAGATGTAACACTATGAAGCATGATACAGAACTGGCTCTACTTTAGATAATGGGTAAAAATGAGATAGATGTGGTTTTGTGGCTGGTTATGAGGAGGTGAATCTGTTTGTGAGGCTGTGCAGAAAATGTGAGTGATGTGACAATGCCAGCACCACTGTGCATGAAGATGATGTGAGTTGTGCTGCCCTGTTGAAAGGCAGGAATTCAGGTTCTGAAGAAAGAGCTGAAATTTGTAAGCATGGTGGGTTTACCAAATGAGGAGATGAGAATAAGATGTCAGCTTTGCTATCCCATTCATAGCAACAGCATCACTTGCTCCTGAATTTAAGTTTTTCCCCCTTCAAAGGACCACTGAAATGTACTAGCACATTATATTCAAAGTTCAGTCTTGATTTTGATCCTGATCAAAGGGATACACTTCAAGTATTTTGACATCTAATCCTTCTCCCTGACTTTGATCATTTTAGACTGAGGTACAAGTAACTACTTCCACTACCTGTGTTAGCCAAGAATGAAAAGCATCTTATCTGCAGATAATGGATGCTGCTGCTGCTTGGAGCTTCATTCCCATGGTATTTTAGTGTAAAGGATGTCTGTCTCTCTCTCTTTTTGCCAACATTTGTCAGCACTGCTGTACTATGTGATGAGGGGGGAAAAAAGTACTCAAAATCTATTAAATAATTATTTGGGTAAAACAGATATGAAGCCATCAGAGGTGCATTTGAATTCTAGGCAGTACAATGGGAATTAGTCCCTTGAGAGTAATAGACAGTTGAAACAAACAGGCACTTTATTGTTGTAGCATAAAAGTTCTGATGAGGTGGTATCATTAGATCATTGCAAACTTTTTCTTGTGTCATAAAACAGAGCTGGTGTTTACTGGGGCTGATGTATTCGCAATAAACTGTGAAAGAGGAATTTATGGAGGCAGCAGAAGACACTTAAATGTTGTTTTGTGGTGTTGGGTGCTCTAGACAGACCCCAGACATGGGCAAGCAGAGGTCTCACCAGGGTTCCAGAGGAGCCAAGAAGGCTCTAAGTCACCTGTGCTGGGGATGATGTGCTGTTGTCACCGCATTATTTGAGAAGGAAGTTCTTGCAGCTGTGCCAGTATGCTGGCTCCCACAGCTGTAAGGGCCAAGCTGTTACTCAAAATACTTATCACTTTATAAATTTAGGGGCAATAAATGCTGGTGAAAGCATTTTTTATGTTTATTACATTTCCTAGCTTTGTTTCTCCTTTTTTAGTGTGTCTTTGAAAATTCAGAACTGATTTATATACATTTCTGCAAAGGAATATGGTTTGTAGTCTTAAATACATTAAAATAGTACCATTTTTTAGCCATCAAATAACACCTGTTTCATCAGAATTTTTTTATATTGCCCTGCATTTCTTCACTTTCCTTGGACAATGTTTCTAAGTTTTGTGAGAAATGATGCTCACTTTTAAAATTTCAAATATTTACCAAACCTTAACAAAAATACAACACAAAGACTGAAAAAGGAAAAATTACAGCACTGGCAAACTCTGTGACCAGCAGCCACGTGCTTGTCCATTTTATGCTCTCCTTTTCACAGCCTTGGCCTCTCCCAAAGTTTTGTCAGTCAACGCCTCTGCTGTCCCTTGGTGGAGATCACAAGAGGACTATGGGGAGAACATATGAAAATAACATACTAGACATCTATAAATCTTCTCTTAACATACACATAATATTCATCTCTTAATTGTAAGACCCAACCATCACATTACTCATTTATAACAAGTTTCTATTAAGAAGCAACTCCTTGAGTGAGGAGCTTGTATTTTTTTCAAAGAGATGTAGTGAAGTGTGGAGACAGATTAGTGATAAACTAAGGAATCCCCCACTATTCAAGTTTCAATCACTATAAGCAATTGCCTTTAGCTGCTCATCTCTCTGTTTTTGTGGTTGTTGGCCTTCCTCATGAGCGTTTTTCATTTTTCTGCCATCAGTTTTTCCTGCCCACTACCGTCACTTGGTCCCTCTTTTCCCAGATGCAGTCCTGTTCTTTCTTCTGAGCTTGATCTCTTGGGAGGGACGTGCTGAGGAGAAAACTTCCTTGCTTACAGTCTTGCTAAAGAATGGCATTTCAGCTGTTAGGAGGGACAACAGGGGTAATGAATCACTGTCAATGCAGATGAAAAGTGCCTGGCAAGGCTGGAATAGCTGCCTGGTGCCTGTGCCCCTCTCATGGTTCACATCTCAGTCCTGCTCCTGCTCCAGCCACGATGGGAGCTGGAAGAGCCCCCAGTGGCTTTGTGGAGCAAACAAGGCTGTGCATGATGCACATAATGCTGGTGAGAGTTCTGTGGGACTGGGGCTGTTCTTTTTGTGCTTTATGGATGGCAGGACTGAAAAAGAAGCAAGTGCCAGCAGGTAGTTTTGTTTCCCAAGCAGTCCAAGTGTGAAATGTGTGGGCTCCATTTATCATTTCACCTGAGTCTCTATGGAGACTGACCTGCTCATATTTGCCCATTTTGATTTCTTTGTTTGTTTTCCTTGACTAAATGTTGCCTGCTGGAACAAACATTGGTGGATCTGAATTTCTAAGCATGCAGAATGATAGATTGCTTTATTTGTTCAAGAAACTCTTTTGTAGGAATGCTTTTTTTTTTTTTTTTTAATTAATATGGGGAGGGGGGAGGAGGGCTATAATTTGTTGCAGACATCCTTTGTAAGCAAAAATTGCACTGATGCCAACCATGAAGGCAATAAATGTGAAAAAGAACTTTGTAATTTTGGAGGACAGCAATTATGTGTTTTCTTTTTTTGTACAGCTATATTAGAAGTCCATCCTTTATTTGTTTTCCGAGCTCTAAATCCTGAGGTGAACTTACCTCAGGTTTACTCCATCACTAACTAGGTGTAGGGAAGACTCAATGTTTGGTACAGTTTGAGGACTCCTCAGTTCTTTGGCAGGTGATACATGGACATATGGTGATATATGGACTTTCTGGTCACCCTTTACTGAGCAGTTACCCCGGGAGGTTCTTGGCCATGTTGAGATTTCCTTTGCTCCAACCTCCTTGGTGTCACTTCACCCACCACCATACAGCTGCTTCCTAAATGGAGGCAGAGAACAGCACTTTAATACTCTTCCTTTCATGTGATTTCTCCTTTCTTTTGAGAGCCATTGGAGAGAAAACAGAGCAGACAAAGCTTTCCTTCAACTCTGATTCTTTCGGTATTTGTTAGCAGCTTTCAGTAGCAATACAAACCTGGATGAGTCTGCCTTTGGAAAGGTACGTTGGTGAATACTAAAAATTTTTTCTAGATGCTTTCAGGAGGTAACTAATTCTTCAATTTGTCTCAAATGAAAATTTGAGTGCTTTTTTTCTCTGTTTAAACCTATGTGGCCTTCTGCAAGATTACATATGTTAAACAGTTTGGCGCTTTATTGCTGAAGCTGTTACCTGACACTACAGTAGAATTTCAGAATCCTTAAAGTAGCCCAGGGAAGGAGATGCTTCAATTCCTTTTACCTGCAGCATTTTAGTGGCATTTTCTGCTTTGCAGGAGCACTGATCCATTCCTTCAAAGCTGTCTGTGGCAACTTGTGCATGCAAGGGTGAAGGGATGGGCTGTGATGAGTGCCATAAAACTGAGGGCAGCAGAGAGAGAGATGCCTGGAAAATTCAAAGTGCTTGATTAACCCCCCTTTCCATAATTTCTGTGAGGGAGGGAAAGGCAGTTCTTTCAAGCTTGGCTAGGCCTAGAATTAGCTGCTGGCTTCCTTTCATTGTCTGTGCACCTTCATGGTACTGCTGCTGGCTTTTAGGGGCTGCAGCTCCTGAGCAGCCAGGCTGTTCCTGTGTGCAGAGGGCCATTATTTCATCCCACATTTACAGATATATTGCTTTGACTTTGGCAGCTGGAGGAAAGTCTCAATGTTACCTCTAATTAGTAATTTTGGTTGTTGTTCTTGTTTTCTCTAGTAAAACTTGTTTAATGTCAGCTCTAATTTGCTTTGAATACCTCCCTGTTGTTGCTGAAGAAGTGAAAGTTGGAGGGAGATGTGTGTTTGATTCTTTTAAATTTTTTAAATTAAATGCTTTTATAAACAAGAAATTTATTGAAGAAAATATCTTTATCTCTTATTCTCAATGTATATGAGAAAACCTTAAGCTTTTGGAAGATCTGACTCTTACCTATCTAAACATAGTGAGGATGTAGCTTGGGAGGCTGAAGGTTTTTCTAAGTATTTTTATAAGCATGTCTCAGTTTTGCATAATAACAGTAAAATGAGCTTATTTATGTTGGTGTATGAAGCATTTGATCACCTTTATTCATAGTAACACCAGGAGATATTTCAATGCACTTGGCATTTCAGTGTTTCTGAAGGAGGTGGGGCACATTCCAAAATATTGAGGAATGTGCAGTAAAAAAAGAATCCTTTCCCAACTCTTTCATAGCTATCAAAATTTTCAGTCTAAGGATGATGACTTGGACACTTGGATCCCTCCTGAAAAGGGGAAGGGAACCTATTAAGGTCTACAAGCTGTTGCTAACCTCCACCTGTTATGTTCTGTTCCCTTTCTCGCAAAGTGAAATTGCTTCATAAAATGCAGAGTTTTGCTGCCAGAGCTGTTCAGATATCAGCTTAGTGAGGCTCTCTCACACAGGTGATGGTTATTCCCTGAGCTCTGTGATGGCTCCTTACTGCCAGAATGCACTGCAAGCACAAATTCTGCCCTGCTCCTGCACCTTGAGCTCATGGGCATCACTGCTTTGCCAGCAGTAGCTTTGTACAGAGGATAAAATCCTGGTTTTGCTGACTGAAGTCAGAGTTGTATGCTCAACATCTAGTGGAAGGGATTAATTTTGTGTTTTAAGATCCCTCAGTTTGGGTTTCACTGTGACAAAAACATTTGCTCATCACTTGCTCTCCATTAACAGCTCACATCCTTTGTATTACAAAATGAGTCAACAATTTTCTGCATCTTTTGGAACAACATAAAGACAGGTTGTAAAGAAAAATTTATGTTAATGAAAGCAGACTTAAAAATCTCTGAGTGTTTATTTCTGTGATACTTAGCCTGTCCTGAATTGCAGAAAGCAGGAACCTTTTTTTAAAATTTATAACCCTGAATATTTGTGTTAATAAAATAGGTATCTAAACCCATGAGCAATATTATAGTTATGGCAAGCTTTTTAAATTATATCTTGCTAAATATAGTGAAGGAAATGGTTCAGGTTCCCTCCTTTTTACAGTTTCCATTTTACTGAAGTGCTGGCTGCTGTTTGAGGAGGTAACTGAAGTCACAGATTTGAGGGTGGGAGATGAAATCAAGGGACAGAACACAGCCCCAGCTGTGCCATCTATGCAGTATTCCTCAGTGTTCTTGGGTGGATGCCTGAAAGCCCAACCTGTACACATAACTGTGGTGAAATGGGCCCATGAAATACATTTCAGGAGGAGTAAGAACGATGTTATGTGCTCAGGTTTGTGCATGTACTGCTCAGGCTGAGGCATTTCCCATGGGAGCACACAGGGGTGAGAGTCTTGAAGAAAAAAGGGAATTGGCAACGTTGCCATGCTCAGTGTTCTCCTGTTAGGTGCTCACAAGAGAAGCAGTATTTCCCAGAGTGGTATGTCCCACTCAGATCTGTACCATGTACTTTAAGTTTGTGAATTATGGATCCTGTGACACATTACAGCTGCTGCAGTCAGTTTTTGCAGTTGTCTGCTTTGTGTTAAGGAAAGTTTTTTGCCCTTTCACACAGAGCTGGCTGTTGGTTTTGCATACAAAACACTTACCTACTTCAACAGGAAAACTGCTTCTCTTAAATTATTCTTCTTGCCATTGCAACAGATCTTGAGCTGTATGAGGCTCAGTCCCAAATATAACCTAATGTTTGCTTTAAAGCCAAGAAAGATCTAAAGGTACAATATTAGATGTTCTATCTAAGTGGGTTAAGGATCTTCATCTCTTCCAAAAACACCATACTGATCCCTTTTATGTTTTTTGATGGCTTATACTTTAGTATTGCTGTACTGTAACTGAAAAGATAGAAAACTTAAAATGTCAAGGAATTGAAACAATAGTCAAAAAATATTTTTTAGAAGGGTACTTGACCACTTCTGCCATTGTAAGGAGAGATGTTGGAAAAAACTATTCTGTGATTGAACAAAGCAAAAAATGTAGATTTTATGTGTAAATTGTCACCCTGTAGTTGTGTCTGGCTGCATGCAATGTGTTGCTCATGCATATGGGTTTTTTTAGTGGAGCTGGGTTTTTTTCCTGAATTCAAGTGATTCCTGAATTATCACTGAGTAATTTGATGAAGCTGGGCTATTTTGAAAAAAAAAAAAATCACTTTGTTTTAGCTGGACTTTTTTTTTCTTTTTTCCTTCTATTAGTGATTTATGTGGTAGTTCACAGGGAATATGAGGACCTGGGCTCCATATTTACTAGAAATGTTGATGAATAATTCCTTCACCAGTTGGGTGCGCTTGAGGAAAGCTGCCACTGGTGCTGGTAAAAGCTGCAGTTACACCTATTGGGAATGCCAGTGAAAACATAAATTGGAAAAGAAGGATGATAAGGAAAGAATTTGATGCCATTTTGTGCTGTAGAGTTAAAACACTCTCACCAGAACATCAATATTTTCCAATGGCTTTTCAACATTGCCACTAGTGAGAGATTTGCTGCTGGGTCCACAAAGTTCAGATTTGTGTCTGTTTTGGATTTTGATTTGGTGAGGATTTTTCACTTGTACTTGGAGACTCGTTTATCCACTTGCACTCTGAGAAATATCACTGGAAAGGGACTCATTTGTGATCTCCCTTCAGAGGAGCTGAGGCCCATCAGGGCTGCTGCACTGAGGTTTCACAGGTGTGGAACAGTCCAGAGCCAAAGCACCTCATGGGCTGCACAGCCACACTGAGCCTGGCTCTGTCCTCTCCTGCCCAAGAATCATTACTCTATAGCTGACTAAAGAAGTGTTTTTTTTTCTAGCTTGGCCAGATAAAACCAGTTCCCTTCCATTTTGAATGCAAGAATTTGACTGCTTCCCCAAGCTGGCAAATATTTCTGTACTTTACTACAGAGCTGTCAAGGTGGAAGGAAGGCATTTTTTTGTTGTGGTTGATAGTCTGCATTCTGTCCCTGGAGTAGGAAAGAAGGACTGCTGGAGGTCAGAGGCAAGTGAATTAGCAAGAGATGCTAAAATGGCATTGAAAACAGAATAAAAATATGCTGTCTTTTGGCACCAAGTTAGTCAGTCCAGATTTTACAGGGTTCAAAGAAATGTTATTAGAGATCAGTGACTTCTTTTTTTTAAAGTAATTATTTCCATCAATATTGAGAGACCTTGTAGTCCTGACATGGTTGGGGGAAAAAAAATAATTATCTGAACACTTCAAAAATGCACCAGCATCTTCTAGCACACCCCTACAAGATTTTGCTCAATTATAATAAGGTAAAATCCTCAGGTCAAGAATAGCTTTGCAAAGCATTAAGCTAAACACATATGTATTTGCCTGGTTTTGACTGGAGGATTAGTGATTTCTTTCTTTGTGAAACTACACTGAGCTCTTAATTAAGCTTACCAGGCACAAGTGCACTTCAGGTGATCCAGAGGACCTTTAAAGGGCCTGCAGCAGATGGTGCAAAGTCTGTATTCCATGCACTATTCTGCTGTTTTGTCTGTTAAATAAGTATCTAATTACTCCCAGGCTTATCTTATTTCAGCACAGTGTCACTGAATGCCTTACATGGCTGTGGGTGAGGTAATCCGCTGCCAATCCGATAAACTTGCAGCTTGACTTTTTGGGAAGTAAACTTGCACCTGATGGGAATTTTCTTTCAAGCACACAAGAGCGTCTTCCAGTACTTTTCCAGAGGCTCTTAACAAGATCAGTCACTGCCTTTCCCACCTAGCTTTTCTTTAGCTGCTCTAAGTAAATTACTGTGACAAATTTGGAGTGGTTTTCTCCTTAAAGTTTGTTTCTTGGGGGCCAAAAGGTTTTTTTTGTGATGTTTTGCCTTGTGATGGGCAAGGAGAGGCAAGCACTTCTGAAATCAAAGCATCAACTCTGCATTTGTGGGCACTACACCATTAGTCTGGTATTTTTTAAACTGCACATAGGCAGGTGGTTGATGCAATTTCTCCTTCAATATTGTCTTGGTGAGATCTAAGGTGTGAAAATAGGCAGGTTATTTCTGGAGACAGTGTATAGATTTTTTTTCTCTCATGATGACTCTCAGTCTTGCTAATTCTGAGGTGGTGTGTGAAAAGCTTGGCAATATTGGGGAGGCTTTCCCTCATCTCAGCCTTCCTGTAATCATCCTCTCTGCCTGGCAGCACACCTGCAGAGGAGGGATGAGTGCCACTGAAGGAAAAAAAAGAAATGCATTGCTCACATGCAGTCATGTGTTGAAAAAAGGGGAGATGTCCTGTGATTAAAAACTCCACAGTTTCTGGTCTCCAAATTGAATTTTCTGTCTAGTTCTTTCTTCAAAATATATTCTGGCTGTCACTGTCCTTAGTCCCTGAGCAGGCTGCTTGTGCTGCAGAAATCAGTGGAGCTGTGCAGGCAAGGGTTACACTGAGCTCAGGGCAGGATGAGGCTCTGCAAAATTACCCACACACCTTTACCTCAGTGGCTTTTCTCCAGTACTGAGTGGAGAAGATATCTGGGAGAAACATCAGTCTCAGTACTCAATGGGTGTTTTATGTTTTGTATAATTAATATGCTTCATAATTGCAAGATACAAGCTGGTTTGATATTGATTAGTCAGCAGGTCTTGAGGCCAGTAAATATTGATTTTTATTTCCAGCTGTGCCTTTTTTTTTTCTTTTTTTTTGAATGAATGAACTGGTTTCAACAGAAACAGCCATTCAATTAAAATGGTGTGAAAGACACCGGATTCAGGCAAAACTCAAGATGAGCTCTGGCAGACACACTGGGCTGAGCATCACTGCAGCTCTTGCTCTTCAGGGTGCTCCCCCTCTGCTTCTGCACAGCAGAGTCATTTCTCCCATAATTTCCACCCTGAGCAGCAGGAGATGATCTGTTTTGTTTGAATGAAGGTTCAGGTTCAGACCAGTGCTCTCTAGGTTGTGTTTAAGAGGATATCAAATGAGATGATACAATGCTGCCTTTTCTCCTTGAAACTATATAGATGGACCAGTGAAGGGAAATGTCTCCTGTTCCTGTGGTTTTAGTCATTGTCCTTAATCAAATTCTCAGAACAAAACACAGGAAAAGCCAAGCTCACAGGCAGCCTCACAACCTCTTTGACTTTAGTCTGAGTTCCCATAAATAGTTTACAAACTAATTGTCTTTAAAAGAGCAAACCCTATTACTAAGGGCAAGATGTTGGATGTGTTTCTGGTAAATATGCAATTTAATCTAATAGCACTGTTGCTAGCTGTTAATATCCATGGATGACCTGTTTGGCAGGAGCTTCTGAGAGCAGAGCTGTCCTATTAACCTGCCAGGATATCTGCTGGACTCATTTTCAGAGCCATTTGGAAGAGCTTGAAGGAGATCACTGTAAACATCAGAGTAGGATGCCAGGGAAGTATTACCAGGAGCAAATGTGCTGTTTTTATTCACGATCAATTGTTAAAAAGGTCATTTATGTTTTTGCATTAGAAATCATACCAAGCTAAATAGCAACATTTTGCCTCCCAGTTGGTAATTTCTGTAAAGCTGGATAAAAGCTTCAGCTGCAGACCTTCAGACAGAATGAGCTTTATCTCATTCTGTGGGTTGAAAATCCTGGAGTATTTTTTTCTCCCCTAAAATATTATCCCTTTCTGACTTTGTGTGTCTGCTGTGGCTCTCCATCTCCTGGGTCACCCTTTTTCATATAGTTTTGTCCTTGTACTTGATCTATCACACTCAATACCAGACAGAGATATTTTTCTCATTCTCTCTCCTACCTTGCTGAAGTTGACCTGTTTTTAATACCTGTGAAATAATTAGATCCTATTGTTCAAAGAGATGTTATGCTGTTGTGTACAGAGATAATTTTCAGAGCTTGAACTGTAGCAAATGTATAATTTAATTTTCTATTTAGGATTGCCACTACAGGGTGTTAAATTGCTGCTGCTGAAAGAGGAGCTGCACCAAATGCAGTAATGAATTTAACAGCCATATATGCACGATAGCAAACCATAACAAGTCAATTTAGGATTTTGTCTCGGGAAGCACTGAGTGGTTTTATTAAAAAGCATTCACAATTCACAGCTGCAAACTATCCTGTCTTTATGTATGAATCCAAGAATTAGCTAAGTGCTTATACATGAGTTTAAGGACTTATTGGCAACTGCAAGAACTTGTTTTTTTATTTGTACAGTAAAACTTCAGAGCAAAGTAGTATAAGTAAGCTTTTTTTTGCTCTATTTTCCAACTGTGGAAGCAGCATGACTTCAAAATATCACTTGCTTAGGTGTTTTTTTCAGGCAATGCATAGTGGAATGATCCCCATGTACATTTGTCAATGGGCCTTTCTTTTATTCAGTTTTAGTTTTTTTTTCCTAGTTCTCTCAGGCTTTGAACAAAAGTTAGAATATAAGAGTACTTAACTCATTTGTTAATGGTTTCCCTGAAAATCACTAAATAACTGAAAGGAAAAGTATGCATGAATTGAAATTTGGAGAGTCTCTATGATCCTAAAAAGAAGTCCATCAGGAATTGAAAGCTGTGGGGAAAGCCTAGTTCTTCTCAGCAGAAGCAAGATTTTGGACTTCCAGATGATTTTTTTTTTTAGGTCAAGTTTTGTATTCTCAATTCTTGTGTCAGACAATCTTGATACTTTTATATATCTGAGCTCTTTTCCAGTGATCATTTAGTGATTATTTAATAAATGAACTGAAATATACTTGTAGGCACATCCAAAACATAACCTCAGTCAAAACATCAATATCCATGTCACAGGGTAAGAAAGAAGATATCCTTTAAATAGTGTGTTTCCAGAATGACAAGGGGAATTTATAATTTGGGGATAAAAAAAAATCAAAATTTGGAAGGCTTGGGTTGTAGTGGAAAACACATTTTCAGCTCTCTGATAAACTCAAAAGGTAAGGAAGCAGTATCAGAGTCTTACAGAAGAATCCTTGTGACTCAGACTATGCTTGGCATTATGATTTATGCCATGCATGCACAACTATGCTTTTTGTGCTATGATTTTCACCCTTGTTGTGCAGAAAGGGGCAGCTCAAATGTGCTCAGGAGGGAATTTCCAGGTGCAAACTCCATTTGTCTGCCACTCCTGTTTCTACTGTTCACAACAATCACAGTTACTGTGGTGTTAGCTCTTTTAAGAGGAGAAGGTGTCATATGTTCTTTTTCTAGTGATGACTTCATAACCCATGTGAAAATCTTGTTCTGCAGAGTGAGGGAAATGAAAATGCTTTTATAGCAATGAAAAATGTTTTTATAGCTTTCCCAAATTAAACTGCTCTTAGGTAATGCTTAGTGATCCTTGCTGACAATGGCAGGCCACTTTAGCAAAAACATGTGGAGGTTACCTGCATAGCATCAAAATAATTATTGCAAGATATTCCTATGTTAGACACCCAATCAACATTTTGGCCACCAAAATCATCCAGGTTCTAGTGGAAAACATGTTCTATGACAACCACAAGGGTAAGGTCTAGATTTCCTTCTGAGATCTGAGATAACTTCTCTGGTTTACACTGGGTACAGGTACTGCAGCAGCTCAGAGCAGCAGCAGAATGCAACAGGGTCCAGGCAAAATTTATCAAAGATTTGGGTGACTCTCTTTATGCCTGAGGCATTTTTTAATCTAGATCATGTTCCTTAGGGAGACTGAACCCTCAGAAGGCTGACCAGGGAGAAAAAGCTGAGATATCATGCAGGCTTGCATGGCTTTTTTTAATGTTTTCTATACCTGTGGTCACCTTTCTCTCCTCTCACACCTTGGAGCTGCCTGTGTGCTTTTGGGGCACTGTCAGGAATGTTCAAGGGTAATAGGCTGTCCTCTGCAGGTTTCCTCTGAAAATGAGAATAGGAGGTGGGTGGTCAGTGAGGGAATGTGAGCGAGTTCATTTGAAAGGTGCTTCTTCACTGGTGCTAAGCTGTACATTTGCTCTTAAATTGATTTTTTCCTTATCTTGGCTGCATGGATGAAGCCATCCTAGTTAAAACTTTAAAGAGTTTCCCATCAAGGTGTCACTTACCAGGCTGCTTTTCAGAGAGGAGAAACACAGTTCCTGTCTGTCCTTTACTCTGAGTGTTTGCAGAGGAAAGATTAATGTGCTTTACATGTTCAGTCATGGCAGGGGAAATGGTTGCTTGCTATTTCTTGATAGCTCAGCTCATGGTTATTCCCCACTCAATCCTGAGATATTTGTTTACAGCAGGCAGGAGAAAGATATAAGAATTTTGTAAATATTCATTAATAGTTGCATGGCAGTGCTTAATTTGTGGTGGAGTTGCAATGCTTTTTTTCAGTGTTAAAAGTTATTTTCCACATATTTTCCAAGTGTACAAAAAGAGATGCTCTGGTACTGCTTGTACCTTGCAGTCCTCAGTTCAAAAAAAACAGACTTAGAATCTGGAAGTTACACAGGAAGATTGTTATGGAAATGATGGCAAACCTGGAAGGGGAACAGGAAGAATCCTGCTAGACGCAAAATCAAATTTCTATATGAAAAATCTGGTGTTCACTTGGTTAACAAATTTGTGTTAACAAATCCACAAATCTGTGTGTTTGTTAAACTTTCTGATATAACAACTAAAAAAAAAGGGGGAAAACACTTTAAAAATCCTATATTTGTCATTTGCTTGCTGTGGGAGTGATATCTGTAACTTGATGTTGTCAGAAGGAGATGAGAGATGTTACCTCAGGAGCTGGTAGAGCAGGACAAGAGGGAGGATTCCTGAGCTCTGAGCAGAGGATTGAGGTGCACAGAACTCACTGAGGTTTCTCTCACAGCCTCCCCAGGTCCAGTGCTGGGCTTTGTTGCAGGGAGCCAGGAAAACTCTGGATGTGACTGCAACTCAGTACTGAAGTACTCCTGCAAAAAGCAATTTAATTATAAAGTCCTTTTCATGTAAGTGCCTTATAGAGGTCACCCTCACCCAAAAGCTGTTCACATCCCCTGTGCTCATGACCATATGGATCTTTTGTTAGCTTGTATTTGTACACAGCAGTTGTACAAACCTTGATCATAAAGGCGGTGTTTGGTCCAGCAGCTGTAGCTGCTCTCAGTCACCACCCACCTCCTCTAAGCTGCTGTGTGTTTTTACAGGGATCATAAAATAAAACAGTTGAGGTGAAAATGTGGTGTGATAAAGGGCAGCCCACGCAGCAGGTGAGGGAAGCAGCAGAATATGCTTCAAAGGAGGAGAGATGGTGCACCAGAAAATACTTTGTTCGTGCACTTTCATGATTATTTTATTTGAACTTTTTCTGAGAGTGGCTTTAAGTGCTCAGTGGTTTTCACCTTTCCTTTTAATAATTCCTCCTGAAATATGAGATTGGAACCTACTTTTTTTTTCCAAATTCAAAGGAATGGACATAGGAAATAATGTAGCATATGACACTCCATTTTCTCTGGTGTACCTCTAAAATACATATGTTCATGCACAAACGTGCCTACACACTATTCTGGCACTGAAATATTCTGCTCTGATTAATGTATTTCCTTTTATGTGCCAGGTTTGTCTGAGCAGTTTGTGACTAGGAAAGTGTGATCATGGACAAGAGTTTGGGGAAATCTGTTGATGGTCACTCTCAGGGAAGAGCAGCAATACAGACTTCAATAAGTACTGGAAAACTCCACTGTTCTCCCAAGTGCTTACAGACTGTGGGGCACAATTAAAAAATTTAAACACATTTTTACTTAATGTGCTACTTAGAATCTGGAGGCCATACTTATTTTCAAAAGAATGTTAAGCCCTTTAGGGAATGACTTTGGGACCTGCAGCTCATTTCTCTGAAAAAAAAATTACTTTCCATGGAAAAGCAGCTCAGTGGTGATGTTAGGAGGGATCTATCAGAATCAGTTTAATTATTATGCCAAAGAAATTTGAGGGAGCTGTGCCCTCCATGCAATGCTGAGTACAAGACATGAAGCTGTAAAAAGGGAGTGGAGGGTACCAAAGCCAGCTCATCCTTTTCTCTTGGGCAGTACAGCAAGCATGGTCCCTGGGGCTGCATGCAGGGACTCTGTGGGCAGCTTTTGGGTTGTCTTGGATGCTCTGCGAATTCTTCTCTGCAGCTGTGGAAACCTTCCAAATTCTTCAGTTAGACTCTGCATTTTTCTGCCTCACTGATCCTCATGGCTCCTGTGTCTCTCCTGCTACAAGTACTGCTACCTTCCTCTCTTTACAGCAATCTTTACTAGAATGCCAGTTTGGTGATGTTAGACCCTTTTGGGAAATGTTTTCCCTTATCATTTACATCCTGACAACTTGTTCTCTTTCTTTGTGTGTGCTGGTCAAAAGATTTTTAGCTTGGGCGGAGTCTGTTGTGGACACAGGAGCTGCTCTCTGCATCACAGCCTCTGAAAGCCTACAGAATGTGCAGAAAATGTGGCATTGGAGGCAGGCAGGAACAAAGGGATCATAAAGTGCAGAAATAGGGCTTTCTCACCCTCCTCAGCAGCAGACCCAAGCCTTGTGGCAGAGGTGTGGGGGCAGCAGATGGCAGAGTGTGAGCAGCGCGGGAAGCCATCGGGAGTCCCTGGGAAGTGACTTCCATGGCAAAGGAGGGGACATTGCTGCCAGCCCAGAGAGCAAGGCAATCATCTGTGCAGCCACAAAATAACCTTCACCTTTCCTGGCCCAGCCTGACACTGCAGCAAACAAGCTCAAACTGGGAAAGGCACATGGTAAATGTTGCAGATGAAGTCGTAAAAGTCTGGCAGCCGGCGCAGTTTGTGTCTTTGATAAAATCTGTGAAGAAGCAAATGGGAAGACAGGGACTGGCCAGAGCATCAGTGCAAATCAATCTGCTTTTCACCATCTCAGGGAGAAAAGCAGACTTGAAAGACCTGCTGAGCAGATCTCTTCTCCAAGATAATGTGCTGCCACATGTTAGTGGAACTCGCAAAGCAAGATGGGGTCTAAAGAGCTTGAGTGACTCAGGGGCTGGTAGAGGGATAGAATTTTTATTCTTTTTTAATTTAGGGTTTTCAGCAAGCCTGGGATAATTCAGTGATCTGCTTTCTGTAAATCTTCAGTGCTCTGTTTGGGCCTGCTATGCACACACTGAAACAGCTTGCTGTGCTTTGTGCTGCTGCCTGGGTCTGTTTTATTTTACCAAAACTTGTGGAGGAAACACTAGTAGTAGCCATTTTACACTGATTAAGAGGAAATATTTCCTTGGCTGTGGAGCTTTTAAGGGAAATCTTAAACTGAGTTAGAAATTATTTTTCTTGCCATGAGACAAATAGCAGTTTTGCTGGTTAGTTCTTCATTGGGGGCTCTCTGGGCCAGTCTTCCAATGGACTTTTGAGAAAACTTCACAGTCACTGCCTGGAAATATATCAGATGGTTTTGAAGCAGAATTAACATGTTTTTGATGCTTGAGATTGGACTCCCTCTGTTTTCTTGTCCTTTCTTGTGGCTTTTTATGTGCACACACCTCCCCTGTGCCAGGCTTTGCAGTGGGTTTGAATGAGCTGAAAGTGTCTGTGGTTGTCAGGATAAGGACAGTGTGACCAGGGCTGGCAGGAGGAGAGGAGAGCAAGCTTTCTCACAGCTGTAAGAAGTTATTTGATGACACCACATATTTGTCAGATATGCTCTGGTTCTGGTTTTAACTTCTGTTTTCCTGAAAATCTAGGGGGAAACTTATTAAGCTTGCCCCGGAAAGGGAAAAAAAAATGAGAAGGTTTTTGTTTTCTATGGTTTCCTAGTCTGTCATCTGCTCTGGAGGATTAGCAATCCACCACAGACTTCTGCAATCCCTGGGCTGCTGAGAGTGCAAATCTTTAGTGCTTGTTTTAGGCAGGAATGAGTGATTCTCACCTTCCCTAGGCTCAGTTCCTGCACAGGGAAATGGAACCTCACCTCTCTCGGTGAGCTGAGCCTGCTTGTTAAGTGACCCTGTTGGGGAAGAGCTGCTGAGCAATTTGTTGGGAGCAAAGACAAAACCTCCCAATTAACTTTGAGAGGATCATGTTTTTTGGCTCTTGGCCACGAATGTTTAATAGCAAGTCAAGCTTGGCAGAGCAGCTTTTCTGCCCAGAGCTCAACTGGTGAGTCAAATTCACTACTCTGTGACAACTTAATTTTGACTTGAGGCTTGGGGACAAATCACAAAGGAACACAAGTAACTGTGCAACAGCTGTCACAGGAGGAGGGGGAAAGGGAAATAATAAACAAAGGAGACCAGTGTGTAAGTCATGGCATGCTACTTTAGGAAGCATAAAACTTGCAAAAGTGTCCCTGGAGCAGAATTGCTCATATTTCTGAGTTTTCCTTCATAAAAGGAAATCCAGCTAGTTGTTGAACTAGACAGCTACTCCACAGATGTTAGCTTGGCTACAGCTCTGGATGTAAGGGAACACATCACATGCACTGTGTACGCAACTCAAATTACATGTTTAACTTGTCAAGAAAAAGAATTTTGAGCATAAGGCAAAAGCAGTAAAATGGTTCTTCTGTGGCATTTTTGGTGGCAAAATTTTCATTAAAAAAATATTTATAGGCTGTTGCATCTCTGGGTTTGGAGATGAGAGAGAAATGTGACACTGAGCTTGCAGAGCTGCTGGTTCTCAGGCTGAAGTGTGCAGACATGAATGTGCTTTCAAAACAAGCAGGAAAAGTGAGGCTGTGCTGCCAGTGGAGAGACACAAGTGACTTGTGTGAGTTAAAAGAGCATTTGCTGTGGTAGCTTGATGGGAACTGCAAAAAGAAGAGCAATATGGATGAGTTGAACTAGAAATACAAACTGTTGGAAATAGAAGGCTGAAAGATGAGGTTGCATCAGTGCTTATCAAATGTCTCAAATTGAAAGTTGGAGAGGAAAAAAGAAAGCAAAGATGTAAGCCTTCCTTCACTCCATCAACGTTACTTTTTGAGGACATCATCTTCATTCAGAACTTTTTGCTCTCCCGAATAACAGTTAATTCAGGATGAATTACTGTGCTTGAGAAGAGCTCAGACTCCAGTTGTTTAGCTGTTAAATAAGCTGAGAGTTGGGTAATTTTATTTATTTGGAAGCCTAGTTCAGAAAACACCACTCACAGATTCTAGCAGACCATCACCACTGAAGGAAGAGAAGCAAAAGGAGAAGCCAAGTTAATGAATGAAGAATTGTGATGATGCTGGAAATGGTAGACTTAGTCACAGATGGATGTGAAATTATTTCCCTCTCATCTTTGTGCAGGGAAATTCATTTTTGCCTACATAGAGCAGAGCAGGTTTGAAGCAGCTTTTCACATGTTACATAAATATGTATGAAAAAAATGTTTATGACAAGATTAATCCCTTCTTGCATCTCAGTCTTGCAGGCAGCCTCAGAATGGATTTCAAATGCCAATCAGAATGCCAATACCTCTACTTGAGCTTGTTGTAAAATGTCCTCACCAAAGGGAGAGGGAAGATAGGGTTCAGATCAAACCACTGCTAAATCTGTGTCCTGCCTGCTCTTACAGCACTGTATGAGCTATGGACGGGAGCTTGGAAAGTTTTCCAGGAGTTTTTAATTTCTTTGCCTTTCTCTAGTCTCTGCAGTAGGTAATACTGACCCACATCTCTTATTCAATCAATCCTTTTCCCCAAATTAGTGGAATGTTATAGCTCTTGTTCCTGGCTGTGCTTACATTCTTGTTTTCCAAGTTTGTTTGAACTAATTCCCAGAGAGCTTTCAGATGTGCTAACTGTATAGAATACATTACTTTGCCATCTGTTTCAGGAAAGACACTTTTCCCATTCCATTCCTATCCTGCAATTATTGAAACTCCACAGTGAACCCTGCAAAGTACAGGTATTTATAGCATTGTAAGCATACTTGCTTTTGTTTCAGCAAGTGTACACAAGGAAAAAATTTTGTTCAACTTTTGCAGGTTTTTTTTTTAGTACCCTGAGACAGATATTTACATGATAGTCTAATAATAAATTTAACACTTTTGCAGAAACATCGTTACTCATATGTTGGGGGGTCCAAGTAAGATATTTGAATTGAGATTCAGCTCTTGTCATGGAAAAAAATTGATTTGGGGTTCAGGTTGTGTGTAAAATTTGTGTTAGTCCAAGTCAGCCCATTTCCAGTGGAACCCAATTTCTGCTAAATGCATCTTTCCTTCCTCAGCTGAGCTGTAGTCTGGACTTCTGAATGGGCTGCACCAAACATCTAATTGTAAGAAACAACCTCAAAGAACTATTTTAATTAAGTATTTTAAAATGCTACTATTCTTTTCTGTGTTTTAACATTGACTTTTTTTTAAACTTTCATGGACTGCTAGAGAGCAACAGAAAATGGCAGCAAGGAATCACTAGGCATGTGAAAAACTCCTGGGTTCTTTTATTAACTGCTCTCAGAATTAAGTGCAAGTAATTTTTTAGGGTTTTTTGTTTCTGTTGGTGGAGAAGAAGGCTTGGAAGTGGATTCTAGATTTTTTCAAGTGTGGGCAGAGAAGTTATTGGTGACTGAGCTGAAGGTCCCATAGGATCTAGGGGTGCTGTGGCCAGGCGAGCTCAGTGTCCTTGGGTGCTTTGGTGCAAACTCTGCCAGTCTCTGCTGCAGCCTGTGGGTTTCTGGGCTGATCCAGACCTCAGGCTGTGCAGCTGTGTGCTGGCAGAACCTTTTCCAGCACATCCACAGCGCTCAGGTCTAAAAGAAATCACTGAACCCTCCGGAGCGAGGCACACAGGCCGTTTGTCACAGCCAGGGCTGCTGTGCTCTGCCACTGAAACACATGTGTGGGCATGTCCCCAGTGATCAATGGCAGCAAAGATGCTTCCATGAAATCACTCTTTTCTGGGATGTCAGACCTTGCTGTTCTGTGGTTGATGTGAGGAATATGGGTTTGGGTTAAAGCAGAGAAGCAAAGACAAAGGTGGATTTTCTCTCCTCAGGGTTGTTCCTCTCCCCTTTCTGGTAATCACAGTCATGTAAGGCCCCTGGTTTTCTGAAGGTGTTGGTGCAATTTGGAAATATGCTCCTAAAATTAAAATAGGAAATATGTAAAAACTTGACTTTGGGTAATAAGGCATGCCTGAACCAGATCAGCTCCTCCAGAAATTTCTGAAAACACAAACACTGCAAAAACAACTGAATCAAAATCCTTTGTTATGTAGCAGCTGTCCCAGTGTACAATAAACACTTTCTTAGTGGAAAAATTATTTGTTTTCAACTCTTTTGGAGCTGTTTAGGCAATATGCACTGTGAGGTTGAAGGTGTTTATAGCACACCTGCTGACACGAATCCAATAATGGATTCATAGGCATAATCTAGCCTTGTTATTTTTAAGTTAAAGTGCTTAATAAGCATGAAGTAATACAGAAAATGAGCCTGGTAAAATAAACAGTGAATACTTTATTCCATTTACCCTAATGCTTAATTTTAAGAAAGAGTTAACTAGTGTGTTGATTAGAGGTTTTCACAAAGGAAAAACTAGTTCTAAATAAGGATTTTATTTTTTTTTAATATGGTGCATTTACATTAATGCAAAGTGTGGAGTTTCCTTGGAGAATCCTGCCCCATTTGTTGTGGTTTTTTTTTTCCCCTCCCCTTTGATCTAAAATAATTTGATTTTGGTTAAGTGTGCGTACAAAATGACTCTTTAGTTATTGACCAGAGATATTGGGTCTGAAACCCATGTGCAACCAGAGGAAATTCTAGGTGCGAGGAGACTGCAAGGAACTTGTCCAGACTTCTCTTAAAAAAAGATGCTAGGTGAAATCGTTTAGGGTGCTGTCAAGCCATGTCCAGAGCAATGCCATGAAGGGATATGAAAAATCAAAAACTAAGTATAAGGAAGAGGTTAGGATTTTCTGTCAAATTATGTTCCTGGAAAAATTTTTTTTGCTTTCTGCATCCTTCTGAAGTGTTGTGAAGTATATCCACATATTTATGATCTGTAGGGAGCAAGGTAAATAATTTTAATTTTTTTGGTTTTGAGTGTTATATTGAGAAAATAACAGAAATTGGTTGGCTTGAACTTTTATTGGAAATGGTGGCTCTTGGCTTAAGGACAGTTTGTTCAATACCTGGATGATTCACTCTTTCACAAACTGCTGCAAGTTGCCTTCACAGCAGCAATATTTATATGTGCTGCAGAAGGTGGGAAAGTCTGGAGTTTGAGTGACTCTGAAATAAGTGAAGATCTTAAGAAAAGTTTAGTTTGGGCTTTTTTTCCAAACAAATTTTGTAATTATAAAAATCTCTATTGCTTTCATCCCACGTTTGCCACGACTAACAGAAAACTAATGATTTCATTCATGCCTTTTACAACAGGAGGTATTTTTCACTCTCTTAATGTTTTAGAGTTTTCTGTCTGAAATATATATAATTTATAGTTTGTTCAGAAATTTCCCCTTTGATATAGATAGTCAAAGAAAGACTCTTTTCCCTTGATCATGAGAAAAAAAATCTTAGGGGTTTTCTTGTTGAATTTATCTTAAAATGTTTGGGGATTTTTTTCCCATTGAGTATGTATCAGGGGAAATTTATCAAGATTTTTTAGGTCAATTCATTTCTACTAATTGAAGGCTTGTGCATCTACTTATGACTATTTTGATAAGAAGTATTGGGAATATTAACAACTTTGTGGTGGGAGGGAGTTAAAAACGCATTTCCTGTAAAAATGTTACTCTAACAAAGCAACCAGTTCCTCTTGATTGTTTAAATCCTCAATGAATGACAGAAATCAGTTGAATCAGTATTTTATTTCTTGATCAACACTTGCAAACACAGTTTTGCACAGCGAGTTAGAGCCACCAACCAACTTTTCCCCGAGTGTAAGTATTGCAAATTCCCTGCAGGAGTAATATCCCTTGTGAGGACTGCCCCCTCAGAGTTGGTTTTTTAACTTTTCTTTTGAAATTTAAAGGTAGAAAAAGGACAAATTATTAAGAGGTAATTTTTTTTTTTTAATCTTTTTGGTTGACTCAGATCACTCAAAGGACCCCTCTGTGCAAGGCTGCATCTTTCTGGGGGCAGCTCTCAGCATGACATCAGGCTGATGTGCAATGTAAATTTAATCAGGTACTGACATGACATTAAAAGTCAAAGAAAAGAAATTAAAGACATTGTAAAATGAAGGACAGCAGGAGATTTTTGTAAGCCAATTTTATTTTGACCAAGAGTGAAATGTAAGAGGTGTGTTTTTCTTTCCTCTCATTGAGTTCCTCATCCTTTTGAAATGAATTTCACTAATATTATGTCAGTTGTAGGGGGGAAAAAAATCCTGTACATGCATTTCCAGTTTATTGATCAAGTAATTTTATCTGATTTCTTCTTGAGAGTTTAGAAGACAATGCATTGAGGAGGAGTATAAACAGCATCAATGAGAGTCATCTACTCCTGTCCCAGCTGCATTACAGATTCTGAGCTGGAGTGAGCATCTCTTGCTGTGTGCATTACCAGGGCACCCCCTGGCTTCCAGAGCTCCTCAGCAGGAAGGAGACAGATCTCTCTTCATCACTTGCACAGCAGAACCATGCTTTTTCTTTTTTTTTAGCCGGAGCAATGCTGTATGATTTGTGGTTGGCTTTAAAAATAAAAAAAAAAAAAACCAGCTTGTAGGACTTTTATTGCATCATTTGTGTTTTAATAGGTGCTTTAATAAGGTTTGTAATAGGAAAGGAAATTACCCAAATATTGTAGTCAATGTGACTGAGTAGTGCCATTCTTTTATTGCTGCTTTTGTTTTCCCTTATGTTTTCTCCTATGCTGCAGATCACACAACTTGCTTTATAAATGGTTTTATGTCCATCACAGAGGTGCAATCCCATGTTTACAGCTTTTTCCCTCAAAGCTTATCATTAAATCCATGCATTCCCTGAAGTGGCCATTGGGGTTTTCCTTGGCTAGTTTTCATTCACCAGTTTGAAGGAAGGATTAAAGAGCACTGGCAAAGAGGTTTCTAGATGGAGCCATAACATCCTGGAGGAAAATAATCTGGCTTCATACTTGCGCTTCAGTACTGGCAGCAGGCTTAAAAACCATGAATCCATGGTATTATTTGCTAATTATTTGTCATATGTAATCCAGATTGATACTGTAGATGTCATTTTGCAGGTCACTTGAGCAAGCTAAACATGCCTCTAGGCATGAAACATGAGTTAATTAATAAATTATTTCTGGTAGTGTAGTAGCTTTGCATCCTCCACGTAGTATCAGTCATGGTACCAAAATTTGCATTCAATTTCCTAGAAATTGCTGCAAGGGGAGAGCCAGGAGGATCACCTAATCCATCCCTGGTCTTTGGGTGATGGGAATTACATGTTCCCTGGTGCTTCTGATAGAAATGGACTTTGGAGAAAACTGAGGTGAACTCCACAAGTTTCTGCAAATAACTGAAGTGTGTTAATTTCCTCCCATGTTGGCACATTCCTGATGTTTTAAGTGAATCTCTTTTTTCCAAATTGAGCTAATGAATGCATTCTTTAAGTGGAGCCGGTAAACTGTTGACTGCTCTCCTCTAAGCACCCTTTTGTATTTTGTCTTGCAAGGCCACATGTCATTCTAGTTTGCCTCTCTTAGAGAAAACTGTTTTCCTTCAGCTGTTCTTGAAATGGTGTTTTCCAGCTCTTGATGTCTCTTTCACCTTCTCTGAACTCACCAGGAAATCTAATGACAAACTTGTGCCAAAAACTGGGCTCAGCTTTCTGTGCCTTTTAGAAGACAGTCTTCATAGTTGATCACTGTGCTCTAATAACAGCTATTCAGCCCTCTTGGTCAGGATTACAATTTTCCATTTCATATCTGTGTGTAGAACTTTTATTTCCTAAGCATGCCTTCATCTATCTTCTCTTTTGGTTTTGAACCTTTCCTTCTTTCCTTCAATTTATGAAAATCAATTTGAAGTCTGAGCTTGTCCTTGAAAGTTCTTGCAGCCACTCCCAGTATTTTGACCCTTCTAAGTTGCTTGCTTTTGTTAACCGATAATAAAATAAAGAATATTTAGAAATAATAAAGAAATTTATAAAGAAATTGCTGAAGGTAGTTGAGTCTGAGGCTGAACCCTTTTCAAGACCAAGTTTAAGTCTTACAAGTTAACAGCAAACTACTGATGACACTTTAAAGTACAATTTTCTGGGAGCTGTGCCCTGTTTCATGAGCTTGCTTAGGAAGCTGTCACCTGAGGCAGTGCCAGAGAACCCTCTTGAATTCAGGACACATCACAACTGCTGCTGTCCCATGTCTGCCAGGCCAGTTACCCTGCCAAGGAAACCAAAATAGCTCAGCATTGCCTGTTTTCAGCAGTTTTATTGCTGCTTTATTGCCTTGCTGTTTGCCAGGTGCTTATAAACTGTTTAGCAAACAGCCTTTTTTAGGGATTTCTGGGCCACTGTGGCCTTACAGCTCTGCTGATGGTGCTGAACAACAAATGAGTTGTTGAGAGGGGCTCGGGGGGGGGGGGCTCCTGTGACTGACTGGGGGTGTGACCCTGCTCTCAGTTTATTTGAATTTTATGTGAATTTATGTGTGCATTGGTGCTCTTCTGTGCTTCTCTGCACAGCTCTGTAATAACCTTCTGTGCAGTGGGAGCTCTTCTGCTGGGGCTGCCTTTTCCTTTGGTCAAACCTGGCTTTGCTTCCACAACAAATCTGCATTTTAGTAGTTGGAATTTGAGTCATATTTTTAAAAGAATACTTGTTTTAGCTTTGCTACTAACTGAAAAACTTCTGTAGCCTGCCTTTTGTAATGCTGGCAGCATGGATGGCTTTCCTTGGTCTTAAATTTTTGAATGCTCAACTTTCCATCAGCTAAGATGGAAATCCCTAACAGAAATTTTTTGTTATACATCTTGAGAATAAGAGTTGGTTCCTCCCCAACATGAAGGACATCTGAAACATCTCTATAAATAACTTCTGCAAGTAATTCAGCAATGAAAAGTATTCTTATAATTATATTTCCCAGTCTGAAGCGAGATCATCTTATTTGGACTATATTGTCAGAAACTTTCAAACCTTTTCTGCTATGCCAAGAGTGTATTAGAAATGGGAATTGTTGAAATGTGAATTAAATTCCAGATAAGAAAATTTCCTATTATGCAAAGCAAATTCCATTTTGGCTCTTAACTTACCTGTTACATCCCAGTTAAACAGCAAATACTGTTTATGTTCTGTTTCTCTTGTCAAGGATTTTTTATTTATTATTTTTATAAATACAACATCCATCTTTTATTAGTTTACAGTCTTCTTTTTCTTCTTGAGCTCACATGGAGTTGTAATTGAGGTTTTTTACATGTGAAAGTGTAAATGTGAGCCAGAAAGCACTCGAGATAGTAGCTAAAACCAATTAGTTTTTCTAATGAGGAAAAATATCTTTGGGTTTGTTTTTTTAGGGACATGTGTATATGGAAACAAAGTGAAAACCTTGATATTTGATGAAGAGAAATTCCAGTATCCTTTCTTAGCAGACTAAAAGACAGGACAACCATGGAATGTAAAATATTCCTCATCTCAGTGCTGCCACCAGTTTTATGTTGCCTGTTCCAGAGTCCAAGTTTTAACATTACAACTGAAACGTGCATCTCTTTATATCATGGAAGGTGATTAAGAGGCTGTTTTTTCTAAGTCCCCTTTGACCATATGTCACTGCATGCAAGTGATATCATGTTGTCACCCTGAGAAGAGCAGATGGCCTGGTTCCTTCTGGACAACAATAATTCACTGTGTTTTTCACTTTCCCCTATGAAATTTGTACTAAAAATGTTGTCCTGGAGTAATAAACCTGGAGCCAGATGGAGCTACCATTTGAACTGCACAACCTTCCACCAAAATAAATTCTGGCAAATATTACGAGAGTGTGTTATTTTTAGAAGTAGCAAACTGGGGATTTCAAACTAGCAAAAATGATGGTATCAAGCTGTATTCCATGCTTATGGATTGATTGCAGTTTCCATTACAAATGCATTTTTAATGAAAAAAAATTGAAAAAATCAATGCCATCTACAGCAGAAACAGATGCAGGCTCTTTCTTTAAAGCCCTGCTGTGATGGCAGGTGCTTGTGAGAGATTTAGGGGAAGGAGGAGCAGGGTCTCTGCTTAGCGCAGGATTGACTTTGTCTCCTTGGAAAGAAAGGTGAGCCCCCATCTGGGGGGGCTGGATCCTGGCCAGAGGCAGAGCTGGGAACTGTGGGGCTGTCCCCACTTTAGTACTCTAAGCCACACTGAAACACCAGTGCTGGAGGCATCTCTTGGGTTCTGTCACCTTTTCAAATTACCTGACTGACTTTTAGCCTCTGAGACAACGATTTATCCTCCCAACATGGGCACACAAGAAGATAACTTCTTATTTTCCCTGAATTTAGCTTTTGTTTAAGGTGTCCTCTAATGGCACAGATGACTTGGAGTAATCCTGAACCCTGTTTATCTGGCATTAGGGAATCTCAGGAAAACAACTTGGTGGGTCAGACTCGTGGGTTCCTTTGACCAAGGCCAGCTTTGGAAATCCTGGTGACTTGCTCCTGTTGCTGTGTCAGTGTCAGCTCTGGGGCTGACAGCAGTTTGTCACACACCAGACGCTTTGGAGAATGGTCAGGGCAGCCTGTACCTGTGGCAGGAATTTCTGCTCAGCCTCTTGGTCCTGTGGAAGGTGTTCCCTTGTGTTCCTGTGTGTGTGTGCAGAAATAACTGGATATCAGTTCAGTTTCTAGTGTAGCTTTCTTAGAAATCTTCCAATGGAAATCTTTTACTTGGGAAATGGGTTTTTAAAGGCCAGGTTAAAAAAAAAAATATATATTCAGCTAAAACATGTATGAGAGAGAGAAGTTTTAGATTAAATAAGACATCTGGGATGCAGGAGATTCAAGGTCAAGTTTCTGCTATGCAGGTTTTCCCCTGCCCTCCTGTGAGAGTCCTGGAAGTATTATTTGCCTGTTTAGAAGTACGTCTGCCAGATCTTTAGTTGTCTTTTTTTTTTATTATTTTTTATTTTCTTCCCAGTTCTAAAAGGGAGAACAGGATCTAGATTGCTTTTCCAGTTTTTGGTTGAATGTTTGCAGTTTACAGTTCTAGATAAAAGTCAATTTCTCTAGAATGTCAGGGAATACTTATTTTAGTTTTTGTATTTCTATTGCATTTTGCAAAGGACTGTTGAAGGAAAAATTCTTTTTCTGTGTTTTTGTTTTCCTCCAAAATCAGAATATTGTTAAAGGCCTTCCTGTGTTTGTGCAGGTGCACATGTATGCAAGTTTTCTTTTCCTGCTTGTAAATCACCTTTCTCTAGCAATGTTTTGGGGAATATGGAGCCTGTTGTCCTCTCTTGCTTTCCAATGCAGCCTGAGCTGGAGCTCAGTAGGAACACAAACAATTGTCTTTACCAACCTGAGGACAAAGAATGCTGGAAAATGTGTCCAGCCAGAAATGCTCCCATGTAGCACAAAACACCTAGTTGTTTCTATTCTTTGTTAGTTTAAGCTCAATGATGCCTTTTTAACTTTTTTTCCCAAGTATTTGAATATTTTTTTTATTCCATAGACCATTTTATCACCATCAGAAATAGCTGATGTGGAATTGAAACCCATCATTTTGATGTGAAGCTTTCTATTTCTCTTGTGAACGATTAACTTGATTAAACACATTCAATCTCACTTTATTTCCCATTTATCACAATTATGCAGAACATATTTTTAATTAGAAAGGAATCCTTTCTTGCTTAAGTTGAGACAATCCTATGAAATCAGGTACAGGCGTGGGAGCTCTGGTTTTTCATCCTGTTAGAATGCTGTTGCTGTAAGTTTCAAATCCTTCTCCCCAGCTGGCAATTCCCTTTCACAGATAAGGTTGTAAATGTCTCAGTTCTGTTGGTTTTCAGAATGAAACACTGTGTGTTAGCCCTTTACAGGCATTTTAAACATGCAGCTGAAAGACAGCCAAAATGTAAGAGTTTGATTTGGAATTAAATAATTTTTGAAAGAAGTGACACATGCACAGGATCAGTCAATTGTGTTGCCTTCCAAATGTGTATTCTTTTTGCTTCCAGATCACTGTTGGCCAAAATATTTTCTTTTGAGCAGATCCAAGAGCTTAGAGCTTTACTAGGAATTATGTCTCATTTGAATTTATCTCACTTTTCCAACCAGTAGCCTTTTTTTCATGCAGGAAAATTCACCTATTGGTCAACAGTCTTACACTTTCTCACCATGACAAACCAAACAGTTTTGTGAGGAAGGAAATTTGTGTCGATCCCAAGAAGCCATTGTGATTCTTTGTGTTTTGGGGTTTGCTGACAGAAAAAATGCTTTCCTGGTGTCAGGTGATGTTCTCAATGCTGAGGCTGCAGAGATGATGCTGAATTTCAGGGCACTGCTTGTGGTGTTCAACTTTTTTCTCTATTCCTGCCCTTGCCAGGTGGAATCCTTGCACCTGCTCCCATCCTGCTCTGCTGAGCTCACTGGGAGCTGTCTGAGTGCTCACACTGGGGGTGAGGAGCCCTGTGCTGCTTTGGGATGCTGCCCTGAAGGTTTTCCAGTCTTAACTGGGCTCCTGTTAAACACCTAGCTTGCAGTAGCAGCAGTGCAAAAGGAAACTTTGTGGAGAGGAGCAGCTGAGCAGGCTGAGGGGAGTGTTTTATTTGCCTTGTGATCAATGAAAATTTCAAACCAGCTCCTTCTGGTGGGAACTAGCATAAATGATGTGTACATCCTCTCACACTAAGCAAAGAAATGCAGGAAACAAAGTACATGTAGTAGGCAGGGTAGGAAAATACAATGTAGGGACAAACCAGTGAGGGCAGCTTCAATCTGAGCCCAGGACTGAGCTGCTTTCAGTCTGCTGGGGCCATCTACAGGAACCTGACAGTGCAATTTAACCCTGTTAAAAATGCTGAGTAACTTCTGGAATGCATCAAGTGACCACATGAGCTCTATACCCTGTTCGCACTGTCCTGACCAGCCCACCCAAAGGACTGGGCAGTGCACTAAGCTGCAGCTTCTGAGTCCTGTTAGTGTAAGGTGTGTTGGCTTGTAAGGAGGGAAGATGGGTCAGCAAGCAGAAAGCATCTGGGTAGATTTCTTTTTTTTGTTTTCAAAACTGAGTGTAGTATATCAAGGACAAACTCTGGTACAGAAGCATCTCCAAGTCCCTAACCCTGCTCTGTGGTTTGTTATAACTCATCTCTAAAGACAGAAATCAAACACAAAATTAGCGTTGGATCTAGTGGTTGTCATGTACTTTCAGAAGGAAGTGTGGAGACAAGGGTGGTTAATAGCTGCAGGTTCTGCAGTGAGGGAAGGACAGACAGAAAAGCACAGAGCTGCTAACCACTCTGGCATTCCCCAGAAAGCTGCTTTGGTCAGCTAAATGTAATTAATATGTTCTGTTTGTGCAGTTGTGTGAATCAGAGTGCTCCCATCCATCCGAGTCCTGAATAAAACCTTTGCTGTGACCGGCAACCTTTCTTCCCACTAAATGGAAAGAGAGGTCTTCTCCAACACAGAGACCCTGTTTCTACAGGCTCTGTGGGGCTGTGTAAAGGATAAATAAATTGCAATAAATGAGTTAGCACAGATAGGATATGAGCAGTGTAGTCACATTACAGTGGCATTCTGCCCAGTTGAACATCTTGGAGAAATGGCACTGTGGGATGCTGGGTGGAAATAACTGTACAGCACAGTTCAGATCTCTCCATGCTGAACCTTTGCAGACCTTTACTGCAGCCTGTTCAAACATTTCCTGGATCTTGGAAGAGTTCTGCCACCAGCAAGCCCTGTCTGGTGTTGAGCTGTAATGAGTAAGTCCCTAAATCAGGATCATCACTGGAAAATGAAAATAGGATCCCCAAACTATTTCAAAATGGACAAATCTGGTTTGGGCTTTTACTTAATCCAATTGTGCTATTATGCCTTTGTCAAATACCTCATGATGGTTAAGATGTGGATAACTTTTTAACTTGAGAGATGTTACTTTATTGTAGTGTTATTTTAAAGCTGTGCATACATCACATGTTTGAACTATGTCCTCAGCTGTCATTGCTGAGCAGTCCAAATGCTTTATTACAACCATGTTATGTAATTAGGTGAATAATTACATTACTCTGAGTGCCATCATGGTCTGAGAAATGAAACAAACAACTGTAAAATCACCTGTAATTATATAGTTCCAGCATGATTGAATCTAATGCATTCTGCAAATGTAGAGTGCTGGCCTTTGTGAAATGGCTGAGTTATTAATTCAAAACTGTCTGTATTATCTTAAAGGAGCATGTATGGAGCTCTCCTAGCAACTCTACAACAGGGAGCTTAGGTGTCATATTATTGTGTTTATTTAAGATGGATTCAATGACAATTTTTTAACTAAGGGATATTCAATAGCTGAAATTCACCTTAACTGCTAAGATAATTGCTATATGCTCACTATAGCATTAAAACACTGAGTATATTTCATAAATGAATAGTTATGTTGCAGTTTCTTATTGATATGTTTCTGCTTAATGGTGCTGTGGTGTGAGTACTGTAATTATTAGCTATTCATTTCCCATTATTCCCATTATTTCCTTGGGATTTTTTTTTCATTTACTAATGTTCTATAATATTATGCTTGTTGAATTAATGTTTTCCAGTTTAATGTTTCCCCCACTGAATATGTACATATAGTGTGCTACCAAAAGACTTATGGTTAATGGAAAATATAATAAAAATTAGTTGTTCCTTTTGAGGCATCTCAAATGATGTTTTCCTGAAACAAGTACCTGTAAGCCTAAGATGAATTAATGCAAAGAAAAGTGCTCAACTTAAAGATAAAATGCAGTTAATTTTAAATGTGACTGAAGGAAATCAAGCATCATCTCAGTGAAATGAAGTCCTCTGTCTTTCGATGGCATTAATATCATGTGTGCCTGTAATGTCTGGGGAGGTGGGCTTGGGCCAGGCAGGGCTCTCTGCAGCTCCTAAATTCAGCTTGACAAGATTGTGCTCCACTGCAGGGGAGGCAGGTTTATTGGTTCTGACTGGTTACAAAAGCTCTGTGTAGTTTATAAGAATGTAAAGGAGGACTTACAGGAAAAACCCCAGAATGTGTAATGGTATTGTCACTAAGGACATCACTAAACAATAAATAATAGGAGAGAGGCCTTTGTTCAGTATTTTCAGCAGAGTGGGATAGCACCTAAGTGTAATTTTTTTTTTTTTTTTTTCACATAAAAAGGATGGCACACACCTTTTACAGCTGCTGGCAGGAGAGTTGGGGTTTCTTCTGGAAGGTCTTTGGATGCAATGATATAAAACTGCAATTGCAAAAGCAGAGGTCTCAAATAAGCACCCAAAAAATAGATGGGATAATGCTGATTTTAGATGGGATAATGCTGATTTTACAGACTAAAATAGCAGAAGCTCTGCAAGTTACACATAAGCCCTACTCTTGTAAGGGGCTGGCATTAGAGCTGAAACAGGGACCAGATAAAAACAAAATAAAAATCTAACTAGTGTTCGCAGAGCTTTCAAAAAGTCATGGTTTTCCTAGGAGTGATGAAGTTTTAGAGATTCTATCTCTAAATCTTTGTTAATATTTTTCCAATTTTCAAGTATTAGGGGAAAGAGTCCTACTATTTCTTTATGTAAGGTAGCACCAAATGCAGAACAGCTTTTTACTCATACCTGAAGGGGGTACATGTTGATTTCTGCCCATTAGTGCAACCTCTTCAATCATATTTATTTTTATCCTTTCTGTTACTCCTGCAGTTTTGTCACAGGGGTTTGACAATGACCATGGTTGCAGTGAGTGTCAGATGTGCCATTCCTTACAAAATCACATGGCCTCTGTGGCAGAACTAGTGCAAAGGGAATTATCTTCATGTTCAAGGGAGGCTCTTTGTGCTCTGCCTTTGGGATGTTAATGGTGAATTCAGGTCTCCAGAAAGGGAAGAACAGGAGCTGTGTGTTACACAAAGGGTGGCAGAACTTCTGAGCTTGTCTAACCTGGTGAATCCCTCTGAGCATTCTGAGATGCTGCAGTCAAAGAAGGGAGTTATTGCACAGCAAGTTTAAAAAAGCTTCTTCATCCCGGGCAGTCCTGTCAGAGTTGTCAGGAGAGTTTGACATAATTCTCTTTCCAGTGTCTTTGCAGCTGGATCTGCTCAGAATGTCAGCTAGAGATAAAGTGGCATTTTTAATTGATTTCTCAGAACTTTTTTTTTTTTTTTTTTTTTTTTTGCCTGGTGTTTTGTGTTTGGGCTGAATCCTGGGGTGTTTTAGGCAGTGTCTGATAATATCTTTGAGAGCAGACATGTTTATCAGCCTCACAGAAGATGAATGGGGTGCAGGGAAGAGGTAAGACACTTAAAGTGCTACTGCTGTGTGCATGAATGATTTTACAGGTCTGCTGGCAGCCTCAAAATAAAAATAACTGTATTCAACATAAGCAGTATTCTGAGATTGAACAAAACATTTCTTCAGTCATATAAGGAGCTGGTATGAACACATATGGAAAACATCCTCCTTTCACATATCACTCTCCTGTGAAACCAGTGCTCAAACACCTGGGATGCTATTTCAGAAAGTGAATGTCAAAAATGTAAAATCCAAGAGTACTTAAAATCTGAGAAGACAAGACTGGAGGGTTGTCCCTTAGGGTAGAAGGAGGAGGCTTCCTTGTAAGCTTTGTCAGAGAACAGCGAGCCACACACATTTAAAATTGGTGAAACAGAAGGCTTTAACAATGATGGTTGTTTAGCATGTCTTCTTGACAGCAATACCTTCCCACTACTGTTGTGACCTCAGTGCAGTCCTAGTCAAAATCTTCTCCACTAATCACTTTATGAAGTCATGCTAATAGTGTTTTCCCTATGTATTTATAACATTACAAAAGGCACATGTGGTGTGGTTTATTCCCTTAGAGTATCAGACACGCTTGTTTATAGACTGGTGTTTTAAGAAGGAAAAGCCTGAACAATAAATAAATGGGATGCAACCGATGTTTTTATTTAGGTTTTATCTCAAAAGTGTACTTAAGTGCTATTATTGCCATTCATTTTGATGGCAGCATAATTATTCCAAGAAATTCCTGTAGAACAGAATCACAGTCACCAAATCTTACAGCTTCCCTTGCTACAGTGACTTGTGCAGCACCATCCAATTTAAAGAATCTGTTTACATTCTGCCCTCATTAGTAGATTTGCAGTCACTAAAGTTCTGTTAAAATACACTGCCTCCATTCCCAACTTTTATGTCTTCCTGAGGTTTAGGAATAAAAGCAAAGCCACTAGATCCCTTTGCACAATTCCAAGTGGTTTTGTCCTCAAGATTGTGCAATGTGGCAGAGTTTTTTCATGGAAGATTCTCTGAATTAAAATTGATACTCCTAAGTCTGTTTCAATGAGAGAATCATTAAGATTTTATCCATGTGATGATTGAGGAAGGCTTAAAACAAATCAAACTAAATTAGCATTCTATGTAGGCTTCTCATACAGAAATTAAGTGACCTTAGCTTACCCTGCTGCTTTTTCCCTGGCTTATCCCGCAGTGCTGTGTCCCTGCTCCTGTGAGGAAGACCCTCCAAGATGAAGCTATTTATTTTTCATGGCATTTCTAGCACTTTGGATAGTTAGCTAATGTACTATAATTTTAGCTTATGCTCTTTCAATTAGAAAGACAAATTTCTTGTATTGCTCATTTGCTGGCTGTTTCCATGCTGCATTCATTATCTGTCCTGTTCCACAGGAACAGGCTTTTAAATTGGGAATGGGTCAGGAGAGCACACTCAAAATGACTCCTGACAAGCAGCTGACATTTTTCTGCACCTGAGATGTTCTAATCTTCATGCTAATAAGGAGATTTATTCTCACAGAGTTTAATAATTGTTGATGGCTTTAGAAATAAAGAAGAGGTGCTTAAGTCATGAACACTGAGTGCTGCTGCAGGATGTGGGCTCAGTGGAGTGGCACACAGCTCTTGTAAAACTGGAGACCAGGCATGTCTTTAATGGAAAATGCTAATAAAAGAGGGGAAAAAATATGGCAATACTTTTTATAGCTGTTTTGAATAGAATTTATTTTTATTCGTTGGGGAAGCATATTAAGCAATGAGAACAGTAAGTAATTTTTAATTCTAGAAATTAGATCAAACAGGCATTTCTGTGATATTAAAACTTTACATGTGAAATGACATTTTAGGAGAGTTTGAGGAGGAATACAAGCAGTAATAATATTAGATCACATCACTAGGATGCCACATTTAGATTTCCAGCATTAAAGCCTGATCTAATAATTGTAATGGATATTGGTGTGGTTCCTCAGTAATGAGATGATTTAGTGAAGCCTATTTATGAGCAAAGGTTTAGAGTTTTCCTCTTTTTTGATTTTGCTAGAGGTGACAGATGAGAGGAAAATTAAACCTTTGGTTCAGAATGCAGTGTCTGAAGTGGTAATTTTGATGGAGGGGGAATGTGGAAAAAGAATTGGAGCTGAAAATCTGTATTGCTGTTAAATGAAACTTATAGCTTAAGAATTTTAGACCTAATTATCTTGCAAGGGTAATATTTTTGGATCTTTAAGCCATATTTGACCATCTTCATACATGTTCATGCAGCTGAAACCAGTGGTGCCTTCTGCCTTTCTTCTGGTGATGCACAGCTCCCCCCAAGTTACTTTTGTGCATCAAGAGTGAAATCTAGAGTGCTTACAAACCAAATTGATGTTCTATTACACCAAACACTAGTGTGTTTCTAAATAAATACCTCAGTCTAGGCTTTAATGTAAACTTTTGTGTGTGGGGATGATGTATGAATGTGGACTTTTAATTTTAAGCAAAGAGGAAATATTATTGTCAAGAACTGCACAGTTATTCACCTATGACTTTTTGAATGAATGATTTATGTTCTGTCTCCAGACAATAGAGATGTCATTTCAATGGAGAAGCCACCATGGGTGCCCTCTGTGTATATTATACCAAATTGGTATCTATCAAGATGGAATGCTTGGCACACAACATTGCAGATTGCAGGGAGCCATAGAAGGGAGCAAGGAAGCAGAGAAAGCACTCAGATCTGCATGAGCATGCAAATATGGGTGGTGGAGAGACTCACAATCACAGCAATGCTTTGGGCACTTCTTTCAGCTCTAAAGATATCAGAATTAGAGGAGATGGGTGCAAGAGAGAATTGACTGGGGATAATAGGACTGCTTATTAAAATTTTACCTGTGTGCTATGCATTAGAAAAAGAAGGTTTTTTGGTCCAGAAAAGATGTAGCTGGTAGACAAGCAAATAGCATAGCAACTGTATGTCAGGCTCAGCCAGCGTTCCTTTGAATGTTTGCTCCTAAATAAAGAACAAACATTTTCAGAGCAATGATATTTCTTTCTCAGTAGAAATAGGCCAGATTAAATGGCAATAAATCAGCAAGGTGCCTTTTATAGTCTTGTTTTTGCACAGCTCTAAACTACAAAATACTTGTCTGTTTTTAAGCTTTTGACTTAGGAGCTGCAGCTTCAATGCCCATACTCTGTGCATCCACTGCAGTTTGGACAAAGAGCTTTTTACCCCTGATCCAGGGGAAAAAAAGCTTGGGAATTGCAAGTGAGATGTTCCAGTGGTGTTTGTGGGCCAGGGTCTGGTGAGACAGTGCAAGTGCACTGATGTTGCTCTTCCAGTTATTTCCAAGGGAAAATGTTTCTGTCCTGTTGCTTGGAAAATCAGCACAGCTCATCTGTAAAAGCTGTAGTGGCTTGTGAGGCTGTGCACCAAATGATGAGTTGTATAGTTTTCCATGATTTCACCTAAATGGAAAGGTGCTGTGTGAAAATATCAAAGCTATGAAAACTGAACTTGCGAAATTGTTTCTTATTGCACTTTTGGCACCCTGAGTTAGACTCACATGGATAGCCATGTAGTAGACTTGCATTTTAAGATGCTCCATTTAGGAATAGGTTAAAAAAGAAAAGTAAAAAAGAAAAAGCTCTGATGGTCACAGTGGGAAAGAAGATTGGATAAAGTGGAAACATTTTATTTTAAAAAATATAAAATCTACAAGGGTTATAAGTTATGAGACTTGTGTGAGGAGCAGACAGTCGCCCTTGTTATGCAGCTCACCTAAAAGGCCAAAAGAGTTCCCAGTGTCTTTCTTTATTAAAGAATTGCATGCAAAACTACCTAGAACCAGAATGGAACTGGAGGTTAAGATATGTATCCTGTTATCACAGTCCTTTCTGGGACCTGTGCCTCAGTTGCTGCACTGGGGATAGATGTGGTAGCCAAAATAACATAAACATCTGAAACAAATAAAAATCCCCTGTTATTCTAAGACATTAGAGTGGTGTAGATGCAGTTTTCTACATCTCAGCAGTGAACAGTGGCTGGGGGAAAGGAGAATAAGCCAATTTCATCTGAGATAATAAAAACAGAGTTTCCTGTACCTCTCCGTCTATCAGAGACTGGAGACTTGGAGCATTTTTAGCAATATTTAGAGCTCATTTCTCTCTTCTTTTACAGCACTGTAATTAGATTAAATGAAGTAATTCCTTATCTGCTCCCATGTAGGCAGGAGGCAGGTTTCTAGGGCTGGCATGGCGCAGTTTTTAATTTAACAGCACTAATTCACCAGCGGGTAGTGTTATTAATTTCAAGTAATTCTGTGAACTATTGTGAGTAGTGATTTTAAAATTATTAAATGTTGAAGTGTTCTAGCACTAGTGGAAAAAAAAATCTTTCAAGAGGGTCTCATTATTTTACTCAACAGATAAGAGTAAATATTATATGTAAGTGGAAATAGTTGGCAAACTTAATAAAAAAACCCAGACAAAAAAACACCAGTATTTTTCTTTTGACTTTATAGTCCTAAGAAATTATGAAAAAAAAAAAAAAAACTTTCTGGAGCCTGTTTGTTATTTAGTTTAAAGGGAAAACATAATCTTTCAAAGCATAGTTTTCAAAGGAGAGCTTTCAATGGGTTCTTTCTGCAGACTGTCAGAGCAGCAAACCAAATACAAACACAAATTTCACTGCATTTGTGCGGCCCTTGCTGGGCACTGCTGGGGGACAGGGCCTTTCCTCAAGTGACCAACCTTCCAAGCTTTCCCTAAACTTCACTTTTCCTCTGATGAACTCACTTGTTTTGGTTGTGAGAGTATTGCTGCCGTGAGAATGAGACAAATATCCCCACAATTACTGTTCTTTATGATAAAGGAGTTGCTGTGCTTTAGCTCCTGCTCACCGTGGTGCTGTCCTGGCTCACTGCTGAGCTGTTTGTTAGGAAACAACACAAGAAAATGGCAAGGGGTTTTTCTTACAGAGCCAGAGAGATCTGAACGTATTTGTGACAACATCAACTTATAGCATGTTATTTATGTAAGCCTTTGATTAGTGATGTTTTAATGTTATTCTTCAAATCACATTTTCTCAAGCACCAAAAATGTTAGAGAACAAATATACAACCCCTCCCAAACATTTCCCTGCTATAAAAGTATTTATTCTCTAATGCATAGCAACTGACAAGTAGATTAAGTTAATTTACTGTACAGAATAAATACCTGCACAGAAAAGGACTTTTATCTAGACAGTCTGCACAGATCTTCGATGACAATGTAAATTACTAGTGTGTAATACAAAATATAGAATGTCACAAAAATATTTCTGGCTAAGAAAGGATCTATTTCTAAATATTCCTTTCAATTTTAGCTCTTAAATGAGAAAGCTTCACTTGCTCAGATGCTAATTAGATACTCCATTTGGCCTTGATTATCACTAAATAGTTTAGCCACTTATTTAGCCTGAAAAATATATGTCTCTTCAAATGCACTGTAGAAACCAAATATGCCCACAAACACCAGTAAAAACAACAACAAAAAAGGCAAATAGGAACATGTGAATGAAGTACTGCTTTCTCATGCTGAGACCAGGGGTACTGGAAAGTTGTTAATTAGCAAATGCATTGGTATGCATGTTATTGCAGCTGATTTATACGGCAATGGCAGTATAAATCTCAGGACCAAATTCACATGTCAGCTTTGGTCTTTTGAAGGCCTTTTTCAAATCTCTTTATGCACTTTTTTTGTACAGCTTTGCATGAATGTAGGCAAACCTTATAAACTTTATGATTCTAGGTTTCAGTATAGATAAGTTCTTAGTTTTCTTTAAAAGCTTAGGTTACTGCATACTTTGGTAAGGTGTACTTGTGTGAGACAGCCTAGAAATTCTCATATACAACAATATATCATCAGATAGAGATCTGCCAAAACAAAACCTTCTTTAAAACAAAACTTCACAGCTGCTTTCATACAGAAACATCCCCCTTAACAAGTAGTGATCTTAACTGGTAAACAAAAGTTCTCTGATTTTCATTCCTGATGACACGTAATAGCTTTATGCTGAGTCTCCAGGACAGAAGAAGCCCTTGTTGCCATCATACTCAGCATAAACTGACAAAACATTGCTTGCATTTGGAGAGTCTCACATCAAATATAAAAAAACCCACCAATAATTCTATTTTTAAAGTTTTCTTCATTGTAACTATGCATAGTGAAGGGAAAGAGCTGTTCTGCCAGGCAGTGTAGCTCCATTACTTTATCTCCAGTTAAGAACGGTGAAGTCTCCCTTTCAAAAAAGGTACCATTGCTTCCCACTACTTCTGAAATATGGTCTAAATAAAAACAAACCTATTATGTCCCACCCAGCAGAATTCTTGCACTGAATAGACAGCAAAACTGACGAAAGCAGCTGTTAGGAAGGTGTGCTGTGTTGACAGACAATGCATTTTTAGCAATGTAATTTACTCCTGTTCAGCTTTACTGACCTTTTGAAAGATTAAAATAAAAATATTCTCTGTGGTCTGAGTGATTTCAGCTGTTTCAGCTGCTGTACCTAACCACACAAAGGGCTCATACAAAAGAAGCCCTAAGGGGATACAGGGTTGAAGAAATTTCTAATAGTTTGAGATCTGATTGTTATGACCCTGAGTTTAATGCTATGCCAGGGTGCAGAAGCAAGAGGGTTGTTTGTTTTGTCCAAGTGGCAAATTTTTATTGTTGTTTTGTGACAAAAAATAAAGGTTTCTTGGTTTCAAAGCCTTGTCCTGAGAAATGAAACCTGTGAATCAGAACTGGGAAAGGAATGTTGGTTTTGCTCAAGATTTAAAAGGATTTTCCTGCAGGATCTGTACTGCAAGCGTGATGTGGAGGGAAGCAATTTTTCCATGCTGTGAGCTGTCCCATGGTGTCCCCTGCACCCATGGAGCAGCAGCTCTGTGCTGCTCCCACAGCTGGGGCTGCACAGCTGGAACGGGCATGAAAGGCATCCAGAGGTGGGCAGGAATCCTGTTTGGCTTGGAGAAAGGATGGAAGGAAGCTTTGGTTACCTGGATTGATTTTTGCCAGTTGGCTTCTTTGTTTTAGACACATTCTTTGGAGTTTTTCAGCTTTTCTGGGGATAACGTGCTGACCAGGCAGCACAGGGCACTGATAAATATGTTTTTGGCCTTCAATGGCAAATGTGTCTGGCTTTTCACATAGATATCCATAGGAGCAGACCCTTTAAAAGTCATGACCAAGACACATAGGAATTATCTGATCCATGATCCACCACCATGAGAAGCTGCTTTGGGAAAGGCCCAGCCCTGTCCTTCCCCCCCTAGCAGAGCACTGCCACACCTGTCCTGCTGTCTGTGCCTTCACATGGCCCAGGGGAGCATGAGAAATAATCAGCAGCAATAAACTCTGTGCCCCAGTCCAATTTATCAGGCTGCTGTACAAACAGTTTTTAGAAATCCTGGGCTACGAAGGATGAAGTCTGAATTGCCAGAAAATTGCGCAGACAAATTGAGAATCTACATGAGCTGCTAATCATGTGACAAATCAGAAAATGAAAAATACTATTAACTGCCCTAGTATTTTTCATTTTTAATATAGATATCTTAATATTATTTTAATGTGCTTTTCTCTGAAGCTCAAAGTTTTTTAGTGTTCTTCCCTGACAAAATCATGCCATCCTTTAACTAGGACTAACAGGAGCTTTGCTGCTTACCATTGTGAAAAAGATGGTTTTTGAGTTAAATCCTCAGTGCTGAAAAGGGTGAGGGAGCTGAAATGAAGAAATTGCTGTGCTAAAGCAGAACAGAAATCAATCTAATTTAATATCTTTCTCTGTCAGTGGCCAGTGCTGGTAACTTCAGGAGAAGATATGAGAAACACTGTGGTAATTGCTTTCACAGGAAATATTTCTTTCTGCCACTTCTCTTATACTTGTGGCTACCATATTTTCTGATACAATGCAGTAAATCCTTTCCAAAACTTTACTTTTTCAATCTTTTTATAGCAACTCCAGAAGTTCTTTTCATTGAAGTAAGCATCTGTTCCCTTTTAACGAATTAGGCTGGGGTTTTTTTTCTCTCAATGATACTCATTCCATAAGATCTTGTAGGCTTATTATTCTTTGAATGGTGACATATTTACCTTCATGGGTTTTTAAAATTACTGTCTTCCAGCTTCACAGAACAGATGACAAGAGAAGCAGAGAGAAGTTCCCATTATAACTTCTCTATCGCTTAATGTTCCATATAAATTATTGTGTCATAGTTCTGTGGTGATGTACTTAAAAGGATTTTATTTTCCTGAATCTGAGATTTCTTTAAAAAAAAATGCATCAAAGAATTGGAAAATGTCTTTGAGGAGAAGGAAATCAGTATTTTGTGTAAAGGGGTCCACTAGAAGTACCTTGCCTTACTGGGCATCTGCCACAGTGTCAGTTTGGGCTTAGGCACCATTTTAGGCATGTCTTAAGTTGAGCCAGATGAAGTTTATCTTAAACTGAACATTCTTTTCTCTGAAAAAACAATTTCCTTTGAAAGCTCTATGTGAATTGAAATGTGTGTTTCAAGGAAAAGTTTTCTCACATGGATTTTAGCATCTTGTAACTGGGATTTGCTGGGGCTGGCTGTGCTTTGTAGCAGCTCCTGGTTTGAGGTGTGGCAGCAATGCCCAGCAAAGCAGGCATCTGATGTGCCTGTGCAAACACAGCCAGGTGCTGAGGTGGCTGTGATGCCCTTTGTCACCTGGAGAAGGGTCAGCCAAAAAATCTGGGAGCACATCAGCTGTCAGGTAGCTGTTACACCGCTCAACTCTGGGGAGTTTTTGTCTCAAGGAATCTAAGCCCGTTTCTCAGTCAGCTGACAACCCACTTTTATGTTCTTTTCTTGCAACATTACGATAGAACAGTAAATGTAGAAAATTTGCACAATATCCTGCATTTTTCTTATTTCAGAGGCAGTGGTGCTAACTGGGTGCCTGAAGAGCTCCATGCTGCATTTTGCCTGCACGCTTTAGTTGCTCTCTAACACTTCATTTTCAAACTGAAGCGCCAGATTTGTTCTCACAGCCAGGACATGAAGACAAACTATCAAGTCCTCCTGCTGTATATAGTTGTGAAAACATAAATTAACCTCAGGCACAGTTATTTGACTGCATTTCATGACCCTTTTTTAAAACATTAATGAATGTTTAAAGTCCTCTTCCCATGTGGCTAACACTCTGTTAGTTCAGTGCTAGATAAGACGCCAGAGTTTTGCTTTATCACTTGGAAAAACATTGAGGCAGAATCCCAGCTGATTCTCAGGAGATGACAGCCTTCTACATTCATGCCAAGAAGATTAAGACTAGCGTGTTTGTGATGGCTAAATATAATAGAGTTTTGGACAGCCTTTTCCAAAGGAAAGGTGCATGATGAAATACATGCTGCAGAGCACTATAAATGCACAAACAATTGTGGTTTTGTTTGTTTTCACAACTCAAACATGTGGAGCAGTTGTTGGTGTATGATTAAGATGCTTGCAGGCTGCAGTTGTGTGCATTTATCTATTTGGCTTGAAGGTAAAAGGGTTTGACTTTTTTTATTATTATGGTGTGTAAGAAATAGAAGTTAGGAAAGGAGCCTTTATGTTTCTCTGTATGTTTCCTTCACTACAATGTCTGTCATTCTTTGCAATTTAAATGCTACATTGCAAACAGTGGGGGAAAGCATCACAGTTCTGTTTAAACCAGGAATGCTGTTTTGACGGTTTTATTTCTACAACTATTTAGAAAAGCAAGTTCAAAAAAAAAAGGCATTAAAAAGTCAGCATAGGCTGATTCCCATACAGTGATGGCAAACACATTTTGTTCCTCTGTGACAAGATAGTATTCTGCAAGTCAGATTACCCCTATAGTCAAATTCCATGTGTTTTGTTGTTTAAGTGTGTAGGAGGTGCCATGCAGCATCATGTATAGGAAAACTATAAGAGATATGGGTTAAACAAGTGTTCATGGGCAAAGCACAAAACTTCTGATCCTCTTGGTCTGCCTTCCCTTGTAAGGAAGGAAGGAAAAAGTCCAGCTGCAGGTGAGATTGTCCTGCTGATGCGCCAGGCCCTGGGATTGATGTGTTCAGGTTCAAGCTCAGTACATTACAGGCATTTTCCTTTGCTAATTTTTCAAGGCTGCTGTACAAAGAGATTTAGATAATGTGCAGAATAACAGGCAAATTTTAAGTGATTTCTGCCAAGAGACTTGTGTGGTGAGTGTGTAGGATGAAAGCAGAGGTTTGCTCTTTGTAACAGAGTCCTTTATTTTAATTCTTCCATCACAGTGCTGCAGTGCTGTGTGGAGACACCCAGGCAGCAGCGTGTTTGCAGCTTGGCTGTGGCAGTACCTGGGTCCCTCCTCAGCAGTCAGCACACAGGGATGGGGCAGATGCTGTCCCTTGAGACCTCCTTTTTGGAGCAGGCAACAGAGAGAAGGTGTTTTTTACAACAGTTCTGAGAGAAGCTATGCTAAAAGGTGTTTTAGAGACTAATAATGGCAGGTCCGGTTTGACAACTTTTATACCGCCGTGGGTTCATGTGTTCCTCTGTTCTTCCAAAAGGTGTTGAAAATGAGGGGCTGGATGCAGATGATTATGTGCACGTGAGGATTGCTCTTTACCATTTAGTGAGAGAAGTTCAGCAGGACCCTGTGGTTACCCTGAAGTTACAGCAGACCTTGCTGGTTTACCTGTAGGCTTGGCTGAATCACAACCTCAAAACTGAGAGCAATGGAGACAGGAAACACTTTGTCTTGTGACATAAATCTGAGTGCAGGATTTGAAATGAGTTTTGGTACCTTCTCTCCCCCAACTGACACTGTTTTCTAGAGACACTGAAAGAGATAAGCTTTATCTGTATACTGCAGGTATGAATCTAGGTGGGAAATAAAAATTATGAAATAAGCTACAGGCAATCTATTCTTGCTGTCACAATGGTTTCTTTTCCTTTTCATATTTTGCCTTCTTCATGATCTCCTTTATCCTCATATTTGTCTACTTTTAATCACATATTCAACTCCTCAGCCAACACTGGAATCGATGGTTTGTGGTGGTGCTGGCCAAGGTTTGGCTCAAGATGCTCTGCAGCCATAGATCACATACAGGTGACACGTGAGCTCTCTCTGGATTTTCATTGGTGGAATGGGCTTTTGTTTTAGGACTTTTATCTCCTGCCTATCTTCTGGGCCCACCCTCTGTCAAAGTCCTGGTTGTCAGGACAGATGCCAGACTCATTTTTGCAGTACCATGACACCACAGGCCTTGCTCCTCATGGCACTGCATTAGCAGGCTGCTGTTCAGCTCTGTGGGAGACACAACTTCTCACTATAAAAATATCTTCAGATCTACATCCAGTTTCTTGGGTGGTGGTATTCATTTTTATCTTCCTTTGGGTTTTCTTTATGGATATTTGAAAGAAACCTGAAAAGTGATTTTTCTAAGGGAAGAACTTGGAAGCATCTCTGCCATCAGAAGAGCAGCTTGTGGATTATCCAACTTGTGCCAGGGGTTGCTTTGACATGGATAGCAATAGTTTCATTCTGAAAGGATGTGCCTCAATGAAGGATTCAAAATCTTCAATGAAGAATGCCCAAATCCTGCAGGTGTGTTTTTCTGTGGCTACTGGAGTCTGATTGTACGAACACTGCAATTTGAAAATGGCTCATAGTTACTACTACATTTAGAAACGTTTGTGTATGAGAAGCTAGGTCACAGTAAAAGAGAACTTTTGTAAAACCCTAAGACATGCACACCTGCCCCTATGTTTCCCACTAAAACTTAGGATCTGGCTTTTAACCTCGGTGTCATTTAGTCCCATTTCTATATTTTGCTGTTCATGCAGGATTTGAGCTAGAATGTGGCCAGGAAAGGCTCTGTTACAGCCAAGTGAATGAGCCTTTCACTGGAGGAATTAACCACAGCATAAGAGTCAAGTGCCACTGAACTTGCTTGCCAACTGTGAAGGGCCAAGTACAAATACAAAATATATGTGGCAATGGGAGAAAATAAAGGATTTATTATTTGCATGTCAGACCAAAGTGATATGATATGACATAACCTATAGTTAGTTCTTATAATGTATAGCTATTGTCATGGCAGGCACAAAATGTAAAACACAGGGCTGTCAGCCAATTAGCTGTGAGTGAATAGAAATCCACTGAAGGGTCAGAGGCAAAAAACTGCACTGAAATGTTTTCTATAAGAGTATGATATATTTATACATGCTTCCCATCATGTGATCTGTTCCTCTCCAGTGTGCATTTCAGCCTCTGCTGTGTGAATGCTGGTTTTTCTGTGACATCACTTGATTTGTCCTTCCCATTTTCTCTTATCTGATGGAACCCATTAATCCTGAGCCCTCCAAACTGTGCTGTTTTATCCTCACTGCTCCCAGAATTCTTACTTCTGTCTAAATGAGAGGCAGAAATTTCCTCCTGTGAACTTCTATGTGTTAAATCCTTGAAGAGGGATTATAACACAATGGGGGATAATACTTTTTTCCCCTTTTCATAGCTATGAATGATGACTTTCAATCTAAAATAAACAGGTGGGGACAACTGAAGTATGTTTTCATAGGCCCTTTTAACCATTACTTGTATGTGTTTAATGCCCTGGTCTGGCTGTTTTGAAAGCAATGCAAGCTGTTGCATTTGACAGTGGGAATTTTTAAAGTGGGTGAAGTAGCAAGCAGACAAATTCCTCTGTCTCAAAGAGGGAATCACCATTGGGACTTCTTAGACAATTTCAATATTATTAAGAATGTGCTATTAAAAAAATGGTTTCAAGTTATAAATGTAAGTCAAGTGTTCGTGGTATGTTAAGGCAGATAATTAAACAGAGAGAGTTCAGGAGCCCTCTGTCCTTGGCAAGCTGGAACTAAACCTTGCCCTCAGTGTCCCTGCTGATGGTGCAGCCTGCTGCTGTTGAAGACATTCCACCATGGATTGGTGACAGGATGAAGTAAATCTTCAGCAACAGCAGTTCTGGGACATGAGATCCCCTTCCTCCACCCTAAGTGTAACTATGAGAAAACAGGACTGAACAGAGAGTTCCAATTTCTGTTGACATCTGTAAAATTTGCTGGTGTTGTGAACCCTCTGCTTCTTCTGTTGTTAAAATGCCACATTGTCTACAACTAGAGAAAGAAAAATAATCTGGTGCATCTCCAAAATCTAATTTCTAGTAAATGCCATTAGCTGTAGATTTCCCCTGACACTTCTTTCTGTTGTAGCCAAGGGGAAGAAGAAATTTTTTTGATCCTTTGGGTTTGTCACCAGGGATGTTAGTAAATGAATGGGATCTCTTCAAGAAATGCTGTGGTCAGGAATTATGTTCACATGCAGCAGACAGGAAAGCAAAAAAAAGCAGTGGCAGGTCATTATTACCAATACTCTTGTTCTTTCCCAGCATACGCCCCAGAAAGTGATGGCAATAAGGAGACTTGTTTAAAGATAATAACTCACCATGATGACAAGAAAACCCCTAAGCCTCATTTAACATCTGACTTTATTGGCCTGCTACCTTCACCATTTACTATACAGCAAAAAACTTGGAAGACAGCACAAAAAGAAAAGTCACAGTTGCACTTCCAAAGCAACAGAAACATGAGCTGAGTGCTTTGATATTCACCAGCCAGTGAAATAAAACTAAAGAAAATTGGTCATTAGAAGGCCAGTGCTGCTGCACACCAAAACGTCCTGTGGAGGCTCTTTGGAGTGAGGAGCAGAAGGAAAAGTAAAGTTTTTGAGAAAGCCCTTCTGCCCACAAACTGCTTTTCCTGAGTGGAGAGCACTCCCTGGTGTGGCTGCGCCGCTGTTCTGGTTGAAATCACACGGGAGACATCCAGATTTCCTCTGGCATTGCTCCTGTGCCTACACAGCAATGAAAAATCCCTGTGGAGATATCTCAGCTGGCTCTGGGAAGAGAGCAGGACCTTCCAGAGTGGCATGTTTTCAGTCAGAGCAGCAGTGCAGCCATTTCCTGCCAGCTCTGGGTAGTTCATCACTCTTGGGCTCCTGTGCTTTTATTCTTGCTGGGTTTCTGTGGCTGGTGTACATGCTGGACATCTGTGAAGACAGTTCCACCTTCTCAGGGCTTCAGGGATTTTGGTGAGAAGGTGGAGCTCTTTGTGCTGCTGGGATGGGACAGTAGAACAGCCTTGCCTTCCCAGGAAGCCAAAGCAATGAGTGCAATACTATGGCCTTGTAGTTTTTACGACACATAAAATACATACTAGGCAAAGAAACCTGTGAAGTGCTGGCTACCATGAAAGAATGATTCAGTTTAGGCAACAATTTACTTTTTGCTGATTGGTGGAAGGGCTATTTTTAGTGTTTTCCTTGTGGAAGATGTCCATCCCTGGTAACTTTTCCTGATGATTTTACTCAGCCCTAAACACTCTGCAGTGGATCTCACAGCAGTTTTCCACTGCTTCCATCTCAGTACCAGTTGAGTGTTGGGGATGCTGCTTGCTTTTCCTCAGTGTCTCCCTCAGGCAGCTGGAATTGCTGCAGCCCCTTGGAATGAGGGGCAGGGGGGATGCTCTGACCCTTTGTGCCATTCTCTGTGTGTGTCTGTGGATGCTGGAGGGGGCAGCAGCCCCAGCAGAGCTGGGGTGACCCAGCTGTGAGAGGTTTCCAAGAGATGGCTGAGGTCTTGGCTGTGTGGGGTTGGGCTCAGTGGTTGTGGGGCAGCAGCAGGATGTTCATGCATGTTATCAGCAAGAACTCATAGGTCTGTGCTCAGGGAGAGCATCTTGTCTATAGGGAAATGTCTTGTTATTTCTGAAGTGTTTCTATAAGGAGGGAGCAGTGGTTTGCTTAAATACTGCAGAAAAAAACTGTTCAACCGTGGTGCTCTTTTTGTGAGTGAGTTTTGGTGTTCTTCTTTCCTTTTGTGTTCTTCTTTCCATCCTCAGAAAACCCCAGTGCCACAGGGTTTATGTGCAGCAGGGAGATGGGATTCCACCCTGCAAAAGCTGCTGTAAGTAGGGATTATGTGAGTGAATTATGCAGGAGGTAAAACTGAGAAAATAGAACAAAGTAGTAATTGTCCTTTGGGAAGGGTTTTATTATCTTTAGACAACAAAAATATTTGTTTCTAGAGTTTATGGCTCAAGCTGAGCCAAAATCCCTTTTGCACCATTTGACCAAAGTGGAAGAAAAGAGAAAATGAGACCTAGAATAGCCTCTAAAGGCTTTTTCTTTGCATGTAGCTGTCAAAGAATATATGTCACTAACAATACTTATGAAAATAGGACATGTGAATTAATTTCCCTAAAAATAAACTGGATGTATTGACATATTTATTCCCAAATCATTTAGTTAAGCATTACTGCTTCATCAAAAAAATTAAGTCCTCTAAACTACATAAAGAGTAAAAAAACTCATGTATAGAATAACTGAAAGTAAAACTCCATCCTAATCCACCATAAAGACCAATGCATATGTGTGCCCAGAAAGTGATAGATTAAACCCTACTAAAATTTGCAGTTTCTTCTGATGAAGTTTGAACTTATCCAGATCTTATTAATCACTTCCACATACTCCTCTAGGCCATAAATTACTGCTTCACATGAAGACGTGACTGCAAAATTCATGTAGACATTCTAACACTCCCAAGATGAATGCAGGAGCAGCAATGTCATAAAATATATTCATTACTTATATTTGTTGTTGGTTATTACTGGGAAGTAGTAATCTAATGTTTACTAGTTTTTTTGCAACTCCACATATAACCTGAGGCAAAAGTCTGATTTTTTTTTTCATTGGGGATGGGAATTTTTTAGCAAGAAAATATTCACAGACCTGCACGTGTGTACTTTAAATTTATTCTATTGAGAAAGTGGCATGCATTGGAAATTACAATTATTTTGCAGCTGGGTGAAGGAAAAATTACTTTCTCAAGCTCAGAGTCTGAGTGAAGAACTTGTTCATGACTTTTTGGTCTGTGTTTTCTGGTCATGGGTAAAGACAGACTTGAGGAGGGGGGAGATACAGCTCAGGTATCTTCAATTTAAAAAAAAATATGACTGCTTCTTCTGGTGACTGAATATCAGCACAAAAAAAATCAAGGAGGGGGATGAGAAATAATAGATGCTTGGATGGGGCTCTGAGCAACCTGGTCTAGTGGCAAGTGTTCCTGCCCATGGCAGGGGTTTGGAATGGGATGATCTTTATGGTCCCTTCTACACTCAAAGCCATGCTATGTTTCTGTGATTAACATATAGTACATATGGCTAGCCAGACCCTTGAGAATAATTTATTTGGCTGAATTTGTGTTAACAAGCTCTTTCATGGAAGAACAAATTATTTACAGGCAGGACTGTTCTAATTTCAATGTTCCTGAGTGGGTCATCCTTGAATCAGAGCCCTCTTCTCATCCAAATGAGGTAGGGAATAGGTGCAGACAGGCATTTATTTATCTGAGAGCTGAAGCGACATAGCTGAGGCTCTGAGTGAGAAGCCAGTGGAAAAGGTGTTTTGTGGCTCTGCCAACACTCCTTGCAATCCTTTCCAAAATTCCTTGAAGTAATGACATCATCTTACTATGCTTTTTTCCAGTGTCATTTATCACTTAGGTTTTCCACAACCCATTGGTTCTCTAACCTACTGCTGTAGACATGAAACTGCCACTTTTTTCATAGGAGTTCAACACTTTTAGCATTCAGAAACTGTTTTACCACAAATGATTCCCCCTGAAAACAGTGGCAAAGCAAGAACTTTGTTTTTCGTGGCTCAGAGCAAACTGAGAAATTAATACTGGGGAAAAAAAGGAACTGTTTCAGGGCTTGCATGGAAATGAAAAAGAGGTATGGGAATATGTCAGCAGAGCAGAAATGGCATCACTTACTACTTAATGTACGTCTGTCTGGAGGAAATAATCTGATTTTTATCAAGTTGATCTATCTCCTTGAGAACAATCCACACTCTAAGTTAAGGTTGTCATGGATAAGAATATCTGTAAAAGATCCAAGACAGAACTTGTGATTCATATCCTTGTGTCAAAGCAAACAGCAGCTTTTAGCTCAGCATACAAAGTTATTTCCTCTGGATTTCAGACCCTGTTGGTGGAGTCTTAGAGCACAGAATCCCTGGGGTGTGCAGGGACCACCAGACCCCATCCATCCCCTCCTTGGGAACAGGGACAGCCCTAGCAGGGAGCAAACCCAGCCTTGCTCCCTACTCACACCACATCTGTGCTTTCTGGCTCAATCATTTTAGTAGCCTCTATAGTTTCAGAACAAATTCAAGTCCAACACAGACATTTCTCTGTTGATTTCCTACAGATATTTTGAATAACCTAAGTTTCACCTATGTTTTAAACTTCTACTCAACACTTAGGAGTGCGCTTCTGTCACTGAACTTCTGATTCTTTAAAATTAAATTACCTATTCTTGGTGAACAAAATTAAAAAAAAAAAAAAAGACGTTTTAAAGCAGAATAATCTTTTATTGCCTTGATTTTCCTGATTAAACACTGTTAGGATGGATGTCTTTCCTTGTGGGAATTATTTCCTTGATGGGCTGCCCTTCAGTTATTTCTAAAAGCTACAAAGGGATTTTTTTAATGTTTGTGTATTTCAGAGTTTGTAAACAATTATTTCAAACACAGCCAGAGCCCTGCCCCTAAACTCATCAAAGCTTTTCCTCACATAAACAAATCCCAAAATGTATATTATGTTATAGTTCAGGCACTTAGCACAACCTCAGTGACAGTTAACTCTTAGGCCATTTTTCCTTTCAGGAGGATACAAATAGTGGTTGCTAATTGCTATTAAGATGATATTAAATTGATTACTAATATGATTTACTCATCTGAGGCTCTACAGTTTTATCAGTGAGGACTCTGTGCTAGAGTGAGGACAAAAGGCAGGTAGCACTCAGAACCCTTCAGCAGCACTGGAACAGTACATGGCAGGATAAATCTAGAATTTTTACTAATTAAAGACTGTGACTTAACCTCCCTCCAGCAATGTCTAGCTTGGGATCTCTGAACTGCAGATATCCTCTCTCTTTGTGGAAACTTTGAGGTAGAAAGCACTCTTCTGTATTTCTATTTACATAAAAAAGGTATAAATAGACATCTCTATCTCACCCTTAATACCTGGTAGGCATCAATGGCTACAGCAGGGATGATGACTTGTAGGATGAGGATTTTATATATTGAGCCTGAACATGGGGCTTGCACAGAAAGGCAGGAGGGGAAAAGAGAAACAGGAGTTCCAGAGTTTACACAGATCTAGGACTAGCTGCTTATGAGCTAGAGGTAAGAAACCCCACAGTTATAATGGTAAATATTAAAACACTAAACATGACTTATGGAAGAAAACAAGATTTTTCTTGCTCTAGGGTATGAGTTATGACTACTGGATGTTCTGAGAAAAAAAAGGCAAAAGGAGCATTTTCTGGAAATTTTTTTTTTTTTCCTTTTTGCCCAAAGCTGATTCAGTGAGACCACTGCTGCCTCTCCCAAGGAGTGGGTTTGCTGTGCTGTCCAGCTCCAAACACAGCACAGGTTTTCCTTGGCAACATACTGCTGAACAGGGAGTGTAGCTAAAGGAGTTAAAAGGAACACAAAATCTTCTTGATTGCCATCAGGCCAAGAGCTTTTATAAACTCTTAATTATGTTTTGTGATATATCCAAGTAATTCTTGGTATGCTCCAGGTTCTGCACTAATGTACACAATGTACACAAAGTAACATGGCTATGAATAGATAAGGACTTTTCTTCTTAGTGCTATTTCAAAACCAGCCTGACTCAGTGTCTTGTGACCTAAATCCAACTGTAGTAATTTGGAGTCTTGTAGGAAGTAGATTCCCAATTGAAGTGTCATTGTAGGTCCAAGTCACAATAAGATGTGCTGTTTAAAGACAATTGTAGTTCTGCAAGTTGATGCTGTGATTTCTCCAGTGCTTCAGCCAGTGCTCACAGCCTGCTAAAGAACATCCAATTGTTGAGACAAACAGAAATCAATGGCAAGAGCAACCTCCACCTTCCAGAAATGGATTAATGTGCAATGAGGAGAAGCCTCCTCTCCCTGGAACTTGATTGGCTTCAAGATCCATTTTCTGTGTGCGCCTTCTGTCCCACTGCCTGTGCTGTGCAAAAACCAATAACCAGCTTTGACATTATCTCCACCACTTATGTGTCTCAAAAATTACTTTCTGTTTCTGGGTGTTTTTTCCCAGACTTTGTCAATTAGGTTGTTCTTTTAACCTTTCATTCCTCCTTCCCTTCTGTCCTCTCTGATTCCATTTGGTGTATCAGAGTGTGTTTGCTGATCATTTCCTAATAAAATAGTTGTGTGATTTTTAAATTTATAGTGAGAGACTGCAGACCTCACTCAGAATGTACTACCTGCTAGGTGTCTGGGGATTATGTTTATACATTGAATGGAATATTTGGAATGTTTGATCATTTATTTTTTGTATTAATATGGGAAAGAATTGACCAGGAACCTTCATTTTTACCTCTTTTAATTTTATCTCCCCTAGAAATCACCAAACAATTAAACCAAGAATTTGGGATAGCTGAAATGTTATTTCATTTACCTGAGTTGAAAACATCTTGTCCTCCTTAGATAAATGTAGATAAGAAAGTTTTTTATTCTGAAAAAGCAGTGATCTCCATAGTGATAGAAAAGACACTTTGGAAGGACTATTTTATTTATTTCCAGATAATTCATTTTTGTAAAAGTGAGAGGAAAATTATTTACATTAAAAAAAAGATTCTGAAAAGATCTTAAATGCAAAATTACCAGCTTAGTGGTAATTGTAATTAGTGCTTCCCACACTATATTCATGCCATCCTGTCATGGCCATTTGACAAATGCTGCTGATTTGGAAGCCTGGATAAGAAATATTGCTTTATACTTTTAAAGCAGGAGTTTAGCACATTTCTCAGGAATCCATTTATAATCTAAACACAATATAAGACATGCAAAGTGCTGTTTTTACCATTTCTAAGAATGTTCTTTCCAAGTAATTAAATACTCTATGGTGCAATAGGGATCAGCTACTTAATCACTGAAAGGTCAGAGAGGTCCAGAAACAATAGTTAATGATTCATTAATGTTGGAAAGGTAGGCAGAGATGGAAATGCTCATTCATCTTTCAGGAGTGGATTGATGAGTCTGCTGTGGGTACCCAGGCTCTGGTTGGTTGGATTGTTGGTTTGTTTGTTTGTTTTTGCACCAAAGGGGGTTGGAGTTGAGTGTTGCTCTCCTCTTTCTTGTGCTCCCTCTTGCTGTGTCCCCTCCCTCTTACAGCAACAGCTTCTGGGTGTCCAATTTGTATTTTCAGTTCTTGCATCAGAGAGGGACAACTGAGCTCCTGAGATTTATTTTTTTTTTAAAAACCCCTGGCTGAGAAAGTATTTACTGACATGTGTTTTCTCCTCACATTCTCTTTGCGTGTGTTGTTGGAAATTAGGAAAGCAAAACAATATTCCTGTTAGGAACAAAATGCACCATAAACTCTTATGTCCCTCTAAGCCAAGACCTCACCAGATTATGGTGAAAAGAGAGCAAAAGAGAAGACTTGGATCCCAACTGTGCTTTTGGGATATATATATATATATAAAAAATACCTGAATCTTTTTCTCAATAGCAAGACAGAAGTTAAATATTTGGAAATAGACTCTGGGGAGCGATTGGGTCCCAGAATGCCTTGAATTCAGAAGGTCTATTTTCAACTCTTTCCTTTTCCTACAAAGCGATTTACTTAAGTGAACTGTCCTTTCAGCCAATTCATGACAAATTAACTCGGCATGTTTTTTGAAGTTTGTGAGCGAAGTTTTATGGAATGATGATGGAATAAATGAGAAAGGAAAATTATTCCTTTGAAGGAGGTGGTAAACATAGCTTAGGAAAGTGAATTATCTGTTATAAATTAATAGAAAGGAATTCCAAATTGGAGTAAAGCAGTTTTGATTATCTTCTTAAAGTGCCTATTAGTATAAATTGATTTGAGATACTAACTCAGCTCTTATTACCTTGCTTGCTGTAAAGTATATTATTCTGGCCTTAATTGTGTCTTGCCATGTTTGGTATTGACATAGTCTAGGCTGGACTTGGTCAATAATCACAGCTGATTATCATCACTAAAAATAACTTCACGTTGTTAATGAATTGAGTGTATTAACCACCCAACAGTGTCCTGGTGAAAATTTATTAGAATGTCAAATGAAGTTATTAGATTAAATAAGAAAGGCTGTATAAATTAACATCATAATAATCAGTTTGCATTATGTTACTGAAAGATGACATAGGCATATATTAGACATATGGTAGACATGTATTTCCATATTTAATGTTGCAGCAGCAGTTTAACTCCACTTTCTGTATCAACAAGCAGGAAGCACCACAGCAGCCATGTTTTGATTTTCTGCCTTGGAAAGAGCTCTTCTTCTGAATCAGCTGTGCCAATAAGCTGAGGAAAAATGTAATGGAAAAAACCCAACTCACAACCCAAATCAAGTGCTGAAAGTTGTTCACAGAGACTGTGGGGTCTCCCTCCTTGGAGATACTCAAAACTCTCCAGACAAGGTCCTGAGAAAACAGCTTTGGGTGAGAGCTTTAGGCATCTCTCCTATAGCAAGGAGACTGGATGAGATGACCTCCAGAGGTCCCTTTTAATTTCAACCATTTTCTGCTTTTGTGAAATTTAAATATTCTTAATGTTGTGTGGTAGTTCAGAAACTCACTCTCACCAGGAAGGTTTTTTCTACCTGTCTCAAATAATTCTGCTGCAAGACCTGGCATACCAATTAATATCTTCATGTAACAACGCACAGTAGCTCTTTTAATTAAACAGATGACACTTTTAGGAGCTTTTTAGGGATAAAGGAAAAACCCAAACAAAGAAAAAAGAAGTTTTAAAAGAGTTTTCCAGGGAAATCAAGGCTTTGTCATATGTTACTCTTGGATGCAAGACCTCCAATGCTATTTATCAATGTATAAAGATATTTATGCTTTTATGTAGAGGCACTGAACCTTGAACTGTGAGAATTAGAGCACAAGGAAAATTTGCTTTGGTACTTTCATTTCCTATTTGAATTAATTCTTAGAGAATAAACTGTTCTTTATGATTTATACAGTCAGTTTGATCTGAGTTTCCTGAAAGAATTGATAATCCACATATTATTTTCCCTCTTCTCTGGATTAATGTTTAATATTTGTGAGAGTCATACTCACATTAGTCCATTCCTTTTCCACTCAAAAGCACACCTGTAAAACTTTAAATAGTTACCCCAGTTAGCACAATAGTGATGCTGCAATGAGAAGGATCTGAAGGAAAAGACAACATTAATTTGCATTCATATTTTTATTTTAACTTTTTTTTAGTTTGTTTTTCTCATCCCTCTGTGGATATCCCAAGTGCAGATATTCAATGTACCTCTTCAAGAACTCAGTGCTCAGGTCACTGCTGTGTGATTTGTCACGTAGGCTCTTGATTAAACACGTTTTCCTTCCTGCCATGCTGTGTGGAGGGCTTGGGTGGGGTTCTTTGGTTTGTGTTTATTTTATTACTTGACATGGCACTATCAATCTCAGAATTGCAAAGTTGAAACAAACATAAGCTGGACTCAAAAGCCAAACTGTGCCAAGAACTGGCTTTCATACCTAAAGTGACAAGCCATCATATTCAAGTTACCACAGAGCACATCTGTAGTACTGATTGCAATCCACACTCTGCAGTCATGTCCAGGAATAGATTCTGACACTCCCCACACTATTTCAGGCATGTTAGCAGATGATGATAGGATTTATCATGCCCAAACAGAACTTCCTTTTTTTTTAATTTCAACATTTCAGCCAACACTCAGGTCAGGCTTCACTTTAAACTTGTTTGTATTAGGTGGATGCATTATTGCATTATTACTTCCCTTTCCTGAATATAATTATTTGCCATAAATGAATCTTGTCTTGAAAGACAAAACGATTTGGGTAATATAGCTTGGGGAGAGTGCCTACTTAAGTTTTCCATGTGCCATTACTAAAGATATGATATTCATTTAAAAAGGGGGAAAAAATGCCTTCATACCCTGAGGAAGCTCAAGAATTAGATTAAGGGATAATGGATCATTATCAGGACTATATAAACATCTTTTGTATTGATTAATCCATGTTACAACTCTTTAAAAAGAGCTAATAATTTTAGTGCCATATAAAGAAGAGATTGCAGGTTCCAGTGAGGAAATGGCTGTAATTGCCATTTGGGTGGTGGATAAGGGATGATGAGACACCATCCATCACTGTGATCCAGCAGTGGAGCTGCTGACCACAGAGGCCATCATTAAACAGACAAACACTGTGCTGCTCTCTGGTACCCACTCCATGTGCTAAAATAACAATAAGGAAAGGTATTGCCATTCAGTGTGCATTTCAGCATGAAGCTGCCAATTTCTGGGTATTCTTGTCTCTGGACCATCTCTCATCACAACACACATAAACTAAGCAGTGATATTATTTCAGAATATCCTGTTTATGGTGTGACCTGGCATCCGATCACATAGAAAATGCAGTACTTGATAATGGAAGGCTTTTTTCCAAAATAAAAATGTAGAGAAATAAAGGCTAAAATTTTCCCTCACTGGCGCATGTTCTACAATCACTTCTGGGGCAATTTAAAACTTTGTTTCTCTAGAACTCGTGTTCTTTTGCAAGACAGAGTTTGCTTGGCATCTTTGTAGGTCCCTGTCCTCATCAGACACAAAATGTTACTGGTGTCCTTAAGAAGAAGGGAACTTTCTTAGTTAGAAATAATTAGAATTATTACTCCTCCATGTTTCAGACCTATGCAACACCTTCTACTATAACTGGGAGTTAATAACAGAAAACCTCTGTTTTATCTGCAACTAAGTAAAGGGAATCAGAATCTGGAAAAAAGTTAATTTTGAATAAAGTTCCACATTGATAGCTCAAATCCTTTTAATTCATTAGTCTTCTTTCAGAAGAGTAAAATAAAAAAGTATGTATCTGCAATAGCTTTTAATTTTTAACATTTAAGTTTTACTAGTACTAATAGAATTGTCCCATTTTTTCATTCAAGCACACATGTGAAATGCAGTTTGAAAGGTGTTTTGTGTTAAGCCATGAGTCATCCATTTGAAACTGAATTCCTTATGGTAAATGGTGGCATTAGTGCAATTATTGGCAATTCACAGTTATTCACAGCTAAAAGCATTCTCAAGTGGATCTAGCCAGTTCAGAGGTGATGGCTTCTTAAGGCAGCAAAAAGCAACTTCCTTCATCTTTATCCTTTTTTGCAGTCTTGCTCACTGCTTTCTTGAGAACATTGTAAGTGCCCCATAGCTTTGAATTCCATTATTTTAAAATTGTTTTTTACAAGCTTCCATAAGGGTTCCATTCCAGGTTAGCACTAATGAGGACTCACAATGAGCAGTTACCTGTAAAACACTTCCAGCTGGGGTCTGCCTTTCTGTAGCTGATCTTGACTGAAAAAAATTTGCCAGTATTTGCTGTCCAGCCTACAGCATTCTTTATAATATTTATATCAATGCAGGATTACAGTGATAAGATTTTAAAAGATTATTCCAGCTTCCAGAACAGCTCATTGAAGTAAAAGCAATTATCTAGATGATGTTGATCAGAATAACTATAAATAAGATGTGCTTGTACAATGGCTTATAACAAAATTACCAACATAGAAGTGGATAAAATTTCTGTTCCCTTAAAATATACAGCAACTTACTCTTCTTTTTGCACTTTTCCTCTACTTCCTTTGCAATTGAGGAATTAGAGATTTTGAGAGCATCAGAAAACAAGATTGGCGTTAAACCTGAAAAATAACCTTTTACAATCTACACAGTGCTTTCTAATAGAAAGCTTATTTTTAAATTGTGCCTATGTTAGATTGCAAATTGCAAATGTTTTGGGGGTTGTTATTCCCAGAGATGCTTGTAAAAAGTATGTTTTCAAAAATATCACCACAATGTGAAGCATTACAATACATTATTGACTAATGGTATTGAAATAAAAGTAGAGCTAAGTATTCAGCAACAAAAGAGGTACAGATGCAACTTAATATATTGAAAATGTCATTTAGAGGGAATTTTTCATTCTACATCCTTTTCAGATCTATTTTTCAAAGCTTTGGTGCTGTAAGGTTTTTAGGACTCTTCTCTTCCTTCCACCAGAAGATTATTGCCTGAGTAACACCCCTCTGGCATTTTTCCCCCCAGCATTCTCTCAGAATTTCTTTTACTTGGATTTTTCTCATTCCTCCTAGATTCAGCTGATTTAAATACTTCATTGACCTCCTTTCTATCTTATACTCTCTGAAGGCTGCTGTTGAATAGTTACCCTATCATTATAACCCCTGAATTATTGCTGTGTGCAGCTCTGTGTTCACTAGTTCTTTTAATATTTCATTAGAAGTAAAAACGTTGATCACCTCTGTTACTCTGCTCTGAACTCAAACATTTCATTTATTTCCTTCTGAAATGTTAATCCCGGAACTTAGTGTTATTTTTAATGCACATTTCCGACAAATTAGATTAAGAATTCATTAGTAAAACCACTTGAAATCACTTCAGTTGCAGAAGCACTGGGCTGAGCATTCACTGAAGCCAAAAGCAAATCCTTGCAGTCTGAAATCTGTAACATCAAGCCAAGGTCCATGATAAAACAAAAAAAAAAGAAGGTTGAGGCATGCAAGAGAGGATTGACTTGAATATTTATGATTTGACATGTAGTTTTTGGTCTTCTAGCATTTAAAACATTTCAGATGTATAAAATTCAGAGTGACAACTCATACAGAAACAGCAGGAAAGTTTGAAGAGGCAGATTTTTGGAGGGCAGTGGTCTGTTACATATCTTTCTTCCAGATAAATTATCACATAAAGTGAGTAGCATTCATATTCCAACAGAAAAAACCCATAGGTGGAGACTTTCCTGTTATCACAAAAGCAAGTTGGGTTCTGACTTTAATGTTATTCTGACTTAAACGTGACAAATGCTTCATTTGGAAACTGTCAGCCATGTACAGCATCTTCCAGCTGGAAATGAAAGGGGAGAAAGAAGGAATACCAGTCCGTTTTGTTACGCTATTCTAGCAAAAATAAAATGGCAGACAGTCATAAAAGTGGAAGAAAACACGTTGGTGATGTTTGTACCCAGTCAAGTGCAGCTCTCCTTTCATCTGGATAATGGATCATTCCACACATTCACAGGAAAGTTTTCGCTTTCTCTGACATGTAGGTTTTAATCAACAGATTGACATTGTCTACAGAAAATTGCCTGTAATCAGGGCTGTCCTCAGCTGGGGAGAAGTACAGCTGCAGAATTGTGTGGGTTTGAAGGTTCCCTGGTAGTTTTGTTGAGGAGTAACCTCTCAGTCTTCTTCTCCTGCCATAATGCTGGCATATTTTACCTTCTTTATCTTGCTGCACAGGTCAGATAGCTACTCTCATCTACAGATGGGATTGTTTATCACTTGCCTAGCAAGCCCTGCTAGTTATTCAGTAGTCCATGGCCTTGGTAAACTCTCTGGTGGGACACAGGATTTGTCCTAAGAGAAGCTCATTGTTTCCTTCTTGTATACTACATCAGCACCCATGAACATGACCCACTTGCAAACATCCTTCAGCTGCCACGTGCACTTGACCTCGAGCTGACTTTGACACAATAATTGCTAGAAAAGAGCCAGACTTGACACAGTGATTTACTTAAGTGTATGCACATTTTACTGTGTGCTGTATAAACCAGCACATTGCAGTGTTTACAACGCTTCACTAATATATTTGGAATAGTAATTGGATCGTTGTAACTATGTAAAATTGCTTATATGAGTGTGACAATGTGGTGCACTGCTGCTAAGAAGGTTTTAATCAACTCAACATTGGGTTCATTTGGTTACTAATCTCAGATGTCTATGCTTCATTTTTATGTTATAGGGAGGAAGTTTCCATAAATATTGAAGACAGACTAAGTAAAAGTAATTATTTAGGGCTTAGCACAGAGTGTAAGCAATAGAATGTAAAGCCATATGAGCTGAAGTAGAGATGATTTTTTTTTTTATATAAAGTAACTCTTTGAGTATAAGCTAGATTTACAGGAAAACTGTGGATCATCAACATCATATGAAAGCAATACAGTCAACTTGTTTACTTGGAATATACATGTGCTTCAAGAGTCACCTTGTATAGTAAAGATGAGCTTTAATTACAATGAAACATCTGTTCCTCGTATAAAATGGAAGCCAGCTCCTAAAAAATAGTGGCTTTTTTCCTCCTGCATTCTTTCCTTATGCTTACAGCTTTACAAATATGTGGTGTCTGAAAACGTTTTCAGAAACTTTATTGGCAGAATCCATCCCCTCTGTGGGGTCAGTTTGTGACAGGGATTTGCTGGCTTTGGGGACCCTGGCAGCTCTGGGATTGCAGGGCTGGGATCCTGAGCTTTGGTGTTCCTGGCTTGGGGGAGCCTCGCAGCCTTTGGATTGCGGCACTGGGATTTTGGGCTTTGGGGATCCTGGCATCTCTGGGATTGCAGAGCTGGGATCCTGGGCTTTAGGGACTCGTGCAGCCCTGGGATTGCCAGGTTTGAATCATGGCTGTGCTCCTGTAGGTGCTTTTGTTCATGATTCTCCTCAGCTTCTTGATGAGTGCACATGGCTCTGCTGGGCTGCTGTGGGCGCCCTCTGGTTCCACAGCAGTAGGTGCTGCTGAACATCAGACTTGTGAGCAGCCCCAGGTTGCCCAGTCAGCTCTGGGTTTGCCACAGCTCTGCACCTGCACTTGTTGTGCCAGGCCTCAGCCCAGGCTCAGCCTTCCCCATGGAGGCGCCTGTGGATTTCACCCTGAGCCACCTTGCCCAGGTGTGCAGGGCCAGACCCTGCCCTGCTGCCACACCAGGGCACCTCTCCCTCCTTCCCTCAGCCTGGTAGGAGCTCACCACTGCTGCATCTTCTTTGGCCTTCCCAAAACACAGCCTTAAGGTCTTGTCCAAGTTAAAAGCAAAATGGAAACTGCAGGAAAGGGAGCAAGAAACAAAACTAAGGTGTTTTTTTTCCACTTTGTGCGCATAAACATGTTATGCTGCTCTGATCAGTAACAGCAAAGGCATTTGCAGCCCCAGTTTGTTTTAATGCAAGAAGAAAGTTTAATTTAGCATGACCTTATTGTTGGGGTTTGTTTTGTTTGTTCCTCAGGGTGCCTTCCTGCAGCCAGGGGGATGCAGTGCTTCGTTCCTGTCCCGAGCATCCCAAGGCAGAGGCTGATCTCCCACAGGGTGAGTCATGGCTCACACAGCCTTTTCTGGGGAATTTTCCTCCCTTCTGGGGGCTCTGCTGCCACTTTGACAGTTTTGCTGCCTTTGCCTTTTGCTCTGTTCTTGTCTTGAGTTTTTTTTCTTCTGGCATCGTGGTAATTAAAGACAAGTGAGTCAAGCCTCACCTTGGATGAGGGAAGATGAGAGCAGAGGAAAAGTAGGCTCAGACATAACTCTTTTCTTTGTTCTCATCTATCAAAGAAGAACTTGCCATATTTTTTCTACTCTTTTTTGCTGCTTGTTACATTGTAAATTTGACACCTATTAATTACATGTTACATTATAAAAGTTTCTCAGTTTTTAAAGTGATTAATATTTTCTTCTATGTCTTCTATGCAATGTTACTTTTTTGATTTTGTCATTGCAGATTTGGGTTTTTTAATGTTTTTATGTGAAATCTGGCATGAATATTTTTTACCTGAAAGGCATATAGGAGACATATCATGCATGACAAGTATATTAACTATTTTTGATCCCAGTAATGGAAGTTGATGTTTCTCCATTAAAGTTAATGGGAATGTAATGATTTATGCCAGCTTTGAAGATCTCTTTGGTTATACTTGCTATAGGAAATCCATTTGTTTGGTGGGATGACAAGGTTCTTTTTTCCCAATAATTTAAAAATATTTATTTGACTGGTTATTAATTCTCAATCTGTAAGAGTTTATTTGGGGGATTATTTGCAGTGAGACTACTTTGTGGCTACAGAGAGTGCTGTTCCTAGAGGCCGACAGCTTTTATGGCTCTGCAGGGATTAGGCCTACAATCACTGCAGTGTTGGTCCAGTTTATTGAGAGGTGATGGACAGAGGCTCAGGGTCCATCATTTTACTGTGTATTCAGGGAGTTGTGGTGATGGAAAAGAGCCACAGAATGTTGGGTTTGGTTTGGTTCCAAGCATGAGCCTGCTTTTCCATATGTCTTGCTGCAGGGCAGCTGTTGTTTGTTGTGTTTGCTGTTTGTTAGCTGTGTTGTTGATGGAGGCTTGACCTTTGGCTGGGAATTCCAAGCTGGAGCTGCCGTGCAGGCCTGTGAAGAGCAGCCTGAGCTGCACAAAGCAGCCCTTTGCTGTGCTGGGTGTTGCACCTGGCCATGGGCTCCTCCTCACAGCTTTAAGCCCTCCTTAGCTGAGCCTTCCAGGTGAAAGCGTTTGCCTTCTTTATTACTTTTCTTCCATAGTTAAACCCATTACTGGTAAAATTTCACAAAACAGCCCTTCTGTGCAGGGTTCTGCCCTGTACAAAGGAGCAGTGTGTGTTTTGCTGTCCGTGCTGTTTTAGCAGTTGATCTTTCATTTCTGCCTTTATAGCACGGTGTGACCTCTCGCCTGTGCTATATTGTGTCTGTCCTTGTGGGCTCCTTTCACTTTGGTGATATTTCACTTTAATTTCTTCTCAGACCATATCTGGTCTACTGCTTATTTCTAGTGGAATTCGGGTTTCTTATCTGCAGGCCAAGCACGATTCAAACTACAAATTTCATTTCTTTCAGTATTTTCTGCTAAGCTACCACATTTTGAGAATTACTTTCTGCTCTAACTTCCCATAGTTTTCATTTTTATCCTTTTGAAGGAATGATCTCAATGTTCAGACAGGTAAATTGCTAAGCATTTTCAAGCTTCAATTTAATCTATTGTAATTAACCTCATTATTTGATAAAACTGAGTTAGAAAACTAGATTCCCTCAAGTGTGGAGTATACAAACCCCATCTTTATTTATGTATGGAACAAAATTAATGGCTGTTCAGAAAACTTAAGGAATTTTGAAACTGCTTCTATAGTTCTTTAACAATGATTCTGATAGTGCTTCCTATTTCTTCTCAAGTAGTTTTTTGTTTTTCTTTTTTTTCTTATACACAGAATATTTATTTCATTATCAGATATGTGAGAGAATTGAATACTGCTTTCCTTAGGATTCTTTTGCTTAACAATTTTTGCACCTTGATATCAAAAATCATATCTCAATCTCATAATTTGTTTGTAATTTAAAATTTAAGAAAACCTGTGCAAAAGAGGTCATCTGTTGAGGCTGAAATAATCTTAAAAGTTAGTAAAATTGCACTGTAGGCATTATAAAATAATGTAAATATTGACACTTTAAGAAATCTAGTAAATCTTAGGCTTTAATAATATGTAACTACCAGTGGAGGACTTGACAGGACAGTGACTTTTCTTTTTTAATACACATGAAGAGACCTGGTGGTGAGAAAGGGTCACTGATGTGTTCTTACACAGGTATGGATGATCTCTTCACAACATGCTGAAGAGTTTAAATAGAATATATGCCATTATATGTTGAACAGGTGTTCTGTCAATTGCTTTAAAAAAAATAATTGTCCACTGAAGTCTAGAGTTAGAAATATGCAGAAACAGGTATGGGTATTTATATGTATATATTAGTACACAAACACGAAAGTACCTGCAAAGTCAATTCCATATGGAAATTGGAAAGGAAAAATTTATTTTGGCAGTCAAAAATATTGTTTCACTGAGGTTTACTTTCAGTCAAGGAAAAGCACAGGTTTGCATGTGGAGTGAAAAACCCATGCTGCTAAAAGTGAACGCTTCTTTGGTTTTATGTTTACTCACCACCTTCGGCTTCCTCTGATGGTTCCATTTTTTACTTGAATGAATCGATTGTCAGTGACCTTTCCACACTCTTTTTTTGTCTGCAGAGGCAAGTGATCTATTAGGGAACAAATATATTGCTTTGAGATTAAATTTTTGCTTGTGTAATATTCAAAATACTCCATAGGAATTGTTGCACTTAGACATTTTTGATTCTGAACCACTAAGTAAACAGCCTTAGGAGAGAAACTTACCAGTGCTCTTGTATTGGTAATTTCTTTTCTAGCTAAAACACATGAGCAGAAGAATTTACTAAATTCCACAACACTTTTTGCTTTTCACTCTGTCAATTCTTAATTTCCTCTCCTTTTTCAAGGGACAACCAAGGCTGGGAAGGTTACAAATGATAATAATGGCTTAGTTAAATCTGTATGATGCTTTATGGCAGAGTCTGCTGTGTAATCTGTTTGGTGTGTCACACACATGCACTTTAGCCAAGATATGGGATTAAATTAAAACAGATATAATATCTCAGCATGCAAATATTATGAATCCTACATGAGACATGGTTTGATTTTATAGTAATGGCATTGACTATAAGGCCTTTGAAATTATACCTATTTCTTTAGACTAAACATCTCACGTTCAAACCTGAGATGTTGCTCCTTCCAAATAGTGGTATTTTAATTGATTGGCTTAGGGGTGTCTATGAAAGTGAGATCCTACAGGGTAAAGTCAATTAAAAAAAGAAGTGTCTTCTGTTTTCTCAGTGGTCAGTGTGTTAGTGCACAAAGAAAAGTTGTTTGTACATTAATCTGACTGCAGAGCTTTGTCTGTGATATCCCAGGAGAAGATCCTGAGCATCTCAGTCCCCAGCAAGGCCACAGTGCCTGTGCAGCTCCCAGCAGGGTCTCTGGCTTCAGAACACCAGGTTAAAATCTTTGGTGTAACCCAATGCTCATCAGCCTGCAGGACTGAAACCTGCTCAGAGGCTCCAAACCCCTGAGTGCTCATTGCTTGTGGAGCCTCTGGAGATGGGGGTGCTCCTTGGATCCAGCTGAACTCCTGGGAGGTGCTCAGTGCTCTCCTTAGAGCTGCACCTGTCTGAAATGATTTTCAGGAAAGAACTTAATTTTCTGATCTGCCCAATTCCCTTCCTTTTCCACAAAAAGCCTTAGGAAGTTTTAAGGCGGTTCAGTACAGACCAAACCAAATAAGTCACTTAGAACCAATTATTTTTTCTTTGGATGTTTAGAACTTTGTATGCCTAAATATAAGCATAACACCTTTTAAAACAGTATTTCCTTCCCTCTAAGCATGTGTCTTAATGAAAATAGCCTGAGACTTTTGAAGAAAGGACTCAGGATGTTAAACACCTATGAAGCATTGATTAGATTTGTCTTGGCTGTGTGTTCAACCAGAATGCATTATTTTTTCCCCCACTAGTGACTCAGATTTGTACAAAGTGAACTATAGTTCTTTGCTTGCAGTGCCAGCTCACTTTTCATTGCATTTGTGAGACATTGTACATGAAATAATTTTTAAATATTGATTTGCTCAGAACTGATTGCTGGTTGTGCTGCAAATCATTACAGTATTCTTTATTTTTTTTTTTGTTCTGTTAAAGATTTAAGTATTCCTTTATAAGGCAGCTTACAAGAAGGAATGTTAGGCAATGATGAGCTATTCAAAACTATTCCAGAATCAATTGAATTGGTCATTGGATAACTCCACTCATCTTTCCAGCAGCAGATGCTAGTCCTGAGACCAGCAGACTCAAGGAGGAGCAAGATGTAAATGCTGGAAAGCAGACGTGATGAGGTTGTTTGGCCATTTCATTTAAATATCCTTATTAATGACAGAAGAACATTAATTTTGCAGATGAAAGAAACTTTGGGTGAAGACTATGCTCTTTGGAATCCTCACATATTCTAAATATATTCCAGTGGCTACACATGAAAAGAGTTAATTGCAATGGTCAGAGTGGGTCTAAATATTCATGGATAGGCATTTACTAATTAGCTCCTAGGCATGAGCTTAACTAAAATATGTGTTTGTGCATATGCTGTTAGCACACAGCAAATGTGATATTGAATATATTCACCTAAGACATTTAAATGAATTCCTTTTACCTCACATTTCATAATGCATGGGTACATACAAAGCTTGTTATTTGGGCTTAGCTTGTTCAGCTGCAGCAGCATGGCCACATTTCTCATCCTCAGTGTGTCAATATCAAGATTTAATGCTGTTTAATGAATGCACTTTAAACTGATACCTCTTGTTAATTTGGATTAACTTACAAGGTGTCCCTATGACAAATGTGGAGAATATGATAATATTGTGTTACTGTCCTCTAAGCTAGCAGGAGCCATTATGCCTTCACCTTACTGTTGCCTAAAAGCATCATTTGCAGGCATTATTTTCATGGCCACACAGCCTCTTGTGAACCATACAATGCACTGTTAACTGCTGTGTTTATACAGGCAAACATATTTTTGGGAGATCGATGAGTATCATGTCTCCTGAGTACCCATCTACATTTTTATGCAGGCATCATTTTCCATTTAGAACAGCATTTTTATTAGGTTAGTAATAGCTATATTTACAAAATCATTAATGTTTTGCAAGACATAAATGTGTAGGGTAAAGAGATTATGGAGAAATAACTAAATTCTTAAGTCAATTTTGCCTTTTGTTCTGAAGTTTCTAGCTTAAATTTTTTGGAGGAGACAATAGTTTGAAATTGCAGGAGTTGGCAGTAAAAGGTGAAAATTGCTTTTCCGTGTTAATAGGTACATACAACTGGTAACAAAATCATCAGTACATTTGAAAATGAGTGCTTTAAACCCTGTATAATATGTGTTAGTGCAGGGATTTTGGGGTACGTTTTCACATGCACTGATTCCATTTAAGAAGCTGTGGGAATGCTCAGATGCTCATTTATTTACCCAATTCATGGAACCTACTGAGGTACTTTAAATCACCTCATCCTGAAACCTTGCACCAGAGGCACAAGTCCTCATTAATACAGCCAGTTTCTCTCCTACAGAAAGAGGTTTAAGAAAAATTCCACAGAACTGTAGCAAAAATACTCCTCCTTCTCACAATATTCGCAGTTATTCTATTGCCATTAATGTGTTTTTCCACCTAGATGTCTGTGAAACTCCCCTTGAAAGACAAATGCTTTGAACATTCTAGGCAGTTTCTTGCTCTAAAGGAAATATTTACAGTGGAGTGAAAACCTTTTTCTTTGCTTTTTTTTCTTTTAAAGAAGCAGACTATTGTGAGAAAAGTTTACTGCTGAAGCTGATCAAAGGGACAAGACTTTTTCAGCTCTTAAGCTGGTTGAAACTCGCCAGTGCTACATGACAGTTGTTTTTTATTCTTGCTGGTCTTAATGAACTCAGTGGGCTTGTTCAGAAAAGCAAATAAACACAGAAAATGTGTGCTGAGGTCCTGACACATGGGCTCCAGAGGGTGATCCACAGTTAAACCTGTGAAGGGTGCAGCTGGGCCAGGCACAGCTCAGCACGGAGCTAGTCTGGTGTGATTTAATGAGGGCCCTGCTGAAGGCAGGGATGGGCACCAGAGCAGGGACTGGCACAGAAAATAACAGCAAGGACAGGGGGGAAAGTGAAGCAGGGGGCCTGGTTGCAAAGTATAGCCATGATTTATAAACCTGCTTTTGGCACACAAAGTATGGAAGCAAAGGAAAAGAAGACACATTGTGATTGTTTGATCTCTCTTTTCCAAAGTTCATGATCACATTGTGTAGACAGTGAGGTTTTTTAACAACAGCAATATCCCCAGCTACTTCCCTGGCCATTTTTATAAAGGCAATGCCACAATTTAAAAACTTTTCATCATTTCCTTAATCATCTTCTTCTAAGCAAAAGGAAATGCTGGCCACACTTAATTCACTCTAATAGATAAACGAGTCCTAAATGAAGATGGAGGTGTGAAATTTCCAGCTATGCTGGAAAGAAAATTAAATCATCAATAAAATATTTCCTTATAGGCATCTTTTCCATAATGACTGTGAAGCATTAGGTTTAAAATAGGTTTATTTTACATAATTGCAACAGCATTCTTCTCTGCTAAGGATGAAAAAAACCTCCAAAATGCCACTGTTCTTGGAATTTTATTTATTAATGGCCAGGACTTCAAGCCTCATGAATTTGTCAAGAAGACTAAAGAGAACCTCTAAAACTATAGCAGTGTTTTTATGCCACTGGGGAAAATCAGTATTTCTCTGATAAACCTGTCTTTCTGCTCAATGATCCATGAACGAGGAAGGATTTCCAAATAAGCCACTGGATGCTTCAAAGGAGCTTTTTGTCTCTTGTGTCAACAGGCACATCTGAAATAATGTTGCAATTTTTAATGTGACACATCATATTGAGCTACATAATGTCAGTGGCAAACCTGAAGTCAGTGTGATCTTTTACAAGGGTAGCATAAGCAATATCTTATTTTATCCTCTGGCTGACCAACAGCTTCATCTGCCCCGTTTAAAACGTAAAAGCAAAGCTCAAAGTTAAATTAGAGAGACTTTTGCAGGATTGATCTGAGATCTTAAAGTAAGGATGTTATAATACGAACCCAGGCCTCTGTACAAAATTACTTGGTAACTTTTATCTTCAGCGTGAATAATTGTGGATCTTTAATTTTGATTTTAAAAAAAATTGAATTAAAATGTGTAGCACCTGTCCAATATATATCTATATAGTATAAAATACATCCTGTATATATAACCTTTTATAACCTCATGTCTATGAGAGGACCATGGTATCTTGTAGCTGGGGCTGTTCTTATTTGTGGTGTCTGACACTGGACAATTTGGTGCTCCTGAATAAACTTTTCTAGCTATTTAATACTTCCAAAATTGTTGAAACAAAATAATAAGTCATTATCTTCAAGATCTGTACAATAAGATCCATGTTTTGATAGGTGTGTTTACTGGGTGTGATGTACCAAGCTTGTAGAAAGAGAAAAAAGAAAGAAGTTGTAACCAACACCTCTATCCCCCCTCTCTGAATGAAAACCATGAAGAGCCAGCTATGCTATTGCAATTCTCCAATCTTCCAATGTGTTTTTCTTAGCAGCAGCAGCTCTTTTGGGAAATGTAACCATGGAAATTAGAAATTACTATCCTAACAGCAATTTGAGAGTCATTTATTGAAAAGGGTGCTCTCTTTGAAGGAAAGATTGGAGGGGCAGAGGGAATAAGTTGTATGAATTCACATTAATGACCAGGGCTTGAAATACTGAAGAGCTGAACTACTATTTAATGACTGAAAATGGATTCAAATTGTATCAGTGATAATGAACCAAAGAGAAAGTGAAATGTATTAGGGTAAAAATAGTGTGAATCCCCCAGTTTTGAAAACCTTTTCTGCCTTCACAATCCTTGCTATTCATAAAAGTACTTGATGGTTCTAATTGTTTTAACATCTCATCAAGGCTTCCTATATCAATGGGAATGTTCTCTCTTCCTAGATATGATTTAATGATTTAATCACTGTGGTTTCTTACTGTGAGCCCTGCTAATAGGGATCCTACACAGATTAGGTAAATTGTATTCACTCAAGGACTGTAAATAGTGAAGCACTTAATTCTACTACTTTTTTTCCTCCTCAATTTAATTGAAATGGAACAATTTAGATAGAGCAATTAGAGAGCTCTCTGGCAGCCCAAGAATAGTTAAGATTATCTTATTTTATTATGATTGCTTTCAGATCATTAATGTAGACAGCTAGTTTGGAGCTATATCTTAGATTATGTTGATAATCAGGCCACGTAAAATGCACGTACACAGGCATGAAGTGCATTTGTCACCAATTCCACCCCGTGCCTTGTCCTGTAGCTGACATTTTCCATGAGATGGGTCACTTGAGGCAGGTTGGCTGTGTGGTGAAATAGGCAGGTTGCACCCTACCACCTTGCCTGCCTTTCCTCCTGCACCCGTTTATGATAATTCCATCTGAGTACTCGGAACACGTGCACGGTGTTGCAGCTGTCACACAGACTGTTGCCCATGAAGGCTTCCTCTGATCTTCTCCTCCTGCTAATGGGCTGTTTCACATGCCATGGAGTCACATTTAAAAGCCTTTGAGGCTAAGCTCACAAGGAAAGAGTTTGCTGTATTTTCTAAGAATTTACTGTAAGGGAAGCACGTGAGCATTGTGGTTGTGTTTATTCTCGCTTAATTTCTCTCAGGCTTGCAGGCAAATTACTTAATGCATGCAAAGGTCTGATTGCAAGCTAGAGTTTTTCTCAGTCATGTGCCTATTTAAGTATCCACTGTTGCAATAATATGTGTTGAGGTACAGTTAGAGTACATTTTATCCAGGTTTCCATCAGCTGAGTCCTCCTCTTGACCCTCCCTTATAGCCACATGTTAGGTTCTAAGGTTGTGCATCCAGGATAGCTTGTTAAAGTAGTCCAGATTATGACTGTATGCTGAAATTCACCAAGTTCATTCAGACTAATTCTCAAAATAAATTAAGGTTTTTCTCAGAAGTCTATTTCTCCAAGGCAGTTTGATCCTGACTTGTTAATCCTGCCATTGAGGCTGGCAGGAATTGGTGTGGCCAACAGAGATTATTGCCCAATTTCAGTTCCATTAACATTTTAAACTAATTTTTGAGATATGTTCTCTACAAACAAGAGAAAAGGCAGTCACATCTTGTTTAGGGAAAAGCTTTCTAACTACTTCCCTCAGTCCCACGTGTCCTCCTGCCTCCTTGGAGCAGAAGGGCAGGGCTGGAATGGACAGAGCTTTTTGTCTTGCCAGCTGGGGCTTTCTCCCTGCCCCATTCCCTGTGCCCTGGGTCATGGAGGAGCCTCTGAGCAGGATGGGACACGAGTTCCTTCCGGGAAGCTGGGATTTGAGCCCCACAAAATGCACATTGTTGTCACCCTGTTTTTTTAAGATTTTCTAAGCCTTCTGATGTTGACATTCTTGTAGTGAACTTTCTCACACACTTTCTGTAAACAACTCATTGTTTTTCATTCCTTTATGGAGGAGGAGAGAGTTGATGTACTGTTGATTTGACCTATGTCATTGCAGAGGTGTCACTGTCACCTTCCAATCCACTGTCACTTTTGTAAAACTATAAATATTGGAGTCAGAGAATAAAACTTCCCTTTTTTCCTTCACCTTGAGAGCGGTGGTGTGCTTGTGTTCTTTCGTGTCCGTCAGTGACACATTGTGGACATGTCCTGCTTTCTAGGGATAGGATGCAACCTGTTTGGGACATTACTGGTATGACTGGGGTGGAAAATTTGGGTGTCTTAAGGTTGGACAGCACCAGATCATCACACCATCTTTGGTCCATTAAATAAAAATATAAATGACTGGAGGTATTCTGACTACCAAATACTTCCCTTACAGAATTTTTATAGAATTCCGGCAGTTAGAATTGTCTTAATTCTCTATGCTTTTTAAACAGGTAATTATCTTTTTGCTAATTGTTCTCCATAGAACCTTAGAGTATGAACAAAGCAGCTGAGGATTAAAATTTTAATTTCTCCAGGTTCCCCATCTGGGAGATTTTTGGGTGGGGAGGGGAGAAGAGAGGGAACCTTCTACAAGAACCTAGGGAAATTTTGGAAACAACATTTCTTGTAAGCCTTGGTAAAAAAAATCTTTGTGTTTATACCTATCTGAAATTAATAATGATTTTATTTCTTGATCCAATCCATGCATTAATATAACTTGCATTAACTTGTAAAAGTTACACCAGCAACTAGTTTTCTGTACAAACTAATCTGAGATTTAGACTTAATATATCAATTCTCCTTGATGGTTTATAAGTAGTTGAGTCTTACAATGAAAATTACTCTGCTGCAGAGCTGTGACAGGTCTCAGTAACATCTGTGCAAGTCAGTGTGTGCCAAGCAGTGGTAGTGTATTCTAATGTTATATATTGACCACATTTACTCTGATCTGTACACTTCAGTTTGCAATTTTGCAAATGTATATTTCACAAACATAGTTGATATTTTCTGTTATTCTTGCATAAGAGTGTCCATCCTCTTTTGGCAATCTTAAAAAGATTAACTTGTATCTGTAAGGTAGGTAAATTATAGATTTAACTAGTTGCTCAGTCCTTGCAATCTAAAATTAGAAAGACCAGGACAAAGGAAGAGGTGTATTACACCAAGAATTTGGTATCTCTGTTCTTCACCTCAACATCTATTCTGTTCGGCTAGTATCAGAGAGCAGACCATTAAAATCAGCAGCCTGACAGTCACAAAGGGCTGTTTGCACTTCACAGTAAAGGTGGAAAAAAAGGGCAAAGAATCTGTATTCATCATAGCTTCAATGTGAACTAAACACTACTTGAACTGAAAATAGTATTGCATGAACCCTATAACTAAAATGAGGGCCATAGAGGACGTCTTGAGTCATCAAGAAGAAAGAAAAGGAGGATTTGAGCTGTTCATCCAGGCTTAGTCTTACCTAATAAAGACTTGTGTGAATTATCTGAGTATTTCTGAGCACCCAATCCCTCAGGGAGAGTTTGGTGCAAGCACTCATTTCTGACCTGACAATAACTTTTGCCCATGTGCTGCAGCAGGTCGTGTTTTCTGCCTTCATTCTGTTTTCGTTTCATTTTATCTGTCAGGTTCCCTGACTGCACCTTTTTCTCTTATGCCCAACGTGCTGAATGAGCAAAGTTAATGTTTTAAATTTTGATTACTGGTCAGGATCAGGTTCTCATTAAATGAACTTTTGGATTGTTAAGGGGTTTTTTTGTTCCCCTTTAGTAACATCTGCCTATAGTTCTCTGCTCCAGATTGGTTATGTCAATAAGAATACTTCTGAAAATATTCCTAAATATTTTAAAGTAGATATCTCTCCAATTCAGAGTTCTTGTAATTTATTAAAATTAAAGGCCTTTTCCCTTCAGGCTGAAACACCTCAACACTGCTCCTTCACAAGAAGGTCCCAATCCCTCAGTGTGTTCCTCCTTTCCTTCTCCAGCCTTCCAAGCACAGAAAATATGCAAGCTCATCCTTAGCAGAGCTCTTATATACCAACCATTCACAGAATAAGACCTTTTTTTGCATTCTTTTTGCTGTAGCACATTCAGGCTATATCCATGCTGAAGTGCCTTACATGAGAATTTAAATAGGTAACAGCAGGACAATCTATTTAGGTCCTTTCATGTCCATCACCGTAGCAATAATGGCAGGTAACTAGTGCTGATGACTGAAATATGACTAAAAGATGAGGGAATTTTCTTTTGAGTTATTTTTCATTGTAAAGCTGAAAGAAAGAAGGTTCTTTCCACATCAGAAAGTGAAAAATGTGATTTGGAAAGAGGTTAGGTTTAAAAATAGACATGAGACCTTAAGGAAAGGGGAGTGCTCCTTCTGTAACCTAGAAACTGAAATCCCTAAAGAAATATCCAATACAGCAACCTGAAAAGAAGGAGAATTTTAGAAATCCAGTGAAATAAGCAGAAAAAAACCCTAAAAATAAAGGAGAGAGGGAATGCAAATAAAGTGGTAATCACAGCTCTATAGCTCTTCCTCATGTGGTCCTTTGTCCATCACCTTAACAGCTGTCTCTGAGAAATGTGGGAAAGAGGATTTATAGAAGCTTAACACATGACTAAATTGCTTGTGTACCTGTATTTTGTGGTAGGAATTGTGACTGAGTGGTTCTGGGGCTTTCTATACATTGGAAAATAGGTCACGGTGCTCCCGTTCTTTATTTAGAAATGTGGCAGAGGCCACGAAATTCTTTGTTAGCAGTGTACAAATCAGTGCTGCCAGTGATGCCAAAGGGAGCTCGGTGTGTGCAGCTTGTCAGTGAAATCTGGCTGGAGTTTGTGGCACTTGCCAGGAGGTGCAGCAGGGTAACAGAGTGAGGAAAGCCTCCTGTCCCTTGCACAGCACGTGGGGTGGCCAGCTCAAAGCTGCAGTCTGTGCACTGCTGCTGAGGAAATGAAGGCTGTTGACAGAAGATGCTAAGCAACTGTTTAGAGGACTGAACACTTTTTATTTTTTTTGCCTTTTTTTGTTTTTTTGTTTTTTTTTTTTTTTTTTGCATCAACCTTTTCAAAAAAGTAAACTGAGCAGAGGAAATGTAGAGGAGGAGAAAACCAAAGAGCCTTTCAGTCTTGATGAAGGAAAGAACAAAAACCAGAATCCTTAACTGCTCTTAAATCTGGTGAGCCTGATGAGTTTTGAATTTTGTCTGTGGATACTTGAGGTCTGCAGTTGTCATTTTTGAGGACATGTGGAGGACTGGCAAGGGATCAGGAAAATGAAAGATATATCTGTGATGCCTGCCTCTGACTAGGAAAAGGAGGCTGGAGTGGTTGTGTGCTGCTCAGTTTAATTTCAGACTGCACGCTTCAGGAAAAGCCTGGATTCTTGGATTAAAGGCAAACCTGAAGGGAGAGACCTACCTTGTAAAGACACAAAGGACTTAGGAGAGATTTGTTTCAAGCCTCTTCTTTCAAGTTTTCTCCGTCTCAAGGGTTACGTTGTTCCAGGCAATAATGGTAACAACAAAACCCCCTTAGAGTAGAAATTGGAAATAATTTTCCAGATGGCAAGTTCTCTTTAATGAAAAGCAATATAGCCTGACCTGAAGACTCTAATTTTGGCTTGGGGCCACTTCACACCAACACTAAAGGTCTTTACAGGCAGGAAGAATAAGTGTCTTTCTGGAGCAATATAAATACATTTAATCCTGTGCTGGGGCAGGGGAAGAGCCAACAAGAATTCTTGATGTTCTTTCAGTGACTTTCTTTGCAGTGGTGCTGTGCTAAAGTGGACCTTGTGTTCCATCAAAAACAAATAGATTTACTATGAATTTCAGACATTGCACCCTTACAGTAAGTTGAATAACAACTCACAGGCAAAGGATGAATTGTTCATATCTGCCAGCAAATAATGTAATGGTAAATAGATTGAAATTACTGGGAAATGCATGGGTTGTCATTAGATCAGTGTCACAAAATGTGTGTTCATGTGCTGAATATGCAATTTCATAATGAAATGCTGTAAGTAACTCTGCTGTGTTGCTGAAACAAGAATCTATTGCGTGTCTTTATTTACAGGTAAGCATTATTCCTGCTGACTTGCATTCAGCAACCAAATAACAGGAAGGAGGTAACAGCTGAAACTGTATGGACAGCCTTTAATAGGAAGTGAAGAAATTGCTAAGACCAAAAATTTAGCTTGCAATATCAGGCCTCATTGTTATCAATAAGACTTTTGTTAAGCCTCATAATGTGAGTTATTTTTTCTGTGCTAGTCCAATACATGCAGTAACTTTGAAAGTAAAATGAAATACAGTCTTTCATTTTTTCTTTATATTTCCTGTGAATTTCTTTATAATTCCTGTAAGTATCCAGTAGTCATGTTTTCAATCTGTCAGTGTTCAGAAAACAGCTCCCAAGCCAGGCAATAATTCACGTCATTCCTTCCATACCTAGGATAATCTGTAAATGTATATAGATGTATAATACGAATACATATAACTATTTCTAAAGATTCTCTCAAAGTTTTGATTTTTGTGTACTTGATGATCAAGACGTTCTTCATAGCAGATGTTGAGGTATCTTTTGACTCCATTCAGAAAATAGATCTTGGTTGTGCTCACTGAAATCAGCACTCTGATTTGAAGACTATTGTGATATTGGCTTGGTTTTCACAATGAGAAATTTCTGAAGATTTAATTGTGACTAAAAGGGTTTTTTGTTTGTTCTTCTAGAAATATATTCTTTAGTGTCTCCTTTCCATAATAAGTTATTTAAGTTCTGTAACAATTAACAGTTGGGAAACTGCTTGGATTTATAGCTTAAGGCACTGAGTAAAGGAAGATGATGATGCAGTTGAGTTTTAGACATTCATCTTTTATTCCCTTATATGTTCATCCCTCCTTCCATGAAAATATCCTCCCTCAAAGTTTCTGCATTAAACCCATAACCACAACAAAAATCATGTTCTCTATTACCATAACTTTGCCTACAAACCTCAATATATATTTCGTATTCAGCACAATTTCTAAATTGTTCAACTTCCTTTTTCTGCATTTAGCTTTTTATTGTCAGTTCAAACTTACAAAGTGAGGTGATATTGCTGTATAATTTTTCCTAGCGAGGTGGGCTCTAGGTATTTATTGTAGCAAGCTACAAAGGTTTCTATTCTCACTGGTTTTTGCTGGACTTCTTTGTTTAGCTTTGTTTCCACCAAGAAATATTCTATGAGATAAAAATCAAGGAATTAAAATTGTGCTGTTCACGTGAGATAATTGCACAACTCTATGCTACAGGAATAGAGCAACTCCTTAGGTCCAGATACCTCTGGTAAATGATAAGAAAAACTTTGGACTATGCCAAATTTCACAGTCTGAAAAGTGCATTAAAAAAGGCACTAAAATAAGCCAAAACCCCTCAACCTCCCCTGTCCACCCCTGCCCCCAAAATACCCCAAAAGCATTCTGATCTTTTATCAGAGTTGTAGTTGCCGGAACTTGCAGGTTGGTTATCCTGCATTTCCACAAAACACAACTGCAGGGCACAAAAATAAATAGCAAGATTAAAAGAAGTACATCTTGCCAGCACTTCTTCCTGAAATTCAGCTCACTTTCATTTGCTTTCCTTGTGGGGTAAGTGCAGAACCCTTGTCAAACACACCCCACCTCTGCAGGTCAATGGAAATATAGAAATAAATGCAGGCAAATGGGAGATGCTGATTTTTACATCAAGGTAGCAGAAGTCTGGATTCAGGTTCTGTTTAAATGACGTTTATCCAATAATGAAGAGCAGGCAGAATGATGAATGTGCTTCAGTGTGTCTGTGCTGAAATAGGTTTATAAACAAGCACCTGCCATAAATCACAAAACCAGCTTTGTCAAAAGTAACTAGGGACCAGATGCATCTTTATAATTACCTGTGACACCCATTGTCCTGCTTTCATATCCTCTGTTCCTCACTTAGATAATCTGCTTTATTTTGCTTGTGGTTTCAGTGATTTGCATTCTCTTTTGAAATGTGGGCTTATGTCTGGGGAGCTTCTCATGGAAGTCTCTGCCAGTTGCATCAGGGGCAGTAAAACGTGCAATGTTCAGTGGCTAAATGCTACAAATCACTTATTCCAGAGAGAAGGCAAAACTAGTCACTAGTACTTCCACAAGAACTTTGCCATGTTTTCCCAGTTTAAGTATTTTTGTTTTCTTGGTTTCTGGAGTTTGATCTTCAGGTGGGGGAAACTTCATAATTGTTTTCCTTGGCTACATCTCACATTCAGGGTTATGCTGATGGTCTCAACTCATAAAAGTATTTTTCATCTGCAAAACTGTAGAACTCATGAAGGTTTTTGGTCCTAATTTCAGTTTGAATTAATCTTGCAATTTGAGAGTAACTGGCTGTTTATGGTTCCAGATAAATGGTTATTTCTGGTTTAATTTAAAGGGGGCTAGGATAGGAGTTCTGTCTCCTTCTTTACTAATTTTTCTACCTTATTTTATTATCAGGCATTTAGAAACAGCATTAATGCAAACAAAGTTAGGCTTAAAGCAGGCATCATGCAGGAATAGAGATTAAAAGAAAAGGAAATATAAAAGCTTGGAGGTAAAAGCTGATTGAATTTGACTTGTAAAAATGTTTTTGTATTTCCTACTGTGGCTACTATGCTTAGCTGATGCACAATCACAGTAATGTGTTCCTTCATATTGGTTTACAAAAGAGCTTTGCAATAATCATGGAATAGAAAGTACAGAACTACACAATAAATGCCTCTGCTCTTGGGTCAGCCTATTTAATTTCCCTTTCAAATCCAATTGTTCACCTGCTGTGGTTATTAAATATAAGCACAGTCTGTATTTGAATACCCTGTCTGTGCCACTCCAGCACTCTGTACCTGTTGCTTTGCCATTACTGATGCAAGTTGCCTCCGAGGATGTTTGTAAGAATATGAATATATTATATTATGTCTTTTACTTACACTACTGCCCAGGGTTCTTTTTTCTTTCTCTTTTTATTTTTATTTTTTTTACTGCAACGATGTCCACCAGGCCATTTAATCTGATGAGTTTACATTTTAAATGTAGGATCAACCTCACAGACCTGATCACCCGTCAGATATTCAACTAGATTGTTAAATAAAGTTGAGGTATAGCATGTAGCCATTATCTATAGAAATATAGCAATATAAAAGCATGAAAATAACACTTAATAAAATGTGTGAGGAAAAGAGAGAAAAAGAAAGAATAAGGGTAGAAAGAGATCAGCACCCCTGGAGCCAATGTCAAGTGCTGATTGTTGGAATTTAGATGTATTGGTGTGTTAAAAAGCATGACACCACCTTGCAGGATCTGCTTGTTGGCCTTGTCCCTTACCTGGCTCAAAACCTGGCTTCTAGCCTCTGGTGGTGGCTACAAACACTTGAATTTTTCTGAGATAGCGTTGCCTCATTCCCCTGCCTCTGAGTGAAATCAGAGCAAGAGACACCAATGCAGAAGAGATGTGTAGAAGGCTGATATGTACTTTCTAAAATTTTTGGGACGGGCTTTGTTCTTGGTAACATCATGCTCACGTGACAAGCTTAGCAAGATGGCAAGATTTATGCAAAAAATGTTTCAAATATTTGAGTTGGAAAATTTCAGTTCATGTCTTTCAAGGTACATGCAGAAGCCAGAGACAATAATTACTCCTACAGGAAAGTTCCTCTGAATCCTGCACTACATGAGCTTTACATTAGCAGATATTTTCTGTTCAGAGTGCTCTTAGACTCCAAGAAAATGTCTCTGGGGTTCAGCATAGTTCACTATTTTCTTCATCCCATTCATCTTCATTAAATATTTCTCTATTATGAGCAGAAGGTCTGACTAAAGCCCCAGCTTTCCCCCGCTCAGTCTTCCATATTTTAAACACACAAATTGGGTTTTGTTACTGTTTGCTTTTTTATAGCTTCTATTTTACCTGTGTTTCAAAGCTTATTCTGAAGTAGGAAAGAATGCCAATTAAGGATTTTCTTCTTGATCATAAAGGAAATAAAGAGCATTTCTTTCCTAACTCAGTTGCAAGCATTCCACCAGAATTTTCAAGTAGCCTTTGAGCAACTGTCAGCCATTCACTTGTGAGCAAAGATTTCAAGTTTTTTCATGCAATTAGTTAGTCTTTAAAAGGCCACAGCATTCACTGAGGCTCAAGGCTGAGCTCTGGCATGGAAGTCTCTGCACATAAAATTCTCTTTTTTCCTAAGCATATCTGCAAACAGTCCACCTTAGAGAGGAGGAGTCAATTAAATTAGAGAGGAGACACAACAATAAATATGCTACTTCAAGGGGAGTAGTCAATGCTGTGAATTAGGGACTCAAATAAACACCTGAATAATGCACTTAGTTTTAAAACACAGCCTCAGTTTTATGGCAATGTTCCTGAGCCATACATAGAACACACAGACACTCACAAACATTTGTTTTGGTATCAAATTTTCATCCCTGTCTAAATATGCACCTGATTCAGCTCCTTAATGAGGAAAGGTGTTCTTCCCTGAATGTAGATTGCTGTGTAAAGTTTTGTTTCTAGTCTTGTCTCATTGAAACTTAATTTTTCAATTATTTGAGCAACAGAACTCAATGCTGGTAGCACTCTAAATGACTGCCATTTAGCAGATACCTGCTAATATGCCAGTCCAGCATTTATGTGTTTCTTTTAAACTCTTCTTTAAAATTCAAGATCCTTGTTTAGTAATGATATGTGCAGCAACATCTGCTACCTAATTTTCCCATGAAAAATAAATTCTGAGACAAATGCAGCAAAATCTGAAGAAGATTTTTGTGGCTGGTAAATTCCTGGCCTTTGGCGCTCTGGCAAAATACTGTCCCTAGTCATAAGCAAATAGGATCATAAGTTGCAGCAGAAGCATTCTAGGAAGGAAAGGCAAAATTATTGTTTACTCAGTGTGTGAAAGTTGTATTTAGACATGAAAGCAATAGATAGCTAAGGTTTCAAGTCTGTGCTCTACATCATTATCTTTTTAAAAGATACCTATTTTTTGTAATATTTTTACATTTTAGGACAAATTTTCATTAATATATCTCTACCTAAAACCAGTTTATATATTTGGTCCTGTATTACTTGTTTCATAAATTAAGGTTTATCTGTCCTTCTTCTCTGGATCTTTAAGAGCACTATATTACCTTTCTGATAATCATCAGAACTCTGCGGTTCATAATAAATTTTTCTCCTTGAAGAATTTCTTAATTAAGCCATTTAATTATCTTACATAACAGAGAGAGAATTTGGTATTGGTTTCCAGGCTGGTGTATCTTTCAGTCATAGTCTAGGTATGAATTCCCTATCCTCTGTGTTCTCTTTAAGAGCCAGGTACATTCATACAAACATGCCATCCCCATGGCATGATGCATAAATAACACTTTTCTCTGGCTTTCAAGGAATTTAAGGCATTTTATTTTCATAAATTGCAGATTTATAGAGGTGATTATAATAAGGGGAACAAAAACAACATGAGAAGACTCTGGGTTTTATTATGTCAAATAAATGAATGAGAGGATTTATGTGATTAATTCCTGTTATCACTAATGGCCATTTTAATTTTTATATGCTTCAAAGAGATAAAATGCAAATTTGCAACTGAGGTATCTGTGATCTCCTAGTGAGCTACCTATATGCAAATTGCTAAATGATTTTTAATTGGTGCACCTCATCATTCAGTTATTTTAACAAGTCTGGTAGCTAATTTTCCTACCGTCCTGCTGCTGCTGTTTATCTCTCCCTTCAGTAAGGAGCAGTTCATTGACACCAGCATCCTGAATCCTATTTACCATAAATAGCTGCAAATCAAGATTAATTCCCCTGGTAACCTGCAATTTAATTTTACTGTTTGACTATGAATGCATTCATTATGCATCTGTGAAGAACCTAATTCTGATTAGAAACTCTTCATTGCACTTTGTCTGTACCATGCTCAGAACTGAGATCATTTAACTGTTTTGTGGAGATCATGTTATAGTGAATAACAATAATGACAAAAGATGCTGTAAATTCAGCACAATCTTTTTAAACCGTGAAAGATCAAAGCAAAAATCCTCAGATTGCAAGACAATTACATATATTGTAACCAAGCACTGTCTAGATTGATATTTACTTATTTTCTACAATTAGCAGTAGACACCCAAGAAGAAATCACAGTAGGCATCAAAAAGACAAAGCACATTGTTCTTAATTTCAAGTTGCCGCAAATTATTACAACTTCAGTCCCAGTCCTCCAGTTACAGGACAGAAGAGAGCATGCTCTCTCTGCAGAAAGGACTTTGTGTAGTTTGAGTGGCAAAGTCTCATGAGCTTGGCCTTGGTTTGGGTTATGAATCCATGTCAGTACCTAGGGAGGTACCAAGGCAGCATTCCCAAAAATCACAATTTACACGTGGGAATGGAGAGGTTCTGAGTTTTCTATTCAACTTTTCAGCTCCTGTTAGGAAGGTTTGCTAAGCAACGAAGAGAAACGCCTCCCAAATGTGACTTTACATTGGGGTATGGGCAAACCAAAATAACAGAGTTCCCTACATTCCTCTGTAGCTTTATGAAGGGCTTTATAAAGATTTTGGTTTCTTTATGTGATTTTTGCTTCAGAAATGAGGCTTCAATTCCTGTCAGGACAGAGGGGCTTAGTTTTGTTCATCATTAACAAACAAAGCAGGATAACAACTACGAATTATTAAGATTGATGGTAGAACATTTCCAAGCTGTAAACGTATAAGTTCTTTGCCTTTACAACTTTTATTCATATTGAAACACGAAAGCATTTTACTGGGTTTTTGTTTTTTTTTTTTATGTCTCAGTTTCTTCTTCTAAAGGCCTTGAAGGCTCCATGGTCTAAAAGCCTAGGATCAGAATTTCAAGGCCATAATGAGCCATCACCTATGGTCAAACTTGACCTAATTCAGCTACTAGCTCCCTTGAGCAACTCTGTTCATAGTCAGAAAAAAAGTGTAGTTCCTCTTTTTTAAAAGAGCCTTTCCTGAATAAATATAATATAGTATTAAAAGTAATAGAAACTTGAGAAAATTACCTAGATAACAAAATTATTTTCCTTCCCCCCCCTTTAAATATTTAACCATGATGATGTTTCTATTGTATTTATTATATGTTACAGTTTTCGAACTAAAAAAACAACCCTAACAAACGAATTCAAGCAACCAAAACAAATCCCAGCCCTGAACTGAAATAAATAAGGTAATCTATAACTCAGGCTTCTGTCTGCAAAGGAGACAAGATAACATTACAAGTTTTATATGCAGATCACCTGAGGACAAAGTATATAATTAAGAAATATGAAAATTCACTGAGGTCTTATTTTTATCAATTTATATATTTTCATATTAATGGTTGTAGAGTTCAAAATCTAAAACAACTATGTAGTATTTAGATTATATTGGTTCTGCCCTTTAAACCTTTCTTCATTCTTTCCAGAGCATTGTTAAGCAATTAAAGTTTTTGTGTTCTGTTCCAATTGGAAATTAAAATGAGAGCCTGGGCTGCAGAAGGCACAATATTGTTACAGTATGGTTATATTTATTTAATCTTTCTTTCATTTCTTAAGGGAGTCATTATGACAGGAAGAATTACCTGTTAGCTGTCACTTCCTCAGGGATAAAAATGCAGACATCTTTATTAGAGTGCCTGCTCCCCAGGGAACTTGAGCATCACAAGGCAGGTTCAGAGAGGGTGGCAGCACTTTGTGCCTTGGCTCTGTGTCAGGGGGGCTTGGTGGGCTCAGAATCCAGGAGCTGTGGATAAATGAACAGCAGAGCTCCAGGCTGCAGAGATGATGGGATTACAGGAAAAGGAGATACAGCAGGGGCACCCTTTGGCCACCACTGGGGCACAGGAAAAGAGCAGAATTGTTTACTAAGAAACCATAATTGAATTCATTAGGGATGACTCCCCTCTACTGAGTCAGGTTTTTTTGCAAGGCCTCTGCCCCTGGAGGTCATAAATCAAAAGGAGTAGACCTAAAATTGAGCCTAACTAGAGGAGATTGTGAAAGTGATGGATGGCACAGCTCCTTAGCATCCTGCCTTTGGCCTGGGACTTTCACATCTTCCTCTGCCTTTTTCTTTTTTTTTTTTTTTTTTTTTTTTTGATAAGAAGTCTTAAAAATAAAGACTTTGTAGAATTGTGTTTGTTATAAAACTGTTTTGCATGAAATCAAAGCCCATTGTTCCAGATTCATGCCCAGGATGAGTGTTGGAGCCACTCTACCAGGTCAGTCACTGTCCATTGAGCTGCAGAAATGCAGACACACATGCATCCATCCACACCACTTGCCAGAGTTGTGTTCTCTTGCTGGCAATGGTAATCTGGGGCTAGATTAGATAAGCAGGTAGTCAAGAAATCACAACTGAATACAAACATAGATGATACTCATCTCTGTTCTATTGGTTCTGCTGCACATTTTGCAGATATTTTTCTTTCTGTGAATGCATAGAGGACAGGCAAAGGTGAATGAATTTGAGAAGCTCTAATTTTAAACTATGACATCACATTTTTCTTATTGCTTCAGCTTTAAAACTTTAGACATGCTGTTAAAATTCAAGTAACACCATTTTCATTATTATTAGCATTGCTAGTATTTTTATGATGACAGTAGCAACCAAAGCATCATTAGGCTGGGCCTACTTCTCAAAAGAGAAAGTAGTCCAATTCAAACCTAATATAAAGGGAGGAAAATTCATTTCTGGAAAATAATCACCAATTATTCCTGTCATATAACCTATCTTGTTTTAGACCTCTTCTGATCCTTTTTGAAGCCTGAGCCATGGTTAGAAAATGTATTTCATGAGCTATCCCTGGAAGTGTTCAAGGCCAGGTTGGACAGGGCTCTGGGCACCCTGGTCTGGTGGAAAGTGACCCTGCCATGGCAGGGGTTTGGGACTGGATGATCTTTAAAGTCCCTTCCAACCCTGGCTGAAATTGTCTCACTTCACACCAGTACTGCTGCAATTGCTGTGAGAGTGGACAAACAAGGATGTAAGGATCTCTGCTCCAAGTAATTATTGTGTATAGCCAATAAGGAACTAAAAATAACAGAGTTTTGTGGAGAAGTAATGCAAAGGAGAGGCAAGCACAAGTTTAAGAAAGAATTGAACTAAATACGTACAAAATGGTTTTTGTGGTATTAACCCAGCACTGAGCTCAGAAGCCTTCAATCAAATTAAAGAATTGCCTTAAATTGGTTTAACCTAAGACTTAGATTAATATCAAACTGACACTGCAGCTGATCCAGGCAAAACACTCCTAGCACAGATTATTTTAGCAAAGCTGTGCTTTACAGTGTAGAATTAATTCCATCTGTTCCCTTCAAACTTCCAAGAAGTAAAATGAGCAGGAAATGTAGCCACAGGGTTTTTCTGCCCCCAGAATGATGTCACTGAGAGAGCACACCCTCTTGTAGCTCTGACTTGGAGATCCAGACTAACAGAAGTTTGTATTGCAGATGTCAGCTGAGAGCTCTCCAGTAATTCTACCACTGAAATTCTCAGGAATTGTTAATTCTTTCTCAAGAAAATGTTTTAAAGTAGCTTCAAAGGAATACGTAATTTGTAGCATTCAAATAGAAAACACTTCTTTTTGAGAGTATACAAGAGCTTTCCACTAAGTTTTCTTCCTTTTGATTCTGCAAATCAGTCTTCTCTTCTTTGTCTTTGTAAGAGACCTTCCCAGGTTGCAGGGAAACCATGCTGCCCATAATTTGCCCAATGGGACCACTATAAATAATAAATTGTTACACCAAGCCCATCTTAGAGATCTCATAACAAGCTTTTCCACAGTGTTAAAGCCTCTGGATACACTTTTTTCTGCTTAAAGCAGAACTTTAAGAAGCTGTTCCTTGTTCTCTGTGCTAGGGGCTGCATGGAGAAAATGAGAGAAAAATATTCCTGAGATGTTATGCTACAGAGGAATGTAGGGAACTCTGTTATTTTGGTTTGCCTATTCCCCAATACACAGAAAATTAATATTCATAGATATTTTTGGGGACAGAATTAACAATGTTTTGAAGCAGAAGAAGCTCAGTGCATGCCAGTGTGTTTTGCTCTGCAGCAAAGCTCAAGTTTTTGGGAAATAGAAACTATTGGATGTGAAGGAACTACCTGATAGAAATGGCAACACAATCTTACTCTTTCTCTCATTGTTTCTTGTTTTCTTGAAGTTTCTTTTGTTCCAACTTTCATAATTACTAAGGCCCAGCAGTAGGAATGAAAAGTTTTTATATTTCTGTTGTACCCCCTTCACAGACTTTAGCACTGTAGAAAACTTCAGTGTATACTTTTATGGATTTGGAATACATGTACAGATTTGGTCCTTCCAAAGTACAGTAATTAAAGCAATATATTCTCCTCAGGATAATATCTACTCTACTCAAAGCACAGAGAAATTAATCTGGTTTTGTGCTTGTAAGTAAGCACATACATGTGTTAAAATGAACAGTAACATACTCCTAACCACAACAGATACAGATTGCAATACATGTGCTTTTTTTTTTATTAGTCTGTTTTAATTGCTTGAAGCCATACAGAACACAGTTTCAATTACTAATGCCACCTCTTATTCTTTTTTTCTGCCCATTAATTATGACTAGAAAACTTTATTTTTTAATTGCCTAACTTGCCCTGTTTACCATGTAACTAAACACAAGCTCATACAGGAAAACCATTTTAAGTAATGCATTTTGGAAATGTCTGCAAGTGACCTAAAATTAGTTTCCAAATGTAAAAGTATTTAGCTTCAACCTGTCTATAAAAGACCAGGAACAAGTGCCTGCTTTTAAAGGTTTTCTAATGACATACTTTCCTTTTTCCAGTAAGGTACTATAAGATTAAATTAATACTTAGAATCTCAGGACTGTGAATAACATGCTTTTAAGTAGAATGAGGGAACAGTTATTTGGCTTTTTTCAGCTCGAAAATGGTGAATACTTAAAGGTTTATAAAACAGATGTTAGACTGGTGGCTAGAATTTACTTGGTGTATAAGAAATGCTCATTACAGTTTAAGGTGAATGACATCTTCTACCTTGATCTCTCATACAAGATCATTGGTACAAATACATTCTGGGGAAGAAAATATGTTGGTGCCTTGCTAGACTTGGTTTGAACCAGAGAAATTTCTGTAAATGCTTAAAACCAAACTGTGGCCAGAATAAAATTTTCATTCCTTCAAACCTCTGGAATTAAATAGTCTGTTGTGAAGGAAAGACTTAAAGCACTTTCTCCTTTAGCCCTTCTGTTTTAAATTTGATTCTGTAGTTTCTGTTGGTTATCTTGGTAGTCCAAATAAGCACTCAGATGAAAAAGGCAATGATAGCAGCAGTACCTAATACATAACAGGTAACATACATAATAGAATAATTAGGGATTAGCAAACAATCCCTTAATATTTGCAGCCTAATCCTGTAAGAGCCTGCCAAACTCACACTTCATCTCCATTTTCCTGATATCACTCAATTTTTACCCTTAGGCCTTCATCTCCATTCATTTCCCATAATTCTCCTCCATTAAGTAGATCACCCTGAAACAGCCATTCCATTTGTCAGGCTCTGTTCTGGTTCCAGGGTAATGTTTCTTGTGCCCTTCTGCCTTCTGTGTCTCCAGTGAAGTTTATCATTCTGTGTTTCACACTGCTCCAGAATGCGATCTGTGAGTAAACAGTAAAATGTAACTGGTTCTGAGCACTAAATTAGACTGCTTGCTTCATTGTCCTTTCTGGATTAGGTTGGGAAGTTTATTCATCCCAGCCAGAATTTTGCTTACAGAACAATCTCATTTGTCTTTTGTAACATCCTCCATATTGTTTTTATTTTTAACTGAAATGTGAAGGATTAGACCTGAGGGAACTAAGCACTGTATTGTTTAATGTAAAACTTTGAGGGTCCCCAATAAAATTTAATCCAAGAATCCTAGAACTCTGGGAACATTGGGATTACATTTTATTTTGAGAACAAAGCTGGGAAGAACACTGGGGAAGTGGGAAGTTGCTGTTTTTCCCTTCTGAAATGTGGCCAGAGGAAGCACTGCTGCTGCTGAGCTTTTGTACAATAAATTACTGGCTGAGCACTTCCCCAGGATGCAGAATTTAATTACCACTTGTCTTTGGGAAGAATCACCCTCAATTCTTCACCTGTAGCAGGACTTTGTAAAGTGCAGCTAATTCCAAGCTTTAGGGAAAAGAGCTGTGTTCTCTGGGAGTTCTGGACTCCCAGGGAAAGTTCTCAGACAGCCACAATTCATTGTCTGGTGATCTGTGAGCAAGAGATAGTCCCAGGTTCTGCTCCCTCCTTGCTTTGGACACACATAGTCACTGGATAAAATATATAAATGACATCTCGGGCTATAGGTACCCTGTTTCTGTCATATTTTCTGAAAAATCCTCTTTGCCCAGGATTTTCTCCTGGGAAACTGAGAATCCTCAGCTTCTCCTGCGTTTGCTGCTCTGCAATGTGGTCTGGAGATTGTTTATTCAAACATGTGAATTGTTTTAACTTAATGGCCAATCACAGCCAGCTGTGTTGAGGCTCTGAGGAGACACGAATTTTTATTATTTGTTGTTGTTAAGCCTTCTGTCTGTGTCCTTTCTCTTTTTTAGTGTGGTTTTAGTATAGTATACCATAATATCATATCAATCATATCATCTCATATATCTCATATTGTATCATGTCATATATCTCTTACCATCTCATATCCCCTATCTCATATCCTATCTCATATCTCATACCATATTGTATTTCATACCACATAATATCTCAATCATATATCATAATCAGTCTTCTGAGAACATGGAGTCAGATTCTCATCTCTCCCCTTGTCCTGGGGACCCTCACAAACTCAACAGTACCCATAGAGCGAGTTTCCAAATCTCTGATCCTCACTACCCTTTGGAAGCTGCCTGGTTTTATTTAGGATATGCATACTGGTCCTTTATGGAAGACAAATAAGTTTTGACTTTTTTGTTGCCATTTAATTTGTCCTTTAGCCAGCTGCTGAGGAAGGATGTGCAGCTAATAAACACTGAGGTGGAACTATCTCTTCCAAAGCAGCTCCCTGGGCTCCTTTGGGCTGGGAGACCGAGGAGCAGCCTGCTATGACAGCAATGAATTTGCACTATTCTGCTTCACTGATCCACCCTTTGTAGAACACTTCTCTAGGGCTCTCTTAAAAGCCATCACACATGTTCCTGCATCTCCATTACATCCTGAATGATATGCTGCAAATCAGCCCTGCTGCAGCATATCCCATTAAAGAAATAATTCAAAACGTGGAGACTTAAATGAGAATTCTTAGTCTGAGTTTCTGGGAAGGCTCTGACACACCTGAAATGTATCATTCAATTATAATTACTTTATTAGCCACGTTAGATTTCATTAGAATTAGTTCTAGAAAAGAAAAGGGAGAAAAATTATTTGTTAAAATTATCCTTTTTCTTTTCCTGGAGAATGAAGGGAGAGATTTCCATGGGTAGATTTTTTTTTTTTTCCTATATTTGATTTTTCATACACCTACAGTGACACTATAGGAGTTATTCAATGCAATTACTTGGGGACAGGAAAAAATGTACATTCTCCAACTGTGCCTGCATTAGCAATAAGAACTCCCAGGAATGTAAACATAACGTTAACTACTGTGAATTCATAGATAATTTATTATAAATCAGAACTAATCTCACATTCCTGGCGTGCCAGTGGCCTTGGGAGTTTTTTCAAAATCCTGCTAGCTGCTGAGAGGTCAGCTCACCAGGAAAGCAGTCAGAGCCAGCATTATTCTGAGAGCAGGTTTCCTTACTCAGCTCCCCTTCAAAGAGAGGGGAGTGCAGAGGCAGAGCCCTGCTGGGGAGTGAGGTGCTGGCTGTGTGGCTGGGTCCCCACTTAGAGGGGACAGCTGTCCCCCAGCACCCATGAGAAATACAGAATTTGATCTCAAGGTAAGCTGAGGGGCAGGGGCATTTCCCAGCTCCTGAGCTGAAGCTGGTGACACACATGGCATACCATCAGATATTTACCAGGGCATTTTAAATCCCTCCCTGAGGCAGGATACAGATGCACAATTGATGTTCCACAAGGGCAGAGCACAAGGAGAGCAGTCCCACAGATGGTGATGGGCTTTAAGGCAGGTTTCACTCTCCTCAGCTCCAGTTACGTTTGCTAGGGCTGCATTTCATGAACAAGCTGTTGCTTCTTTTACCCCAACTGCTGGTGCTGCTGTTTTGTAGCCAGGTTTTGACAGTGTCAGGTCAGAATATCCTGGGAAAACGGCATGTTTAAGTATGACTGGTGTAAGTGATACTTTAAGCACTTTTAAGCACTGTTGTACAAAATACATAATTTACACTCGTTGTGCTCTCACTTTTCTATTCTATTATGCAAAAGTATAAAATGCTAAAGGACTAATGTCACTGCTTTGGTTTTACAACAGTGAAAGACATTAATCCTGAAGCAGCGATGAATGGTGCAGTCAGTTCAGTTCATTTTAATTCACACCAGTTTAAGTAGGATGGGAATTTGGAATATATTTTATAGTGGTTGGTACACTAATTGCAAGAAGCTAGTGGTTTACAGGTGTATTTATTCAGATGAACACAGAATACTGATTGCTGTAATACAGATCATGGTCTAATCCTGGCCAAAATAATGTTCTGATGTGATATTAAAACATGAAGAGGTATTAAGGATGTTTATTGTTTCCAAAGGACAAAATGGCATCTTATACCAACCCATCGGTAAGGGAATATCTTAAAAAATGTGAAGGGCTAGAAAAAGACTAGCACTGGGCATGCATGAGAAACATTATCCATTTTATAGGGAATGAGACCTTTGTTACTTATTTACCAAAACAGTCGGAAGTAATTAAAATGCAGATCAAAACTGGAAGCCAGGTGTGAAGTGACAGATATTTGTGAATGGTATAACTGCACTTAAGTCTGTCATCATTGCAGTCACAAGGGCTGACAGGGAACATTTAGAAATGTTTCAGAACCATTAAAGGTTTAAAAAAATATATTTAAAAATCTCTTTCCTACCAAAATACTGGCAACAAAGCACAAAATAATAACTAAACCAGTAACTTCACAGAAAACATCATAATATTGCTCCAGCAAAAGTATTCTTGTCTAGGAGGTTACTGACTTTTTTGTCAGCTGGTTCAGAGAGGTTAAATGTGACCAAGTGCTTATAAATGTGTGTATGTGGGGGTGCTGTCGTTTGTTTTGCTGGGTGATTTTTTTGATTGATATTTTTGTTTGCTGGGAAATTTTGTCAGTGGTAGTTATGACCATATTGAAACTTTGTGAACTCAGAGTTAAGAAAGCCCAAAGGTTGGGCTGGGTTTTAGGTTTAGTGAGCTATGTGTTACAAGGAAAGCTATTTCTGGCATGATGTCTTGGACTTGTAAATATGTTCTTGTAAAAAATAGGGCTGCTGTTCCTGTTATCATTTTTCTTTGTGCAATCTGGCCACGTAAATCTCCTTGAACAGAATGCTTTAGTGGATTGGATCCCAGAGCACAAAAGGCACAAAGGGAACAGCAATAATCCCAGTGACACCTCACAGCAGTACCAGAAACACTTCTATCAGCAGCAACAGGCTGAGTTGGGGAAAAATGAGATGTTATTAGTGAAATTGAGAGGATATATCATCAAAGCCATCTTTTATTCCTCTCAGCCACATCACTGCAAGAAGAGGACGTATTTTTCATGCTCTAATAAAACTGGATTCACATCCTGGAGAGGGGATAAGGGGAGGATCCTCTTATAATGGAAAACCAAAATGCATCAGTTAAACATTGTGAAGTATTAAAAATAGTTAATGGTGCAGATTACAGTTCTTCTGAATTTCCTCATCCAGCTAAGATAGCTGCTTTCTTGTGCCCTTGAGAAACCTTGCAGCTTCCCAGAGCACAGCATTCTCTTTAAGAGGAGAGGATCACAGCTGAAGTAGTGAGCAAAGCTCTGGTTACACATAGCAGCAGCACACTACTACTACTGCCATGGGGCCTTCCAGACCCATTCCACTTCAGACTGGGGCCAGGCTTTCCAAATTTTATCATAAGACCTCTCCTTTTCCCTTTTTTCTCCTTCTGTGGTGGCTTCAGTCAGCGGAAACTAAAGCATTCTGAACAGTCTTGAAAATTCCATGCTAAACAACTGTTTGCTTCTGGAGGAGGCCAGCTAATAGGCTCTGGCTACTACAGGATGATAATAATTAAAAATTAGAGTTATCTATTGTCAATGCTGTGCCTTTTTATTGCCTTTCAGCAGGACTTCCTGCCTTAGAGGTTTTTATTGTGGCATTCCATAAAGTATCTATGAAAAGTGGAAACTGATACAGACACAGGGAAAGTAATTTAATAAAGTGATTGAGAAGAGTAAATTTAAAACTGGGAATAGAAATGCCCTAGTTCTGTCTTCTGAAGAAAAAAATTCATTAAATTACATTAGTTCTTAAAAATTTCTTAAAATTTTTATGAAGAAATCTTTCCTTGCATGAAATAAATTGCTAAAGCTTCCAGTAGTTTAAAGAAACCAACAAGACCTGAGCAAAACGTTGGGGAATTCCCTTATTAATCCTGTGTTTCTGTTTCTCTCTTTGGTTCAGCTCTTGTTTTCACTCTGCTTTTCTGCTGAGTGACAAGAACATAAGGGCAAAGAAGCAACATGCCGTGCAGGTCTATATCTTTATTATTCAGTGCAGTGCAAGAGTACTCTGCTGCTTAGCTAAAGAATTGCAAATTTCTGTGTTCTCCAACTTTTCCATCTTGTTCTCAGAATAAGAAATAGGGGCATCCTCTTCCTTGAAGTCATTAATCCAAGTTGAAATTATTAGCAACACCATCCTGCTATTATTGAAAATAAGGTGGAGAGTTTCAGGAAATCAATGATGCAATCCTCCCCAAATTAATTTCAGCAATGAGAATACTGGCAGATTTAACTTGTGATTTTAAATTTCCTCTGATTAAAATTTCTATCTCTTCTGCTACTGAGATAAGAGAAAGCACTTTTCTAAAATGCTGTCTATACTTTTATTTCTTGCCTGATGTGTTAGGAAGATTATTCCACTTTTTCTTAGCAGCAGTTTATATATATAATTATGGGGTTTTTTTCCCCCATAAGTACAAATTTCTAGGCTGCTGATCACTTCTCATGACTCTCTTCTGAACTTGCATTTTGATCCATGTCTCTAAATTGGGGTGTTCCACATCAGCCAGAGCATTCCAGCTGGGATCCTCTTGGTGCTGTCTGATGCACTGAAATGCTTTTCATGGGATCCTCCTTTCCAGAGCACTGCTGAAACCACATTGAAATGTTCTTTTTGGGTGAGATGAAGATGGTGACAGCTCATCAAACAGAACAGCTGAATGTATCACCAAACATTATGCCAAAATGTTGAAAGAATCAGTTCCCTGATTCAGGCATGCTTCTCAGAGAAGCAATCCCATCTCTATGAGAGTTTCTGTGGTAGCAGCAATAAAATAAAACCCTGTAATTTTCCTACAGTACTAATGTGATCCTTCCCAGGCCTCTGCAGTCAAGTCCATTGAAATCCAATTCTGTTATATCAAAGGCAGCCTCAGTGGTTATGGCTGTGTCCCTTTCCATGGAGTTTTCAAGTGCTCAATGGCTTTGTGCATTTTGCTGCAAGGGTCTACTAAACACTTCTGTGTTCCTGGTAAAAAATTATTAAGTTTGTAAACATAAAACCCCCCAGTGCTCAAAGAGCCTGAGAACAAATACCACACAGCTGCTTGGTAGGGCTTCTGTTGTGACAAAATAAAGGAGTTGGTCTTATTTCAGTTTTAATAAAAACTTGTCTTCTAACATGGCAGCACAAAGAGCAAGCAGTCAATGGTCAAAGAGAACAGCTCCCAGATGGTTCAGGGTGCTCAGGCAGTTTGTCTGGTTCTGTGTGTATAAAGGAGAACCAGACTGAAGTCACAGTTTTGTAGACAAATGTCTGGCAGTATTTAGAAAGAATCTGAACTGACTGTTGAACCCTTTCTACTCAGTGGGATCCTCTGTATCAAAGACAGGGATGGCTGCCTTCATCTCTCAGAAATCATATGGTGGATGTCACAAAAAAGAAATTTCTTTTGGAAGGGTTCAAATAGAGGGCTTACCACATCAATTAGGAGAATTTTGGAGCTTGAGACAATACCTGGGCTTATCTGATACTCTGAATCCTACTGCAAAGGCATACACAGCCTGCTGGATTTGGAGTTCCCCTGAACATTGAATAGGAATGGAAGGGAACCTGGAAAACTGAGGAACAAACTCTTTCCAGATAAGAAACAGAGGTCCTTTTCTCTTTTCGTTTACCAGGGCAAGGGAACTAAACAAGTTGTTCTAGTGGAAAAAGTCTAATGGTTTTTTATTCCCATGTATTTTGCGATCTAAAAATTAGGCTGAAGTAATTGATGTTACTCAAATTACTACAGAGATGTTAATTTAATGATTTAGTTTTACTTTTTGCTTTGAGATTAATCTGTCTCAGAGTGCTCTTCTATTAACACCCCATCCATTCCCATGAAAGTCCTTTCATTAACTTCCATGTCCAGCTGATAAAGTTGCTCTCATCTCAAGAAAATAAAAAGTTCAGATAACAAAAAGGTTTAAATCACAACTTTAATATTGCTTTTGGTAGAATTTCCCAGCTTATATTTAAATTCCTTCTCCATCTCTCTCAATCTCTTTAACCTCAGCTGTATCAGCAAAATGATGTGCTGGCATTTTGAATTTTTTTAGTAATTATGTGGCTGTCTTGCATGGCTGATTTCTTCAGCATCAGCTGAAGGGCTGGATCCAGCCCTTCCCAACCCTCACAGAGTCCTTGGGGCTGTGCTAGGTTTGCTATGTAAAGAAGTTAAGCTGTGAAGGAAAGTGTACATCAGATAAATCCATCAAGCATTTTGCCTGTTCTTAGAGACTCTGTGTCTCTTTGAAGAATTGTACAGATAATTGAGATTCAAATAGATAAATAGATGCAAGAACTGTCCAGAGATTACCCAGTAGTTTGGCTGTTGGATATACATGCTATGTAGCTTGCAATCTAATTAATCTGCTTTTCTATAATTTTGTTTTGCTGCAAATAAAGTCACATACAATTGCAAAGCCACCAAAACTCACATTCTTACCTGAAGCTACAAGAGCACAATACCAGAAAACTCTGAGTTGTCGAAATATGTCTTTAAGGGACTGCAGAAATAAGCTTGACTTTAACTCTATAGTTTTTTTAATTTGTCAATGTCAGCATAAAATGTGTATTCCTTTTCTTTCTGACATTCCTAGAAAAGACATACAATTCAGCAGAAAACATTTTCTAGTTTTTCTACATTTCTGCTCCCCAAATACTGTCATACTAAAGTGCAAGATACTCATATGTGAGTTCCAGGTCTACTTTTCTTTCCTACGTATACAAAAAGCTAAAGTACTTAAAGAGTCTTGGTGAGTTAAAATCAATATATCCTGCAGTTTTTAATGAATTTATGCTAATGCACACTAGCAGTGAATGTTCTAAATCTCTCAAGAGCAAATGTTCCCTTTGATGGCATTTTGCTGTGAGGTGTTAGCATTGTTCCACCCTGATGTGATCATTGCCTATTGCTCTTTCCAGATGCATATTTTCCCCTTAGGGTAAGCAATCATTTCATGGTGTCAAGTGTTCCTTGCCTGTGGAAGCCCTTTTAAAGCCACTTCTGAAATCACTTTTGTTCAATAGGGCATGAGAACATACAAAGGATATAAAGAAATTGCAAGGTTTCATTAAATTATTTTGGGGTTTAAACATCTTAGAGTTGGGCTGGGTCTCTGTGAGTCCACGCTAAGCTTGATAAGGCCATGAAAACATCCTGCAGTCATACTGCTGAGTGTTGAACACCAGAGGACAGCTATTCCTTTTCAGTGCTGGTTGAAAATGTCTCAGCAAACAACAATGACAAAAATAAAGTTACAGCAAACTCCTCAGCAGAACTAACAAGGTCCCAGAAGCTCACATCCCTGTACTTTAGGGATGTTACAGCAACCAGGGCAGCAAAACCATTTTGTTGCATGGCATGAAATGAACTGCTTCCACCAGCTTGTAAACAAGGAAAAGGTGAGGCAGGAGGGTGCTGTGCTGAATGTGGTGCAGGACATGTGTGGGAGAAAGAGGAAAATAAACCAAATTTTAGTGCCAGATCCTCTGCAGAAAGCTGCACTTTGCTTGCTGATGTAACACTCAAGTCAGCCTCGTTATCCTTGAGGGCAACCTGAACTAATCTTTCTTCTGCATTGATCCTAAAGCACCTGAAGCCTGGCCACTGATGTAATTTGCAGTGGCCTCAGGTTTGTGTCCCACTGCAGCCTAGATGACAAGGAATCATTGACTGACAGCAATATCTGGGGTGTTTCTGCTGTTTTTCGCCCTTGGTACACTCTCTAAAAATGGATTTAAATGATGGTTGTTAAAGGGAGAATCCTGTGTCCTTACTTCAAAGTCTTTGTGCAAAGCAAAGCTCCATCATGCCTGCCTATTTTCTCAGAGGTGTAGAAGGAAAGGAAAGAATATTCAACGTAATTCAGCATAAGGTTTCAAAATTCATGTTCAAAAAAGTCTGCAAGAAAGGAAGGGAGAAAAGAGGAAAAAAAGCTGGAGTAAAGCTATTGAATGGCATATAGGGCATGTGTTTTTAGAGGATGAAGGAATAAGGATCTGAAAAGTAGAATAGACATTTTCTTGAAATATGAGAGCATGTAATCCTAACATTTTCCAATTCAATAACTGGATGTAGAAGCTTATTTAAAGCTGTTATCCTTCTCCCAGAGTTAATACTGCAGACCCAGTTTGCTTCAGCTGCTTTTCAGAAAAAAAAAAAAACAAAAACAAAAAACAAACAAAAAAAAAATCCTAACATGAAATTCAAGTGGAAGAACTTAATAATACACTCAATAAATAAATAACATCACCTAATAACCTCACTCCCACAGATGTCTCTGACCTCGGTATGTACAGTTGTCACCCACCACTGGAATGGCCTGACAGGGAGTGAAACCATACCAAATTGAAATCCCAAGGATTTTTACACAATGTAAAGGCAATCATCCTCACTGGAATTTGGCCAGAACACAGAGGCTATTAGACCATCATTTCACAACTGCTGTGGGATTGTCAGTGGCAGAAGAAACTCTTTTTCTGCATCATCCAAAGGCTGACGCTGTTAGTAGAGCAGGGACTCAAATCTGTCATGTTCTCTTATTTAAGCAGAGACCTGGTTTGACCTCTTTTAGTGCAGGAGAATGTGACAGGCTCACAGCCTCAGGTGAACTACCCTGGCTGTGGGCTTGCTGCCAGACAGCAGACACTGGGCCTTGGAAAGAGATCTATCTATCCGGAATAATTGCGAGTCAAACTTTTCATGGAGAATTATCGCAGCGGATTTCGGTCTGCGTTTAAGCAGTTTGGTCAGATCAGCATTCCTGAAAGAAAAAAAAGACAAAGAAATGCAGTTATACACATAACAGGCCCATTGTGGAGCTCTCCAGGTGACTTTTCCTTTTTCTTTCAAGCCTGTATTCCCTACTCACAGCCCTTCAGACAATCCTAAGTAATACTGATCTTTTCTTTATTTGCCATTTCTTTTCCTAGAACATTTGTGAATGAGAATCCAACTGCCTTATTCAGTTTCCTGTGCTGTAAATGGTAAAATCAGTTTTGAAACTTAGCCTACTAATGAATTTTACTGGTCTTAGGGTATTTATGAACTTCCTATAATTTCCTGAAACTGCAAAGCTCAGATGGAATTCTGCCACACAGATTCATCAGATGGCCATGAAATAGAGGCAGCTTTTCCTTGTTTGCAATGGTAATTGGGGAAGATCCCTTAAGAGAATAATAATAATAAGAAGAAGAAGAAGAAGTAGTAGTTAAAGAAGATAAAAGAGAAAAACATGCTTAAGCTTTTTCTTTAAAATAATTTCCAATCATTCACTGTCCTTTACTTTAATTGATTGTTTTCCCTCATAAAATAAAATTGTACAACTTGGAGTATATTGACCATTTTAAAAGTGTACTGTGCTTTGTAGCAAGCACACCAAGCAGATGGTTGTGTGGCAGTTGACTTCCAAACAGATAAAGATTTAACTGTGTGCTTAATTCTCAGCATGCTAGAAATCCTACTGAAGCTGAAAGGGATTATTCACCTACTTAAATTCTGTTTATGAGTTTTACTGAATTAGAGCCAACATGATATTAAATTCATTGTGAAACATTCCAAAGTTCTTTCAGGAAACATGTAGTGTACGTATTCAAGCAACAAGGATAACTTGTGGAATGCAGCATTGCTGTTTTAGCTAATATTACTGATGGGTTTATAATTTTAGGGTGTGACCCAGCACAATTGAAACCAGAATTTCATTATTTCACTAGCGAATTTAAGCCAGGCTTTAGCTGAACCACATACAATTACATTCGATAAATTTAAGTAGTTATTAAACAGTCTTTGAAACAAGGACTTTGATTATTACTTGAATGTTAATGTAGTGACTTTAGTTTTGGTAATGGTTCCAGCTTCTATTAGTATTGTTAAAGAAATATGAATTATTGACATGGAAGTATCGTTTGTATGAGTGGAATAGCAGCATTGCCAGGTTACAGCCCTCACTAGTCAAAATCATTAATTTTGTTTAGCATCATCTCTGTAGAGAAATGTGCTTTATTAACTGCATTCTTCCATAATTTTGTATCATCTTCTGATCCTTGCTAGCCATTTCTTAGAGTGATAGGCTTAAGCCCAATGGGCTGCAAATGATTTGGTGCCAGCAGGTCTGTGCAGTGAAAATGGAGCAATAGTGGCCATTTAAATGTGCACTACAGCATGGCCAGCTGGAATGCCTTTCAAAGAGAAAAATGTACAGTAACATAAAAGAATATCATATTCAATCATTTATGAAGAATAAACAGGGCAACATTTCCTCTCTGCTCTCTAGTGTGTTCCTAGCGTGCTCTTGTGAATTGCAGCATAGCATTTTATTTACAAAGAATGAAGTGAAATATCAATAATTGTTTATCTTCTTTGGATGGCCTCAAAGTGTGCTGGCTGTGTTTTGAAAACCCTGCACTTCCCAGGAGAAGGGAGCAATTGAGTAAGAGATTTCAACAGGATGTAAAGCAGCAAAATGATTTGTCTAGGTGCAATGTGATCCCTGCCTGCAGTGCATGTGATGGTAATGCACCAGTGAGTGCTGGCAGCATCCCCTGCATTTACTGTGGCTCCTTGCCTTGGCTGTTTGATGGGGTCAACAGTCTGCTCTGGGGTCAACAGTCTCCTCCTGAACCCATGTGGCTCTGAGGGGCACTGTGCTTGGGTCGTTTTCTTATTTGAAAAGTCAGGTGAATAAAATGAAGGCAGGTTCACAGCTCACAATAAAGGAAATCAGAATCTTAGTTTGTCCTCACAATGAATCCCCACCAGTGTTTGCCAAGGCTTGAGGCAGCCAGGTAAAATTCCTTCTTCTTTTTATTCCATTCTCACTCAAAACTCACTTCATTCTTCAAATTTACCACCCCAATCTTAACAAGGATAGTGATGAAAAGCAGCTCTTATGATTTCCCAACTACAACAGGAACAGCAAATCTAGGAAATCTGCCTCTCCTTCAAGAAAATGCAATGCTCCCTGTATTGAAGTGTAATGTACTAAAAGTTACATGGAAATGTAACCACACAATATGATAACATTGATCCACAGTTACTTTGGAGTAACCAAACTACAGCAAGTGTTGCACTGAAATTTAGGAAGCATCACTTCTTGCAGCTGCAATCATTAGCTTAGTAGATTTCTAGGCTCCAGTCCTCACTGTATGTTTTAATCCTGACTAAAGCAGAGCGTGTGCTGAAGATGGTGCTGTGTGGAGAGGCTGTGGCTTAATTAACCCAGCTATTGGTTGGGAAGAGAGGAGGTTGTGTGAATCTTAAACTTTTCATAAACCTTTGGGCAGGGTGCACCTGACCTCACAAGATACTGGGCCTGAGGTGTGAGGGTTCACAATGCCTTTGCAGTGGCCTTGAAGCAATTTTTCCTGCAGATTTTGTTTTGTCTGTTTACCAGCAGGTCTGGCAAGGTCAGTGCAGACATGACTTTGTGGGGCCGTGGTTGTGACTTCCCAACACATCTCTAGAAAGAATGTTCATGTCAAACAGCTGACCAGGTTTCCAAACATTCTGCCTACCCTTAGCTCTGAGTACTTGCATAAAAACAGACACACATGAATACTCCACGTGAATGTTAGTGCTCCATAAAAATGAGATCATATTTTATCATTTAATTTGCCTTCAGTCAACAAATAATATCTCAGTTAAACTCTCAGTCCTTCTAACCTGCAAACAACTCCATATGCAAAGAGCTTTCACATGCAGGAGTGTAAACCTCAGTTTGCATTAAGCCAAAATTAAATTAGGGCAACTGTTCCTTTTTTAAATAGTTCCATATTGCTAGAAAGTATCTCTAAGCTATTAAATGAAAGCTATAATGTAGTCAATGGTTATTATTTTGTGGATAGGTCTTTATTACACACGAGACTGACCTAAGGAAGGCTGAGACACTTCTGGAAGGATTGTAGCATATTCCAGTTAAAGTTACAACAGGGAACTTCCAGTGGCTTTCAGATTAATTTGTGACAAAGTTCATCTTTTTTCCTTCTGCTGTTAAGATAAGAAAAGGTTTTGTTGTTGCCTGAACAGTTATGACAGAAGAAAGCCACAATAATGTCCCTTGCACTGTGACTTCAGCAGTTCAGTTTTCTTGGCTCGTGGAAAGTGATTATAATATAATCACTGTTTGTATGGCTACTTCCAAACAAATATCCTTCTTACCATGGCAAAAACAAGGCATAGGGAAAAATGGAACGACCAACAGGAAAACCAGAGCTGCAAAATCAAAACTACTTAGTGTTACCACTACCTCTAGCAAAGGAACCTTCAGGACAGGCCCAGTTTAAATTGTCTTGGTCCTTGAGTACTAACCTCCCTAAATTCCTGTTCCCTGCTGTTAGAGGAGAGGAAGTGAAGTCCCATTGCTGCTCCTTTGGTCTGAAGTAACCTTGAAAGATCTGCCCATAAAGAGTGTCACTAATATTGTACTTTGTTTTGAGCTGATATTTTGCTTGTGAATGTTTGGTGTGAAGTATCCCACAGCTACTGGCCCCAGGATAAGCAACTTGTTTCAGGAATTCCTTTAAAATGAGGATTTACAGGTGATGGGCTAATATGGACCTCAATCTGTCCAAAAGGTTCACAGCCCATCACAAAGTCTGATCAGGACCATAGGTGGCTCTTAGATTTATGAAATTAAAAAATTAAAATATGCTGAGATTTCAGAGAATAATAGTTGTGGACATTTATGGCCAGTAAACAGAACTTCTGAAAAAAACCCTGGAGGTGAACATCAGGGAGCTTCAGCTGTTACAAACACAAATTTCTATTGTTTATTCTAAAACACAAGTTTCTATTGCTCATTCTGAAACATAGATTTCTGCTTCCTCTCCTCATCAGCCTTGCAAAAGCAGTTGCCTCTCTATGCAACATAAATTGAGATGGATCTGTAAGGGATCCCAGTTCAGTAATGCCAAGGTTCAGCAGTTAAAAGAGCATAAATCTGATGAAAATTAATGCAAGAGATACTGTAGCTTTCACCCACTGTAAAACTCAGTCTGGTGTGGGTCAGGTTGCAGTTGAGTCTTTTCTTCTTCAGTAAACTGGGCATGATTGGGTGTCTTTTCAGGGCCTTTGAACCCTCTGTGCAAAACCTGTTTCCAACTGTCTTTTATAGTTAAAAAGCATCACTTAGCAAATTGATCATGGATTATTTAATAATCCTTCTTTGTCAAGGCTTTGGTTGTGTAACTTAAAAGTTGGGTTAATATAAGCATGCTTTAGTTTTGTCTTTGGTATTTCATGAATTGGAGTTACATTCCTGAGTTACATTCACCAGTGACTCTTTGAGAGGATAACTCCTGAAAAGTGGCAGTCTTACTTGCTTTCTGTTCATCATTTTATTTATTCCTTATTTGTTCATAGACTTCAAAATTTTACTTCGTTACCATATTTCTGGCTTCTCCAGACTAGCCCTTGCATGGAGAGACATGCTGGAGTGAAAGCATTTTATCATGTTTTTTAACAGGAAATTACCTTCCAGTTATACAAATTACCCAAATCAAGTAGATAAATGCAAGTGTGAGCAACAAGGAAGAATTATTTGGGACTCATTTGTATTCAGGTTATCACATTCATCATCCTCAGTCTTAGTCTGTGGTCCATTTGAGCTCCTAATAGTGTTTGACTATTTCCTTCATTTTCTGTTTCCTGTTGTTTATCTTATCTTTGTTGTTTTATCTTTGTTACTGTCACTCACCCTGACAATAATGTATCTAAAATCATTAAACAAACAAATAGTTGTAAGGCCATCTCTTGGCTGATAACTAGCAAAAAAGAGGTTGTCTCTTTCTACAATTTATGGTTTTTACTGAGAGTAAAATTCACTGTAACTTCACAGTTCCTAGCTAGGAGAAAAATTGAGAAAGAATGGCTGAGGCAGGAGAAGGGTTTGTTTGTTTCAGACTGGTGGAAGTTTTTTTCTGATTTCTTATCAGGGCCATGGTCTGCCAGTTTATCCCAGGATTCAGGTATTCCCAGCAGAGAATACCTGTGGGACTGTGATGTTATGTGCAACTTCATTAGGGGCCTGGGGCATCACAATTCTTCATTCTGAAAATTAAAATTAAGCCTAGAAATATCATAACAGCAGCTGAAATTAGCTCATCACGATGAACTTCTGTTTGTGTACTCGTGTTTTTAACAAGCTGAGAACAAAATCTATTGGATAATCTTACAGTTGCCACAGTGGAGATGCACATTCCCAGTCAGATATGTGCAGCCACTCCAAGGCCCATATGTCCTTAAAACTGACATGATTCATTGGAAAAAGCCACCTTGGCACTGTCACCTTTTAAACAATGTGCAGTAACTCCATAAACTGAGACATGTTGGCAAACAGAGAGTTCATGCAGTGTCTGTAGAAATGACTGCTTTGGATCATTACATCTGTCAAAGATTTTAAGAAACCCCAAAATGCTTTGGAAACAAACAAAAAAAAAGGTAATAAGTTTGCCCAAGGGAAACTCTTAGTGCACTATCATTCACAGAGTTGTATGGGCAAGATTTGAAAAACAGCAAATGGCTGAAGTATGAGCAATTTGTGTTAAACAGACACAGAAATGAGCTGAATAATCACCACCAGAATGACCCTCAGGCTCTGAACCCTAAAGTACTGTGGCTGCCTGTGCCCACCCTTCAAGCTGAGAATGTGTGGGGCTTGAAGGATGTGCATGCATTCACCTGCTGCTCTTGAACTTACCACTGAACTTCATGGAAGGATCAGAACACTTTTCACAAAAAAAAACCTTTTCCACCCTCAGAAGTCACCCAGCTACAACCAGGAGAGAAGGAGAGACAGTATATCCAAGTTTTAGCTCCCAGAGTTCTTTTTAGCAGCAGCAAAGCCACCTCTCAGCAAGAGAGGAAATCCCAATTTTGTGGTATTTCCTACAATTGTAATTTACCATGTCCTCAGCCCGTGGGTAGGAGTCTCCAGTGTGGAAATGAGGGCACAGGGGAAGGGAGCTGAGACAAAAAGGGGTGTGGGCAGAAATGAGCCTGAGCTTGAGGGCTTAGGGGTCATCTGCGGTCACTTGAGCCTTCTTGTAATTGGGGATCCTCTGAGCAAAACCTGAACAAGTGTGTCAGCTGAGTTACTGAACCTTCTGAGGAAACACTTCTCTTCACTTGAAATTCTCATCTTTTCCCTTTAGAATGTGTAGATGAAAAAGAGCAAATTTAATCTCCTATTTTAGTAATTCTGCTAGACTTTAGACTTGAACAGACACCCATGGCTGTGAATATGCCATAAACACTCTTCTTAACTCTCAAAAACGTCCTTTTGGAGGCCAGAATTGGAAAAAGGGTTTAAAACAGTTGTGTCTCCAGCTGCTTCCAGATCAGATCCATGATACCTGTTTTTTTCTCTGCTTATAGAGGCAGAAAAGAAAACCTATGTTCAGCTGTAACAAATTAATTTTTCCGTGTTTTTCTAAAGGTTGAGTTAAAGAAATAAATAATTTATCAGATGTAGGTGGAACTGATTTTTAAAGGGAATTGAGGAACACAGCTGCGCAGCAGTGAGGCAGGGATTGTTGCTGTTGTTTTCACCAGGAAAGAACTCAATTCAGTGCATAAGTGCCTAAGCAGACACTGACTGTAATGGACTGCAGTTACTGAGGGCAAAACCTTGTGGTTACCACAGAGACCCCTTTGCTGCAGTAAATTACCATTCCCTAAGTCAGGAGTGCATCACAGAGTGTGTTGAGACCAGTGCTGCTGTGCTTCCTTCCCCATGTTATCATTTCTTAGATGAATCAGTAGACAGACCAAGTTCAAGGCTCACAGGAGGGCTGAGCAGTTGTACCAAGTTATCACATTAATTATCAATATTCTGCTCAGCAGCACTCTCCCATGGGTACTTCAGCCTTTAGTTGGTGCCTCAGGTGATGCTGGTCCTGGGGTTCTGTTACTGTGGAGTGAGTAGGCAACACAATAAAAACCTGCTGAAAGAAACCTGGAAACTGAATTTACGAAATAACAATCCAGGCTGCTTCCACGGAATCAGTGAACCAACCTGACAGAAATCACCATGCACAATGCACTCAGAATTAGGGACACATTCCCACAAAAGTATTTGAATCTGATTCATTACATTGGTCTTATGAGGGATGGCTTTGGTCTGTAAATTCACCCTATTTGTGCTTAATGCTCTACATGGAGTGAAAAACCCAACAGAGATTTTAGGAACACACAACTGAGCTAAGCGTTAAAAGAATGTGAATAAAGCCTCATGCATTTATAATAATACATTTTATGAAAAGGAGAAATTCATTTACAATTAAGATTGTCAGAAGATCCTCCCCACCTGGGGAAAAAAAACAACCAAAGAAACACCACAAACTCAGAAGAAAATTATACATTTTGTTGGGACTACAGGTGTGAGCACATGTTGCAGTTATTATGTCAGGCCACATACAAAAATATTTCCGAGAGTGTAAACATAAGCTCATATGCACTACAGCTCTGGGTTTGTTACTGCATTGTGTGACATTAAAAGGTAAAACAAACACTCAGGAGACAAATGTGATAAATGTTATGGTTTTCCCAGTGTGCAGAGCTGAGAAAATATGTCAAGTGTGCTGCATTCTGCACATTCTGCCTGGCTTCTGTTTCACAATGCCACCTTACACTGGCTGGAACGGGATAATGAATCCAGTATATTCAGACTACTTTAAAAATTTGGTTATATTTTTTTCTGTTCAGTTTCTTGCATGGCTACAAGTATAAGTCTGTTCTTCTCATGCTGTGAGTGCATCATGAACCCCCTGGGGACAGACAGGGACCAGAGTTAATGCTGAATGTACAAAGTCACCTCCTGTACCAAGAGACCTTTCCCTTCAGCATTGTTTGCCACATACCTCACACAGGTGTAAATAGCTACAAAATGCATTGGAACATCACAGACCAACAGAGAGCAAAAGGAGGAATAAATCTGGGAAGGAAAACACTTGGAGAAAAAATGGATATGGAGGAAAACCATGTTACTGAAAGGTAGTGAGGAGATTTAGCAGTGCCACTGCACTGTTCTCTACTTTGATGGCAAGGAACCATCTTTCTGTGGATGAGGAGTATTTTGTTTGAACCAGGCTTGTTCCCAAGCTGTGGTGACACATTGTCACTTGGTTACTCTGCTGCACTTTCTGTCCAGGAGATTCTGGATGTGCACAGCTCCCAGCATTAGCTAGCAGTAGTGGTTTGTAACCAATAAGGCAACAAACACTTGGAAAACTTGAAATAAGAAGCCACTCTGAAAAGTCTGCCCAGGACCTGTGCCTTTCCACTTGGTCCCCAGGCAAGCAGGGAGGCTGGGTGGACAGTGGGACCTTCAAGAGTACATGCAAGTTTATAGTTTTATAATCCATGTTTTGGAACTGTGTCCCTTAAAGCAGTGCCTGTGTCGCTATTTTCTTTTTCTGCCAGGTTCTAAAATGCAATTACTTCTACACTGTTTAATAAAAAAGTATAATATAAAAATTAATATAGATCACATTAATATAAATTTTGAATGTTGCACTGTAGGTCAGAAGAAAAAAAATTTATTCCCATTCAGAAATAATCTTAGATTTCTTTTCCTACTTTCCAAGAAAGAGAAATATTTGGGTTTACACTGAATTTGTTCAGTAAACAGTTTTATATGATAAGCATGTAAATCCATTGTGTTCTTTAAGAAGGGGTGAATTAATTCTTTTGTTGCTTTTGCAGCCAGAAGCAGCATTTTTCTGAAATATCTAGCCTAAGACCTCACTGAATTTCAGTCTGAATTGAGACACAGGTGTGCCTTGAAAGAGTTATAGTGGTCTTTAAGTTAAATAATTGCAATTCTTTTCCCTTCTGAAGAAATTCTGTGCCATTGGACTGCTGCAAATTTTGTAGTGCCTCCAGAGTTTTGGTTACCATTTCCTGCAGACAATCTCTCTGATTTTATCCTAAGAGTGGCTCTTAATGGCACACACCTGGTCAGCTGCTCTGTCTGTGTATAACGCTGGGCCTTGGAAATTCAGGTTCAGCAGCAGGTGCTGCCTTTAGAAACACAGCACTTTCTGCCTCTGCTGCCCAGTGGCTCAGAAACGCCACTGACAACAGCTGGGCTTGGAGATTTTGCCTTTTTGCTTCAAAGAAAACTGCTGCAGTAGGTGCAACACAAGAGGAGGAAGATTTCAGTCTTTGCAGCTTTATTTTATCAGGGTATGCCATTTCTTCAGTTCCTTCCATGTGAGAGGGTTTGGTGGGGAGACACAGATTAACATGGCTGTTTACTTTTATGCCTATTTACTTGTAGATTTTCCTACAGAGAGGGTAGGGATGGTAGCCTACAGCAAATTCTGTTCTCATGAAACAGACACTATTCTACCTTAGCAGGTAGAAGCAAGTTCCAGCCATCAGTAGCAAGGGATTTTTATGTTAGTTTTGTCAGGGAGAATGGGAAATTAAAAATCCTTTTTCTTTCTTAGATGATAATGTATCTTTTAGAAATTTTTGTGGGCTGTAGGATAACAGGTGCAGAACAATGTTCTTTTATGGAGCCTCATCTCCTTGTAACCTTTTAGTTAAATGCAAGAGGATGTTTGGCTTCTCCTTCCTAAACTTTTTGGCTCAACCTTTCCTAAACCTCCAGTGCCTGTCTCAGCACCACACTGCCTGTATATCTGTAAAACCAGCTCATGAAGACAAGGAGCATCCCAGAAGAGTTTGTTTGGTTCATTTTAGTTTGTTTGGCTCATTTTAGTTTGTTTATGTTTGGAATACATTAAGTTCAGTCGTGTAATTCACAGCAATTCAAAAACAAATGAGGAAATATCATTTGTGCTTTCCCCATGTGCATGTCCAGTAGAAAGTAACTTCTGTAAAATCATAAAACTTCTGTTATTAATCCACAGTTTATCAAATCAAAATTGATTAAAAGGGGAGATGTGAAAAATTAAACATTGGCAATGTGCTATTGGTACCTAGTTTGGGTTTTACTTTTTGGTAATTTAGAACCTGATCCTTCACAGCTCCTACTGGAGTCTTTAAGTTTTGGGCATGGATTAACTGTTTCTAAAAACTAAAATTTTGATGAAATGTTCACAGCCAGTGAATTGGGTTTTGTAATTGTATTTTCAAAACAGAAATATAGAAATAAGCCTGCAAACACTAGCAAAATTAAAAATTACTTGGTTTGGACAACAGAGCACAAGCAACCAAATGTGTTTAAACTTGTAGAGAATTGTTTGTTTTCATTTTCACAAGTTTTACTTGTTTTCATGTAGGGTCAAAATGAATGAACAAATAATAACTGCTCCCACAAGAAACAGGAACAAAAGAGGAACAAATCCTTCCTCAACATAAAACACAGCTCTCCCTCCTCTGTCTATTGACTCTGGCACACCTCAATGTTTTGTTTCAACCAGTGAATAAAATGCCTTCTGAGTATGTTTATTGTAACTATGTAGAGAGTGTCTGTATGTGTAATTATATTTATGCAAACATATATGATTAGTTGTACAGGTAGGCATGAGTATGTGGATAAATGTAATATTTTAGAATTACAACCTAACTGGGTATTAGTTTCAGTAGTGGGAAGCTTAATATCTGAGAGTTTTGAGAGGTAACATTTTTCACTTTTTTTTACCATTATTATTTTGCCCTGATTTACTGGGCAAGTTGCACGAGTGGTGTAGTGGGTCATGGGGATTTATTGATTGAAAATAGAAGTTCAGTGTGTCTGAGATTGGATTCAGGCACAGATTGAAACCAAAACATCCTGAAAGGTGATGATTCAGAATTCTGTCCTGGTCTTGGTTCCTTCTATCTGAAACTCAGGACACAAGTCTGCCTGACCTCCAGCAGCTTCAGTCACACACATATTTCTCACAGTTGTATTTGTAATGGACCAAAACCTCCTGTGTGGCAAGGGAAAGCTTCCCAAGTCCCAGAATAGACAAAAATGTTACTGCAGCATATCCCATGGGATTTTTCCACAGAGTCTTCCTGTATTCACAAGCAACCATCTGATGATGTTTTGGAAAAAAGCAGTCTGGAAATTCTCCTTTGTGAAGAGAGGAAGGTGTGAATATCACCAGGGGAATGGGGTGGGAGGAGACTGGAACAGCTGCAGTGGCCTTTTCCTTTCCTCTCTTCCCACTGTCAGCACTTTGCTGGAGAAGGAATCACAGTGCCTGAAAATTTTAGGTAATAATGAGGATAATATGGAAAAGCATCCAGACTTGTAAAAGATTGAGAAGCAGGTGAACAGCAGCTTTGGAGAATAGCTGTATGACAGTGAAAACTTAATGTAGTTCTAAGAAATAGTATCTGGCATACACTGTTTGGGACTTGAAAATTGTGAGAAAATTTGAGATTTTCATGTAAAAATTGGTTGGGTTTGGTTTTTTTTGTGGTTTGTTTTTTTTTTTTTTCTTTTTAGACAAGGAAGCTTAAAAAGGAAAAATAAAAAAAAAAAAAGTAAAGACAAAATTTTCTTGGGCCCATCTGGAGCATAAGTGGGAGAGGGAGCAGTGAGGTGGATAAGATGGAGATTAGTGTGGTGGGTTTGGCATTTTTCTGAAGCAAAACAGATTCTTAAATGTCAAGAGCCAAGATTATTAAGTGTTCAGGAAGCTGTTGAAGAAGAGAGCCATGAGAGCTATATCAAGAGTGTGTGGTGAATTGCATGAAAAGATGAGTTTTAAAGAGCAAATCTTCTGGGAGGCTGTTACAATTAAAATGGAGGACAAGGTGTTGGCTGAAATGTGTACTCTCCTTTTTTTCCTTGTGTAACACATTATTGCTGATTCCTGTGGAACGTTGCAAGGTGTGAGAAAATAATTCCTATTTTTTCAGTCCATATGTGGTCACAGTCCAGTTCCTAAGGGATATTTTTATGGTATGATACACATATCATTTCATACCATATCATTCTTCTACATATGTCTTACACTGTAGAAGAATTCAGACTTATACTGGCTTCAAGATATTCACACTAATTTGTTTGAGTGAGGATGTAGATTTAAAATGTTGTCCCTCCCTTGATGTCTCCAGTCACATTGGTCACCTCCTTGCTAAATTCTGCATCACTTTTCTAAACTTCAGTGCTATACAACATTGGAACTGCTGTTCTGTCCTGCTCCATCTGTCCTTTCACTCCATCTGAGACATTTAACTTCGGCGCACAGAGGATTTGGCTTCTCACCACCTGCCAGCTTTTCCCCAGGAAAAGCAAAGGTACTTTGCTCTTGCCCACTGCTTCTCATGCTCCACAGAAAAGCACAGCTTTTGAGGCAGCCTTTGCCTCAATGGCCACGTTGGAAACATCCCTCTGTGAAGCATGAAAGACAAGAGAGAGCACCAGGGCAGCCCCAAGAGACAGATGGAATAGAAGCTGACTCTGAAAATCGGGAGCTGAGAGCTGGCACACCTTACCCAAGCAAACTCCACCTGGCCACAAAAACAGCTCAGAGCAGCTCTCAGGCTTGAAATCTCGTTGCTCAGCTGGGAGGGAGGAGCAGCTGGAACTCCCTGGGAAGCCAGGCAGAGCCTGTGTGGAGCATTGGGAACAATTTCCCTCCCACCTGTGCCCCAGGAGGAGATTCACAGCTGGGGCTGACTTGTGCCCATTGCCTGTGGATGTGCCACCCTTCTGCACACCAAATCATCTGACTCAGATGGGAGAGGTCAAATCTCTCATGTCTTTTCTAATATTAGTACCAGAGTGTAGTTACAGGATTTTCCAACACTCTGTGTGGCTGATATAACCATACTTAATGGATTTGGGCCTTTTTGTGATCACGTGTCAATTGGATAAGTTAAAAACCCACAAAAGTACAAAACAAAAGGAGGCCATCTTATTGATATTGAAATATCTTGTTCTGTTTGCTTTGGTTAGCAGTCAGATCAGAACTTTGGGCAGCGGAATGGCCATTGTGAAACAGAAGTTTCTATTGAAATTTCTGTTTCAAACTTGTAGCAAGAGTACTCTTCAGCTTCTCATATTCAAGTATTCTAACAACTCTTAAATTGAGTTGCCTGTCCACAGTAATGTGTTTTTATTGCTTATACAATTCAAAGTGTTTGTCACCTTAGTTCAGAAAATGCTATGGACTACTCACTAAATAAAATTGAATTAGTAAGAAGCAGAAGCTTCTTTTTCCTTTTCTTCCTTTTCTTCCTTTTCTTCCTTTTCTTCCTTCCCTTCCTTTCTTTCTTCTCGTTTCTTTCTATCTTAAACCAAACTTAAAGCACTGCCCAGAGGATAACAAAATTTTTAAAAGGAATAGCAAAAGGAATGGTTGATGTAGAAGGCCTTTATTTCCATTTCATGCATGAAAAGCATGATAAAGACTTCTAGCATAATGTTTTGTAGCACAGTCATTTGCTGTCTTCATGGACTCTCATTCTACTCCTTTGGTTGTATCTTTCAGAACACCTTGAGACTAATTACTATAAGTAAATATTACAATATGTGAATTTCTTCTGTAATAGAGGAATTCTCTAAGTTTTCACACTGGCTGCAGCACAATAAATGCATTTTTAAATGCTATGGAGAAATCAGATCAGCTGCCAATATCTTAAGAAAAGAGTGAATTATATGCACAAGTCTTACTGCATTAATTAAGATAACCCAGGGATATGATTGTAAACTCTTTAGATACATGCTGCCTTCTATCAGCTTGTCATCTGAGAAACTGATTGGTAGATTATTCTAAACATGATGTCAAGGTACTTAATCAAAATATTTTCCATATTCAGAAGAAAAATCATATAATGGCATTAGCAAAAGTATTTGAATTAGATCTGTAGCTAGAAGGATGTTGTAGAGAAGGGTTGGGAAAAAGGTAATAACAGGCCTAGCAAGTGGAGGCACAGGACTGGCAAGGAACAATGGATTAAATTATAGCATAGAAGGAAAGCTATTCTCTTTAATCAGTAGTGGGTGACCCTCTGTAAAACCTCCTGTATCCAGTACAATTTAAAACTCAGAAACCACCTCGTGTCTCTGAGACTTTCCCTGTGGAGAGAAAAAACATATTCTTGGATACCACAATTGCAGACTCAGCAGGCTGGTGAGTGTGGCTCTGCAGAATGCCAGGGAGTCAGGGGGTGCCTTGCCCATGAGAGCTGGGGGGAGAGGCTGGGGAAACACTGGGCAGAGTGCTGAATGGGCCTGTCAGAGCCAGACTCATACAGGTGGGGAGGTTTATGCCAAATAAAAGGGATTCCTGGAACTGCAAACATGCTGGAAGCACTGTGTGGTAACTCCTGGCCGGCTCAGTGCTGGTCCCTGAAGAGTGGTGGAAAGGATTCCAGACTTTGAGAGCTTTGATCTGTCTCAGTCTATGGGGACTGACTTGTACCAGCTGCCTGCAGAGAGCAGAAGGCGGAAAGCCTGGATTGTGTGTCCAGCAGCAGATGGAGGCTATAAATGTCTTCTCATCACTAGGAAGGAGTGTTCCTCTGCTTTGTCCAAATGCAATTGATAGAAAGTTCCCATGGGTTCTCTGTCACGGGACATGTACATGCAGCCTGATTTATTTTTATTTTATTTTATTTTATTTTATTTTATTTTATTTTATTTTATTTTTATTTTTTATTTTATTTTATTTCATTTTATTTATTTGCTGTGATCACTGTTGTCAATAGCTGCATTCAGGACTGGCTTTATGATTTCTGACTTAGGATCCTAACTAAGTTTCCAAAATTGGAAGTGCTCAAATCACATCTCCTCCTAGCCCATGCACAGAGGGAAAGGAATGCAGTGTGTCCTGCCCACAGTACAATTTTAAACAGAAATCCTTTTCTCCCTGGGCAGTATGGAGTCCCAGAGCAGGCATTGAAAGCTCATGCTTGCTGGGGTTAACTCGAACATTTGCACAGGAAGGAATTGCCAAGTGGTTTGTGGAAAGCACTCCAGAACATGGTGAGGTTGTTCTGCTGTCCTTGTGCTAAGACTTCACTATTCCAGGCTTAGGAATTGTCATTTCAGCTTACTGGAAACACAAGACAGTGGCTTGTGGAATGTGAGTGGCTGTGTAGCAATGCAGCCTGCTGAAATCACTTCAGGTCTCAGCAGTAATTACTGCTGAAATCACTTCAAGTCTCTCTTCCAGTCTCTTATGGTACCAAATCCTGCCCAAGGAAAGTGCACCAACACTCAAATGCAGTTTGGGGGTGTCTGTTGCTCCAGTCTTTTAGCTGTGGTCAGTGCTTGATAGGAGACAGAAACCCTGGGGGCTCAGAGAGACACTCAGCTTGTCCCCAGGTGCCTGTGGAACAGAATATTTCCAGGAAAAGGTCAAGCTGGAGAGGAAACATTTCTGTCAGCTCTTTCCATGCCCCAAGGAAGCCACATGTCCCCATTCTTCCACGCTGTAAGCAAGGAGAAAAGAGGTAAAGACACATAAGATAATCAAACTGGTTTAGCTGCAGGATGAGAAGGAGATAGATAAGACACATTATCATTTCTATTTTAAAAAGTTTGAAGTATTTGCAAAGTTAGGGTATGGGATGACACCTAGAAAAAGAAATCATGATCCTTTCTGTTTTTCCCATACCACTTAGGTGACTGGAAGTGGTCAGAACCACTGAGGTTGTTGTATTCCACATAGAAATAATTGAAAATTTCATGTAAATCTGAAACTGGCTCAGAATGTCTAATATGAGAAAGTGTGCTTTGTTGCCAGTTATATTATTTTAGTGCTTTTTACATAAACAACTTCCTTAGTTTTAAAATAAACTTGCCCAGAAACCAAAAATGTTGTCCTGTGCTAGGTGAGGATGCAGTTCCTGTTCTAAACTTCAGCTCCTGTCAGCAATGCTTTTACAGCCATCTGACATGACACACATCTGCCCTTCTATAACATTTACCATTAAAAAATAAAAATAAAAAAAACCTCCAAGAAAGCTCTGGAGGGTTTTATTACCGAATAATAAGGGTTTCTTAAGAGAGGGAATGGAGGTATAATCAGAAGTGGAAACACTTGAAGCAAGACCTCTAGAATGTACTGTTTCCCACTGTAATCTCACTTAGGAAGCATCTGAAGTGTGTACTTGAATCTTAGTAACTACAAAAGCAGTAAATACATTTTCTAAGAAAGAAGGATTGCCTCATGTACTCAAAATGTGGTGAATATTTTGAAAAACCATATTCTATATTAGATCAGTGATAGAAATTATGATAATATGACAACTCTCTTTTACAGACTCTTTTCCTGTCAGTCTATGACTTTCATTATGCTATCTTTTTGTTTTTCACCTGTTTCTTCAAATTGCATGGATTACCCCTAGGACATAGGAGAACCTTATTAGGCATGGAGAAAAGCCTTGTCACAAAGAAAAATGTGCTGCTCTTTTAAAACATTAGTCTGGGAAAAGATGATGGAATGATAGACTGATGGAATGATTTTCTTAGCTCTCCATTGTCTTATTTATGCATACATTATTTTTATATATATTGTTTGTTGGCTCCTTAAGTTATAGTAATTGCTTTAAGACATTCCTTAAGATGGATGTAGTGTGAAATGTATATAAAATGGTTTTCCAAAGTGGATGGCTCAATGTCCAAATATTGTTTCAAATAAGCAGTAAAATATCTAAAGCCACATCATAAATGCTGCATTAAAAATGAGCTTTCTTCAAACCTTTTGGCATAACACCATCACAACATCCTGCCAGGGAAAAAATGGAATAATTAAACCTGATTTGAAGCATCATAGGAGACAGACCTGGGAACTGGGTAGAAATTCTCTGTCCAACTGATTTCCTGTAACTCCACAAGACAATTATGTGTGACAAAAAGGATTATTCCCTGGACCAGAGGTATTTGGTAGCATATGGGGAGGTTTGAAGGCTACCTGCCATAAAATTGCTGCTTTTGGATAGTTTCTATTATAGTAAATACTCCCAAATCTGGAATATCTAAAAGATTGAAGGTGCCTTCCAATTTCCCCAATGACACCTGATGTTGTTTAGCACACCAGCCTTGCTAGAAGATGTTTGCTTGGTTTTAACAAGGAGATTCTCCAGGAACTTTGCTGTGGAAGCTACTGGTGGTTTTCTTCTGGTTAGTTCTTTCTCCTGTAGATAAGAAAGAAGCAGTATTTCTGTGTGTCTTCAAATGAGCTGATGGGGCAGAGTGGGCATTTAGAGCCACACAAGCATCCTAGAGAGTTGTGAACAAGAACATGAGTGACAACCATATGTTAGCATGACATCTTTATTTTCACATGATCTGCTTTCCCTTCCTGTGTGAGCTGCAGCCTTCATTGTATTTGCTTTTTTCCTTTGTTCTGAATGTCACCACGTACCATGAGCCCTCCTTGGGTGTCACTCTGCAGGGGTCATGCAATTAGGCTGTAATTGAGCAGCTGCAAATCCATGCGAGGCTGTAGGGATATTCTCTGAAAATGGCTCAGAACAAACCAATGGATAATGTTTCCCTTGATTGGAAATTGCTTTGTATTGATTTGAGCAATAATCCATGCCGTGACACATATCAAGGACATTGGAGCCGATGCCAGTCATTAACAAGCTCCAGATTCCTGGTAGGATTATTTTATACACCTTGTGAGACTACAGAGAAGTAATATTAGACCACTTTTTGTTAAAATTTCCTATGAAAATCAGACTATTCTTCTTCTTTGGCTGGGTTGTTTTTAAGAAGGATGACTGTCTTTGTAAAAAAATATTATTTTCCCCACATCTAAAACTAATTTCAGTGGAAAGTTTTCATTTATCAATACACTTGAATGGTGTTACACTGGATTTGCATGGATTTAAATGAAATCAGAAACCTTCCGAAATAGCAACTCATTGACTTTGCTCTCAGAGCTTGCTTTAAATGTTTGACAGTGGCCTGTAGGAAGGTAAAGAATCATGGTTAAATTAATAACGTCATGATAACTTTTCATTTCCCCTTCCTTACTTTTAATAATCTGAAAAAAAATTGTGGGTATTTTGTGAGTTTAATTTTACTAATGTGAAGTAAACTACGCTTCATCCAAATTTATAGAAATAAGCACAGTTACTTCATCAAATTAGTAGTAAATAAGATTGTACTGTTAGCAGCAAATCCAGCCTTGTGAAGCAAAATGTTGCTCCACGACAACTCCAGGTGACCATTATCAGTGGCAAACTTGTTTTGGTGTTTGAGAAACCAACATCTCAATCATTCAAGTATTTGTCAAGTATAGCTCAATACAGAAACTCAACATAGAGATAAAAAGTCCTTGCATTGAAGTTTTTGCTCCGAGAATAGTTTACTTATTGCTGAATGTTTTCATTTCTAAATGTAGCAAGTTAGCTAAAAAATCCCAACCATAATAATACAGTACAAATGGAGAATTTTTTGTTCTCCATTGAAAAATTGCATTTGCACATAATGAAAATCAACACCTGACCAAAAAATCTGGATGGTTTAGGATGAATTGGGTAAAATCAACTAGCAATGGAAATATCTTATGAATTTCCTGGGAGGGGAAAAAAGTAGTTTTACTTAGATAAAATGAAGGCAATCTGAATTTAAGGCTCCACCTCTTCCAGCTACCCCAGGCTTTCATTGCAGGGCCTATCAGTTGAAGGGAATGGTGTTTTCCTAGGACCAGATATTTTCTCTGCAAGTGTGTCTGCAGAGATGGAGAAGCAATCTGAGGCTCTACTTCCATGGCTGTGTCAATTAACCATGAGAACAAACTATTACCAGGAGGAATTGCTAAGGCTTGCTACTTCGTTACTGCAGGCATCCACAGCAATGGCAATGCAGGACAGGACACCTGGAATGCACTGATCCCTGCTATGCAGAGCCACTCTCACAGGAAAACAGCTCCAGTGAACAAGGACAAGTGGAAGGAAGGGCTTGACAATCCTGACCTACCAATCTCCGAAAGAATCAATCTGATTTTGCACTCCAGCGTGCAAAAGTGGCAGAAACATCAGCTCGTGTCTTTAAAAAGTATTCACAACATGCAAATCTCAATTAGTCCTCACTGAGAAAAAGGCAAAGCTAAAATGTATTTGCCTACATTTATTATTATTATTATTATTATTATTATTATTATTATTATTATTTCATTTACAAAACTTATGCTGACCAGCATATATTTCCTGTGAAATGTGCAGATTACATGCACTCACTGATGGAGGATTTCCCCCAAGGAATTATATAAAGTTGTATTGACTGAAAAAAAATGTAGATATCTCTAAGACTACTGAGAAGTTCCAAATGAGCAAGCAAAACAATTAGGTGACGTTTCAGCCCCTTAGCACAGGTACAGGAAAGGGTCACATCTCTGAAATCATGGATCGCACCAGCACATAATTTTACTTCCTAAAACCCTGAAGCAAGTGAATAGCCATTGTTATTCAAACCTTACAACAATGTTGAAAACACTTTGGCAGGACTCTGCTTCAAAATATTTCCAGAATATTTCTGCCTGTAATAGCTTCCTCTGTCCCATTTATCTGTTTAACACCCTCTGCTCATTTCTTTCCCATCAGATCCTGAGAAGCTTTTTCCATTCCTGTGGTATCAGGATCTGGACATCAGCTTCCATGCAGTTTAAAGATTTTAATAACAATAATAGTATGTAATATATTATTATTATATATTGTAATAGTATGCATTTTAAAAAAATAATAGTGTGTCCTTTTCTGCACACCTACCTTCTACTACCTTTGGCACCTAGTTAGCAAAACATTATCTGTTATCAGCCCATCTTCTTGTTTTAATTAAGCTTGCAGGGAGGTTTTATTCCTCTGCCTGTGATGATCTTTGATGCTGTAAATTTAATTTCTTTTCATAATCCCTACAGTAGCAAGTGGCACAGAGGAGTTTTAGCTAATAAAAAAGTGTTGGAACCTTGGAAGCAACAAGAACTTGGCAGAAACACACATGGAATAAGATAAATTATCGTATTTAAAAACAAACAAGCAGGCACTATAAACCTTAGTAGGGCTGCGAGCAGGGCTGAAGCTTGCTGGCTTTTAGAAGAGGGATGAGGGGTGGAAAGGCAGAAGTAAAACCATGTGGTTGCTTCTGTCTGTTCTCTTTCTTCCTTCTCAGCAATCCAAGCCATCAGGTGTTGCAGACCCCACTGCAGCCAGCCCCTCCTGTAGGGACAGGCAGAGGCAAGCAGGATGCTGCTTTTTCTTTTCTTTTATTATTCTTCTTTTATTCAGGCTCAAAATTCTGAGTGCTGGAGCCTTGAATTAGCCTGGAGAACCAAGTGGTCAGGGAAGAGACAATGGAGATCCACCCCAGTTTCTGATTTCAAGCTTGATTCTTTCATCTGCAAAACTGGATGCAATATAATTTCAAAATATGCAAAGCTGTTGCTTTGGAATGATGTCTTCACGTCTGCATTTGGATGGGAAACTTAGTAATTAAATATGAAAGCAGAACTGAAAAATGGGAGTCCCTAATTCAACCACTCTTAGCTTTGCTGCTGTACTTCAGCAGTGCAAAACACTTAGAAAATATGGCTTTAAATGTGGCTTATTGCACTTAGAAACATGGCTTATACAGTGTGAATTTTGTCCTGGTGTTCAGGGTCACAACAATGAATTTTACTTAAATATTTCAGTTACTGTTGTATCCCTATTCTTTTACCCAAAGGTAATCATTGAACCATGGTAGTGTCAGATTTTTAGCATTGCCCTTTAGAAGCAGAATGAACTTTAAAAGTAGCTTTTTATTTTCTCACTGAAACTAAATAGGCTGCATCCTGATATTTTAGACCACTTAAAATTGGCTCATAGATAAACCTTTTGTTTATTACTTATATATCAGTTATTTGTATTGTATAGTACAATACAATACAACTGTGTGAGTGTGACTTTAGGACAAAACTGCATTCCTATCATAGAATTATTTCTCAAGCTCAGGAAAAGACTCATAGCAGGAGAAAGCTTTAGTGTTTACCAGGTAACACATCCAAATTTAAAAGCAAACATCAGTTTCTCTAGAAGGGAGGTGCACGACTGCCTTTGAGAGAAAGATCTTCCTACACTCACAGCAAGGTGTTCTTTATTTTGGTAATTGACAGTGAAAACAAATGCTGGAGTAGCTGGTGGCATGAAATAAAGGGGCTGACACTGGGAGGAGGGAGCAGTGCTTGTTTGCTGGGGCTAGGAACGCTCCTAGGAGGTGCAAACCTCATCTAACAGTGGGAATAGTTGCTACATTAACAAGATTTACTGACAGACTCCATGTGTGCCTTCCCACCAAACAAGGTCACTCAGAAGAGAGATCCTAAGAAGCCTAACAAGCAAGGCTGCCAACTCTCTGGGGTGATAATGGAGGTTTGCTCTGACTTACGCCTCAGGCACTTGCAATATTTTTAGTACTGCAAAATAAAATATGGTAGAGGAAAAAAGGTCATAATTTTTATCAAACCAGTCCACCTTGAGAAATATCAGTGTATGTGTGCCTGTGCATGAACATACCTGGGTATTTTGTCTTTCTTTTCCTGGTGATTTGCAGTTTACTTTACTCTTGAGGCACTCCAGTGCCTTCATCTTGGCCATTCATCTCCCATCTGCACCTTGGTCATGGAAACATCACTGTGGTGACACCATGGTCCTTCCTTACAAAAGGCTGTATCACCAGCATGTGTGGTGGTTCCAGAGCTCAGGGAGAGGCCTTAGCCATGGATTTTTGATGTCCATCAGTTTTCTGTCTGGAGTTTCTGTGGTACAGTCTGGAAATATTGTGGTAAGGGCCAAAAATAAATTTAGAGTATTGCACAGGGCCCAAAAAATTCCTCTGCTAAGAACTTTTAGTTTTCACAGCTGATTTTTTCCTGTAGACAAGCAGATAGTTAAACCAAAACAACTAAACTCCAAGTACCCCAAACCCCTTGTTTGATCTAGGATCTGTTAATGTTTATCTGCTTTTGATAGGAATATCTGGTCCAGAGTATGTTTTTCTGGTCTAGTGTATGTTTATAATTCATCTTTTGCACTGCCTGCAAAAAACTAGCCTCTTATTTGACTTCTCAGTGAGTAAAATAATTCTTGTCTAAATCTGTGAGATGGGATTAAGGAGACCAAAACCAACACAGTAAAACAATGGAATAAAAGGAGAAATTTAGACGGATTGTCAGTGAAGTTTGTCAGTGCCATCCTTTAGTGCAGGATGGAATGTTTCTGGAATGAAAGAGTGCTTCTTCTAGAGTGCAGGATGTGTTGCAATGTGTGGCTATCAGAGTCACTGCATGGAGAAGATGTGCAGTAGAAATAGCCCTACCATGCAGAATCTATTCTGCGTCATCTTTTGACAGGATTCTGTTCTGCCCCATAGTTAGTATAAACTAACTCAGGTCCTGGTATCTCACACACAGAACTCTTCTTCATAGGACGGGGAATCACATTTTCTCTTATGTGCCTTCACACTCAATGTATACCACAGGACATTACCAAATTGCACACCTGGTGATCAGAATAGAGATTAATTTAAAAGTTCTAGGGGATAAGCTTGCAGGAAAATGCACGTGGTCAAGAGAATATTTCAATATTCTGGAGGAAAATGTCTCTACAATTGTCAAGGGACTCTGCACAGTGACACTGGCACTCAGCTGCCTTGTAAAACACAATTGTGAGAGATGTCTTTCTGCAGTGATATAACATCACTGACTGTGGTAGAAGTAGAAGATCTACAAGTGGAAAAGACATAAAAATTTTAATTCTGAGTTGAAGAATACACAAAGATTATGAATTACATTTTTATTTATTGCTTAACTTGTAAAGACACTGTAGTTCAGGCTCTGCAAATATCCATTCAGCAGCAGTGAGTGCAGACTGGAAATCCAGAGCTTGGTGTTCAGCCCAAGGCTCTTTGGGATCTCTGTCCAAACTCCCAGTGTAGGATGTCCTGGATTGCTCACAGCTTTCAAATGGCAGCTGAAGTTTGCTATAAACAGTGCCAAGGCTTTTTTAGCAATACTCATACTTCCAAATTCCCAGTTCCAAGTGGTGGGTAGTTAGTTGAGCAATATGAGCTATATGGAGGTAGGAATTGATGGTTTTCCCCTTATTCTCTGTTGTTTCCCACCATCTGACAAACTTAGAAAATGACAGCTCTGCCCATATATTCAAACCTAAGCCCTGGCTTATCTCTTGCTCCACTGCAAAAACAAGGCAAGAACTGTGTGGGAAATGGATTTGTAAAGAATTCTCAAAGCCTGACAGAAAGCTCACACAGTCTTGCACATCTGTGAGCAAACAGGGAGTTAAGGTGTGCTAATTTAGGAAGGCCGTATTTTATAAATTAAAATGCTTATTATTTTTCACTATTATTTCTAACAACAATCACCTATATTTTTTCCCCAGATGATCCTACTACAATCCATCTTTCACAGCTCTAATTCTCTAAAACATCTAGTCTTGTTCCAAGGCCATATTTTGAAACTTATTAAAACTTATTTCTTGTTCAATCTCTCTCTCATCAATGTCATCTCTATTCTGGAGCCTTTCTAAATCAACACAACTTATCCCAGTGTTTACATACAGATGTACAGGACTATGTGAACTTTCTATCAGGTTTTGAAAATTCTTTTAAAATCCATTTCCCACAGAACTGCACCTTTAGTGTGGGATTCCAGGCACTTCTCACTGCTGTCTCACCAGGACTGGCTGTCTGGGCTTAAAAAACACCAGTTTATTGGTTCTTACTTGAAAATGGTTGATAGTTTGAAAAACTGTTAGCTCTGAGTTTCTCTAAAACATCATTTGTGTTGGATTTTCCTTTATTTTGCAGTTTTCTTTAGCTTTTATAGTTTTGCATGGCAAAAAAAAAAAAAAAAAAGAATTATCTCAGATAGCTCCTCTGACCCGAAATGGCAGAGTAAGTCATTTTTCTATAACATGTATTTCATGAAGCTCCTTTCCTGACCAATATTGTTCAGTTATTCATTGAAGCTAAAGGATTGTGTGTGCTTTTTCTTTGTTGTTGTTTGGGTGTTTTTAAGAAAAAAACCAAAATATTTGATACATTATAATCAAAATTAAATTCAATTTAATTTATAATCGAAAACATATTTAAACTGAAAGGAAAATGAGTGCCTGAAAAAAAGAGTTAAAAATATGTTTTGCTATAGAACTTCTTTACAACAGAAGCGTTGACTTGTGAGAAATTATATGTGTAATCAACAAGAAACCTTTTGTGTACATCTTACAATGCAAAACAAAACCACTTACAGAGATCCCCAGATGAAGCTATTAGGAAGCACGGATGCAGATGTTGTATTGAATAGCCTTGCACAAATAAAAGGAAGTAAAGCTTACAAGAAGCTTTAAGTACTCACTGTGAATAAATTGCACCTAGAAAGACTTGCCACTGGGTAACACAAACCCCTATGACATAACTATAAAGAGAGATCAACCTTTTCTTTCAGGTCTTTCCATGTCTCTCATTTAACCTTTCAGTTAAAGATATTGTAAGCTTTAAATGCAACATAAATATGTGAAAGAAATAGGATGAAACATTTCAGAGCTCTTGCAGAGCAGTAATTTGTTGGCTGTTCCCTCTCAGGTTTTCATGGTCCAGTGCCCAGGTGTCCTGTCCTGAGACCTCCCTGCCATGCCCACTGAGGAGTGCATTTCCACTGAGCTTTATCACAGCCTGAATCACTTGTAGTTCTTGATGAGTTTCAGCCAGACATGCCCAAGGAACTGTAGAAAGGAACGTGGAAGAGTCAGGGGAAGGTAAAGACTTCTGTACAAAAACATTAGTCATAGGATGATTATTTCATTTCAGGGGAGATGTTCTGATTCAGCCCTGCTAAGGCCTGAACAGAGGGTACCTAATGTTTAATTAGCTACAATTTACCTTTTCTAGCAATTTGTGTACACCTCACATGGTGATTGAGACCATCTCAGTTTCTGAGATTGTATTCCCATGAAAGATATTGGAGCACTCACCCCCATCACCACCCCCAGCACCTGTTTGCTTGTTGCGCCTTGGTTTGGAAAATCACCTTCAGGAAGAGATGCTCTTCTCCTTGCCAGCTGGGCTCCAGAGGGTTTAACCAACCAGTAATAGGACCCCTCCCCATCAATCTGCTGATTTTTTACTCATTTATGGTCCTGCCTCTCACTACAAACAGAGCACATATGGAAACCTCTACTGAGATTACTCCACTTGTGCCACTCACAAAGGCACTGACAATTCTAGTGCCTCAAACAGTGTCCCATACCATATTTCCACACAGGGAAAAGCTAATAATTATAGCAGTGACTCTTTCTGTGGCTGGATAGTACCTACAGGGTTTATGATCCATTTCTCTTAAAGGAAAAAAAAACAAAAAAGGCACTTTTATATGGCAGCATCTGCAGTGAAACTGATTTTTAACAAGTACTTCAGGGATTCCAGATGTCACTTGACAAGTTGAACAAAAGTGCTAGCTCTTCCATCAGTCTCTGTAACAAGTAATCATCTAACAGTTGCAAGATTACTCAAATGGCTTTAAGATTATTCTTGCAGCCAATTTCAGTCCACAGAATTGTGGAAATAGTCCCTCAGGCATGTGAGAACTTTTGTGGCTGTTATCCATCTGGAGGAATATATAAAGAAATTACAGCCCATCTATAAGTAGTATTGATTAAAAATATCTCTCTGGGAGAAAAAAATAAAACCCACCACCAAACAAAAACCTTAAACCAAAATGACTGCTTCTAAAAACCTGTCTGGTTTTGGTTTGGTTTTTTGGTTTGTTTTTCCCAACTGTACTTATTTAAATTATGTCAGCTTCACTTAGAAGTGAACCTTTGCTCTGTGCAGCCTGCCTTAACACAGTATCAGGCCCTGTCTTCTCATGAATAGATGATAAATGAAAGAAATTGGTGAGAAAGTTTCAAAGAGAATCAAAAATATTTCTCAGCTGCTCCATTTCACTTAGGGGCATAAGCTCTTTGGGATAGATTTCTGTGTTTTTCTGTTTCTCTTCTCTATTTCTGAATGCAGAGATTTCAAAATAATTTTTTTTTTCTCAGAGGAAAAGACTACTATAATGTTAAGTTGTGTGACCTAAGTGACAGCCTAAACTATGTGCCATAAAGCCTGAAAATGGTGCCTTCCCTGAAGTCTCAGGATGTCAAACAACAAATTCCCAGAGCTTCTCTTTTCACACAAAAACAGCATGGAAAAGACAAAAAAAAAACAAAACCTTTTTGTGCTTTCTGATGGTGCCAACTAACAGAGCTACAAAGCCTCCTGCCAGCTGAGGGCCAAGCCCTCTGTGGGCAGGGTGGGAGCAGGAGCTAAGAGCAAATATTTGCAGGCAGGAAAAGCCTCCAAGGCCTTGAGAAGGGCTGTCTTTTGTTTTAAATGGTGGATTTTATAAGCTGTCAAAAAGTGAAAACAATATACATTCCTTTAGGGTTTAAGAATATAAGCAGAGATGGCACTGACATTGCAGCTGGCTCCTGGTTTGGAGGAGTCCAAACCTGGGTGTGAAGCAGTCCCCACCCAGCATGGGTGCAACCTGAAGCCCAAACACTCCTTCCTAGATTTTTTCTGACAATTTAAAACATCTTGGAGCTGTGGAGGAATGTCAGCCATCAAAATTATTTTCATTTTAGTGTGACTGTCAAATGAACAGAGGTCCACTCGTGACAGAAAAGTGTTTAAGGGTAGACAAATGAGAATGGAAAGATGGCATGGTTGCTGAACAAGCTGCTTGGCATTTATTTTGTATGACAGGAGCCCTAAAAGTGCTTGAAAACCAAATATTTCCAAAGTTAGAAGTGTTCACCTGTGTAAGAGTTGTTTGTCATTAATGGATGGGTCCTTTTAGAAAAAGTTATTGTAGTTCTGGAACAACAACCCTCAGAGCTCAAAATTTTGTTAGGTTTGTTTTGAACTGAAATCTTATTTCAGTTCTAGAAAACACTTAAGCTTGAAAATCAAATTTCTCCTATAATTTAGTTCTCTGTCTTTCCACAGCAATTAAAATAATTACACTCTGTCAAGCTCCATCTTTCCCCCTGATTTAAGACATAGCTGTATTGAGCAAACACATCAACTAGGCTGTTGACAGGTGAAAGAAGGATGCAGAGCATGTCTGAAATCACAATGATAACTTCACATTTAGTAGTACACAGGCAGAAAACTTCATCCTGTATGCTTCTTCTAGAAAAGAAATACTTTGTTAAGAAAATTATTTATTCTGTATATGCTTAAATCCAGATAGTTTTACTTATAAATCAAAGCTAATGATTTGGATCCTGTCTCAAAATTAATTATTGGTGCATTCTCTTAAACCTGACTGTAGTTGAAAGTAAGTATCTAAAATCACAGGGAATTAAATTAGATGAAAAAAAAATCTTTGATCATTATAAAAGCATATACAGTTATGTTTAAGTTATTAGCGCAGATGATTTGGTTGTTTACAACATAATTACTGATTTGACTATGAAAAAAAAAAGAATTGCAAATTGTTTCATGTCAATTAGCAGTACATAAATTATTCCACTGTGCATAAATTTTTTACTGTTGAAAACTAGCACATAACTTTTTATGGAGCTCTTAAAACAGGTCTAATGCAAAGCTAATAACACACAAAAACCCCTCTGTCTACTGGGAGGGGGAGGAAGGAATCTCTCACAAAGAGTACAAGAAATGGAGTTGCACCAGAACCTGCTCAGAGACTGATAATTGCAAATAATATGAGCAGAGAAACATTGCAAAACTGCACAGCATTACAATGCAGCAACAGAGATAAAAGAGAATGAGGGTTATTATACACTGAGAAAAAACAGAAAATGGTGACATTGTTAAGTTTTTATTAAAATTAAAAACAAAAAGTCAGAATAATAGTCAAGCAACACTCGTTAGCAAGAATTAATTTTGATTATTAAAATATAAGAAATATTATTTTAGAAAGATCAGGAAACATTTAATTCAAGTGTGAAACCACTGCCCACCCAAACTCAATTGAGTTTGACCAAGAGCTACCTTTGATTTGCAGACAATTGGAAAATATATGGGTTTATTTCTCAGTCTCTCTTCAGTGACAAGCTGAGACCCACAAGCTGTCATCCCAAACAAGCAACTACCTCTCAAAGAATCCATCCAAATATTTTAACCATTTTCATCACTGCCATTAAGTATGAAGGTTGTTCTTTGTTTGCCACACTGATCTTGGAACAGAAAGATCAATACATTTCCTTAACCTTGATTAAATAATTTTTGCATACCTGTCATAAATTGGCACCAGGAATGTCAAAATTCAGAACAGCTATTTAGGCAAAAAGAAAGAAAAATAAATAGAGCAATATTCAGAGTGTTGCTTTAAGTGTCAGTGAAAGAGAAGAAAAAAATATTAGGATGTAGCAAAAAAGGAACCACCTTTATATATAAGGGACCACCTTTATATGTAATGCCAGTGATGAAATAAAGAACTTTTCTGGGATGACACACTGATTTCTGAGCTACTTGTTTCAAAGACAGGACAGAGGCAGTGAGATTAAAAAACTGGTGTTTAAAAGTACTCAATTCATGGTGAGTTTGGGGCTATTTCAAACATGGCAGAACGGAAATGCTGAGATATTTCTAAGAATTGCCTATTGCAGAGCATCTATACTTCTTTCTATTTAAATTTTACTACTACAGAAGAAGAAGAGGGTGTTCAAAAGTATTTAAATGCAACAGATTTAAAATGGATGAAGGCATTCTTGCAAAACTTATCATTAACCTTTGGAACTTGTTGCCATGCGGTATCACTGGGGTCAGGAGTGTAGCAGGATTTAGAAAGAGCGGACACTTTTATGTACAATCAGAAGTTACCTCGTTAATTTAGAGAGCATAAAGTGCTTTTATGGAGGACATAAAGTCCAGTGCTTCGGGCCAGGAGGCAGCCACTAACTCAGGGGGTGAGGAGGGAGTGTTTTCAGCTGGCAGCTTGTTCTGTATGGTCCTGCAGAGCTCCTTGGAGCTGCAGCCCAGGGGATGTGGGGCTGGCTGCCACATCATCATGGCATCACAGCTCTGCCCACTTCATCCCTGCCCCTACTGCTGCTTACAGTTTTACTCATTCACTTCTTTCAGTGCTGTTTTGCTAGCTGTTTGTACCACAGGCAAAGCCAGCCTGGCAATCTTGTGTGTGCTTCTGCTCCGTAAAGAGAAATAGCTGTGATTTCCTGTGCAACACATCTGCTGCATGCTCCCCTTTTTGAAGCAAACAAGCTGCTAATCCGAGGCAGATGTTGCAGTATTTGTTTCACTCTTCGCCAAAGGAGCCAGCAGATCTCCTTTTAGGCAAAAGCTTTCAACTCAACCCACTCTTCTATTAATTCTTGGTAACTGAGTGTAAGAATTGTGTTAGTAAAATTAATATTTCAGGGCTGCCCTGCAAGGGATATTTTTACCCTGCAGCAGCAGAGCCCGTGTCTATCATCACTGGTGTCATCCTGTCACCGTGCAGCCTTCACACACAGGCAGGCTGCTGCTAATGAGCTCACCACTCCATGCTCCTCCAACATGAAGTTCACTACTAATGAGAAAAATTCCCAGACTGTACTCACACTCTAAATCAATTTGGCAAGATTGATCAAAATATTCATTAAAGCAGTTTGTTCTTCAGCTCAGCCTGAGCCCTGCAGGCATAGCTCTCCTGTTTCTGGGAGGGGTTTGTGTGTATGTCTGCATGCACACATGTGAGTGTGTGAATTTAAAACCAGGCACTTGCTTTTCCTCCTCATAGTGTTCAAACAGCACTTGCAGAAGGAAAAAAAAAAAAAGAAATAAAGAAATGCTGAATTCTCATTACTTTTTTCTCCTTGAAAAGTGCCCAGGAGTCCAGAGAGGCTAAGAAAAATATTCTGCACTCCTCTTCTCATGTTCCTGTCATCAGGAGGCCTGAGAATGACCAAAGTGAAGAAGCAAATTGCCGTCAAAAGGGCAACAAGCAAAATAACAAATGAGGATCTGTCAGAGAGAGACATCACTGGCCACACAACCCTGGGAATTTAATATATCTTCTGTCTGTCATCTGCATGCTAAATTTCCATGTCCTCCTTCAATAGAATTTCTTCTTGCTTTGTCAGCCATGATAAGTATAGGTTAGCTCACACTGTCTACTTTTTCACACGCATTTCAAGATAAAACACAGTCCAGAGAGGCAGGAGTGACATTACCTGACTAATGCTCAGTGAGCTGGACCCTGCTCAGAAGGCTCTAGACAGAAAACCAGAGCAGCACAAATTGCAGGGAGAGATGAGCAGGGGATAGATTTAAAAATCTCAGCTATGATGTTATCTATCCCTCCAAAGAGACAAGAATAATTCTTATTGGTACCAGTTTAAAAGCCAGACACCCTGACTAGTCATATGTTATATACCTCTGGTTCATTTCAGCAATAGGGAATGTTGCTGTTGGTCATCTGACTTCGCTACTCATTGCCTAGACACCAGGAGCTTTTTCCAAAGGACTAAGAGAGGAAAACTCAGGAAAACTTAAGCCAGACACGGTTTTAAAATATGTCATGTGGTACTGTTCGCAACATTGCAAACCCCTTTAGTTTAAAATGTTAATGAATTCACACCAGCCCATTTCTTAGATATATGATGTGCTATAAAATGAGATCTTGTTTTCCAAGAAGACTTCAGTGGGGTTATGAATGCAATCACTCAGAAACTCCAGAACAGGCTGCCCAGACAGTGTCCTGCTGAGCTGAAGCAGCAGGCTGCTGGTGGGGCCCCCAGGCAGAAAGGATTCCTCCCAAAATTGGCAGTGGCACACAAAGGCTGTGATCCACATTTCTTTAGTATGCCATTTCCACAGCTTTGTATCCAAAAGGTGCCAAATTAAAAATGTCTCTGCAACTGACCAGGACCCAGGCAGCTCTTTGACCAGGTGCAAAACGGTATGAGATGTTCTTCCCACTTCAACACTGCTGCCTGTTCAGAAACCTTTGCTGTGTCCTGCAGGCTGAGGGAGTGACGCTGAGCACCTCTGAATTCCCAGAGCAGTGTGCCAGCAAGGCTCCAGGCAGCAGGTGCCCATCCAGGCTGGTTGAGTCTGCCTGGAGGAGCAAGAACTCCTGAAATAAAACCACTTCTTAAATGCCATGATGCCAACCTTCTTCATAAGAGTAGTCCAAGCTGTGCCAATGCAGAAAACTCTTTCTTTTTCCTTTAAAACAGAAAATAGCGCTGCTACAAAGTAAAAAAAAAAAATCTGCAATCATATTGTCCAGACAGGTTCTCTGGAGATGAGATAAGGTGCTATTAAGCAAATGCTCATTTACAGGCATATCATCTGCCATAGAAAGCGAGGATCAGCTCTTATCACTTTCCTTTCACAGTGCAAGATGCTGCTTCTAATGTGCTTCCTGCTTGCCCACTTTTATCTGGCTGGTGAGCTTTATTTCTCTTGACAGAATCTGTCCCCAGGCATCTATTTCCACAAATGGAGGCAAAAGCAGATACTGGAACTGTTTGACTCTGTTCTGTGGATAGACTCTACTGAAGGCCACTGAAATTTTCATTAAAAGAGAAGTTTTCGGGAACCCAAACATAATTTTAATTTTTTTTTTCTATTTATGCAAGACAATAGCTTTTAGGAATTAATTTATTCAGTTATTCAAACTATTTCTGCTAAAATTTAAAATCAAAAGTAAAAAAACCTAAAAATTCAAAACCTGGTGTTATCTAACAATAGAATATTTTCTACTAATTCAAAACATAGTGTTGTCTAAAGGTGTGTGTCTCAAGTAGGTTTTGTGAAGAATTTATTTTCTGCACTGGATTAATAACTGCAGAAATAGCAGAGAAAGTTAAGCACACAGTTCCTCCTTTCCCTTGTGTGATCTCAATAGACTGACTCATTCATTTTCAAATCATGCAGGAAAAATATTAATGAAAGCCATCTATTCAGAAGAGTGAGACCTTTGATTTACAAGAGACTTCTGAATCACTCCATATTCCTTGTATAGCTTGTTTTAAATTGCCATGTTTCTTTTTCTGTAGCTTTGCAGCATCTCAGACATTTTCAGCATCAGCTGGAGATTACTTTGCTTAGCACAGTTTTTTATTTATACATTTTTCCCACAGATTCTTAGGCAGTAGGTACAGAAGGAGGTAAAGAAGTTTGGTTCAGTGGCAGTAAATGCTTTGGCTTACTCTGTCTTGCAATGTTCTTTCTGATTTCCCCCTCACTTCCCACCAGTGCCAGACTTGTAGGAGAGCTGCTGCAGCCCATGGCTGAAGGAAAATGTCTCATCCCCTCCCCAAAGAAAGAAAAAAAGAAAGGCATTGTAGATTGTGGTGTATTTTCAGCTGCTTTCATCTCAAGCGATGTGTATGAACTGAAATAAGGCAGTTACTCTTTTTGGAGCTCCAGCAGATGCTCCCAATGCACAAAATGCCACAGCCAGACAATTATGTTCATGTATAGCAGAGAAGGTGGATCAGGTTTAAATTTTGGTGATCATTTGGTTTGGAAAATCCTAAAAATTCCTCAGACCAAGACCAGTAGATGATATCCTGGTTGCTTCTTAATTTCATTCTTTCTTCTGAGTGGCAATGTGTGCTGCTCTGACCTGATGTTGGGGAATGTTTATGGCACTGGGAACTGTTTGGGAATGCTTTGTCTTTCCTCTACATGTGAGAGAGAAATCCAAGGACATCAGTACACGTAGAACATCATTGCATTGGTCAAAATATTATAGTGACACAGCTCAAATACGACACAGCTCAAAAATTCCTCCTAAGACCTTAAATCATCATCATGTGTGCGTCAGGGCTCACATCCAGTTAATCCAATTTCTGGATTAACTATGTACCCCTGGGCTAGGCAGAGATTTTCTTCTCTAAACACTCCTTTTGAGCAAGCAAACAGGGGACACATTCTTTTTCAAGAGTGTGCTCTGTAGTTTGTTCCCTCCATGATATATTTGGGATCTTCCAAGACCAAGACAATCTGAGGCACTGCTGCTCCTCACAGCTGTCATGGCATTATGACTGTGCTTGTAACTGGGTGATGTACTGATGTACAGTTGTAAAAAAAATTATTAACAGCAGCTCTAGCCCATCACACATTTTTGTTGTTGGTCTTATTTCAAGCAGAATCTTCCTTTCCAGCAGGTTTCCAATAGAGTAGGCTTGAGAAATCCTCCTCTCAATATTTAGCTTGAACTACCACAGGCAAGCTTGTTTGTTAGTTAAATATAACACTTTCAGTTGGATGCTTTTTTATGTGGACACCAGTAGAGGTAAGAAAGAATATTAGGTTTGAATGACAGTGATGAATAATATTAATATTTACCTGCTATTGCAATCTGGAGCTGCTCCAATGAGCTACAGAGTCTTAAAATCTTAATTAAAGGTTGATGAAAGAAAATATTGAAAAATCTACACCGGGAACAAGAAGTGGGGAAACAGGGTGTTCTCTCTCATCCACAATACTGCCATTCTCAAGCACAGAAATTGCAGGAATAAGGCTTCCATAAGACACTGTGTGTAGCTTGGAATTCACCTTTTGGCTTTCAGACTTTCTGGGCTATAGGTACGGTCTTACATTCAGTTTTGTTTTTTTGGTTTTTTTTGTTTTTTTTTTTTTTTTTCAAAAAACATCCTTCTGTTAAAGGCAAAGATGGGTTTGCAATACATTAATGTATCTCCCTCTGAGTTCGGTTAGAAAATACTACTGAGACTTATGAGAAAGACTGGCAGCATTTTGATCAGATCTACAAAACTAAATATTCAAGAAGTATGGATTCTATTCCTTTTGAACTCTTTAGAAAATTTGGGCAAATTTCACACCATAGAATGATGAAATTATATAATTGGTTTAAAGTCAGAGACTGCATCTTCATTACATTCCTAATGTATGATACTTATTATGTATTAATAACACCTTATTATCTCTTGTCAGGTATAATAAATAAAGTATCTGAATATTAATTTAGTGTTTTATGCCAGCTCATGAGGTTTGAAAATAGAAGCTCTTTTTTCTTGCACAGCTCAGATGTTCTTACAGGCTGAGACACTGCTCTTAGGGAATGGCAAATTTATAGCCTTTGGTGTGTGTAAGCTTGGACACATATAGAAGTACCAGTTGGTTATTGAATATTTTACAATTAAAACTGAATTTAGCATGAAGCTTATGTGCTTATGTTTGTGCAAATATTAGAGGAATGTACATTTACTCCTTTGGTTTGTGTTGGACCCTCAGCTTGATTGGTGTTGATGCATTTGCGATAATTCAAGAGTAATCACCTTTTGAATCTGCAGAAATACCATTAATGCTGCAAAAGTAAAGCACTCAGGAACTTCATCCTTACGACTACACATTTTCCCTGTGGCTCCTGTATCATGACTAATCAGAGGCAAAGAGTGTGTCATTATCAATTCAGTATTGTGCATGAATACATACACAGCAAAACTGCCCAGTAAAATTAGGTGTCACTGCTTCTTCTCACCTTGTGGACTTCTCAAGAGGTACTTCACATTTTAGCACCTTGTCATTTGTGATATCTATCCTGCAGTCACATGGGGTGGGTCAGGATTTTTTAAAAAAGGAGTAATTCTTAATAGTACTTCTTTGGATGCTTAATTTAATAATCTTTATATACCCAGAGTTAAGCATTTACTATCTGATGGACAGATCTCCCTAAATTTTCTTGAAAGCACAAACTGTACTTTACCAGTCAGTTTGGAAGACCTTGGTTTATGCCCTGATTGCGGAAGGTGTGATGCCATCAATATTAATGTCAGTAAACATTAAATTATTAACTTAGGTATATCTGAAAGACAAAGGTCAGGGGAAATTTATGTTGACAAAACATAAATGTATGTGATTAAAAATTATTCTGTAGAGGGTAGTGATTCAACATACCTTCACCATCCTGTTCTTAATGTCTAGTGTAATTCCCAATGTTCCCTGTTGTATTAGGAATGTATCTGTGAGTCAAATCTTCAAATTTCTTGCAGGCAAGTAATACGATTTTTTTCAGACACACATATTTTATAAGGTCACTTATGAAAAAAAAATGAGCTATGCAATATGCTATGGTATCCAGCACTAATACTTAGGCAAAGTTGATCTCATGGATATAACTACTGGCAAACAAAAAGTAACTAAACCACCATTAGTTCCTTCTCTTTCTCTTAAAAAAAATCACTGGAGTTCATAAAAGATGCATGTCCCAATTTTATTCTGAAAATTGAAGAACAGCCCAATGGAAACTCAATCAGTTCAGGACAGAATTACTTAATTACTTGAGAACTTGATGGTAAAGGCATGAGTCTAATTAACCAAATTATTTAATACTACACATATCATAGGCAAAGATCTTGACCTAAGGAAGTCATGGTCAAATTTGGTACGCCTGGTTGCCATTAAGTGTTACTACCCATTCAACCTTGTGGTTGTATTGCACAGTTCTCTACTGATGTTTCCTGGATATTACACCAGAGGCTGTTTTGATCATAACAAACAATTTATTATAAGATTCTCGCCAGGTCTACTGGTTTTAAAATGTGATATGAGGTGAGAAGCAAGGTGTGAACTGCTGCCAAAGGCAAAGAGCATCTTCAGATGATCTCAGTAATGTTCACTACCTGGCCATAACACCAAGCAAATGCTCCTACCCCTGTAATAATTCTTCAGTGGAGACAAACCTCACAGATCCTCTCTGACATATTAGCTGGCTTTTAAATCCCTGACTCACCTGAGACAAAATCTTTCTCTATTTCAACACAAGTAGCCTGAAAATAGCATGTTATATGCTTTGGGGAATGACCTCTGTTTCTAATAAATCCTGGATATCCCTGAACCTTGCTGGCCAGACACAAGTCTGGAATACGATGGGATAAACAGCCTGTCAAGTGACTCACTCTGGTTGGATGACCTCAATGGACTGTGGAGATTCTGATTTCTTCTGCTGAATTTAGTAGAATTTTTTAAATTGTTCAGTATGATGTTTCAGTTTAAAGAGTTGTCTGGATCATGGAGATGGTCTTAATTTCTTTAACTTATTAGAAATGAAACTGAATTTCAGACTCACAGTAAAAAGTGTGTGACCTTTAGTCTTAACAAATTAAGACAAAAAGTACAAAACATTTGTTTCTTTTATTAGAGTCAATAAAAAATATTAGAATAGAATGTGATCAGACCTTGACATACACAAAAAAAAGAAAACAACACTATAGGTATTGTTGAGAACCATTCAACTTTCAATTTGGAAATCCCTTAAACAGGGTGAAACTGCAAACTGGAGATGACCCATTATATGACTGTGTAGAAAGTGACTGCTTTACATTTGAGGTACATAAACAAAGCCATCCTCACCATGTGAGCAGCATAGTCTGATGCATATAACAAACTCAACCTCTAACAATGAACTTCTAATTTTAGCTGCCCAGTTTCTGTTCTTTAACAATTTGCTTTCCAGTTAGAAGGTAACAGAAAAATCAGCTGGAATTCAGAGAAGGTAGTAGTAATACAATAATGGCAGAAATGCATTTTAAATTTAGCAACACATTTCCCTGTTAACTGCTTTCTAATGAGTTGTTAGTTGGTAGCAATGCATTTTTATTCTTGAAATCCCATCCTGATCTTGAAATAGGAAACAGAAAACTCAGAACCCTTCAAAAGCAGATACAGAATATTTCAGAATTTTTTGGTAGTATTAAAAGTATCAACAACAACAAAAATGCATTTTCTAAGATCTCTGTAAGCCTCCACCTATGGTATAGCTAAATCATTATGATTAGCTTGTAATTAATAGGTTAAATTTGTGCAATTTGATTATATTCTCCTGTTATCCTGGAGCACCCTTTTCTGCTTGTTTCAGAACTAAGCTAATCACAGTAGCAATGGAATATTCTTGCTGTTGGAGATTTATATTTACCAAGACTTTACAGCAGACTTCATGCAAAGTTCTGGTTCACCCCATCCTATTTGAGGAGCAAACTAAGAAATAATCTCCCTAATCAAACCTTTATGACTTTTTTTGGTAAAAAATGCTCAACAATCCAACAAAGTGAAGTAGTCAGAGCCCTAGGAAAGCATTTTTACACCCTCCTAGGGTAATTCTTAATCTTTCTATATATATTAATAACTTTTTTATTTCTTTTTTTTTTTTTTGCTATGTGCCTAACTAATGTGGAAATTAAAAACCTACTTAACAATACAATTACATTTCCCTGAAAAATAATCTGAGGAGATTTTAATTGTGATTTTATCATTGACTTATGTTCTTAAGTTTCTGTCAGTAAGTACTAACACTATATATAATTTCTCATAAATTGGTTACCACCACATATCTTTATAGATAGAAGAGACCTTTTTATTCATCCAGTTCCCTCATATATCCCATCAGATAACTATAGTTCTGCATACATTTAGCAGACTTAAAAAAAACCATCTTATGCAAATTCATTTTTCATTTTCTTAGCATTATCAGACATTTATTTAAAAGCAACTTGCTATGAAAACAAGATCTATGTATGCTGCTGTATCCTAAATTAGTTTCTGAGAGCTCCATTATAATACAACTATTCATTGAAAAGGACTCTGATAAATGTCCACTTTGATCTGCAGGGCTGGTGTGATACTCTAAATGGAAATGTGAATCTATTGGAGGGAGCCTGATTGAACCAGATACACCAGAAGGAAATTAAGATGCAAGAGACGTGGTTTAATCAGGCTGCAATTGTACTAATTTAACTCATCTGGGAAGTGAAGGGCCATAACTTGGACAGTGCAGATCATGATTATTTCTTTAATCACTGCCACGTGGTAGGAGGTAACGACTCCCTGCCCTCTGTGCCAGGTCCTGTGCCTGTTTGCAGGAGGGAAATTTAGGCTGTAGGAGTGGATGCTCCTCTCAAAGGCATGGGCAGGCAAAGGGCATGACCTCCCCTGGACAAGGCTTGTGTCAGATCAGTGCCCAAGAGCATCCCAGGGACAGCACAGGGTGGTACAGGAGTACAAAATAGGAACCTTCTAAGCCACCACGCTAAAGGCACAACATGGAAAAGGGAACATCAGCTTGCTCATGCAGCTTAGCTCTCTGTCCTCTTGAAGGTGGGCCTCCCACCAGGGCTAATTTCAAGCATGATTTATCAGGAGCCCAAAACCCACTGGGGTGAAGAACTCCACTGGGTACCTGACATCTGCCAGCTGCAGCAGTGTGAGCCCAACTCTGCTCCAATGACTCTCTAAAATGCTGCAGTCCCACAACCCTCTAAAATTCCTTGGTTAAAAAAACCCCAAACAACCGCTTTGCCCTTGTCAGTGTTATTTTAAAAGATTTCTGATATTTTATAAAACAGCTCTTTCAAAAAACCTGATGTAATATTAGTTTTAGGGCTGGAATACTGAGAATTGTTAGTCGAAGTGTGAGGGGACTCACACTTCAGGATTAATGATTCATAATACTTAATTCAACTTATATATGCAAACTATACAAGTCAGTAATTTACACATAAATGATTCTTCTCTCTGTACTTTAAAGTATGTCTCCATTAAAAAATCTACTTTAAATATTCTCTCTCTACTCCAGTATCTTAGAAGCTCTGTTTGTTCCTGCCTCTGAGTGACACTGTGCTGTAACACCACCACAAAACTGAGGGAAAGTGAATGGTGACATGGGTCAAAATTGGGATAGGACCTGGATATCATCTTTTTTCTGGGAAAAATATACGTCTTTGCAACTCCAGACTCAAATTTTTCCGTGGTTTAGAGTACCTATTAATGTATTTTCCACATCAGTCCCACTGAACAACCCCCCACCAGTTTTGTGCTGATGGGAAGTGCACTGTGTGCGTCAGTCCTGCATCTTTTCCCTTCTCATTTCTGACAGGGAATAATTAATTGTCCCACTGATGGAAGACTATTCCTTATCCACATCACAGCAGGGCTATTGTTCATAGACTTTTTCCTCTGTGCAAAAGGAAATATGTACATACAGAAAGCAAGATGTTATAAATACAATATTGTTGTTTTACGAAATAAGGGGAGAAGGAACAACATACTGAAATCTACTTTCCATAAATCTGTCAGCTTTCTGGAATTAGTTCAGGGACGTGCTGAAGCCAGTAGCAAAGGTCCCAGGATACTTTGGAATGCATAGCAATAGAAAATGAACATGCCTCTGTATAAATGTTTCATTTCATTTGACACAGATCTCATTTCAAGTGGCAAGCCTTTGCCTATGAAATTTCCTGTGTGTAAAGGTGTTTGTGTGGCAAAGTTTTGGCAGAGGGGGCACCACAGGGCTGGCTTCTGTGAGAAGCTGCCAGGAGCTTCCCCCATGTGTGATGGAGCCTGTGCCAGGCAGCTCCAGGATTGACCCACCTCTGGCCAGGCTGAGCCCATCAGCGAGGGTGAATATTGTATTTGGGTTACCCCCAGATGGAGGAAGAAATGATGAATCTGACTTCATGTTCTCAGAAGGCTAATTTATTATTTTATGATACTGTATTATATTAAAGAATGCTATACTGAACTATACTAAGGAATAGAGAAAGGATACAGACAGAAAGCTAAAAAGATAATAATGAAAACTCGTGACTCTCTCCAGAGCCATCACACAGCTCGGCACTGATTGGCCAAAGAGTGAAAACACTCACACCAGAAACCAGTGAAACAGTCACCTGTGGGTAAACAATCTCCAAACACATCCCACATGAGCAAAACACAGGAGAAGCAAATTATATAAGAGTTGTTTTCATTTTTCTGAGGCTTCTCAGCTTCCCAGGAGTAAAATCCTGGGTGAAGGGATTTTTCAGAGAATGTGAATGCCACAGGTGAGATCCCCTCTGGGCTAGCAGGGGAGAACCCAGGTCAGCTGCCGCCAGGGGAGAGAGCAGTGAGGATGGGGGACACAAACAAAGCTCTCCTCAAGGCCAGTCTGTGCTGCCCATGGCAGTGGTGCTGAGGGATCTCTCCCTGCCCTTATCCCAGCCCAGCAGGCTGTGGTTATATTTCCTCTCCCTGTCCACATGAGGAGGGGAGGGATGGAGTGGCTTTGGTGGGCAGCATCCAGCCAGGACAACCCACCACAGCATCTTTTCAGTTTACAATACCAAAGAAATCTGAAATTGAACTGTAGCAAGAGTTAAGGCATCCTGGACTTCCAGTCTCTCCCCATAAATATCCATCATCTTTCACCACTGTCTAGGTATTAGCATTTTTTTTATATGAATACAAGAAAAACCTATTCTTTAAAGCTTTATCCTCTGCAATGTGATGTCAATGGGATTTTTGTCATTGACTTTAAAGGAAGTAGGGGTCAAAATCCTAATTAATAGTGTCAGCTCCATCTATCAATCAAAAGTGTGCTATTCATAATGAAATATAATTATCAGAGCAGGTTAAAATGCCAGTATTAAATATAAATGCAAAATCTAAGTATTAAAGGAATAAGTGCATATTAAGTGTAAAACCTACACCTTTGAGGTGCTGCATATCTTCTGATGCTCCATGTCTTCTGGTTATTTTAGGGTTTTTTCATCCTGGTGAGGTTTCCTAGGCTTATGTACAGAAGATATTTGTAAGTTCACATCCCTGGGTAGCCCTGAAATCAGATCCCAGGCACTGCCCCCAATTCCCTTGAGGCTCTGTTCTGTACTGCCCTTGTGATAATGCCTTTATAGGGGTCCTTTTTGGGCTGTCTGTGTGACTCTGTACTGAAAGTTGCCAGTGAATAAGTAAAACAGACTTCTCCCTCCCTGCTCATTCAGCCCTGCCTGCTTGGAGAGGCTGTGCAGATTCCTTCTTGTAGCTATGAGGAGTTTTCTCTGTTAAAAAGGTGAATAAAAAATGAGCAAACACAGTGGAAAGAATTTGCAGTAGAATAGTGCATGCTGTGTGAAATGTATTTAGGTGAAAGCATGAGAAATTTGGACTGGAAATAGCCTGTTTAGCATTGCATTTTGGTTGTCTCCCTAGAGTTTGGACTGCAATACCATTAGTTTATCTATTTCATACAGCCCAATTTTCTTTTATTTTACATATGATCACTGTTTGAATTGGTTTGATTTGTAGTATCTTAACTTATCCTGGAAACATTCAGGATGTGAAAAAGAGGAATAAAATGCCAGGTATATAATCTCCCTATAAAAATCTGAGCTTAGCTCCTCAAAACTTTATGTACAACTAAATAAGCAAAGGAATCCCAACATGGCTTTTAGGATTATTTAGGAACTGGTAAGAGCATTAAACAAAAGCCATAGTAGATAATCCTAACAAGTGTAAAAAAACCCTCTTTGGACCTTGCAGTACAAAATCTTTCACAGGAATTTGCTTGAGGCATTATCAGCTCTAAATGGATGAGGTGTACTACAGCAGATCAGGGCACGCAGGAGGTCTGCAGAACATTTCCTCTGAATAGGTGTTTCCAGCATACATATTCTCAAGCAATTAAGTGAAAACCTGATATTTAAGACTGAAAATAGGCAAACCTGTGGGAATAATATTTTATAGCTAACAAGAAAGGTCTGGCCTTACATTTCATTTAAAAGAGATTAACCTCTATAGACCAGTAGCTGTCAGCATCATTTGCTTTCCTTGTCTCTACATATGGTGAAGGGAATCTTTAAGATTCACAGGAAAAAAACTGGAAAAAAATATTTTGTGTAAACAATTATGCTTCTGAATAGCAGCCAAGAGAAAATGGGTGTCTGGTTCAGTATAAATCACTCTCTATTACCAAAAATCTCTGGCAAACAAACTACATCAGGAGGGTGTTTGAAATAGCCGAACTGAATCAGGATTCTGCGTCTCACTGAAAACCAAGCAGAGGAAACAGCACCCTGGGGCCACACTGGTTTCTTTCCAAGGGCCAGCTGTCTTTGGGAATTGCAGGGAGGAGAAGGGGCAGCCAGGCTCCAGAGCAGGCACAATTTTGTAGCTTTTTACCCTAGCCCACTGTAAATCCTGATGATACAACCCCCAGCCCCCAAAACCTCAAATTAAACACATGTAAAAATGCTAACATTTCCTGGCAATTTTGGCTTTCCTTTTTCTTCTTCAAGAATGTATTTTCCGAAAATTTAATTAATTGGTGATTAACTTTGACAAAAAAATAGTCTGGTTCAACTGAAGCTTCAGAGGTCTTTATGGAAGGGGAAAAGGCTTTGGTTTCACAGAGCCAGAAGCTTAAAGTTACTTAGGAAATGTAGAAGAAAAATAAATTTAAAATTCCTAACTGGTTTATGAGGAGCCCATTAAATTGAGATACTGCCCATTGAAGACCTAAGACAGCAGCAATGGCATTTGCCAGAACAGTTAAGCAGCATTGCTTTAATAATATATTAGTCTAAAATTCTAATTATGATTTATTATGTCTCATAATAATGTACTTGGGAAAGCAAATCCAGCCTCCTGAGTATTTAGCATTTGAATGCTAAACAGATGCTGAGCATTTATAAGGTAATTTTAAAAAATAACATTTCTGATGCACAAAACTGAAATGCATTGAAAATCTCTTAATAATGTTAATGCATCAACAAGGAAAAACAAACCCAACATTTTATAAAAGCAAATCAGATGTAGTAAAAATCTATCCAAAAATCTAATTAAAGTAAGATTTACTGTACAATGCTAATTTATGAAAACTAATAGTTATGTAGTTTGTAGAGGGTAAAAAAATGCTTGGAAATGTAACCAAATTCCAAATAATAGCTAGGCATCTCCCAGTCTGATAGTTTTTTAAATGGTACTAGAGCTCCTAGTGGAAGTCCTTCAAAAACCATGTTGGTTTCTAGGACTTATTTCTGTATATTGATCATTTGACACAAGTTCAGAGGCGAGTGAGAAGCATCTGAAACACCTTTGCCCAATATTTCTTCTGAGACAATGACATGAAGGTCCTGCAGAGAATAAGCCAAGACTATAAGGATTGTGGTTGTGGACTTCAACACCTAAATCCCACCCATGCCAGACTTTGAGTGCCAATAGTTTTTGAAGATAATTACTTAAATAAAATAGAAGTCATCAAATTAACCCTAGATCTCTTAAAGCCTTGCATTAGTACAGCCATCATGGGCCCACCCTTCCCCTTTGTGTAAATTTTATAAATATATATTTAAACATAGACCACTCTAAAAATTATTCCCTATATATAGAAGTGTTGCAGGTAAAATAAAATATGCCAGTTCCTTGCCTTAGAAAACAGAGCCTTTTTTAACAGTGGAGGCAGAGCCAGTGTTGCCTAGGGCAATGGCAAAATGAGTTAACACTCCTAGCAAGAAACTATCTTCATTAAGGTGTATTATTTAATATAAGGCTTGTGCAAATTAGGCCAGACCATATATAGAGAAAGGAAAGATGGCTAATTTCTAATTTTAAAGGGAAAAAAAATGACATTTTAATTCAGAACCCTTATGTTTCTGAGAGTCCTTGACTCTTAATGATAGGCTGCTTTTTGAATAAATCAATTGCAGTGTTCTCCACTTGGAATATATAATCTGTTTCAAATTTCAGATTTCACTGCATACCACTAGTATATTCATGTCTTCTCTACAATTGCAATTATTTAAGGAAAATGGAAGAATCAAAAGTAAGTCCATTTGCAGGATCATATTTGAAGCTGTAAAATAACTATTCAAAGAAGTCATTTCACAGAATTGAGGACTTTGGACACTACTCATGAGCAAATATCTTGGAATTTTTCCTATATTTTGTCTACCCATGGTTCAGTTTAGTTCTGTTTCATAGCTGTCCTGTGTGCGTTCAGCCTAAAACTCTACTCCTTTTATAGGCAAGGCAAATAAATTTCTCCCAATCTGCTTGACATGATGAGTTGAGACTGACCTGAGGATTAAGAGATGAGGAATGACTAAAATGGCAGGAATTAGCTTTTGCTGAGTCATTACTTTGTAACAATTGGAATAGGAAAAAAAAAAATTGATCCCCTTTTTTCCTCAGTAAATTCCTCACTGGCTCCCAGGAGCCAAATTCAAAGTGTTAGAGCACTGAGTGTAGAGCAGAACATGTGTGTTTGTAAGTCATCTTCTTTTGGCCTCACAGCAGAAAAAAAAACCCAAAAAAAAACCAAAATGGAAGAAGCGCTTATCTCACTCTGTCCAGTGAAAGTCTGGTATCTGCTTTTCTCACTGATAAGCTGGGGGTTTGTGAGGGGAGGTTTGAAGTCAGTTTAACACATTACTGTTTTGCTGTGGTTTTAGGCTAGTTTTCAAGGTCTATTTTATTCAGATAACTTTTGCATTTCTGCTGGCTAATCTCACATAAAAAGTCTCGCATGCAAGTTTTTTTTCAAAATGTTCCCCCCCTTCCTGGCTTGAGAAGCAGATTTCCATCAACTGAAAAGAAGAAAATATAATTGAATTATATTTCTTTTCAGTGTTTTTCTCAGGTTCTGAGTTTCTCATACCTCTTGTTTTTGTGTTCAGTACCTCGTTGTTTCTTACTTTTTTCCTAGTGATCTGTACTTCACAGAAGCTATAGAAGTGGAGTAAATGTCAGATCTTTATGGAAGCTTTACAGTGGCAGCTGAACTTCTGAAGTGATCTCTTTTCCCAACACTACCTCTGTGTCAGCCAGACCCACTACCACTCACTATCAGCTTTTACAAACTGCATCTTATTTACTAAATCACACAGAAGAAACAAAACCTTTTCACCTTTCTCAAGCACACTTTCAATGTGCAGTCAGTGCACAATTTTACCAACAGCAAGCTCTTTTGATTCATGGCCTGCTTCTCTCTTGTGCTTTCAGTGCTAGGTTCTTAAAACACCTTGCAAAATGCAAGGACTGGATTTTGACACACTTGCGTGTTGATGCCCAGAAGAAAGGCTGGCAGCATGACCTGGGCACAGCCCCATGAAGGCTGGCCATGGCACACTGACATGGCATGGCACACACAAGGAGCTGATGGTGGGAAGTTCCTCCCTCCCAAAAGTCAAAGAGAGGCCCAGCCTGGTCCAGCAGGTCCCTGTGCTCAGAGGAGCCCTCCTGGCAGGCCCCTTCCTGCCTGCAGCCTCACATCAGGGGGACAAAAAGGCACTGACTGGGCACCCCTGGCTCATGTTATGTTCAGAAGGGGATAAAGTTCAAAGCAGAGCGAGAATTTGAGAATTAGTTCAGCATGAAACCTTGATTGCCAAGACAGGAACGTTGACTCCATTACAAGTTAGTAAAAGCATTTGAAAACGTTTCAAAATACCCACACAGGCCTCTGTAAATTGTGCTCAAAGGTGATAATGATCTGCAGAGGTCCTTCCTCTCACTCATTTGTGACACAGGAAAATGGTAGCAACCTTTCCAGAGGAAAATTGTGTTCATCTGACCAAGTACTGCATCTGAACATGTATGTTTGAGAGTTATCCAAATCTCATCCAAAGTGTCCTGATAGCTAGGAGTTTATAAATCTTTATTTATAAAGCTCTAATGGAGCTTTATAAATCCATGTTATTCACTCCATAGCAATGCCTCTAGGTGTAAAAAGGGCCCAGGACCACTGCACTGTGGAAACTTTTGGAAGAGAGGTTTCCTAGAAGGGTCTCTGACTCCCTCCCCTGCTGCCTTGATGAGCAGCGTAGGGCAGGAGGAACAACTCTCACTGCTGAGATCAGGTCCAGCTCCCCTTCCAGCTCCTTCAGTTTGAATATTTTCTATTCAAATCAAATAGCACTGTCTTACTTTTAAAGGGGGAAATGGATATGTGGAATCAGTGCTCTAAAGACATGTCAATAGAGTAGTTTTGTTCTCTCTTCAGCTACAGCAAACAAATCTGCTTGAACACAGGTCCCTGTTTGTGAATTCCTGTCAGCACTGGAACATGGCAAGGCATGTCTTGTCTGGCTTTGGATCTAAACTGCACTAATTGCTTTCACCTCCTCCCAAGCAGGGACAGATAGAGCACTGTGTTCACTGAAAAATGTCACTTCCAGCATGTGGTTGGCATAATGTCTCATAAAATTTACTTTAAAAATGTGTTTCTGACCAGAAACAGAACACTAAAATATCTAAAGTGTCCCTCCGTGCCCCCTCCGTGATTCATTCTTGTACTTAGAGATTTGAAGCTATTTTAGATAAATAGGATAAAAAGAACCTACCAGATCAGGATGATTTCATGTATGGATGTTTGTGCATTAATACATTCCCAGTCTGACTGTGTGGTGTGAGCAGATCCATTAACTTCAAAGGGAACTGCAGCTGTAACTGTATTTATAGGAATATAATATTAATTAAAAATTCTCATGTGCTATGGGATAGTTTGTGTAAAAGAATCCTTTCCACTTCTCCAATTTTTTTCCTAAAAGTTAGGAATTCCATGCTAAATGCTTAAGAAGTTGGACAAAAATGCATTGAAGCAATCTCCTCATTGCAAGCTAAAGCATGCATAGCAAATGTACTGCACTTTTGCCTGCAGTAATTGCAGATAGTCTTTAGAGAGATCTATTTCACTTGATCAGGTAATCACATAAATCAGACCATGTTTGCAGGTCATTGTGAGACTAATTATGAAAATATATGAACCATGATGTATTTTTTTTTCTTTGAATCTTTATATAAGACCTTGACACTGACTTTATTTGTAGAAGAAAAAAGCCATTCGATTATGAGATATTGCTGTTTATTACTTGTATTACAGTGGCACCAGGCTGCCTCACATTAGATGACATTTCCATTATATAACGAATTAGGAACTTTGTGTAGATTACAGTCCAAAGAGGAAAGACAAATCAGGGAATTGCTCAGAGTTCCTCATTTCCAGTGACAAGAAAAAAATAAAATAAAAAAAAAACCTGGCTGATAATGTGATCCTCTGAACTGAAGTGATATAATTAACACAGGCACAGAAACAGTCCCCTTCCTGCTCAGAAAGACAAAGGCATTAGTTTCATGTTAAGCACATGTTACCCCTTTTGAATAAACAAGGACATATTTTTAAGACTAAACAGTGTTCTCCAGGGCTTTCTTAACAGGCAAACACAATGACTTGTACACAGTCACACAGGGAATTTATTACATACAGGACATAGGACTTGTTAAATCACAGTGAAGTTTATCAGCTCTGAGATTTCTCTATCTTCCACAAAAACAACTGAAAAAAATTTTCTTTAGATATGAGATACTCTTGTAATTCCTGTAACAATTAAGTACCTAGTTACATGTAAAACAGTATCTAATCTAGTCCCTTCCATTTTGCTTGCTACCACCAGACAGAAATTATATTTTCCAGAATTCAATAACCCAAAAATATATAGCTGAGCATTTCTGAGAGGGTGCCTAGAGCTGAGAATCCTACAGCTTGGCTGGGACGTGAAAGATGACAGCCAAGGCAGCAGAGGAAAAGATGGTGTTTGCTGTTAGTTTGATAATAAGAGGGTGAGTGCTCCAAAGTTGGCTCACAATTCTCCAGTATCTTGCAATAACTAAAAAATCTTTTCACAGCAGTACAATAACACATTTTATATAAAAGTTACAATTTGGTAACCTTTCACAATTTCACTGCCTCCATTTCATTGCACAGAACCATGATGGGGTCCCTTTTAAATGCTGAGAGATAAGAGATTGATAAAAGAAAGAAAGTGTGAAAGGGAGAAAAAGGTAAAAGGTTTCTGCTCAGGGTTCTAAATTAATACATTATTGATCAAAACTAGAATCAGAAAAGTTCAATGATTTGGTCACCACTAGCCTTTATTCCTTCCATCAATTCATATGCAGTCAATATCCTATTATATTGCTGCTTTGAAAGGATGTCTAGAGGAATAATGTGCTTGAACAATGCATTCCAGTGAGCCTACCTGACTGTAACTATGGGATTCATTTTTCTCCCAGTTATCCTAAAAATAAATAGGATCTATAAAACACACAAATGGCACAGGTACTACTGCAACAGTTTGGGCACTAATATGTAGCTGACACTGGTACCAATCTGTACCAATCGCCATCTTAAAGCATGAAGAAATTATTTGATCTTCTTTATACATATACATATATATATATATATATATATAATTTATGTATCTCCTTGAGTAAATGCTTCTGCTTCTTATTGATTCCCCAGGAAATAGATCTTCCAAGCACCTTAAGCCAGCGTTAACATTCTGTGTCACTTCATTCACCGTGTCGTGTCGAAATTAGCATTAGGTGATTATAGCTCAATGTAATTAGCTGCGTATATTAGAAGAGCAGAAATGCACCCTGCAGTTGATTACCCTCATTTTCAGCCAGCAGTGGCAGACACACATTTCCCCAGTGCTCAGGGCAGCAATATGGGCTGAGCTCTCTGTGTCTGTGGTGTTCCTGCTCCAGGGCAGGTGGTGCTGGGGGGCACAGCACCCTGCAGGCCATGGGCACCTTGTTCAGTGCTCTGGAGCTTCCACATCCATCACTGGGGCTCTGAGGTTCCCCCCAGCACCCCTGCCAGTGGAGGTCATGCTCCAGGGTTCAGGGTGGTTTGCCCAATAGCACACAAAACCATAGCCATAAAAAGACAGTATGGTAATACAAAGAAAAATAAAAAAGCGACTTTAAAAAATAAAACAGAGACTTTGCAGTTAGAAACCAGTTCTTGTAAAGAATAGTTAATAAAGATAACATAGAAAATCCTACAAACCCATGGTGGTGGTTAATAGCATAACAGTGAGTGTTAGATGTGTTGTTTGTCTGCTAAGTTACAAGGAAAGTACATTTAATCTTTTGATTCCTTGGAAAATGCTTACTTGAAGACAGCTGAACTGGGAACAAAGTACCAGAAAAACTATTTCATTTTGCTTTTTTGTATGAGCAATTAAATTAAAAAGATACCAGTTCTGTTGATTAGCTAGAGCTGTGCAACACCTTCTGCTAACTTGCAGCAGATCTGGCTCTACAGAGAAATGAAAGAGTTCAGAGAAACAGATTTGCCTTTGCTTTTCCCTTTTCCCAATATTCTTTGTTTTACTCTTCCTTTCTTTCTCATTTCCTTTTTTCTTTTGCTGTTTTTGTTATCTTCTCTCTTTTTCATAGCCAGAAAAGCCAGAGAAGCTGCAAGACAATGAGACCCTTACCAAACAACAGGGTGGCAGGGAATTTGTGGCTAGCAAATTCCCATCACCTTTGCTAGGCACATTAAACTCCACAAAAGTGTTAATGTGATGGGAGAGGTATGAGCAAGCAGTCCAGCTCCCTCCTTCCCTCCCTCTGACTTCCCTAAAGGGAAGGGAAAGGAATACCTGCCTGCCTGGAAGCTCTGTAGGGTTGGGAATGTGATAGGGATGAGATTGCCTGACCTTGGTTTCCACAGAGGGGAAATTCATGTTCTCAGGGCCCTTAAGCCTGGCTTGTAAAGGCTGGCATGGTTGGCTGTGTTACAGTAATTGCCATTTAAATTACCTCTTGCCATCCACTTCATGGATGACAACTTTCTGCTGCAGTGCCAGGCCCTCAAACGCTGACACCCTGACCTTCTTCCCCCACCCTTAGGCTGAGAGGGGTGAGTATGAGCATTAATGAACTTGGAACTGGATCTGCTGCCTGCTCTAGCAATAAGGACATTAGAAATTCAGTTTACAGCCTGACTTCTGTTGTCTGAGGAGGTTCTGAAGAACTTTTTACCAGTTTGATTTTGTAACTTGCTAGTGCTTGTGTGTATGTACCATAACTTCCATTAAAATTATACATTAATCTTCCACCTTCAGAAGGTTCTCCTGGAGAACCACTGGGGTATCAGGAAAAATGAATTATAAAAATCAGTAGTGAACAGAAACAAAGGGACTACTAAAAATGGAAGATTTTAATTGACCACTTCAGCCTTCTTCAGAACTTTGGTTTGGTTCAAGCCAAAATCAGTAAGAAGTAGCTGATTCCAAAAATGAGAGGTATGCTGTGCATTGATTAATAGCTACAAATAATTTCTCTGTGCATTTACTTACATTAAGTGTGAATCCTTTCTTTTGCTACTGCTTTTGTAATCAAAGATAATAATTCAGATTACAACATGTTCCTTTGTGCAAAGATTAGAGCAACTGCTATGGAAGGCAAGACTAAGCAGGGTCAAGTCATTTAGTGTCACACAGTGTGTTTTACAGCAGTTGCATTGTTTTTATCAAGACTTGTTCTAAACTGACCCATGTTTTGTCAAACAGCTGGGCTGTCTTTTATGCAATTTCATTGTTAATTTCTTTGCAGTGGACGATCCTAAGGCTTCAGCCATGGGCTTGTTCACAGGGAAAAAGGGCAGAAATATATCTGGGGTTTTATTTGCTGCTGTTTGTTACTTGTTGCTCATGACTAAACTGCTGCTAGGAAAATGCTTCACTTTTGGTGTCTGTATTATTCTGCACATGCAAGAGGACACCATTTATTTCACCCATACTGCAAAGGACTCTAAGACAGAAATTTAATCTTGTATTCAACCTGAAGTTTGAAAGAAATTGTTTGTTTGAATTCATGGCCACTACAGATCTCTTTGTCCAAGTCAGAATTTTATCTGACTGCTTGCCCATAGGCCAAAGAAAATAATCAGCAAACCTAACAGTATGTTCTATAGAGTGTGTTATAAGATAAGGAAGTAGGGCACAGATTCCAGTCTTCAGTCGCCAAACCATGTGGAAATGTGAGAACTTCTTCAACTATGTAAGATGAACTATCTGGCTCTCAGTCTGGCAACAGAACACTTATGCACTGAAATTATTTGAAAACAATGAAGATCATTTAAATAAAAGCTGTGAGGCTTCAGAAGCTCAGTGTGGAAGGCCACAATGTTTCCCACTGTCAATAAACTCAAATACTAGATCATCACACACACTGGGGCATATTGTGAGTTGGAACAGACTGCAAGCAGGATGGCAGGAGAGGCAGAGCAGGGCCCTGCTTGTAAGGCTGCTGTGACAAGAATGATGGTGGCTGACTTTGTGTTTCGTGCAGATAGACTCTGAAACCTTGCTGGTTTGCCAGTTCAAAAGAATCCCTTTGGGGTGTAGTTTGGACAGGCTGCCTCTCTCGCTGCTGCCCCAGGGGCTTGTGCAGCTCTTACGGGCAGCAGCAGCAGCGATGTGTGCAGGTGGTGTGGCAGTGGGGTGAGTGGTGTCCCCACAAACCATGTGCTCACGTAGGGGCAGTGACCTGCTCCCCCATTTGGACAGCTGCCATCCTCCCCCTCCCCAGACACACAGCTCCAAATATCCTTGCTGTTCCCCTGGGTGTGCCCAGCTGCACTCCCTGCCCCACTCCCTGTGGAAGAGCTTCTCCACATCACACCTTTTCTCCTACCTTACCCAGACTGGCCTCTTCTCTGCTCCTGAGGAGGAAATCAATATTCTGGCACCGGTGGGTTCTGAACAGATCACTTGGAAACATTGATCTGGGAACATTTGCTGGGGAAAAAAGGTTTGTACGCCTGTGTTAAAAGCTCCGCCAAACAGAAAACACTGGGCAGAAAACACATCAGTGCCTCTTACAGAAAGCCTAAAATGTCAGAGGGAAAAGGGAAAGTAATACTCAATAAAAGTTGGAAAGTGAATTTGATACCCAGTTTCTAGGGAAATAGAGTCCTTTCTTTTCTTTTTCAGGATGGATTGGTTTACATCTGAACCTTTCCTTTTAAAATGGTTGCATACTTGAATTTATTTTCATTAATTTATTTCCAAGCAAGTGTTTCTGTTGGTATCTAATGTTATTGATGATGTAATTATTGCTGTTTTAAAGATGGCAAATTAGTACATAGAACTAATAGGAGCAGGTCCATTATCTTTGCAGCTAAGAGGGGTGAAATATATATGCAGAGATGTCCTTCAAACACATTTTGAAGTCTTTACTAAAATACAGCCAAAAGGTATCGTATGAAACAATATGCCCCATTAAAATCTCACCATATACTCTTGCTATGGACATCTTCCTTTCCCAGCACAAAATTTAGAAATCTCTGGAATCACTTGCATCTTTTTCTCTGCAAAACAATTCAGAAATCCAAGGACAGATATGATGGAATTATTCTGGTTCTCATTGCAGATGAAAAAATCTCCTCTGTTCTTATTAAAAATAATCATTATTATTTCATCAGGTCATGTCAGTGGCAAACCCACAGAATTATGTTCCATTTCCTTTCAATGTGTTTAGAACAGAAAAATAGCTCCTTTTCCTCAGATATTTGAAAATAAGTGTCTTCTGGAAATCTGGATTTCCCTAGAGATTTGAAAGTAAATGTCCTCTGGAAATCTGGTAAGATAAAAGAGCTTCAGACAATACCAAATTAAAGCCCAGCAGACACAGTTCTTACATTGGTGCAGTGAAGCAAATCCTGCACTTCAAAGCATTTAATTTTTCAAGGTGAAACTGAGGATCTAGTTGCATTTTCCTGTGCACTTCAATGACTAAAAATGCAGTTCAACCCACTTGTGGCCTCAAAACTGTCAATGAGGGCTTTCCCAAGGAAAAATCCAAAATGGCCTGACAACAGAACGAAGCAAGTCTCAGTGGCTTCAGGAGTCCTTACACACTGCATATTAACTGCAGGGGCTACTCCACCCTTGAGGAGACAAAGTTGTGCACATGTTTCTTTAGCACAGACATATATTAACCCAACTGCTTCTTTCTAACTTTTTCTCTACTTAAAACGAAAGAGTCTAAAGGCCAACAAAGCTGAAGGGAAGTGTTTCTAGGTTACCTAGCTACTGGAAAAACACACTCATCTGTAACACTAAGAAATATATTTGGACAGAGCTGTTCTCCTTCAGCTATTTCCAACCATACCATTGATCAGCAGTGGAAAGGTTGTTTTAAAACTATAGATAGAACAGGTGTTCTCTAATGCATTTGTAGATCTTAATCTCTTGAAAATTGTCTTTAAGCAAAAAAAAGAAGTTACATCTAATTTTGTGTTAAGACCCAACCATATATTTTACCTTCCACTATATCTACTGTAAGGAAGTGCTATAGTGCTCTGCTATTGTCAGTACTTGTAGGATGTATTCTGACATGCTGGTGTTCCTCTGCCTGACAATTAACATAAGACAATCCACTTATGTTTCCTCAAACAAACAGCCTCTTTTATTGTCCAGAGCTTTCTTTTATTATGAGTTCAAAACTCCAGGGTCAAGACAGTTCCTTGGTCTATCTATGTCCTCTCAGACTCAGAACCAAAAAAAAGCCTGCACCCTAGGAGAGCTCCAATGGCTTGTAAGGTCCTGTCAGTCAAACCAGAGACTAGTTCACAGAGCTTAGCTAGACATTGGAATTGTATATATTTTCAGAACACATCAGCTTGCAATGCAACAGTATTCTTTCTTTGACCAACATAAATTACCTCTTCTTCACTAGCATGTCATTCCTTCCCCCAAATCCCTTTCCACGTGTCACTTTGGCCACCCAGGCCCCCTACAAACATGAGCTGATATTTTGCAGCCATACCCCAGAGAGATGGGAAGGGTGCCCTGCCTCTGGTCTCGCTTGCTTGGGTTTCTGACTGGCTCTGAGGCAGGGGCTGCCATTCCTCGCTCGTGGGGAGACCAGAGCCGCAGGAACCGCACCCAGCATGCAGGCCCTGCCTGACATCACTGTGGCCTCTGGGACAGTCGCACCTCCCAGTCTCAGCCACTCCCTGCTGCTGCTGCTGCTCCATTTGCTTTTAGGCACACCCAAAGCTCACAGCTAGGCCACGGTGGTCTCTGGTTCTGCCCTCTTCCTGTCCCTGTGTAGGGATGGGGCATTGCTGTGCTTTCAGACTGCTGTCCTGGGTCAGCTGTGGGCCCTTTGGACAGCCCACCATGCCGCTCTCTGGCTTTGCACCCACTGTCAAGAAAGTGGCCTTGGGAAACCTCAGAATCAACAAGTCCTGGTGCCAGATGGTGTTTCTGTAGTTTGCTTGCTTATTTTGACTTTTGTTTACATGAGAAGTGGATTTTGGCCCTTGAAGTCTTTAAAGCTTTTGTGAGACTCATCTGTTTACTGTGCTGAACATGCAAGGTGATATCTCAAATTTTTTGCAAGTGTCTTTAATCACCTTCAACATTGAATTTCTACCCTCTGCTCAAAGGCTAAATAATTCCAGGGTATTACTAAGAGGGGAAACAGTGATGTTAAGAGAATCCTTTTGTTCCCTGGCTAGTCACTTTCCCAGCAACTGAGAATCCACAAAAAGAAAAAGCATAAATACAAAGTACTTTCTTGCCTTTCTGGGACACTCTGGTCTAGAATCCATCCTTCACTTGATCTATACACTTATTTTTATTACCATAATTTTCTTTTTTTAGAGTATTATTAATTTTCCATGGACAGCGGTGTTCATTTTATACCTGTTTGTATATTATGTCTACTTTAAAAAATGGCAAAAATAAAAAAATCTAAATGTTTTATGAATGCCTGAAGGCCCCCTATTAATATCCACATTGTGGCGTAGAGCAGTGCTGCGAAATAAACTTACACCATTAGCATCTATTGAGTTGTCTTGGCAACAGAAGAATCACCTCGCAGCATGACCGTGCTCAGTGTCCTGTTTGTGACTGATTACAGTTAGTTATCTGCTACCATATATGAGATGTGTGGTGATTTCAGGATGGGATTTTCATTCTGGGTATGTTGGATTTGCAGTCTTCAGTCTTTTGGAATCGTTATGCATAAACTGATTTGCTTTGCTGGACTCTGGCTATGCTCAGCTGTCTTTTGAAGTTTCACCATTGGTGGTTTCTCAAGAATTTTACTAGAGTAAATCCTCTCAGAGGCCTCTCAGAGTAATTTTCATATTTTCCCCTTTCTATATTTCATGTCATTTTCCTTTGTGTGGAATGCAAATGCACACTGCAAACAAAATGTTCAGTGCAGCTAAACATGCAGTGATCAAATACCTAATTTTTCCTAGCTTCTCCTTCCCTGTTAAGATTATTAAAGCGGCTCTGAGTCTTAGCTTTTTACAGAGTATTTTAAAAATTGTTGTGTCAGATAGAATATGAAGACTTAGAGAGAGTGAGATTGATTTGTCTCTGAATAGTTTCTTGCAGCAGTGGCAGCTCTTTGAACAGTAGTGTTACACTATCTAAGAGTACTTCTCATCTTGTTGTATTGCCCTTTCTTGCAGTTGGTTTTTCAAAATTAATCATAAAATCATAGAATATCCTGCATTGGAAGGGGTGCACAGGACAGCCCCAAGAAACACACCATGTGCCTTACAGCATATCACTCCTTGAACTCTGACACATTTGGTGCTGTGACCACTTCCTGTCCTTTTTATTTTCTTTTCCATGGTCCCAGGTGTCCAGTGTTCTACTGAATAAAGAATCTGATAAATAAACATAAGCAAATGATGGAGGTCCTTGGAACAACAGGCCTCACTTCCTTCATTCTTTTAAAAAAATAAATCTTACCTTCCCCTGCGTTATATCCACTTTTGACAGAGGTAAGGCTCATGGGTAGAAGCAATGATAGCTTTTGGATAGCAATAGCAAGAACAAAATACATCCTTCAAAAACATGGGCCAATATCATAACACCAGTCCTCTCCTGGCATAGTCTAAAAGACTGTAGTCCAGAAGTCAAAATTTCACTCACTCTGAATGTTAACATGAAGGAACAATATCCTCAGAGCTCCACAGTACTGAAGGGTCACTACTCTGAGGTAGAGATCACAGAAAATCTCAACTATGACTTATGACTTTCTCAGAAAGAGAGGATGTGTAGGGAAATTTTTTAAAGGTTCTCCAGACTTTGTCTCTGTGGAGTTTCCAGGGTAAAGATGCACATCAGAAATACAAATCAGTTCCCAGTTGTGGTATTCCCTGGCTGTGATGAGATTTCAGGATTCTTGGAAATACTTTTGCAAACAACTGACTGACTCACTATAAACCCTATTGGAGGTCTGTACTTTTGACTGATTCTGTAACTCTAAGAAACCTTACTCATTTTAAGTCCTACAGAAGACTAACTTTGCTTTCTGAGCAACACCCTGAAGGCTTTATGTCTTGCAGATCATGCTAAATAAATGAGCTGCCTGAAAAAAATGGTATCTCTTGTGCATATTTCTGCTTTCTACAGAAATGGCACCTTCTGAAAAAAAAAAAGGCGTTCGAGGAACTGATTCATCAGCATCTTTAATATCCATGACAACTTCAAATAAAAAAGCTCAAAAGGAGAACTTGATATTTGGTGCTTTACAACATCTTTTTTCACTTGTTTAAAGAGGTCTCAGTGCAAATACTTTCAGATCAATGCTCAGGACAGCCTCTTAAAATGTGCTAGCATTAGAGCATTGCTGTTCAGATACAATCGTACAGTCAAAGAGATGAAAATACAGTTTCTCACCCATTGTAGAACATACAAAATAAAGGAACTGATGATTTACCTTATAGTCAGCAACTTGCTGCCTTTAGGACGTGTAACATGTTTAGAATAATAGATCTTTTCTTATTTATTTTCTTATCTCTAAGGAGGACTAAGATTTTTTTGTTGTTGTTACAATAAAAAGCACCAGTCAGTATAGTATATCCAATCCAGATCTTTCCTCCAGTCCCTTTCTGTCCCCTTCCCTGAGTCTGAGGTCAGAAGTCACTTTTTAATTTGTGGTTGGCTTTTTTTTTCTCCCTATTTGTCTGGAACACCCTTTTTCTTTATTCACCCCAAGACAATAAATCACCTTTCTTTTAATCTCTCTCCCCAAAATATTCACTTTTCTCCTTAACTTATAATTAGCTCTCTGGCTGTATGGCTGACTGTGATACTTATCTAAGAAAAGTTATATAATGAAGAGCATGGAAAAGACATCCTTACTTCTTAAAAACTTTTCTGAGCCTGGAGCTGTCTTGGCAGTATGTCAGAAAAATTACTCTTGTGTTTATGTTTCCAAAACAGTGTCAGGAAGAAGAAATCAGTCATCTCATATCTGAATTGTTTAAAAAGTCTGCTGCTGTTCCTGGCTGCTATGCTATCCACCCATGTCATGAAGATGGCCATTAGAGGAGTTCCTATGGAAAAAGTCTCTCATGCTCATTGTTTGAGTTTCACACAAGAAACCAATAAATCACCATTCTGGCATCAGTGTTCCCAGGATGCAAGGAAGCACAGCCAGTTCCATTTGCTGCAGATATGTTCTTTCCTCTATGTCACCTCTTCCTTGGACACTTGGAGAGCACATTGTAGTGTTTCAGGTATGGCTGGTTGGTTTCCTTGCCAAAATGAATTTTCTGCATCATATTTTGTTTTTCTCATACACCCTGAGCTGTGGCATGATTTCAGAAGACTGCACAAGGGGGTGTGGCAGTGACAGATGTTTGATTTGTGTCTCACTTTGGTGGCAAAAGCCATCAGTCACTTATTTTCACCCATATGTTGTGCCTTTAAGACTGGTGTTGTGAAGTAGATCAAGAGGTACTTGTGGCTGAAAAATCATTTTGAAGGAGAAGGTTTCCTCTGTAGCTGGATTGGTTCCCATGACTATATAAATACTTTTGCTGTGAGGGTTCCAGAAAGCCTATATGAGTATCAGAGGCAGTGAGGCAGGTCTTTCATGGATCATAGAATGGCTTGGGTTGGAAGGAACCTTAAAGATTATCTCATTCCAAAACTCCTGCCATGAGCAGGGCCATCTTCTACCGGGTTGCTCAGAGCTCCAACCAGCCTGGCCTTGAACACTTCCAGGGATGGAGCTTCCATATCTTCTCTGGGCAACCTGTTCCAGTGCTCACCACCCTCACGGGAAAGAATTTGTCCCCCACATCCAACCTAAATCTGCCCTCAGTCAGTCTGAAGCCATTCCCCTTCATCCTATCTCTGCATGCTCCTGAAGGCGGTTTAGGCAGTCAAATCCAGTGTGTCCTGCAACCTGGCATGGTAGTAGGGATCTCTACATCCTTGCAGAGAAGAGAGTCAGAGGTCATTACAGGGCTTTCTTAATTAATGCCTAGGTAATATCCACTGCTTTTTTTTTTCTTCACAGGGTTTTCTGGTTTAGTGCATCTACAGATGGGAACTGAAATTGTCAGTGCATTAACTCACAGGTTCTCATCAATCTCTAGCCTGTATATCCATGGGCATCCCTCAGATGTACCTATATTCTAAGTATTTATTTACAGTTGCCTTTCAGAGTGGCAAATGGTAGGGGATGTGACCCACACAAAGCATCCCAGAGGATGCTTCCAGTCACACATCTGTGTGTCCCTCAGTGCAGTGTGGTGCCACATCTGTGAAAGACTGCTGGTGTTAATGGCCAGGGCCCAGGAGTTTATAAGGCTGATAATTATTACTCAGAGCCAGAGTAAGCTGTAAAAGTTGGTCTCCCTTACATGAGGGTGAATTAATTCCTTTAGGCAGAGGAGAGCATTCCCTGTGCTGCACTGCAGCACACCTTAATTACACTTTCTCTGCACTGGCTGTTGCCTACCAACAATAAATAGCAACAGCAAATTTGCAGTATGTTCACAGAGTCTGGGGTCTGGGGAGGTCAAAACACCTAAAGCCATTGTCAAACCCTGAAGCACCTCTGCAGATCCTGTGTGTTATTTTGGAAGTTTTGAAGAAATCCTGAAGCCTGTTTCCTTCTCACTTAACGAACAGCAAAAACGGAAAATCTATACAAAATCTTTGCAAATTTTCCATAGAAAATATTTGCATATTTTAATTTTGACAGAAGGTTATGTGCTTTTGACCAGGAGGACAATATACTTCTAGACTCCCTGCAGTCCTGTTTGTAACATTCACATCAGACTCATACCAATTTACTGGAGGGGAATAGAATATAAGAAAATAAAGATAGTGTAGAAAGTAATCTTACCCCTAAGGAGATGCAGCTGGGCCAATTATCAAAGAGTAGGAACAGGTCTGACTTTAACAGGCCACAGGTCTAAGCAATGAGAAGAAGAGTGCTAAAAAAGAGTGGGGTGGCTAGTTGGGAAGGGAACTGGGGTTAGTTGGCTACTTTGGGAAGAAGAAAGAGTCAGTGCTTGGAGGAGCAGCAGCCCACAAGGAAACACCAGGAAAGTATGAAACTTTTGTAATGAGGAGATAACAGTATGGAACTCCTGCAATAAGATGGCAACATTTTCCAGTGGAAAAGAATGCTTTATTCATATGTAATATGTACTGAAGACAATCCTCGTGTTCAGAGTTCTTATAATATGTGCATATATTTGATATAATTATCTTTTCTTTCATCTTCTGCCGTCTTTTATAAGACCAAAGGGCAAAGGGGCCTGTGTGTAGCCTGGTCAAAACCATATGCAAAATCAATGAGCTACACTTTACTGGCTTTCACTGTGCAAGTGAAATGTTGCCTCGCAAGGGACACATTTGGTCTGCAAGCACAGGACATTCTCAGAGTGTAAATGGCTTATTTTTCACCTCATTGGCACTATTTCTACGTGGTCACTGTCACTCAGAAACCAGACAGCTGAACGAAAGGGTGTCAAAACAAGTGAAGATCATGTGGTTGCTGGAAGCCAGGCAATGCCCTCAGACAGGGGTTTGCACAATATCATTATTAGCAAGAAATTCTATGAGAAAAAAGTCAACTTAAAATTGAAAAAAAATAGCAAATCTTGTTACAAAAGAGAAACTTTCAGTTTATGTTCTTGCATGTGTTTTAATGCCTGTAACTCAACTTGAGCCAAAGGGCTGAAAGATAAGTGTCACAGAAATAACATTTTGGACAGTTCTGATACTACTGTTCTTCCTCTGCTTAGTATGTTTCCCATTCTACAATAATAATGTTATAGATGGACTTGCAGATTCTATGTGCGTTTTAAAATATTATATACAACACAGACTTGTGCTATCTTCCTCACCTGTAAATATTTTTTTGCGAGCTGAATCATCTGCACAGACCACTAGTTCCCTATCTTAGGGAGCCAAAGGCATGCAAACAATCAATCAAGGTAACAATTTCCACATCTCCTCTAAAATTATCTTTTCCCTCCTAGCTCCCCATGTTCATTTGGTCTGGAAAAACCCCAAAGTGAGCTCATCTACCTTTTCTAATCAGAAATCTATTCCAAAGTCTCTCTAGGGCCAGCTCTTCATTCAGAACAATTCTGCATGGGGCAAAGAAACTAGAAATGGGCAGAAAAAACCACTCCAAAGAGCGGCTGGGTCAGTTCATGTCTACACAGCTGAACAAGATGTTTTCTCTCCCTTCTTTCTGAAATAGTTGTGGAAGTTTTAAAAATCCTCCTCCTAGGATCAGGCCTTATACTTGAGAATGGTGGAGTTGATGACCACCCTCATTTTAGCCATCTGCACTTTGTTAAAGTTCTTTGTTACCCTTTCCATCCATTTTTCCTTCTGAAGGATTTCCATAGGACAATGTGGGGATTTTTCATCCAACACTTGCAAAGTGGGAGGACAGAAGTAAAGTTCATTTCCACAGAGACTGTAAGATTATTGTGGTAAATCAGTTTCAAGTCCTTGTATGCTCTAGAGTTCAAAATGATCCTGAATACTAATTATGTTCCTGTTACAAGTGAGAAGGAGCAATATTTGTCTTCACAGTGTTTGAGAAGGTAAATATAAAAAGCTCTCCTCCTAGAGCCAAAGAGCCAAGTACCTCAAGTACTGTGTGTGAAACAGGAATATGGTTTCATGCATTTAAAAAACCCAAGAAACAGAGATGTAAAGAAAAATATGTTTCTGGTTTTTGACTAGTTTAATACTTGTACATAAATATTGCATATGTCCCCTCAAGTTCTCTTTTTTGTTTATCATAACTTTATTCATGTTGCATTTGTATAACTCTTCTCCAGCAGAGGGCTTAATACAGTCGGTTTGAGAAATGCAATTTCTACATCAGTAGAACATATTTCTATTATAAGCTTTCTACTCAAAGCACAATGTAACATTTGTGAATTGGAAAGAAAAAAAGCTAATGTTTATTCACTGCATGATATTTTCTGGATGTTCTGGAAATTCAGTAATCAAGTGTCTCCTTAGGAGTATGATGAGCATAACATCAAAATCATCATTGCAGCATTCAGTTTCTTCTTCACAGTAACTCTTTCATTGCTAATTGAATTTTTTCTTAGCCCAATGCTTAGTAACATATGCAGGAGGCTACCAACAGGGCACGAAAAGACTTCTATGTGGGCAGAAAAGTGTGTGCACCAAGATTAGTGCAAGCAGGGAAAATACATGATTGTGCGTGTATCTAAGTACACTCATACATGTATATACACACGTAGGTATTTTTAAATACAAGAAAATTGACGTTTAGTTATAGTTTTTTCAAAGAATCACTTTTATTTACAAAGCTTTGTTATTCTTTAAGGAGGCACCATATTTTTGCTGTTCTATATAGTACTTGATGCTTTTTTAATCTTAATTAGCTACAATACTATGGTGTTAAGTAACACTGGGTTTTGTGTGTGAGCATGCACCACTGTTTTGGGACTGCATGCACTGTTTCCTTCTGCCTTGGCTTTGGATTATTTGGTAAAATATTTTAATTGCTTGCTTGCAAACCAATGGAATAAGCTGAAGAAGGTTATTTTACTGTTTGCCATGAAACTAATAGTTCAAGGAAGATGTAAATGTGACATTCAGTAGCAGGACACTTTTATGTAGTATGATTACCTCTTAGGGAAAATAAACAAATATCATGCTCAAAATCAAGATGACTTTAGAATAAAAAGAAACTAGGGATATCAAAAATACCTTCTAAGTCAGATCTTTGATTGTTTACTCTCTTAATTAGCTCCTTTCGGATTTATTTTTTGTAGAAGATCCTGTAGATAGTGTCCAATACCTAATCATGTTACCCATCCACTTAAACATTTGTGACTTTCTGAGCTGTTCACCTTCTATTCAGCAAGCTGAGAATGTGCCCTAGTGCAGCCCCAGAGGGATCTGCAGACTCCTGCTGCTGTTGTTTAGCACAAAATCTGCTCCTTTCTGCTTCCCCTTGCAGACATTTGTGGATATCCTCATGTCCAGTTGCGTTTGCAGGGCTGAGACATTATTCACTTTTCAGAGTAGGCTTTCTGTTTTCTTATGTAGGATTCATGTTTTACAAGAAATGAAAAATAATTTAATACAGATCAGCATCAGATATCAATGGGTATCTTGCTCAAGTTTGGGACTAGTCTATCATGTGATTGTTACTGCTCTATTTTATAACCAGATACAAACTCTGATCTGTCTTAAATTTTGCAACAATTTCTTACAGTATCTTGTAAAAAGATTAATAGTGAAGCCACCAACAAACTCTTGTACTGCTTCAAATATAAATCAAAATGCATTAAAACAAAAAAAGTGATAAGTTTGATATAGCAATGGTCTACACTGATGAATCCAAACAAGTAATGACAAAAATTTGTCAATGAGTCAATGCTCTGCAGTGCAAGACCAATAGAAACAAGGCATTAGCAACAATCAAATGTGATTAATGGATGCAGAATTATGTTTCAATCAAATAACCAGCAGCTAAATAATTATTCACTTTGTGCAATATCCTTCAACTCTTTCCAGAAGTAGGATAGATTGTTTCTCTTTCTCAGCAAGGAGTCTGGTCATTGATTTTTTTTTTTTTTCTTTTTTTAAAAATTTTTATTAATAAAAATAGAGAGCTGATTGCCAATTCCAGTTTTGTTTGTGGTACAAATAATCTTGATCTTAAATGAACAATTGGCAAAAACGCTGACACTGCCCATGACAGTGGGAGAAATGGTGCTAGTGTCAGCAAGTCAGGTGCTCACACACCCCTTGCAAAGGGTGAAGTGATGCAGAGTGCACCATGATTTTAGAAAGAGGATTTGGGAGGTTCAACTTTCTTATGAAACTGTGTGTGAAACTTCCTGTGTGAGGCATTACGAGTATATAATTCATTCTCTGGTTTCCAGAATAGTCACTCAGGGGTTTTTTTATGCAGCAAATAAACACTATCTAATAGCTGTACTTCCTCCTAAGCTGTACAGCTCAGGTTATCAAAGATATGACTTGGATTAAAACTACAGTATCAAATATTCAGAAGTCAGCAGGAGAAGACATATTTAAAAGTAATATGTATTGTGCTTATTTAGGGGAGAAAGGAGATTACATCTGCTGCTGCTCTTCACATGTTTAGAGAATTCTTAGTGTTGAAACAAAAATAAGTGATGCATTATGAATAAAGAAGGCTTTCAATGGTTTTCATGATATCATAGTAAAGGCAATAAAAGAACATAGGGTTGGATACAAATTAAAGAGCAAACCTTTTCATGCAGTATACAGATAAACTCTGGAACTTGTTATCATAAATTACAGAGTCCAAAAATGTCTCCAAAAAGGCAAATTGGACAAATTCATGGAGGACAGTCCTGTTGATGTCTGTTTCAGCTGATGATCCAGACAGAAGTTTATAATAAACTGCTGATTTCTGTGCTGTTAAGAGAAAAACAATAAATGACATTGCTCCATCATTCCATCACTGAATATACTTTGTGTTCTTGGGGCAAAGCTAACATCAATCAATCATTTTCCATACAAAATAATTAAGACAATTTATTTAAGGAACTTAAACCAGTTTCTAGAAATGCAGAAAGATAAAAACTTGAGCTCTTTGGATGCTTCCAAAGTAGAGCTAAGTAGCATAATTCATGATTTTATAATTGAGGCATCTGCCTGTGATAAATATGCAGCAGTTTTGACTTGAGGGATAAAACCTGCAGGGATATGTTCAGATGTACAACAGCAAAAGGATTTACAGCAATGAGAAAGCACTGAAAAAAATATCAAGTTCTTGATAACTTGTGTAATTAAAAGATCTTCAAAATGTTCTTTCAAATATCTAAGAAGAAAGAACTATTGTTAGGTCTAGTTACTTTTAGCTGGTGGAAATTTCATCAGAATATTCTGCAGGAGGTGTATGTGTATTTGTGTTGGAGAGCAATATTGTACAAAACAAGTGTAGGTTATTCACCATCAGGATAATTTGGGGAAAAACAGGAAAACTTTATCATTGTCTTTTAAGGGACCTCATAACTGTGTCCCACACATTCTCAGTGTTCAGCCCAAGTTTCTGCATGTCCCCCTCTGTGAACTTGGAGCAGAGTCAGCACTGGGGATTCATGTGCAGGCAGGCAGCTGTGCCAGTGCTCTGTCAAGCATCAGTACAAAGATGCTGTGCGAAGGTTTGGGTGTTTCCTCTGTTGCATTTGGTTTTCACTGCACGTCACTGTGACGACAGCAGAACAAAGAAAGATTTTAGGGAGGTGGGCACCCTGTGGGGAGGTGTCCCCAGGTGGAGCAGTGCCCTGAAGGAACCCTCATTCCTGAGCATCTCCTCGGTTCACAAAACAAACCATGGTGTCAGGATTAAGTTTCTAATGGCACTGACAGATAAACAGGCACCAAATAGACTGAATTCAGCCTCCTGCTTTGAGACAGAGCATGAAATTGATTCCCAAACCTCATCAGCACAAAGCACATCTTCGGCCAATAAGGAAAATAAAACATATGAGCTGAATTTCTCAATGTCAAAAAGAGCTCCCAGCCAAAAGTACTGTAAAGATGTCTGTCTCGATCATGGCCTCTGCATCAGGGGCATTAATTTGTGGAGTGGATACTAAAATGAAAAATATGATTAAGTCTTTGCTGGAGATTTTTTATCCTTTCTCTATTTGCTAACAATATGCCAATAAAAAAAGCAGAGCACAACAAAATGTAGATGGAAGTCAGTTTGAGATGAAAATATACAGCAAGATAAAACAAGAATTGATCTGAGCCACAAAATACAGAGGACAGCTTGAATCATTCTGAGTTTAAAAATATGTCTGTCTTCAATATCTGTCTCTTCCCTTTTTCACATCATCAGAGGCTGAAAATAAAATACACTTGTATAGCATATAAATCTCTTCTTGATATCCTTCCAAACTCCCCTTAAAAATTCTTTAAAATGCTCAACCTTATGTTTGACACAGGTTCCATTGATGGCCTCAGTGAGGAGCACCTGAATGACACCGGTGCTCAGAGAGGAAGCCCTCTGAAGAAAAGGCCTCTGAATGAGCCCAGGTCAGGAGAGACCGTCACATCAGCTGCTGCCTTGGGAAGCCCTGGACTGTAAGTGCCTCAGAAAACATCCTTTGTAAACTTCTTTCTTATTCAAGGAGTCTGGGACAAGCTGAGCTCTGTATGGAGGGATGCCATGAGATTCTAGATTAGTTGCTTTCTTAGTTTTTTGGGGTTTCTGTTTTACCTTGCTACCTTCCAATGCAAGTGGAACAATTTTGTTTTCTGAAAAAAAAAAAAAAAACAACCTTGTTCTGTCAATTTAGTTTCACAGATGTTTCCATTTCCAAGCAGAAGCCCTTGGTGGTGCTGAAAGTTACTCAGCATTGTTGCAATTTGCATAACATTAGCCATGATGTTTTTATTTTGAAAAGTTGAAATGTTTGCAGCTCATCATAGCACAACCCTAATGGTGTTCAGTACATCTGCTTAAAAAAAAGTTGTGTCTAGGCAATGCTCTACCCCACAAATGTTTTTTATGACTTTTACTGACTTTCAAGGTTTTCAGTAGAAATAGAATTAAAGCCTCTGCTTTATGCACACACAAATCAGGAAATAATGAGTGGGTAACAAAGCTAAGTTGTGTGCTCTATACTGCAGCTGTATCCTTGCATCTGCCACTGGAGCTTACTGCTGTAGCATTATGCAGACACCTCATGGACTTTGTTTGGATACACTCATAAAATTAATGTCTTTTTCTGTAGGTGGCAAAGTCAGCTAAACAGGTGTAACAGGAAATTAAAACAGGAAATAGAAGCAATTATGACAAGTAAAATACATCAGTAAAGGAATTGTTGCTCCAAGTCTTTATTCTTTCTCTTTCCACCATTTAACATCCCTGCAAATAGTAACTACTCTTGATTTGATGTTAAACTGGAGCCTAGTTAAAAGCAGCAAGAAAATAACACACATTTCAGAGATTTGCTTTGGTTAGCAGAGATGGGATATGATGTTCATCTGCAGCTTTCTACCCTGGCTTGGTTTTGCTCTTCTTTCTGAGTTCAAACCTCCCAAATGAAACTTAAGTCCTCTGTATCTGTCAAGGTATATCAGGCTGCCTTTTAAATTAGCAGAAAATTTATAATAAAGGAGTCCATTTCTGTGAACAAGCAGAAAGTTCAAGACTTGAGATCAGAGTTTTTCCTGAAAAAAATCTTCGACACTTGTTCTCAAAATCTTGATTAACTTCTTCCCATCTTAATTGCTACTCTTATTTATTTAAAATTTTCAATTTTTTTTCCCAGCTGACTTTTTAAAATTGCTTTCTTCAAGTGCCCTGCACTTGATGTAGCAACTTCCTTAGGGCTTCCTCAAACACTTAAAAGAGCCTTTCTCTTCCCACCTGCCATAGTCCAACTTTCTACTCAAACACACAGCACCAGCTTCTTTAGTCTATAACTCTTTCCAGTTACATTTGGTTATAAGCTCCTGAGGCAGAAAATTCCTGTGTGTACTACACAAGGAGAATTCAAAACCAAACATATCTGCCTCCTTAAAATCTGCCACATCTAGATGGGTTTGAGAGACAGTAATCAGAAGGGCATCAGTGTAATGTTTGTGCACACATTTTTGTGCTCTTGATGAAATTATTAGATAAATAACACACAATTACACAAGTGTGAATCAGGGCGTTCAAAATTTAAAATCACTGCCATTACCCTAGAAGAATTTCATTCACAGCCCCTCTCAAATGAGAAGTGAATAAAAAAAAGGAACTGTTTCAAGTTCTTGTTATATCAGCCATATATTTTACTAATCTGTAGGTTTCCAGGCATTCCATAGCACTGAAACTACAAGCAGTTATACAGAAAAGCAGTTGTATGTTTTTAATGATGTCATTTGCTCGCAGTGTGATACCAATTAGGCACTTCTTGGCCATTCAAACCCCAGCTAACTGTCAAGGAAGTGCTGGCTTACCATCCAGCAGTCTAAAACAAAGATCTTTCATAAGAATATAAAAAGAGAAAATAAGGTCCAAGGCAATACTGAATGTATAACTCAGCAGCTTTTAACTGTTTCTCAGGATGTGCTTTCTAATAGCATGCTAATAACCAAATGTGGGTTTTTTAGGCAGCTGAATCAAGGATTTCCTACACAGTAACCAAAACCTGTGTGAAAAAGTGAACTGAAAAGAAGTGGATAAGGTGAGATTATTGCTGGTTTAATGCATTTATTACAGTAAATGTGCAAGGGAAGGGGGTTGGCAGGTAAACATTGAAGCAACCATATGAAGGAAGTGTTTGCTCAGAACATCCCATGCTAAGGAGCTTTTTTTCCTTGTGTTTCCTTTCTATCCCATGATGGGGAGAACATGCAGCACTTTTTGGTGTGCAGATATTAGTGCACTTCTCAGCAGGCCCACAGGACTCATGCTAAATTCAGCTGGAATCCAGTTGTCACAAACTACATGGCTGCAGCTAATGAAGCCAAAGCATCCAAAAGCTTTAGCAGCTTCTAAGAGTAAATATTGTCCCAAAGACAATACTTGAAAGGAGATTGAATTGGCCCTTCTTTTTTACAAATGTAATCACTTTATTCCAAATATTGTTGTCCAGTGGCTGGAGCTTGTAGTATCTCCAATATAAAAATTAATTCTACTTTTTGCCTTCTGAAACATTTTTATGTTGTACATGGTAGATAAGAATTACTGTGTGAAACATGAGTTAAACAAAAAATAACAGTATCCAACAATGTTGGCTATGATGAGAAAAATGTGTCACTCAGTGAATAGTTTCATTTCCTTTGGATTTGTGTTATATTTTTTTCTCTGAAGGCACGAGGCTTTCAGGATCTCTCGCCAACTTGAATTAATTCACTCATCCTGAGTAAAAGTACTAATAGGTTCTGGCTACTCTATTTTCATTAGACTAATTACAATTTGATATGCTTGAAAATACTCTCACTTTGCCAAATTTTGCTGGAATTATCCAAGTAGTTTAAAAGTTATTAAGGCAGAACACACAATATGCAAATGTTTTAAAAAAAAAGTCCAGAGTCACAGTAAGTTGTCTGGAAAATCTCTTTGGTGATTTGTATCAATGAAATGGAAAATTTAACTGTTCTGCAAATATCCTGATCTAGTCAGGAAAGTGAAAGCAAGTTGCACAGAAATAAAAAACCAACTAATGATGCCATAATATTTGCAATTAAACAGGAGTAGATGTCCAGGCTGAGGGAGACTAGGAGGGACACCATGGTGACACAGTCCATGGAGACAAACTCCCACCACTCCAAATGAAAAATCGACTAAAACAATACAAAAACTTTTAACCTGACATGTTTTGATGAGCTATGCTATTTATAAAGAATGCAAAGTGTATGATTCACAGAAGGCACTTGGTTACCAAGCTGACCACACAATAGTGCCTAGGAAAAATCACTGTTTTTCAGTGGGCCACTTTTTAGAGAGGTTTGTTTTTTACCCAGAGCCATTCATTATTGCCTAGCTACTGACAGGGTCCTGTTTGTTAGAAAGATGGGGAGGAAGAAATGGTGGCTTAGTAAACATTTGAAAAATATATCAGAGAACTGGGAAAGCCTCCTGCTTATGCGTGTTTGGGGTTTTTTAAGTTGAGTTGGTTTTCAAGTCACAGATTTCACTCTGAGAAAACATATTTTAGTGGGTGAAGATTAATTTCTTTCCATCCTGCTGTGTCTGCCAGCACCAGCACTAGAAAAAAGCAAAGGAAAGGTAAAGAAGCAACAGATGGGAGTGAGAGAATAGAAGGGTCATCTTTTGTTTGAAGGTTCCATTCCTGTGGTTTTCTTCACTTTGAACAGGGACCGGGTTTATTCTGCTGAGCAGCACGACCCATAAGAGTGGAAGCATGGCACTGCCATCCCTTTGTCCCCTCTGTCCCAGGGTCTCGTGCATCCACAACCACTCAGATAAGCAGTAAAGAAACACAGGTAACTGTTTTCTCCCATGCTGAAGCACTAGCAGTCCATGGGATACTGGGGTTTTACTTGCCCAGATGTGTGCCAATTAAAAAAGCAACCATCAGGAGGAGGGGTACAAAAATTGCTGGTTTTTAGAAGCTCTGTCCCTCTTATTAATCAAAGTTCAGGGCTCTTGCCTTGAGTGAAACTCAGGGGGAAAATATAGCCCCATTCTCCACTGATGAAGATTTTTTTTTCTCCTTTCCATATTTCTTCCTCTACTGAGGATCCATTCTCTCTTCCTCAGGCTTAGCACCTCTATTTTCATTTCCTGAAAGCTTGTGCCTGCCCAGTTCTTGCACCATGCATTGAACTGCACTCCAGCAACCCTTGGTGGCTGACTGTATTTGCACAGGCAGCGTCACCCAAGCAAAGGAGAAGACCCAATGCCCTGAGTCTGACCAAGGAATAAAACAGCACCTGAACATTCACCTGTTGTGCTCTCTCTAAATTTGTCATATGACATGTTAAGAAGTTCTACATTTAGCATAGTAACTGTGCAATGCACCAGGAGCCAAGTTTTTTGCCACAACTGAGGCTTGTCAAAAATGGTGAAGAGTTACCTGCTGCTCTTTGCAGTCTGCTGGTAGTGGTTCAGATTGCAGGAGCTGAAGAGCCGTGGAATCTGTTCAGCAGAATGCCTGAGATTTTATGAATTCCTTTGGCTTCTCTCCTGTCAGGCTGGCATCAGCTTTTATTTTAAACAGAAATCTCCCTAACAGGAGGAAATACAGGAGAGGACACCAAAGGACAAGTCAGGTAATTAAAGATAAAAAATACTGTATTGCTTATATTAGAAGATAAGTCAGGCTAGCCTGCACAGCTGGTTGAAGCTGAGGAGGAAACCTCCAATAAGTGAGCATAAACCCAGAAACTTTAGTGCACAGGGAATGTGGTGTAGCAATGCACAAGGTGTAGCTGAACACTTCCTGCCCTTCCTGAGGGAATTGCTGGCTCCAGCCTTCCCTGCCAAAACACTGGAACCCCACAGGAGCATCTCCTTCCTGCTGGAGCCCACCCACCATGTCCCACACAAAGCCATGTTGGAGATGGGTTGTTTGGTGAATTCCCACAGGGACTGCATTCTCATCCATTTTTAACCTAAATCTGAATTTATCCTCTTGTTTGCTGAACTTCAGGGGAGGGACGTTTATCTTCTTTGCATTATAGGAAGGCACCAACCTCCTCAAAGTATCTGAACCTCCAGAGTCTCCTAATGTAATCCCTCAGGGCAAAGCCAGTCTGCCACAGTCAGGAGTGATAAACCTCACCCATGGACTTGGGAAATCCCATCTCCAGACTGATCTAAAGAGGCTTTCGCTGCTCCACTGATGCCAGAACAGCCAAGGAGCTGCTGTTTGGATAGAAGTCCCCACAAGAGAAAAGATGACTAAGGAAAGATTTATTCAGCTCAGTGAAGAGCTTAGCAAGGTGATTTGTAAGAGTAGAGAGCAGCTTAGAGAAAATTAAAAATAGCAAAAGAATAGGAAAGGTATACAAAGCTAGAAGCTAAACCGTTGTGAAAACTTGAGTAGGAAGTAAAGTAGAAAAAGTGCATAAATACAGCAGAGGAAATACAAAAAGCAGGCAACAAGTAGAATGTGAGCAGCATAAGCAGCCAAGATCCAGGCCCACATCAGTGAGAACAGGGGGCCAAAAGCTCATGAAAAACACATTAATAACAGAGATAAGGTTGATATCCCTGGAAGCCTGGGTTCATCTCTTTGTTTCAGACTTCATGGAAGAAGCTGAGGGGGTCATGATTCAGAGACAGATTACTAGAGAGGCTGGTGCCAGGGACAGGGAGTGAAATCAAGAGACAGTGTTAAAAGGCTTTGGAAATGACTCCTGAGTAGATAAACTGTTAAAGAAAGAATTGCAATTCACCTGATGCCAGTGCCTTTATGACAGAATAATTAAGTGGGACTAGCAAGATAAACTAGCAAGGAAAATAAAATTAACTGTTCAGTGTGAGCCTGGAAAGGAAGAGAGCGTGTATAACCCAAAAGGAGTCAGGAAGCTACAGAATCAAAACTTCCTTTGTGGCTGATGATAGTTGGGAATGAGGTAAATAGCCCATTCATAAACTGGCATGAGATCACTAAGCTAGTCTGAGCCATCAGAATTATAAAGAAATTACATTCACTTGTAAAAGTGCAGAATATTAAAGTAGGATGTTCTAAGTATTTCAGCATTGCAGCCCAAAGTAATGTGTGAGTGTACATTGTTTTAGAAAGTCTGAATATCAGAAACCTGTAGTAACAATGTCAGGCCAGTGTGAAGTGTTCCTGAAAAATCTTACCACTCACACATATTAATGAATAATGCATTTAGATCACAAAATAAAATTCAGAAAAATGTGTGGCAGAACTTCCTCTTGTTTAGAGTGAAATGGGAGAAAATAGCTTTTAAAATCAAGCCTTTAAGTAGAAAAAAAAATCCTAATTTCCATAAACAAGCAAACAAATTCCCAAAGAAATACATATTTTTTTTAATCACCTGTGAAAAACATAAGAGTAAATCTAAAAAATGCAAACAGTGCTTTCATATAGAGAGTGTGCCATGTGCTAAAGCAGATCAAGATGGATGTAGGGATGAGTGCAGGTAATCAACATTTATTGTGGCCCAAATCTACCTTGGGTTTGCTGGAGGCCCTCAGGGCTAATATCCACATACACAGAATCCCTATTAGGATTCTGCCAAGTGAAAGGTTTTGGTGATAAAATTCCTCTGTTGCTAGAAAAGAAACATGATAATGCAAGTTCACTTATCATTGGACCTGCAGGTACATTTAAATATTCCTAGCATATATTAATTTTTCTATCATCGCTTGCAGGTTCTCAGATAGCTTAACAAACAGAACCAACCCATAAAGTTCCATTTGAAAGCAATAATAATCTTCTCTTCAGAAAAATAACAGAAACTGAATGGGTGGAATATTTGTGTGTCAAATATAAAGGAGGAACGTTACCTCCAAGTCTCAAATCCAAGATTATTTCAGGAAAAGAAGTCTGTTGGTGGGTACAAACTCAAGTTCAGGTTCTTTGTATCTATTCTCAGCTATCCTTTGACTCCAGGTGTGACCTCTGACAAAGGATTTCAAGGGAGACTGCAAAGCAGAAGGAAAGGGATTGCTCCCACTGTGATGAAGAACAGATCAATGCCCCACCTGACACAAGAACGGCCGTCCTGGCCCATCCAGCCCCCTACCTCTTCTTTAAAGTGACCCTAAAAAAGAATCTGTGGGGGTCTCAAGAAGGCCAAAAGAGCACCTTAAGCATATAGTGCACTTCTCTGAATCCTCTGCAGCTTCCTGAAATCTGCAGTTTAGGTATTTCCTACACCTGCTATATTGGATTGCATACCTTGGGAAAACAAAAGTAACAGTAGGATCAGAAACAGCCTGCTAAGTTTACTTGGAAATCATTTCCCCTGCTGACAGTGTGGCTCTGAGGTCCCTTGCTTAGCATTAGTTCAGGTTAGTTCCAATACTGAAACCTGGGTGTGGTGCAGAAAAAGGGACAAAAGATACACTGAGGCATTAGGAACTGTTTGGGGTTTTTTGGGGATTTTTGGTTGGTTGGTTTCTTGTTGGTTTGTTTTTGTGAGAGGTAGGTGCTAAAGAGGGATTCTAGATGCAGCCTTTATTAAATTCAGAATATTCATTAAATCAGTTTGATCTGCAGGGTTTAAGGAGACTTTCCTTTCTGATTAGGGCCACTGTGAGGTCCCAGTGCAGCAGAATCTTATTTCTGCACACTCCTGCTCAGCCTCTCACCCCATCCCACCATGGGTGACAGTGGGATGGACAACTTCCATCTCTTGCTGCTCTAGAATGGCCTCATTCATTGTGAGCTGGCCTTTTTAAAGTAGTTGTACACAATGCTGACCTTCTACCTGAAAAAAACAGGGCCAGAAAAAACATGCAGATGTCTTGTTCAGTCCAATTAGGAGAGCAATAGATCTTGATTTCTGTTTTGTGATGAGACAGGGACACCCATCTGCTGCCCTGAGGGTGCTGGAGTTGGTAACAGAAATAAGAAATTGCCTGTTGTGATCCCCAGGATCCTGAGGAATAAAAAAAAGAAACCTACCAAGCTTTTCACCTAGCTGTATTGAAGTCAGTGAGACAAACACATCTCAAATTCCATCCAGTCCTGATTCACAGAAAGCTAACAGTATTGAAAGCCACAATATTTTTCCTATTTGGACTGTCTGTTGGGCCTCACAGAAGTGCACTTCCATTACTTTCTGTGAAGGATGGCACTATACCACAAAGAAACTGGCACCTACTCCTGTTAGGTAATTAGCACTGAAAGTCATTGTTTTGGAGAACCATTCAGAGAAAAATAAGATTAAGTCCATTTTTCACTCATCCCTGGTTATTAATGGCAATTTTAGCAAAATGTATGAAGAGTATATCTGATCTCTGCTGTCACACAGCAGACAGATTTTAACTCAATTACTCCCCTCTCACCTTATCTGAATGCATTTTCCTGGATGAAATTAGATCAGCTCTTATCTCTGAGCACACACCCCATGAATTGTAGGTGGAAATATCCACAAGGAAAAACAGATGCTCTTGTGATTGACAGAAACCCCTGAAACACTGTCTGCTCCACAGAAACAAAGGCAGAGATGTCACAGGGATGATTTACTAGCCTGTATTACCCTGGCAGAGAGACATTTTTGTATGACTGAAGGTCTGGTCTTGTTGCAGGATAAGTAAATATACATGCCTCAAATTCTATATAATCTAGATATAATATATATAATATATATATTACTATATAATTCTATATAATCTATATAGTTTGCTGCAGAAAATTAAAAGTATTAGTATAGCAACTCTTAAATCAGGTGATTTAAAAACAGTCTAATGTGGAATGAAAAAAATATCATAGTAGGAAATCCCATAACTGCATGTTTTGGATAAAATCAGGGAGAGAAATAAAGCTAAGTAACACCTAGGTGCAACCAGTGGAGAGAGATGATATTTTGCTGTATGTAGAGATTAGTCTAAACCCTGCATTTGTGTGTATTTCCTCTCAAGTCTTAACATCAGTGTTGTAAAGCACATGTAGTGCCACCAGAAAGGGCTGCCGTATTCCAGCATTACAATTTTCGTTTTCTTAAAAAGACAAATAAAAGACCCCAAAGGCTTTAGGAAACTATGGATTTTTTTTTACATAAATCAATAGCATTTTGATCCTAGTTGTAGTGAGTACTAATGAAACTCTTGTCTTTTAATGCTGGCCTGTGGCACATGACTTTGTGATAGCAATGCCTGCACCGTGGGGTCTGATCATGTGTGGTGAATTCCCAGTTACTTGCATCCTAAAAGGTCACATTTCCTATCAGTTCATTAGCAGTTCTGTGCAAAAAGAGGTATCAGCTGTGTGTTACAGTGACCTGAAATTAATGGGAAAGTCTTGCACTTTGTGGACAATTTATTTTACTTTGGAGACCTTCTGCTTCTCCAGGGAATCTTGCAAGGGCAGGGATGGCACCGGGAAGGCAAGAGGCTAGGAACCTGTGAGAAAAAAGTCAACAGCAACAAAAGAAGCATCTCAGCAGGCTGGAGCAAGCAAAGAGATGTCTAAGATTTGGGTTTTGATTCATTCTCTCTGTCTCATGTCCCAAAACTTGTACCTAAAAGCTACAGGGCTTTCAGAGGTGATCTCTCAGTAGAGGTTGTGCCAGTGCCTCTTCCGTGACATGAAGTTTCCCCATTCTGCACTTAGTCTGCACCACTCTCTTGTCATTTATCTAGAAATTTTCTGGAGCATGTGTCAAATAAAATGCCAAGGTGCTTCTCTTCAGTTGTTCAATAGCAGACAAGACATCTGCACTCTGATTTTTACAAGGGCAGAAGCTCATCAGTAAATCCTAAAATAAAACCGTGCCCAAGTGTGTTGGCAGGAGTGTCTTGGAAATCGCCTGCAAAGTCTGAAGGAGAAGAATTGCTTGATCACATAGCTTTATGTAAAGAGCAGTGTTTTCATTACACTGGATTATTCTCAAAAGCCTTTCCATCAAGTGACTTAACAGATTTGATAATTTGTATAAATGTATCCAAAGCTGTCCAGCCCGAGCCAGCCCACAACAAGAACTGAACATCACATCATGGAAAAGGAACAGCAGAACAGTTTTGGGAGAGGGGCTTCCTTCAGTGTCACGTTTGCAAAGTGGTTCCTCTGTCCCTCAGAAGTGATATACTATGCACCAAGTATATCACTAGAAGGAAAAAGTCAGATTTATAAAGCAGGCTGATTTCATTGCTGAAAAAACCCCCAGAAAGTGAAAAAGACAGGAAAATACACAATGCTGATAGATTCATTACTTAGTTGTACAGTGCCAGGTAGACCAAGAAACTTTGCCCAGGCACATAAATTGTAATAATTCTCCCTGGTGTTATGATAAATAACCCAACCTGTGCACAGGCTGTACACTTACAAGCTGGTATAACCCACTTGGCAGGTGATTGGAGACCAAGATCAAGCTATTTAAATGACTCTTGTTCTCAAGTTTTATGTAAGAATTAATGACAAGAACTATGAGGCTGAGAAAAACATATACTGTGTCTATTGAGATTTTATCATTTGATATATGAATGGCCATTTTTGAGATTGAGTGATGAAGTTAATTTTGTTTTAAAGGCCTAGTGAAAATGAAAAGCATACACAGAAAATTACTTTTTAATGTTCTTGGTCATGTTGGAATTGCTAAAATTAACACAGGGTGTTGCCATCACCTTACAGGCACTGGATAGAAGATGCAGCAGCATGCAGAGTGCCACTTTCATTGTAATTCCAACATCTTGTCAGAAACTATTTAGTCAAGTCAAATTGCTAAGTTGTATTTAGTTGGATTCATCAAATAAATGGAGCTGTAGATGTAGTGTTTTCTTTTAGCAAGCAGAACTCATTAATTTAATTCTAGAAGAAGTCCGCAAAGAAACTCCAGGAAATTACACTGTGGGGACAAAAATGTATTTTAACTGATGAGGTGTAAAGACTGATAGTAAAACGACTGATAATGCAATTGTTGAGCAGTTGTAGCAAAGTCTGATCTAGCAATAATCAAAAACATTTGTCTTGATAAGCATGTGGAGCAAAAACAAGAAATGGTACTATTGCAGGATTTCTTAATGAGAATTTAACAAAGGGAAAGGAACCTACTTCTAAGAGAGCACCTCTTGGTATGTTATAGCCCATGAACTTGGGAATTTTTATTCTCCTTTTTCCTGGCAGCACAAGTTTGTTTGGAAATGAGTTTGCATGGCCTGGAAGCTTAGTGGACAAGTGACAGCACTGCTTGTAGAGGTTGTAAATTTGAGAAACCTAAGGCTTACAATTGAAGGATAATTTATTTTTCAAAGAGAAATTTGGCATTACAAATCAAAGAACACTCTTGTGACATAGTAAGACAAAGAATCAGCACAGAGAAATGGATACTTTATGTGATTACACCCATAATTCACCAGTGCTCAGCTTTTAGTAAGTAATATAAACTCCCTTACCAGTCTACTAGAAATTACAGGGGAAAAAAAAGGGAAAAAAACTAAACAAAACCCCAAAGTACCCACAATAAAAAGATCCATCTCTACAGATTCTGAAAGCTTTCAAAAAAGCTTTTTAAGAATGTGCTTTCCTGAATGTCTCCATTTGCATTAGAAATACATAGATTGGGTTGGAGTGAATAATAAAGCACCTTTAATCATTCTTTTTGTTCAGTCATGGTGAAATGCAGCAGCTCCAGGTCACACACTGTGACTTTCAGAGGAATAGAATAAGGGGTCTTTCAGCACACGTGCCCATTTATGAGAATTAGGATCCCCAGAGGAAGAAACTTTTCCTACTTTCTGACCTGATGGCACTAATTTGTTCCCTCATACTTCTGTGTTGTGACCAGAAAACAGAATAAGCATTTTTAAAGATTTAAACAGTGGTAAATATCTTTGTCAGGACAGAGTGTCTTAGATCGGTTACTTCATCTGAGCAATGAGGATTCTAAAAGAAGAGCACAGGAGACATAAGGAAAACGGAAAGAGTAAGTTCAGACCAACAAAGCTGCATTTTTAAATTCATTCATTATTTTCTTAAGCTTAATACTTTTTAAATCTGTGTTCTTAATGGGGTACAGAGGCAATAAATTGGCAAATAACTTTTCATCCATGATAAATTCTACCCATTTCATTTCTTTGGATATTGTAGCTTAAGCATTCCCTACAGGGTATATGAAGAAGTAAATCTCTTCAAACCACTTCTGTGCAAGTAGTTGTTGGCCACGTTCTGTGTTTTAGGACTCAGAAAAAAATGATCACAGGGATAAGAATACAACTTAGCCTTTCATGATATTTATTATTTACACAAAGTTCAGATCTAAATTGCCTGCATAGTTTTTGTGTCCTGACTTTATGCCAGAGGAAGTATAAGCTGGAATGTTTGGCAATAAATGGGCAAAAATCCCATATGCAGTGACATACCCGATGAAAATCCCACTGAAAGCAGGAAGGAAAAGAGTGAGGAGATGAAAAATGCCTGTTGTAGAGAAAAAATGGACCTGTCTGACAGTTCAATAGCATGCTCTGTGAAAAGCCTGGACAACCTCTATTAGCACTGCTGATGAGATAAAGGTGGTGTTTTTCCTGAGTGCAATGGGGGCAAAAAACCTACAACTTGCTGTGCAGACTGAAAGCCTTTGTTAAACCAGGAGACAAAACATTTACTGATAACATAGGGAAAAAAAACTCTACATTCACTGGTGATTTGAAGAGCATTTCAGTTTTGATAACAGAATAAAAGGAAGGCAAACATTTCCGAGTTTGAGGTTGAATTAAGAAAATGAACAGAGCTTTGCCAGCTTGACAAGAGTGTAAAGCATGGAGAGCCTCAGCAGTGTGTTGTATGCAGAAAGAAGCAATCCAAAAATATCTGTTTGCTGGGGCTTTTTATACCCTAAAGTGTCCCCTACAATTTGATATTTAATTCTTCTCACACTGTACTTAAACATTATATGATCACCTTAGCAAATTAACCAGAAGTTGAGCCAAAAGTAAAATATAGGCACCATTTAAATTGTCCATGCTTTGCTTTGGAGATGCAGAAATTTGTGAAAATAATATTTTCTTAGGAAATTTTCCTTGAAGTACACTTGTATGGGAATTTCTCTCCCCGGTAGAATAAAATCCAGCCACTCCAAATTAACCAGCAGTTTCATTAACCAACTGTTAATTTTATTTTAACTTAAAACTGTTTTTCCTTCGTGCTGATACTTGCTAAGAGCCGGATCATTCTATCTGGGGATAAACAATTGATTAAATTTATATCTGTGCATCTGCAAGGCCTCAGCCAGCAAGCTCTGTATCTGAACAAGTGTACTGGGCCTTCTGTATGCAGCAGAGCCAGAGGCAGGTCCAAATGAAGGTGTAAGTTGGTGTTGATATAATGAGTAACAAAATTCAGCTTTTCACCAGCTTCTGGTGTTCTTGGAATGTTTCATTAGTACATTGTTAAAGAATTGCCAGCTTGGTTTGATTATCAGAGCATCTTCTATTAATTAATTGCATCAAATCAGAGGGAGGGCTGAGGGTGATAGTGAGTAGGAACAAACACACAGGGGAGGATGATGAGGAGGAGGAGTTGTATTTAAAAAAAAAACCTTGAAGTTAATCTTCTTAATTTTTTTTTTCCGTAGCGAGATTGGGTGCAAAGGTCTGAATTATCAGTCTGGTGCTCTGACCATATCTCAGCAAGGAAGCTGGAAAGTCTCCATGTTTGTGTTTGTGTGCTGGGTCCTTTCCATGGAGCTGTGTCCCAGGGACCAATCAGTCCCTCCCAGTCAGATGTCATTTATCTGTATTTGTATTCTGAGAACTTTCTGTAAGTGTGTACCTGCCCTTCCCACCCCTTATGTCCTGAACTTCCCTCTGCTCCATTCCTGCATCAACCAGGGAAGTGCAGGAGTTGAATTCTGAGGGTCTGTGTGCTCTGCTTCTGGTACCACCTTGTGTTTTAGATGTCTGCCATGGCTGTACAGAGTTACACAGAGAATGGATATAAAAATAGGCTAAACTGTAACCACAGAGGAAGAATAATTCACCTCCTCAGCCCTTCTAGTACCAATTTTTGCATTACTTTATTACTTAATGTTTTGCTTATCATTACTTTTACATTTAATTTTCCACTTAGTTCTGCTTCTGATTAATTTTCTTATAGATGCAGAAATGACAAGCTTTTCAAATGTTTGGGGTTTTTTAACAGAATTTATTTGCCAGATTGGCCTTCTTCCACAATGTCTAACAACTCCAATGCTCAGAGATTGTTAGGACTGATTCTTTTCTAACAATATCCATGCATTCAGGGCTGTGATTAATTCTCCGAGAAAAAAAAAATCTATGCAGTTGATAGCTTTAAAAAATGTATAACATGGATAAGTGTCACACTCCTGGCTATGAAAAGAGAAGGATATTAATCACAACATTTAGATTAGATTATAGATGCAGTTGAACCTTTTTCTCCCTTGCTGCAAACATTTTGTTTAGAACAGTCACTGTTCTGCTATTCTAGCAGGGAGAAAAACATGTTTAATTTACACAGCTGAAAAGGCTTGGCCTTACTTTCAAGATCATCGCACGAATTTGATAAACCTGACTCAGTGAAGAATATAGGCTTGAAGAAAAGAATAACCCTTTGTTTAATATTCAGCAAACCTCTAGAAGAAAAATCTTAGAGGTGAAAGACAGCAAACATTGATGGAGGCAACTGTAGTGTGTTCATTAAAACCTCAGACTGCCTTTATTTAGCATAGAATCTGTGACCCTTGGAAGCATCACTGTGAAGCTGGTGCTTAGTTTTGTCTCAGGCTACCTCTGCTCTCTTAGCAGACAAAGGGAACACTTCTGCTGCCTCCAAAAGAGATCAGAGTAATCCCATATTTCTGGGATTCTTTTTCTTATTTCATATTTCTTATTTCTTAATTTCAAATTTCTGAATTTCATTTCTTTTGATTCTCCACTTCTAACAGCCTGTCAGTCATGTGAAGAAGGGCAACAGGGTTTTATTTTTGTTGTGGTTTAAACAGCCATTTGCTCACACATACATGGGATAGGGAGAGAATCAGAAAAAAAGGGAAGACCCTGAGACTGAGATTAAGGCAGCTCGTTAGAACAAAAAATAATTCTAATGAAAAAAAAATATACAAAGTGAGGGATGTGCAATCAGTTGCTCATCACCTGCTGACTGATGTGCAGCCAGTCCTGAGCTGTGGGCTGCACCCCCAGCCAAGTTCCCTGGCTCTGTATGCTGAGCATGGCACCATGTGGAACAGGAAATCCCTTTGTCCAGTTGGGACCAGCTGTCCTGGCTCTGGCTCTGTCCCCTCCCAGCTTCTGGTGCCCTCCAGCCCTGCTGCTGCCAGGGCTGAAAAGCCCTTGATTTAGAGTGAGCTCTGCTCAGCAGCATCTAAACCATCAGTGTGGTACCAAGCTCGTTCTCATTCCAAATCCAAAACACAGCACTGTAATAGCCAGTAGGGAAAGAAGTAACAGCTGAAACCAGGACACTTTTCCAGCTGGCTGCTGGATTGTTGTGAGTTCTTCCCAAAACAAGCCCATGTTTATATTGAATCTGAGGACAGGCTTTCATAGCTCTCTTACACAGTAAGAGGGAATGGCATCTTCAGCAGAGGTTGCTGGGGTGGTTTTTCAGGTGTTTTTTAACCTGATTTGCTACAATGGCCATTGGCTTAAAGGGTGTTTGGAATGAAACAGGAGGTAGAAACCAGTGTAAGAATCTCATAAGTAAAACACTTGGGATGCACAGCAAAGATGCAGCAGTGCAGAAGCTGCTGCAGTGCTCTACACATCAAGCTCTCCATCCCAGGCTGCACAGCAGCCCCTGCTGTCACACAGGGCTCCGTTCCTCACAGGGGGAATGGCTTCTTCTGCCTGTGGGAAACAGCAGATCCAATTCACAGACACCTGCTCCTCCCTATTTCCTTTTTCCTCATAAAACTCTCAAGAGATTCATTTCCTTAAGAAGCATAAAAGCAATCATTGATAATAAGCAGGAGAATTTTCTAAGTCAAACCCCCCAATTTAATTCCTACGTCTCTTCCTCTAAGCCATCACAGATGAAGGTGAAGAACCTTTTCTCCAGGCAAAATTTTTGCTGTGGAATTATGCCCCTGAGGAAGAGCAAGCTTGCCAACAGAGAGTTCTTCAAGGGATTTCAGCATCCCCCAGCAAAGTCAGGACTTTTCTATCACTGCAATCAGCTTGTTTAGCTGTGCAATTTATTTTGTGCTGCCCTAAGAAAGAATAAAAAGAAATGCTTGGGGAACAGCCACATGTCTTTGGGCTAACTGCAGGTGTTAAAGCTGCAGGTTTCTCCTGAAAGCCATCTTCAAAATGATTCCAGGTGAGTTCTGATTGTAAACTTCTGTTTTACTGACATGGGCTGAGCCATGTCAGAAACCTCCAATTCCTTTTAACCAACTGTTTCTATTTAGATTTCATCATATATTTATGTTAAATAGTCTCAAAGACACAACAGGTTGGTAGAGGGAATAAACCAGTCTAAAGTCCCTAACTCTCATTCCAGTCACAGCATTGCAGTTTTCCAGTCTTTGGGGTGATTTTAGTTTGGTAAAAATTAGTTTTTGGGGGCTGCATCTTATACTTTTCTTTTGAAATGGAAGTGTTAGAGCAGGTAATGACCAGAAAAGGCAAATGAATATACTTAAAGCCATTTTATTCAATATGTAGCTTGGTATTAAACCATCATTTCAGCTTAAATGCAGCAAATTACTTTTTCCCTACTATAGGCACCATTTTTTTTCTTGAGGATTTTTGTTATATAATCCCTACTTCACTAGTGAGCACATGTTATTTGCTCCCCACTAGCTGTCTTAATGGCCACCCAGTGGGGTTATATATCTCCTTATTTAATACATCTGCATCTGGTCAAACTGTTCCTAAAGAAATCATTTCTTGAAATAATTTAGCCCTTTTTTCCAGCTCTACAAAATATCCATAAGAAGAATATGACTTTTATTACTTCATTCCTTATTCATAAGTGTTTGTCAGATCACTTATGTGAACAAATTATTGCCTGTGGAATTTTCTCAAATCTTCCAATCATTCCTTGCCATCTGGTCAACAAGGCTGGCTTCATTAGTCACACAGTCTTATTTATATCCTTTGATATGCAATAACCATCCTCCTGGAGCCCAAACTGGAGATGTCCAAGTTAAAAGCAGAATTCATTCCAGCCCGGGCTGCCTTGCAGTGGATCTGCAGTGGACTCTCAGGAGCACACAGAGTAACAAATATCTACTGAAGGAGAACTCAAATAAACTGAGTTTAGAGAAACTGCCTGGAATTTACTTGGAAATGTTCTAAAATATCTTTTTTCTTGTTTGTTTGTTTGCTTTTTTACCCCCCACACAAGGAAATAGATCTGTTTTCCTGTGTGTACTGAGTTTTTTGTGCTCAGGCCACTCCTGAAAGGAACAGCAAGATCTGCTGGTTGTCTGGAATGCATCTGCTTTGCTTTACATGTCATACACATGGAGATGTGTTTGTGTCCTGCTGTGTGTTGACATGTCACAAGTGCACACTGGATCATGAATTCATTGTACTTCTCATCTGGTTTGTGTAGCAGCTGAGGCAGTAAGCCTCTAACCAGGAATGCTCATAAAAATACACGAATATATGTTATATATGAATATATGTTATATATGAATATATGTTATATATTTATATACATGCCTCTGTACACCTTCCACACAGCATCTGTGTGGAGACACAGCTTCACATTTCTCCCAGAGGTCTCCAGTTACACTCCGGTCTCTCCTGTGGCCCCACCTCTCCTGGGTCTCTTGTGATGAGCACTGGTGGAGGGCAGGGAGCAGGAGCTGCCTCAGCTCTCCTGCCCATCAAGGTCTGTCAGTCTGTCCCACTGCGGATGCAGGGCTGTGTCCTTGCCTTTCCTTGGCCAGCTCTGGCCCTGCTCAGCTGCTGCTGCTTTATTGACTGCCCTGTCCATCATTCAGGTGGATCCTCCTGGCTCAGCTTGCCAAAGGAAACGTCACTTTGGCTGAGATTTTAAAGCATTTCCACTACCCAATTCTCTCAACACTATTAATAGATGATGATTTCTTTTTATATATCTTTTTCTATTAAACATTTCATTTAGCACTCACACCTGGAGGTTTTCATCTACTTTTCTAATGGCTCATTAAAAAGCAGATATCGTGGCTAAGGAAATGGTTGGGGAACATAATATGTCATGTGAGCTAGGTGCAGCTGATAATTACCATGTGTTAATGCTTGGAGGGCCTGGCTGCTTTCTGGGCAACCCGAATCAGTGGAGATACATCCCAATTTCCTTCCCTGTGTTTGTGCTGTCTCTGAGGTGTGAGCAGGGAGCCTGGAGGTCTTGCACTGGTGGTAAAAGCTGATTACCTCCAGGAAGAGACTCAGGCTACAGAGTCAGGAACTGTCTCTCAGTTAATTCCTCTGGAAAAAAGACAAATGGCAACAGTATTGAGCAAATAACAGCAAATGGTGTTTAGTAAATTGTAGTTAGTAAAGAATGGTACTTCTCAGCAAAACTCTAAATGTTGCACATATGAATGACAGAGCCTGGGTTAGAACTCTGTGCTTTTGTACTCCTCCCTTGGGTTGCTATGCTCTTCATGGGCTCTTGGCTTCCAAAAGGAGGGATTCAGCACTGGGATCTTTGGAAGGGAAGGGCTGGGCTGTGACATTGCTTGAATTCCAGGGTAACCTTGGGACACATCTCCTTGGTGTCCCACAGGCTGAGCTTGGCTGGCACTGCCTGTGAGCCCCTCACAGGGCTCAGCCAGGGCTGCTGCTCTGAAACATCTGTCACCTCCCACCCCCCTTTGGGTAGGTCTGTCCTTTCTGTTCTATACATTGTGCATTTTTCATACTGAACACCCAAAAAACCAGCACCTTCCACATGTTTTTATTTTGTTTACATGCAATAGCTGTTTGTTAGTTTCAGAGAGGAATATTGTCTGAAATATCATTTCAAATTAATACATTTTGTTACTCAATAACAAATTAAAGCATGCTGGGGGCCTGGTTTGGTTGGGAAATGAAAGATGTCAATGGGACAGAGCAAGGCCTGAGAGGGGATAAGAAAGAAGAGCATGAAACTCTAACAATGCAATAGATGGATTCCTGACCAGAGGCTTAACAACCAGTGGTCCAAGTCCAATAAATTTTATCCACAGGGTTAGCAAAAAACTATTGCCAGTGAAAAAAACCATTGACTCTGCCTCAGGGCAAAAGACAAAAAACCTCATCACACACAGAGCTTCAGCACAGGAGTCCAAAGATTCTTCTGTCACAGCTCAGCTGGAGGCTTTGATGTATCACCCAGTGCTGCAACCCCTGTCCTAATGAATTAATAATTAAAAAACTTATAATGGGAATACTGAGACAGTTATCAGGCCACCAGAAGGATTAGGAGGAGACTGATTAATATAATCTTGGAAACAGTCAGAGAAGTTCAATGTGTGTTCATTCCCTGTGTGGTCCTTCCCATCCTTTCAGAGACTTCTGTTCCTGTATAATCAGGTCACATCAGCTCTCCCAGGGCAGTCCCAATCTAACTTTCTCATTTATTCATTACATCATGAAGTGGTTAATTCATTTAACTGCTTTCTGGAAATTATTAAAGCTGTTTTTGGTTTTTGTTTTCATAGCTAACAGCTTATTGAAATAATTTTTAATATTGTTCCCTACTTCTGCAGTTAGGTTAACACACACTTTTAAATTGAAATAGAGATGCATTCAGTTCTCTTGGATGTTCACCACAGCTCTCTGCTCCACATGAAACTCAGCAAGTGTCTTCTTGCCAGTGTGGGACAACGGAAATGGTCAGCCTTTAGGAGACATCTGATGTTGAAAACTTCTGGAGGTTTAATAGGATCATTTTCATGTTTATGTCATTTCACACCTTGGTCCTCTTTTCAAAAGAAAACTCAAATCACACTGTGAGGTAAGATTTTCCCTCTGTCTCTCTCCTTATGGCAGCAAAATGCTGTAAATATTACACAACAAGCTAATTCTCACAAAGATATGCAAGTCCAGGGAAGCAAGAAAACTAACACAAATACTGCTCTGTAAAGAAACTCAGGTTTTGGGGTTGTTTTGTGGTTTTTGTGACTTGGTTTTTTGTTTAGTTCATTTTGGTTTGGGGTTTTTGGTTGGTTGGTTGGGGTTTTTTTTGTTTTGTTTGTTTGTTTGTTTGTTTTGTTTTGTTTTGCTTTGATTTTAAGTCCTGGCTTTTGTTTTTCATACCTTGGAAATTGGGGAGTTATTTTTCAGTGGGACATTTTGTTTCAGTGGGACATTAGCTCTAGAACTGACACATTTTATATATTGCTGGATGGAAGAGTTAAAATGACAACTGCCAGAGAAACACCAGAACAGTGGTTTAGACATAAGGTTAACAGGTTAACATTGTATGGAAATGTATAAGTTTTAACCTTGCAAGTGTTGTTTTTATTTTATTTCTATTTCTTTAAACAATTCTCTGCATTGTTTAATTTTCTAATGTCGCATGGGAAAATCTCTGGGAAGCAACTGAATCTGTAGATGGAACTAAAATTACACTAAATATTAACTGTATATTTTTAAGAGGACCAGAAATTACATAAACAAAACTGACAAGGTGCACCATTAGGTAGCAGCCAGTTGGTACCATTTACTTATCTAGATTTTATAAAATATTTCTCTAGTGTTAAAAATTCTTTCTTATTAAGGAGAGATCAGATGGATGAAGCCAAGTTGGATGATATGAATTCTTTCCAAGCTTGAGGGCTGAATTGATTATAGTGTATCAGTCTAAAAGAGATAATTGAATTAATTTCATTTCTTCTTTTTAAAAAATACAGATGGATACAGGAGGGAGGATAAAGTAATTCTGCCCTAATTCAGTCCTATGGTTAGAAAAAGTTTCTTGGGTTTCACAGAAATGGCCCCATTTTACAGCTAAACATGAGATCCACTGTGTAATTCCTCATATCACATATGGGGTAAAAACTGTATGATCAGGTTGTGGATTTGGTGTGCTTTTGCTTTTTTATTATTTTGTTTGATATTGATATGTATTTATAAAAATGCATTTTTAAATGTGATTCAGTCATTTTGTGCTAGCTCTAGAGAGCTCCTAGCTCTTCAAACTCCTCAAAGCTTCAAAGAATATATATGACAAATGTACACACATAAAATCTGTTCTTTTTCTGAAAAATTAATTATCAATTCTTATTCTTTAATGATACTTGGAAAAATAACCAATTGCTGTCCACCTCTGCAATTTTATCAAAACCACTATTTCATGGACTGAATAAATGAATTTGGCCATATACCTGACAAAAGTGCCACTAAAAATTCTCCATAAAGTTTTCAGCTAAAGGAAATACAAATGACTGAGCTATAAATGACTACATAAGAGGGTCTGGAGAAAATGCTGACAGGCTTCTCTCTCAGTGATGCTGCCAGGTGCTGTTATAATTAGTACTTTGGAAGCAAGGAATTGTTCATTTCTGCAAGCAGAGTATAACCTTGTGTGCAGCCCATGTCTGTTAATTTGAGACTGAGCCTTATTTCAGCACTTGGACTACTTAAGAAGAAAAAGCTTTTGATAGAAGAATTTGGTGCTGAATAAACATCCTCAGGTCTGGATTTTGAGTTGCCTTACTCAGCAGAAAGTGGAAGGGCTAAGAAAGATATGTTTTCAGCTCATTTACCATGTAGTTGATGAAATAAACCTATGGGCAGACATTTAAATGAGCAAACTGCTGTGGAAAAATGGTTTCTCATTCAGCATTTCAGCTGACAGGTTGTTAGAGTCAGAAAATCACTCCTTTTTCCTTTTTAAAGAGAAAAATACATGTAGCAAAAAAAAAAAAAAAAAAGAGCCCAACACTGGACAAGGCGGCATTGAAAAAAGGGAAGAGCACAAGATCTCTTAATATGAAGATTCAGTAATGTTTTGTAAGATGCAATTCAGTCAATATAAAAAAGCCAGAGTATGCAGGTTTTCCACCACAGCAAGAAATGGGTTTAGTGTTCTTGTCCTGCCTCTGCTAGTCTCACTCTCTTTGCAAGCTAGACCCTCATTCAATGAAACACATGTGCAAATATTTTTGACACCTCAGGGTGTATTAGGAGGCTGAATGAGTGTTATTCATCACTGTCCACAAGCTGGAGTATATATTCTCTTTTTTAGACTTCCTGAGAAGTAAAAGGTCTAAATGTAACTGCAGTATAAATGAAGAAAGACATTAGGGCTGGTAGAGTTGAGTTATTCTAAAAAAAGAAATAATAACATGTACTTTTGTACTTGGGGCAGAATTTTCCACGTTTCCTATAGGCTGACACACTGTTCTTAAATTAGCAGTTGCCAGTGTGTCCCACAGAAAATCAGGGGAAAAACCTTATAAATAATCCATAGTGGAGAGGTTAGATGTATAATTATAGAGATAGATATTGGAAGAAAAGAAAAAAGTTAAATTTGATAGTAAGACAATAGCTGCAGCTATGAAACTCAGCATCTCATTTTAATGGTTGCACATTAGCCTCTACTACTGACATTATTAACTGTATATCACTGCTGTAAAGAACATCCTCATTGTTTCACTGAAATGGGTGTTCTCTGAGCAACAGACAGCCTCAAGGACATTTTGTGTCCAACACTAAGGAATTCTAAACAAAGTTGTAATGTCACATGGGGCAGGGCACTTCACTTCACTGGTGTATAATCCAAATCAGGCTGCTGTGCTAATGAAGAGTTTAAGTTCCTGCAGCTGCAAAGGCTGAAGACACCTCAGCTGTGCACTCATGGCCATTGTATATCTCACCAGTTCCTACCTCCTGAGAGCCAGGTGGAACAGCAGCTCTGAACATCTACATCAAAAATTCATTGCTGACACCTCCAAATCAGGGCTCTTGTGCACTGTGAGTGATCTGAGAGCAACAAATGGAAATTTACATTTGGAACCCATTGCCCTCACTGCTAATGTGGAGCAGAAGGTGGAACACAAACTGGGGAGCTGGCTGTAACAAATGTCCTGAACAGAACAATGTGGAGATACAAGCTGATAGCTGTCCAGCTCTTGTAGTCCACAGGCAGTCATCTGAATGTTGCAATAACATCTTTCTACCTTCGTGCAGATGAAATAGCTAAAAGTCATCAAAGCAACACACATTTCTTAATGGAAGGAGGGGAAACTGTGACCCACAGGCTGTCTCTGGTTATGGAACTGTCACTCTGTGAAGTGCCATCTCCCCTTCTCAATGCACAGGTGACCCTTTACCCTGCTCACTCCCTTCTTTGCTGGTTCTCCTGATTGGGCAATGCAAATCAGCTGGGCCTCCTCATTTCATCTGGGCAATGCAAATCACCTGGGCCTCCTCATTTCATCTGGGCAATGCAAATCACCTGGGCCTCCTCATTTCATCTGGGCAATGCAAATCACCTGGGCCTCCTCATTTTATCTGAAGTTCACCATCTACAGCTGCTGCCAATGAGCCAAACCTTCCCATGGTCCCTCAACTGAAGGATTTCACGAAGCACACCCAAACTATAAAAGAACCGGCAACATCGCAGCTATGCTGCTCTGTCTTCTGGATTTCTGTGGTGGAAGGAGCATCTGGTGTCTTCTAAAGGTATTGTTGTACTGTGGTTTTATGTACCTACTGTTTTTTTATGAGCTGTTTTCTGTATTGTGGGTTTTTTTTTAATCTGGTTTTGAGTTCAGTACTGCTGCTTCATAAATTAGTTGTTTTATAACTTCTAGATTTTGTGGAATAATGCCAAAAATATGAAAGCATTGTTTTGCATTTTAAGAAAAATGGGGGAGTTTATTGTCCTTGTCCAATTGTTTATATTTTTAATTGTGATTTAGAGAAGCTACGTGGTGTGACTTATACACGCTGGAGTCTAGCCTAGCTCCAGCCTGACTGTTGAGTGAATTACAGGATATTATTGAGCACTTTTATGCTCATTTCAGGGCTTCCTGTCTCCCTTATAGAGTTACCTCTCTACTGCTAATTCCCAGGCTGCCTCTTTTCTTGATTCTGTGGCTGTGCCACCCCTCCCAGGGTCAGTGGTGAGAAGTGAATGTGCATTATAGAGCAGAGTGTCGGGAGAGCTCCTCAGATGGGTTCTGTGCTCCCCAGCTCCACCTGGCCTCTGGGTAAAGGGGAGGTCATAGTGATCCCTTGAGTTTTAGGTTTCATATTTTCCAGATCCTGTACTGCATTAGTAAATAACTCTGAACTTCATATAAGGTGTTAGCAAGTTCTACTCACAGTTTAGTCAGATAAAACAATCCTTCTCTAGCCTGAGAACTAAGGACACCCTTGCAGCTTCAGGGCCAAAAAGTGTAAATAACAGTGAATTGAGGAGACCAGTCTGGGAGGATGGGACTTCATACCTGAAGCTGTAATTGGACAATTAACCCCAATATGGAAATGGACCAAAACTTATAAAAGTGTGACACTCATGACCTGGTGTCTATCACAGCCAGGCTCTTGTACTGCCCAAGATGTATTCTTTTAAGGCCCTATAATAAATCCCTACTTTATTCCTTTAACTCTGCCTGGCCTCTGTTCCAGGTGCCTCTCAAGGCATCAGTTGCAGGGCTCTAGGGGTTCTGTTTTATTCAGCTTTGAAGGTGAAATTGAGGTTCAAATTTAGGAGGTAGAGGGGTAATAAAATCATCAAGGACTATTACCAGAGAGTAAAATTGATACAACTCTTGTGTCTGCTCCCTTTTGGTGGAATGCTTTACCTCATGGCTCTTCATGTGAATGGAATCCTTACCTTCTTAACAAATCTGTTGGTATTTACTTGACTGTTTTTCCCCTACCCTTGTCTGCATATAAATCACTCAGGTGATGCAGCTGCCAGATCCTGTGGGTATATTTAATAGTAAAAGCATGTGTTTTCTTAAGCTAATTATCTTTGCCACCCTTGAAATTGAGATTAAGTTTCTGCTTCTGAAAAAAGATGTTTTAAACTTCACACTTTGGGGCTTGTTGTTGTTGTCTTTGGGTTCTGTTTCTTTTTTCCCATGTAGCAACATAAGGATATTTTCTTTGTGAGGTAGAAGCAAGGCCCACGGTGATTATATCCAGTCAAATAGCAGGACTGTAGGTGGGAATATATATTATATACAAGTGTGCTGAGAGGCACTGAGAGACTGTTGTAAACAAAGCTGCCAATATGCTGCATCTTGAACACTTCAACAATTATGTTGATTGGTTTTTTCCCTTCTCTTTGTCTGATAGCACTCACAAGGGTTCATGATTTTTCACTGATAAAGCTCCTGAAACTTTCTTTTCATTTTTGTGGAAATACGAATAAAGGCACATTTAAGACAGCATTTCACAGAGCAGATGAGCTCCCAAGGGGCTTAGTTTCTTAGAGCTGGCAGATGATAAAGGAAGAAGCTTGTTTTGATGAAAGAGTTTGGAGAATCTGAATGAATAATGACAACCACTACATATAGAAGCAGGGATGTTTTTCTCTGGCTTTTGACCGTGGATGAATATCTTAAAGCTTGTCATCAAGAGAAGTAGTTTGAAACTGTATTAATGATTGAAGTGAAAGGAGACTGTGGGAGGCAGAAGAGTAAGAAAAAGGGAATTCATACAGTGCTGTGGGTGGCTTTTTTCTTTTCAAGAGCTTCATAAAGCATAAAGGTGATAAATACAGGGTAAGGATGGAACAGTTGAAAGATTCTGGTGGAAAGAAGAAAATATGGTTTGACATTAACAGAACATCCACAGAGCTGGGCTGAAGAGTAGGAGTATGCACCACATCTGAATGGCAAGAACAACAATCTACCTTAATTTGAGCCTTTAGGCATGTGAAATCACATGAAAAATTGTGTTCCAAATATTGGGATAAATGGAGCCATAACTGAAAGAAAGCTGATAGGAAGAAGCAGATAGTGAAAGCAGCTAAGAATGGGAGCTGTAAAGTAACAAGAAAGGGTGGTGGAGACAGATAATTGGCAAGTTGGAAATGGAGAAGTAAAAAAAGTGTTTCATAAAGTATTCTTTTATCATTAATTTTTTGTCACAGGGTGAATCAGAAAGGGGGAGTATTTTTTTTCTTCATGCCACTTGGCATTAGTAGAACTGGAGTGAACAACTCTCCTTTTCCACCAGTCCCACCAGGGGGATAATCCAGCCTGACATAAGTGATCTATTTGGTTTTCATGTATCCTGTTCTCCCAGTGGACTTTCTTTGTGGATTTGAACAAAACTAAGAGAAAAGTAAAGTGTACTACTGTCAGGATTGTGTTGGAAGAAGTAGAAAGCAGTGGATTTGAGCTATTTCTGTGTGTAATTGTGTAGAAGGCAGCACTGTGTTTGGCTTATTGTAATGCTGTGGGTTTTTAATGCTGTGTGTGACTTTTCCAATTTACTGTGATATTTTTTCCCCTCTTCTTTCATGTTTAGGCTTTCCTGTGCATTGTTCCCAAAGTTCTTTTCTTTCTTGCTGAGTGAAACTCTACCAGTTTGTATTGGTGGTATCAATAAGCTACAGATCATCTTTAACCTTCTTTTCTATCCTGAAGTGTAATTTCAACAATTAATGTATTTGTGCAATGGGAAGGAAGTAATGCAGCTGAAGTGACATTAAGAGGGAAAACTGCTGTTATTAAAGCTGCTATCAGGTTAAATTAGTATCTTCACAAATAACTGCTTTCATCTTTTGAGCCTCCTCATGTTAGAGTGAACTCTGACCACTCCCATATGTCAGAAATCTTTTCATTAACTCTTTTGGGGAGTATCAGCAAGCACACTGGAGCTTTTCCCTTAGCAATATGGTACAGAGGATTATCTACCAGGCATGAGAGTCTTCTCTGCTTGCAGTTAAACTAAAAGCATATGCTAGTGTGAAAACCACAAGCAGGAGTTTGTTAATGATCTTTTATGGATGTGTTCAGAAAAATCCTGCTATAATAAGGTCAGATTCTAGCTCTGTTTTGTATGTAAAAGGCTGTGAGGGAGGCTTGCTGGCTACATTTGAAGTCTTAAACCTCGTGACGAGCAACATGTTCCATGGGCACTCATGGCATGAGTTTGGAGATGTCACTGGATTTGGGATCAGGAGGGACTATGAATATCAGTACATTGAATGAATATGAATATCAGCTGCTTGGGCTTTCTGCTTTATATATACCACAGAAATCTCACCCAGCAATTCCTGTGTGAGGCCCATCACTTCTAGTTAAACTGGGATGCAATCTTTGGATGGTTACATAGATTCAAAACTTAATGTAATGAAGGATGAAGATCAACCCTTGTTAAATTTAATGGGGAAGATAATATACCTGGGTAACAAAGGCAGCATATATTTGAGTAATTTTGACATATGATATTTCAGCCTTCAACGATCTGAAGTGTTAGAGCAGCCTGTTTGCCTGAACAGTTCCAGTTTAATATGGCAATATTTACATGTTTACAGTGCTATGCATCATCTGGGTTCAGTGCCCATGAGGGATCTCCCAGCTCTGCCTCAGAGCTGCACCCTTTGAAGGTGATCTCTCTGTTCATGGAGGCTGCATCATCCCCAGCCTCAGCAAAACCTGCCTGGGCTTGTTTGAAGGTGATTTTGTCTGTAGCTGGAGGCAGTAAAACACAGCTTTCAGCAGCCTCTTGTACTCCCTGCCTAAAAAGTCAGCTCTGCAGGTGCTCCAGGTGGATCAGACAGTTTGCTCATTTTCCCTTCCTAGGCAGGCTGCCTTTCAGCATACTGAACTTTAGCTCTGTGTTTGCTGAGATTGTCCTTCATCCATTAGCATCACAACATGAATATTGACAATCCTATTATTTCATATGCTTCCAAACAAATATTCTGGGATTTCTAATTTTTTTCAGTCTTCAAAACTTGGCTTATCCTGAACACCAAAATCACAAAAGTTAGCAAAATTCTGTGCAAGTGGAGGCATGAAAATCTTGGGGCATTGTACCTAGCATTGCTTCCTGAGAGGTGATTCTGTGTGGCACAGTTGTGTGCAGTGGAATTTTAGGTGAAGTAATGACACATCTGGACTTGGGGTGTACAGTAGGCATTTGAATCTCTAGCTGATGTCTCTATGTGACTGTGAAGTTCATATATTTAACTATCAAAAAGGATTTGTTTAAAGACATTTGTCAGGGACTGCTCAATGTTACTGTGATGGAAGGAGAGTTCAGAACTCCATTGATTTTATGCAGCAGCTTTTAAACTCTCTTGATCATTATAACTACCCTCGAGGGTCAGTAATGCTTGGTTTGTTGTGTAATTCTTCACATTTGGCATCATCCACTGAAGCTTTTTAGCTTGCAGCCATAGTAAACTACACCTGTGAACTTGTGAAAAATATTAAATTCAAAATATGCTTTTTGCATGAAGGGTTGAAAAATCGGAATCCGCTAAAAAGTGAAAGGAGGCATTATAACGGACTTGAAGTCATTTAAAATCTGCGTCAAATTCGTTTCTCCAAGTGAACTTGAGAGTGTCAAACTGAAGCAAGTTTAATTCTAGGTGTGAAAATGGAGCATGAAGCATTCAGAAGGGAGCAGGTTCTACTGAATTGAGAATGCTCCTGGAGTCCCCATATTTACAAATGTTTTGCATTGCAGGGAATTGCAGGTACCCAATGGTAACCATTTGATTAAAAAAAATTGTTGATATGCCATGTATGGTTTTTATCTAAACAGTTATGTTATGTTTCAAACTTGGAAATTAATTATATTTATTGAACAACATCTTTTTGAGTGGGAGTACTCCATGTTCTGTGTTTAGGTTTTTTTTCTTACTCTCATTTCTTTTTACTTAGCAGGGTAGGGGGTGCTAATGTTACTGCTGAGTTTGTTAATTTAATAGAAGTTAGAGGCACAGTCACTCAGGCAACAACACATCATAAACAGCAAGACTGTAATAATCATATTGCTGTGTTAGGCATACATGGAAGAAAATGTGCAAATAACAATGCAGTGGGTGTATCCCTCACAGGCTGATGAGTTTTCTGTCAGAGCAATTAAAAAAAAATCAATGGCAGACAGAACAAAAAGAGGTGAACACAGGAACACCATCAGTGCTGATGAGCTTGTGTGGACGCATGGAGCCAGGCTGGGAGGTGTTTTCATTGGGAAGCTGCAGCTGGTTTTAGGGGATGAGTCTGGCTCCTGGAAGGGGGACTTGTATGAAGATTTGGAAGGGGCCAGCCTGCACTTGCTGCATTAACCCTCTGTGTACAGCCAGCATGTTTGAGGACATGTGGAAGTGTCTTTGGGAAAGAACAGAGTGTCCTGTGCTCCTCAGCCATGAGCTGCAGCTGCTCCCAGGCCGGGCTGTGCTCTCTGTGCTGCTGCAGGCAGGAGCTGGGTGGGTGTTTTTGCAGCACAGGGGCTGCTGTCTCATTTAGCAGGCACAACACATGCACCTTTTGCTCTGTAGCCTAGGGGTGGAGGGAACCTGGCAAATGGTAACAGCTCTAACTGTTAATTAGCAGGAGGACAGGGGAAAGATAACAGACTAGAGAAGTGATAAAGATCTAAATAAAGGTGTGTTTCCCCCATTTCTTTGTTTGGGACATTTATTCCTAAAGATCTGGATCATTAGCAGTATCTGAGAACAGACCACTTGATGCTGACAAACACAATCTTCCAGTGGGTCCTGAGGTACAGCAATCCTTGGTAATCCAGTTTGCTCCAAAGCTCTTGATTCATGGAAGGTGTTTTGTGCTATTTGTTTGTGAGCTCTGGCTTCCCACCTTCCTAAGAGGGAAGAGTGCTGTAGGTGTACAGTGAGAACAAGAGAGAAATGTCTGATTGTTAGAGATCTAATATAAAATTTCTAATTTGTAGCAAAAAACTTTGTGCATTTTCATAGTCTTAATGATTGAGAGTGAAGGTATTTTTAGTCTGAATAGAATATTTTTCAGCACCACCTATTTCCATATTTTACTTTTGGAGTGCTGAACAAATGGAGTTAATTCTTAATGGAGAATCACTTTTCTTATTTTTGACCTGTAAAAGGGAAGGCTGTCTTGTCACTATCTGTTAGTGACTTGATTGAGCTATTTACTGTTTTGCTATGTAATCTTGTATTGATCCAATGCTGGCACTGAGGAGATGGTTTACAGTGACATGGGTGACTCAGGCATAAAAATCCAATGTCATTCCAGAGCCCCTTGCTGGCTGAGGAGCACTTGTGAGTCTTTGCTGACAGAAAGGCTCATTAGGGTTTTTCCCTTAGGATGCTGTACACGTGGAGTGTGTCCAGTGCAGCAGGGAATGTGGTGACCACCACACCATGGCAATATGATCATTGCAATAACTTCCTCCAAGCTGCTGTGCCTGGCTTCCAGCTATGAGTGCACCTTGCCTGTTTGCCCCTGAGCTGGTTGAGCAGCAGTGAGTGAGTTTTTGCTGCAAAGCCTTGGCCCAGTAGCTGATCCCATCACAGATAGCCTGGGCTGTCCCTGCTGGAGCTGCACAGCCCACCAGGTTTGTCAGCCCCTGCTGAGGAAATGAGGAATGTTCTATCTATTGCTGCTAATCAGAGCCCTCTTTGGAGTTTTCAGTGTTTGAAGGATGTGGTGATGAAGGAAACCTGCTAGAAGAGAAAGATTGTAAGGAAAACTATTCCACCACTATATTAATATAAATTCTGTGATGGGTTGCACCAGTGTAGTTCTTGGTGAACTGTCTCAAATGTGGCTGAGTTTATGCTGTGCTCCCATGGGAGGAACAGAAAAAAAAACAACCCAAAATGTTTTTTTAAACCACCAGGCATCTAATTTGAGTGAAAAAGGAGAATTGAGGGGAACTCTCCCTGCTGCCTCAGAGCAGGGATGTGTGTGTATGAGAGACACAGCCCCAAGCCAGGCACTGAGCCCTGCTGGCCTGGGGTGTGGTGTCACATCAAATGAGAGCAGGATCAGACCTGCAGAGGAGAGCCTGTCTCAAATCCATGCTGTCACTTCAGACAGATAACCAGGAGATCTGTTCCTTTTTACACAGCACTCACTTAGCATGCCCCACCAATAAAATCTCATTGTCTTGTATTCAGTTAGGATGTATTTCTGTTTGTGTTTCAATTTGATAGATGTATTTCAATTACTGGTTCTAAGCAGCTCTGGAAAGATGTCCTCAAAACACTTAGCGATTTAACTCCCATTTTACCTGGAGGCTTCTTAAAAGTTTAGTATGGGAAATAAAAGCTGGAGGTACAGAACAGCTTGGATAATTTTTGGTCCCAGTGTTCGCAGAATTGTAAGCTGTGGAAAAAATAGAAAGTATTTGCTAAAGAAGAGGCAGCAGGAAACAAAACACCCCTTCAAACATCTCCACTATGTTATTCTAACAATAATAAAAGAAGGGAAAATAAAGCAAAACTAGTGTTTGAGTAAAGTTGTTTGGTGCTTTTCCCATTTTTTTTTTTTTTTTTTGGAATGTGTGTCAGTACTTGCCTTGTACTGACCCAGCAGTCAAGGGGGCCCAGTGTGCTGTGACCCAGCCAGCAGTGCACCAGTTAAAGCCTTTGGGTTTTTCTGGGTAAACATAAATGTGATTCTTCTATCAAAGTAGATAATGTGTGTGTCATCCATACAAATAGCACAAATGCATCTTTGCTAAGCAACACTTAACAAGTTTCCTGTGTCATCCTCCTTTTATTTAGTGCCTCTTACATTTGTTTTTCTTTCATCTCTGAAAGCACAGATCATTATATGCTATTTCTTAGATGTTGATGTGAGAGCATCACTGTTGCTTGAAATTTATATCTTAGAATCAGTGAAATGCTTTGCCATCTAGTCACATCCATGTTTTTCTTACTGGTGCTGATCTTCTGAGTTTTTGTGTGGCTTCCTGAGGAAGGTGACTTTTAATGTTCCTGGCAGTGTTAGACTGACAATTTCAGCTGAAAGAATTGCCTATCATATCATCTATTGAGGAAGTGCACAGTTTTGAGAAGAGCAGAAAAACCTGCTGACCAGGCCATGAAGCTATCTCTTGCACACAGGGTATGTCTTTCATTATTAACACAAAGGGAATTTATTTCTTGGCCTCCTCTATAGTATCTAGTCTTACTTAAGCAAGTACAACTATCAAACACAGAAAGCATTGAAAAAAAAATTTGCTTTTCTGGTTGGAACTTAGAATTTTGTGAGTTAATGTTAATTCAATAGAAATTTCAAGGGCTTTGTTCTAACATTAAGCATAAATTATTTTACCAATCTACTAGTGTGTGTATATACTTGTGTTAGTTCTAGAGATCTTGACATGCAAGGCACAGTTAAATTTAATGTCATTATACTCAATAACTTCAGAAAAGCACAGTAAGTGTTAAAGGGAAGCATGTTATTAGTAAGGCATATTTTGAAAATGTTACATAGGGAAATACTTTGCTAATCAGTCACTTAATATTTCAGGTGTATCTTGGAATATGGCTTTGCAAGAAATAAAATTATTCCTACAAAGTTAGCTTTGACAAATATTTCTCTCTTTTTCAAAGGCTCTGTAAAAAAAAATTCAATTCTATCAGTAGTTTTACTTTAATTTGGCTCTACCACAGACTTGCAGATATGCAGTCTAATGATGTGAAAGGTTTGCAAGAAAGTTTAAAAGATTCTGCCCAATAATATGGCAGCTTTTTTGTTTAGAGATCTAGTGTAAAAGATTTTAATTTTTTGGGGATGCAGAAGTACTTTTCTTTGTTATAATACATTTTAGTTTATGTTAAAATGTTAAGGAAATTAATTACATTCCAGCCCAGGTCGCTTACTAATGTTCTCAACCTTCTTATGGCTGAAAGATCTAATTTTAAAAAGCATTTGTCTTTCAGCATGGAGCAAGTTGTTTTTCTCCTGAAGTATTTTGAAACCTGTCAGAGACTGGAGGGAGCCCATTGTTGGGTGGCAGCAGTGCCCAAACCTCCTCTGGCTCAGGGAAGGTGGCATTGGATCTCACTTCAGAGACAAAATCTGGGCTCTCAGTGGTGTTTCCTTCAGCCACCTCCACTCTTGCTTTCTCCTGCTGAAAGGAAAAATTTGTCATCCTAATTAGGCAAGCCATGCTTCAGGGTCTTCCTTGTTAGCCCACTGCTTTCTGTCCTGATGCCTCTGTGTTTTGGAAGAGCTGGGAATGTTCCATTCCAACTAGAAGAAATATTAACATAAGCCCAATTCTGAGATCTGCTTCTAAGTCTTTAAATGCTTTGCTAGGTTAATTTGTCCTTGTCCAGGGACTCAGCTATTCTCCTGCCCAGGGAAAAAGAACTTTGGTGCTCCTTTGTCAGTGCTGGCTCAACCAACAGCTCCTGTTGGCTCTTGGGCTCTGCTGCATCCCTTTCTTTACTATCCAGATACAAAAACTACCTGCAGGAGAGGGCACAATCTGAGGAATCCTCTTCTCCAGCCCAGTAATAAGTGTGAAGGTTCCCACTGCCTTGTTTTGAGCATCTGTTATGGGTTTTGTTGAAGGGTTCTTTTCCTTTTAAGAGCTGGAAACCCTGCTTGTAATTCAAGTTGTTGGTACATCTGATAGAAGATGGATATGAAACCCTATTACCAATCTATAAACAATTAAATAACAATGTATTGTGACACTCTGGCATTCTGTCTGCATTACCTGCTATTAGATATTAATTCAGAATGAAGGAAAGCAACCTGGAAAAATGAAAACAAGCATATTTGGTACAAACACATTGGTAGATTTAACAAAACCCAATTTACTAAAGCAGAGCCCATGTCTCCTATGCATGTAACAATAATAAGGATCAATTTTTCTCAAGAATCTTGCATTAGACTTATTTAGAAGGAAAAATAATTAATGAGATTCTAATAATTTGTAATGTTACTTAAAATAAGCTATTACCTTATCACTACAAAACCTGTTTTTTCTTCACACACATTAAACCTCTTTCCAATAAGTGAGTCACACTTCAAGTAATGTTTACCTGAAACCTTTGAAAGCATGAAGGTAATGTTCAGGAAGAAGACAGTTCAAAACTCAAGCAGCATTAATCTGTTTTGTTTCTGTCATCTGAGAGCAGTGTGGCAGTGGGTGGCTGGCACAGATGCATCTGTTGGTGTAGGAGCCACCAGGTTCCTTTGTGCCTCAAGTCATTTGCTCTCAACTGCTCAGCACTTACAGAAGCCCTGACAGTTCTTTATCCCCTCCATCATGGCAGGATGAAAATAATAACCTAACCTCCATGTTGAACAGGGGACCTGAGAACCTAAAAACTACTCTGAAAACCTTTGTCACTGCATTAATAAATTCCTGATATTGCTGTGTCCTAGGCTTGCCATTCAGCTGGCTGTGTCCTTCCTCTCCCGTGGACACCCCTGTGCTCTGAGTAAAGCCTTCCTCCTCAGTGGCCAGATCAATCCCATGATGGGCCAAGCTCTAAATGAAGCTGGTCACAGTACCACAGGAGTTTGGAACAACAATTCCCATCCCTTGCTCTGCTTCAAAAAAAGGCATAACTGCTCCTCAAATACTGAGGAGTGTGATCTATTTAAAGTGCAGCCTGTGATGTTCTTCCTTGGGTGTGAAGGTCTGGGACAGCTCTCCAGCTGGTGGGAACTGGCACTGCCTCACTTGCTCAGGCAGGGGTGTGCAGATTTGCTGCAGCTGAGGAGGAAAACAGCTCTGCACTTGGAATGTGCTTTCTCATGTACAGAAATAGCTGATTCTAGTCCCAAGTTATGAGTGAAAGCTGAAGCATGCAAAAATGTTGCTTTTCTCCTTTTGACAAGGTTTCCTGCATGTTTAGAGCAGAATAAAATGGCTTTGTTGTCTTATTTCAGTAAGTGCTCTGGTATGTTCATGCAACCCAGCTTAGGTGGGGAGGGGTTGGTTTCCAGTGGGAAACCTTGCTTGGCTATCTCCAGGCAGAAAATTTCTAAGCTGAACACAATGACCAGAGTAAGATAAATTAAATGGCCCAGTTCTTCTTAAACACTAAAAGGAGGACAACAGAAAGAAGTTTATTTTTTTTGTGCTATATGGAGCTCAAAATTTATCACTTAAAGATATAATGAGGAGAGTGGGCTGGGGAAGATTATCCCCTCCCTGCAGGCAGGTGCAGGATGATTTGATGTGTGGCACTCTGTTCTCCAGACCCCCTGCAGCAAATTGATTGTTTCTTGGCTGTTTACTGGTTTTCCACTTTGTCACCTTCCTTAGGTTTTCATCTGTTGTGCTGTCAGTGGCAACCTCCTTCCATGATTTACTGGGAGCAGGGAAGGTGGTAACTTTCACACCCAATACATCTTTGCTATCTTCCTGAGAATCCCTTGCACCTCTCTTGTCTGTAATGGAAGCCACCAGTCATCTTTTGAAGTGCTCGAAGCTTCTTTATTCGTACTAGTCTGCCCTTTATTGATAAATAGCCAAGTTGTAAATAACACTTTAAGCATTGTTTTTCCTTCACTTTTATTGCTCCTGGTGACTTGTATACCCTTCAGCAGATGTGCTAGTCCTGAATGGTATTAGAGAGTAGTTAAAGTTTTGGCTAATGGAAAACCAAAGTAAATACACTAGTAAAATTAATTTTGTATTGTTCTCATGATCCAAAGGAATCCAGCAATATAGCTGTCCAGGGCCTGACTTAATGTCTAGCTGAAAGTGTTTGTGCTGGGTTTTTCATGGAGTTATTGTGGCTTAACTACACTCCAAAGTTTTTGACATTGCTTGAGAGACACGAAATAAAAAGGCTCATTAACAACGAAGACCTTCAGGAAAGCAAAAAGTTAGCATGAAATCTATAATCTAGAAGGCAATTTTTCAGGTTGAGAAATAAGGAAAAAGGTAAAAGGGGGTGTAACTTTGAAACAATACTAAGGTTCAGGTGGCATTTTGTTTAGCTTTAGAGATGCAAATGTAATGAAATCAGGAATTTAGGAGCAGCTGTTGTATCTGAACTGCTGTTGGATACAATACAACTTGAGCATCATTAAATGGATTGTTGAGCCCTCTTTCTTTCATGGGGTTTAATATTGTATCTTAGTGGTGAAAGGCAATTAAAAAGCCTCATATGCAGGTATTAGGGAGCGCTGCAAGTAGAAACACTTGCAGAATATCACTTCCAGCATCCTGATTCAGTAGTCTCTCAGTAATGTTTATTCAGCCCCCATGTCCTGCCTTGCAAGCAGAAGTGTTGTTTGACTCCCAAAGCAGTGCATCCAACTTAGTCCTGCCAAGACACAGAGCCACTGGGTGTTTTATTTCATTTTTCTTCTTCATCTCTTCCCTCTCTTCAGAGAGAAAGCAAGTTAGCTTCTCTCACCCTTATTCACAACATCTCAGAAATGTTCATACCTCTCTCACATCCTGCTTGAAATCCATTGCTGTTGCAGCTACCATTGCTATCTCCCATTGCTCCCTCTTCCCTGTGTGCAAGCCACCTTTGCTGCTCTCAGATCTTCCCATATGCATTCCTGTGGTTTGTTGTCTATACTTGTGCATCATTCAGAAGCATTGCCCAAGATACAATCTTTGTGGGAAGCTTTTTGTGTGCTTTGGGGTTCAGCTCTGAGCTCAGAGCAGACTGGGAGGGAAGGTGTTGCTCTGGTACAAAAGTACAGGAAGGCAAAGCTGGATGTGTCCTAGGGTGATCCTGGCATGTGCATGCCCAGCTGGATTTCAGTGATTTCCCAGAAGCTCTAGAGGGGCTCCCAGGAGCATCTGTGGGAGAAATAAATACCAGCTGACTCTTTAGGATGAAATTTGATAAATACCTATGATTTGGTGCTGGCTATGGTATGTGTTTGAGGGCTGTTCCAAGAACCCTTGAGCCTTTTGTGGTTCTCCAGCACCTGAGCCCTCTGTGACTGTGTGTTAGTCTCTGGCACAGAGAGGAGAAGCAAACTGGGCATTTTGCTACCATTGGAAACACCCACTAAACCATTTACGAGGGAGATGCAGACCCTGAGCCTCTCCTGAAAGCAATTTTCACTTGGTGCTGTTCCCAGCATTAGAAATGCAAAGGTCTGTTCTGTGTGTTTTATGCAAAGCAGATTGAAATCAACATCACACTTCATTTGGCTCCCAGCAGTTGAAGGGAGAAAACACGTAGAAATATAAACATATTTATTTTGGAGTATTTTTCAACAGGGAAAATCAAGCACCTGAGGAGGGCAGTGGCTTTGGGCACTGGACACATTTAGGATGAAAAAGTTACTGCGTATTCCAAACTGTGTTTTTTGCAGGTTTGCAAGAAGCACTTGCACACATACAAAATCTTCAATACCTCTGGGGGTTGAAAAGACAATGCAGTTACTCCTAACCCATAAAGGGGTTACCACAGAGATGTTGTCACCCAAACTTCTACACTGTAAATTCCCTGCTTCTCTTCACAGATGGAAAGGAGGATTTTCTGTCACATGCTCAGCAGTAAATTACTTGCAGGAATTTCACAGGTCTGTGCTAGTGAAAACCTCACAGGCAATGTATTTGAAGGTGCTTGCTAATGACTTCTGTTAATTGTTACAAGACCTTCAAGTTTTAAAAATGGGCACTAATGATTTGCAGCCTGTGAAACTCCATTTCATAAGAAAATGGTATTTCCCTTGTAAAGAGCTGAGAGTTCCTCTGGATGGTTCTGCTAGATACAAATTGTACTGTTTGTGGGATTCTCACCAGTGTTGAGTATGTAATACCCTGAAAGATCTGTGCTGCTCCCTGCAGAGACAAAGCTGAGCAGTCTTCTGCTCACCCATTGCTGCCAGTCTTGCTCATCAGGGAGGAATTCTTTCTTTGAATCTTCCTTTTCTGGCTGTGATACCTCTAGAACCTCCTGTTGGTCTTTGCATCCCTTGTCAGGCTCAGCTCCAGCTGTGCATTGGCCTTTCTCACCTCTCCTGACTTTCCTCAGTAAAGTCACAAGAGGCACTTTCCTTCTGAAAAACATGTGTCACAGAGCTCTGTCCTTTTCATTTTCTCTGCTCCCCCTGGCAGGTTCTGTTTTCTTGGTGAAATGTGTATTATTTCTGATATCCCTTGTAATCATGGTGATTTCATCTGTCCTAAAATGTCTTGCAGAGACAAATGGCAGTGGATCTGTGCAAGTCCTGTCACCTCTTTCCTTCCTGCCGTGTGTGACTGTTGAGGTAGTGCATGTGCAGAGTGCACTGTGGGTTGGTGTGTGCTGTTCCTGCCCCCGAGTACAGAACAAACACTGACTGCAGAGGGCAGGTGCCAGGCTGCTGTTGTCTAATTTCACCGTCTGGTTTTTGTGTTGCATGACAAATTTAATCTTTGGGTTTTTCTAGCTGTTAAGGGGCTTAGGTAATCAAAAGCAGTTGTTGAGCAGAACTTGTTTGATTCAGATACAAGATCCTTGGGAAAGCCATCTATCATCTGTATTTGTAAGAAGAGTACAGCATGGCTGTCCTCTGCTGGCTCCATTCTCTGTGCCAGGTTCCTCTAGCCAGAGAAAGTGTTGACACATCTCAGTTTTCTGAGATACAGCCAACCTCTACCAAACCACATCCTTGGCTAAACCTCCCATCTGCATGGCAAAAATCCCTTAGCAGAGAGAACACCTCTGCTTTGAACCTCAGAGCAGATGCTGACCATTCTGTCAAGTACAGGTTTATCCATTCAGGTGTGGTTTTGCCCTTGTAGGACCACAGCAGTAGCCACCAGCAGTGCTTGCTTAAAGCTATAGGGATGTTTAAAGTCTTTTTCTTTTTTCTGTTTTGCTCCCCTCAGCGCTCTGTCACAACATCTCAGTCCCACCCTCTTGCACATCTGGCAGATAATAGCAACAACCTTGGTGCCAAATTGAAATCATAATGCTTTCCTCTTCTCTTGACTGCTTCAACTAAGCCACAATCTCCCAGGCTAAGTTACTTCCTACCTCCAGCTTGTCAGCACACGATGGTGCCTCACCAGCCAATCATTTTAACACAAAACAATCTTTGCAAATGGGACCTGTAGATTATTTTCACAGTGAAAATCATTAGCAAGGATAATTAACTAAGACTGTGGTGATGAATAGTGCTGCACTACTGATCAGTGTAATAAAGAACAGAAGCCACTAATTACAGATAGCAAGCCTTGAAGCCAAGGAGAAATTTAATTTAACGTTGCTACACAGACTCCACACAGTCTAATGTAAGTTTGCAATTATCATAATACAGTCTTGCCACAGATGATGCTTCTGGGAGCATTCCAGGAACAAGGATATGTGTCCATCAGAATAAAAGGGTTTGTGATCTGTCAATTACAGCATCCTGAGAGAACACATTAAAACTCCTGTATCTGATCAGGTGTTTGGCTTTTGTGGCCCCCAGATGGGTACATGACTGGGATCCATTCCCATGAGCTCCAAAGGTCTCAATATCTCTGTGCTGTTTTAAAAGTAGCACCCTAATGTTGTCAGAGATGTTAGATGCACACTTTCTATTTAGAAACAGAAAGCATCTCAAAAGGTCTGCTTCACCATGTCCAGCATTCTTTTCACTTGGCATGTGCCACAGTTCAGCACATGAAAATGATAGTCCTGGGCACCACAAAGGGATGGGAACCAAGCTCATGATCCCCAGGTGCAAATACAGCAAGCTGTGTCTGACACTGGCTGTGCAACAGCCTTCAGCTGCAGCTGGGTGCTGCATTTCAGGCCCTGGCAGGGGCTGCATGAATTAAATGTGTGTGTTAGTCACCAAAGCAATGGGCTGCTTCCATAAATTAAGGCAAACCATGTCTCCTGTCAGCTCTCCAGCCTTCCTTTCACACGCACTTGAGTAGCACGCTGGAGGAAGGAGGAAGCTATGGGGGTTGTTGGTTTTGCATCTATTTGATCACAGGTTTTGAAAGCTTTTTAAGCCCCCTGTGCATTATCTTTGATTACAGAATGCAGTGATTATGAATGGGGAATTCATAGCCCTGAATGTGTGCTGTCTTGTGTACAGATTAGCTTCAGTGTCGGAACTGCAGGTTTTGGAGCTACATGAGCTGAGTGGAGGTGGAATAAGCAGGATTTTCTATAGCATAGCTGGTTTTTGACAGGAGTATTGAGTGCTCTGCTGTAACACCCTCCAGTAAGGTAAAAATCATCTTAAAGGAGATGGGAAGAATGAGGTAAGATAATCCTCAAAGCACTTAAAGACTGGATAAAATGAGGTGTGTAACAGTGTTCTCCATGTCCAGTCTGTAATGGATGAGCATTAATATTTGTTACACAGACTGGAGAAAAGCTGTATGTCTGAAAGGTGATTAGAGAGTCATTGGAATAGCCAGGAGTTCAAGGCTTTTTGAGGAGTCTTAAAATAAGGTGGGCAAATGCCTGTCAGTAGTTGTGTGGATTAAAACCCTACAGCCTTGAGGTCTTCTATAGGAAGGGGCCATGTGGATTTGAGGTCCTTTGTGGGTCTATTTTTTATATTTTCTAGTGATTATTGTTCAGATGAGCAATAACCCTTTTTGCACTCGTTCTATAAAGCTCCAGCATGTTTCAGGATTTCCATTTCTGCATTCTTTAAGTTTACTAGAAGTAAATATAACCCTGAAGCAGGGTGGGGTGACATATCTGGAAGCACAGGTTGAAGCAAAACTGGGGTAAATTAGATTAAAAGAAAATCCTGTGGAAGCTGACCCAGCCAAATGGACATGAGAAGTTGAGCTGAATTATGTCCAGGTGCTGTGTGACTCTTGTGCTACTTCTGAGTGCTCTGTTTGCACTGAACATTTTGCATGTGATTTTTTGCACTCCAATGCAGAGGCTGGAAGTGGAGGCTCAGGAGCTGTCTGTTACTGTGTGGGGTTTTTTTCAAAGCTATATACAGAGGAACTAAACCTTTGATGGCCCTATCTGAGCCTGAGGATCAGATATAAATTCAGCGTCAAGGCAGTGCCTCACCACATGTGTTGGCTTCCTTATTTAATCCATATACCAACACAACAATTCTGCCCAAATGGGTGTGGGGAAGGAGAGAGTGCAGTGTTTGCATAACTCATCCCAATTCTGTGCTTTCAGCAAGATCTCCTTGGGCTGGGAGTGAAGATGGAGAAATTCCCCCAGTCTTCACCTTTTTTTTTAATCTGAAAACATTGTTTCTGCAGACTCCTGCTTGCAGCGACACTTTTTGGAAGGCAGTTTTGGAGTGAATCTATAGGAGAAATAAAAATAGAATTCTAATAATGATCTCTGTCTAAAAACTGATAATTTAATTAACTCCCAGAGTTCATTTGAATGGGAAAGATTGTGTGGCTAGTCAAGACAAGGTACAGCCTGATTAAACTATTACCATTGACATCATGTGGCATTAAGGTAATAATACAAATGAGCTTAGCCCTCATTAGAACATGAAGAGAGCAAAAAGGTTGTGGTCTATGTCTGTGGAGATGTATCATGATCAAAGGGAGAGCTAAAATGCAAAAGGAGGTTAGTCCTCTACTGAATCTGAGATGTCAGCTCAGGCCTTTTACTTAAAACTTCTTAGGGGTATTTGTTACTTGTGCAGCAAGAGAGCTACAGGTAAAGCTTTGAGAAGTAACATTGCCATAATGAAAATGCAGAAGGGATCATGACTCCTGTTTTGTTACTAATAATGGTATAAAAATAATAATTGCAGCCCCAAATGTCTCTTTTGTCCATAAAGATTTGTATGAGTTTTACTTTTCCCTTATCTGTAGCGATGTGAAGGAGGGAACTGAGATCTCTTTAAATACTGAATTTATTTTGAACAGGTAATTAGGCTCACTCAGCTAAAAATAATCCTCCTTTCAGAAACTTGTTTTGAGATATTTAACGTTGCTGGAATGAGCTGGATTAATTGTAGCAAATTGTCAATCAAGTTGTTTCACTGAAGCAAAAATAACCTGTAGACTTCAGTCGCTTCTGTTCTTTTTCAATGGAGATTTTAACACCTGTCTTCAAAATCTGAATGAGAGTGAAATCTGTGGTTTTAGATTAAAAGCACCAGATATTTCTGCCTGTAGAGGAAAAGACAAGAGAAAGTGTTTGGTGTGGATGGTGGCAGAGGCATTGGCCCAGGAACTTCTGAACTGACATGCAGAAAAGCATCAGAAGTTCTAAATTTGATTATATTGGCAAACTTGCACAATGTAGAAAGGAATGCAAGGTGAAATTATAAATTGACATCTTCCCTTATGCTTAATAGTATCCATTACCAAATAAAATGCATATCCCAATACAATCCTAGCAGAAGAGCACAGGTTATAAGGGATCAGAGCAGAGATGAAATTCACCAAAGGTGCATGTTGCAATGAATTTTCTTATTAATGAAAGAAGAAAATGCCTAAATTTACCTCAAAGCAAAATATGCTCTGGCTAAATCTTAGTTTTCATTATGTCTTAGAGCAGCATTTTTAGTAAGGAGTGTGTAGGAGACAAAACTGAGAAAATAAAACATTCAGGTAAATTCTGAGCAATGTCCTATGTGTGATGTTGATTCCTTGAACATTTAAGAGCTGTTAAAAACAGTGTCTGGACTTTAAAATGAACCTGTTTCTAGCAGGTTCTTCTAACAGCCAAGAGGTTAAATTCCCAAAACATCTCCTTTTTAAGGAGACCAGACTTCTTTATTTGGAAGAGATGTTCTAGCGTCATACACCTTCATGGTTAGAGAAGGGTGGAAAGATAATAGATTTCATGGTAACTGGTTATGATTTTATGATTTTTTCATGGTCCTCTTCCTGGGTATCGATCCAGGTGCATTGTTAAGGAATCATAAGAAATATTACAAAGGTGGTGGAAAAAAATATGAGACTGCACATATATGTTTTTATGGGGTAAGTCACATCATTTCAACTCCTTAGGAAGAAAATTTAAAAATGGGCACAGGAAGAGTGGTCTGGTCCAGAGAGAACTCCCAAACCCTGAGACGTGTGCCACCATCAGTAGCTCACACTTTGTGTTTGATGTGGCAAATTGGGGCAGGCAAAATGAACTGCTTTTTGTCTTGCATGAGTAGATTATCCTCAGCACATAATCACAAAGCAGAAACGTGCAGTTCTTCCTCAACAAACATCCAGCAGAGCCACAAGGAAATGTGTAGATGTTACCTTGCTAGGACAGATGGATGCAAATAAAAAAGCCTGGTTTAAAATAAATGGGAAAATACATTCATGCAAGACAGGGATATTGTGATTGAGTGGACCAATCTGTGCTCACAATACTTTTAGCAGCACCCTTCAAGCCCTGAGAGTGGAATGTAGGCAGCAAGTATAAATACAATTGTTTCAATCATCTTTATTATCAGAATGTCATTTGAGATAATTCACTGAGAGATGCGGAAGAATTCCTGAAGTTCAAATATGAAATGGTTTCAAATAACACATATCTGTGAAAATGTGTGTTAGGTTTTCAGCAATACCTAGCATCTGCTGTTGACTTGAAAAAAACCCCACAGACCATAATGGGAAGTATATGAAATAAAGTATTATTTTTCCTTGGCACCATGTTATTTACCAAAAAGTGTTTCACTAAATTCAGGTGAATAGATAATTGAATTGCTGTATCTCTGGAGATTCCATGTTGATTCAAAGAAAATCTAGATTATGGTTTTCTATTTTATTTTCTCTGTTTCCTTGAAAGAACTTCTAAAAGTAGGAAATATTGTGGGGTTTGAGCTCTGGGTTTAAATTGCAATTAGATTCCAGCTGGAGACCGCAAAACACAGCAGAACCCTTACAGGGAGAGAAGTTGCCTTGGCTTCTATTTTGAGACTCCTTAGCAGTATCACCTTGTCACAACAGCTGTTCTGAGAGCTGGGATTGGTGTGAATTTCTCCTCCACTGCCTGGCAAGCTTTAAAGCTGTAATACATTTTTCGGTTCATTTTAGGTTCAGGTATCGCTAGGAGCAATCTGCATGTTCGTCAAAAGAGAGAGATGCAAAGATTGCAGAGCAGGAATTCAGGAACTTATGCAAACTGCTCTCAGTTGGAAGCCTCAACTGGGACTTGAATGCAAAAGCACCAGGTAGGGAGAAGATCAGTTGCTAAATCTGCCAGAAGAAATGTTAAGAGGGACAAAACTGCTGCCAAGTCGCTCCTTTTGCAGGCTGGGTAAGCTGGCAGCAGGCCTGGGGAAAGGTCTGAGTACACAAGAAGCAATACAGTACCTGAATCTTTGCTGGGATTTGTTAATCTATGGTCTCCTTTGGCAGCAAAGCTTCTTGAAGCTGCCAGCCTTTTAGCTGTGCTCTTGGGAGGATGATGTCCTCAGTTTCAGAATGGAAAGCCACAGCAAATTGCTGGGCTGAGTAGGTAGAAAAGCTTCCTTCTGAACCTGAAGTGACTGGTGTGGTGAATAACAGGGGCATTTGAGATGGTTTTTCTAATAATGTTGCTTAAACCCTTCTGCCACTGTTGGTTGGTCCTTGCTCTCCCTTTGCCATTTGGTTGACTTAACCAGGAATTATTTTGATCCAGGGTGTTCTTTCAGGTGGTAATCTTAACCATAAGCTTTAGAGGCTTTCTCAATTTCACAGATGAAAGCTTAAAATCCAGGAAAAATATTTTTAGTGTCCTTATTGGGAGTAGTCTGGCGAACCACGGAGATCCTTGAGGAGAATGGGTCAAGTGTTGGTGCCATTTTGGGAACTATTCTGTCCTCTGCCCCTCAGTGCTGGCTCAGGGTGCAGGAGGTGACAGCAGCTGCCAAGTGCCAAGGGTGGCTGTGAACTGCTCAGCTCCTGGGTGAAGGCCATGAGTGAGAGCCTGAGATGGAGGCTTTCCAGCAAAACACAAGATGGTTTTAAAATAAAGTAATCCTAGCTCAAAAAGATGATGATAGAAAAGCCACATTTCAGTTACAGATTCCTTTGCTTCTCAAGATGCCTGATTTTCAGGCACCTCTTTCTGAAAATGCAAACGTTTCCCTGCTCAGAGTGTAGATGTCTGTTTTGAATCCAAGTTTCCTGCTCTGAGCATCCTTCCTCAGGCCTATCACAGTCTCATAACAAACAGCAGGGTACCTTGGGACCTTCATGCTGTGATTAATTCACTCAGCTCTGCAGCCTGCTTGGTGCAGGGTTCAGATGGAATATCAGTGTGAGTCTAAGAGGAAAGGGAACATGCTTTCATCCTCATTGCCAGCCTTGGCATCAATTGTTTTATTCCTGTAAATATTTGCAGATTTGACAGGGCAAATCCCTGATGTCCTGGTATCCACACACCTTTTATCACTTTCTCTGAGTGTCTCAGTATCCCACAAAAACCCTGCTTGGGAAGGAGAGAATGTCATTGCATTACTGATACAGTAAATCCCAGAGTCACCAACTTTACAAGGAAGTTGGGATTTCATTTATTGCTGCCTGACACAGGGGCAAACAGAGAATCAGGAATAGATCTGAGCTGTAGTCTGCATTTGTTTTCACCTTAGACTTTCTTTGCCAGGTCTGTAACATGAGCCAAGTCAGTGTAGCCTGTGATTTAAAACAGAAGTTGTGACTGTGGATGGATCCAAGCCTGGTTTTGGAGAACAACACTGTTAGTAGCATGTAAATATCCATTATTAATAATGAGCAGAAACTGTTAGGTTTATTATCATCAACATTTCTGTTGGTATTGCTGTAAGAGTGAGGCAGTTTTGACAGAAGGACAACCTCTTGCTGAAAAGTGAGACTGAACAGTTGTGGTCAGAGGAAAGCCAGATTTTCATCTTTGCTGTTTTGCAGGTTATTTCTTTTCAAAACTTCCCCCTCAAAGCTATTATTAGGGAACTAAAAAACTTTTCCAAATACCTTAGCAGGGATAGCATTGAAAATAATTATACCAGGAAGAAAACTTTCATGAGCTGAAAGCGATCCAGTCAATAACATTATTTCTGAGCAACAAAATGGGTTCATCATCTTTTTCTGCAGATCTGTGAGGGTGTCTGGGACTCCTCTGCCTCTCTGCATGGGGACAGCTGGTTGTGGTGCCATTTTTAAGCTGAGATGAGGTTTCCTCTCTGGGGCCAGGTCTGGAGGCAGAGAGCCCCTTGTCCCCCCCTGGTCAGCAGGGAGCTCTGCCCATGGCACTGCAGCTGCTCTGCTCCTCAGGGCTGGCAGGGATGCTGGGCTGGAAAAGGAACATGCTGCCCCAGCCTCCCTCCAGCCCTTCCCTCAACTTTTCTGCTTAAACCTGCTAATGTGGAAGGTTGAAAGGCAAGTGCTTGCAAAAGGCACATCTATGGGCCATGGTCTCTGCTAGAGCAGCAGGGCCTGTGCTGAAAGCAAGGGACAACAGGAAAATGGTGACAAAGAGAATTAAAGCCAGTGCTGGGATCATCTTTCAGTCTGCAGGGCTCCCACCCACAGCAAAGAGCTTTGATAGCAAGGGAAGCTGCTCCTTTCAAAGTGTGAGCACAAAGCTGAAAGGAACTTGCATCTCCTATATTAACATTCTAGTTAGTGCTGGAACTCTGTACCTTAGTTTGGCAAATAATTTATCTTTTCTCATTAGTGATTAAGTGTATCTGTGCAAATATTTTTCTCTGTAGCTTTTGTGGGATTTTTCTTTCCTTCTGCACCAAAATACTTCCTTTTTTTCTCCCTGGAGAACAAAGAAAATAGATTTTCTGACCATATGGATGTTGCAAAGTGGTTTCCCTGGCAACTGTAACCTACAGAACTTCTTAAAACTTTTTCCCTCTGTGGATATCTTTTTTTTTTTTCTTTTTTTACTAGTTTGATTTCAGAATCTTCTCATCTTCTCCCAAAATCATTACAGCAGGTGGAACAGAGGTTAACCATGAAGGCCCTGGTGTGTCTTAAAGGGTTGGGATTCATTGGCTCAGATTTGCTCAAGTCCCTTTAGCTCTGCAGATGTTTGGCTTGATTTTTTAGGGCATATTTAATAAATTCCTCTTGGAATTAGTGTGGGATTCTTCACATGAACAGTGGTTTCAGTGACAAGTCAAAAATCTGCTCCTAACCACTGTGTAAGAGACCATTTCTCACAATAAATACAACCTGATCCTAAATACCCATGTGCACATGAACAGACTCCTGGCTTTCAAACACTTCCTGTGAACTACAATTCCCACCTATTTCTTCTGTGGATTTAGAATTCCCTATAGTTTTTTCATAGACAAGAATAGAAAAGATGCTTCAGGACTCCTGTCCCAAAAAAGTCAAATTATAAAATCAGATTATAGGCAACTTGGAGAAATTAAAGTAAAGAAGGTTAATTTGGAAACCACCTGAATTAATCAGTAAATTGTCAAAAACCCATAAGTATATTCATTAAATTATTAATAATTTTTTCAATTTCCTATTGTCTTTAAAAGAAAGAAACAAAAGAAAACAAACAAACAAAAATAAATCCAGAAAGTCCTGCTGTAAACAAATCCCCCAGGTTCTCATCATTAGCCAGCAAAACACACAGGACAGCAGATGCTGGATTTGAATTTTTCCAGGGTAATAAATGCATTCGGTGTCCCCAAGAAGAAGATTTTAAAGCACATTTTCTTCAGCCAGCTAAATAATTCATCCTCAAACCCTCTGTTTTACGTACAGTGTTAGAAGGGAAACACAAAAGAATGCTGAAATAAATAGTCATTATGTGTTTCTAAAGTAGGGACAACATTTTAGGAATAACCAAGCTCAGTGTTTAGAGGAATTATACAGGAATAGGAATCATTGCTTCAGTGTTTAACCCTTTGTATCATCTGCTCAGAGTGCTGCTGGGAACAGCAGATGATTTAGTCTGGAAAACCTCAAAAGCACTCATATGAGGCATTTAGGGATGGACTTTGTTGTATTGTTTGGATATTTGCTCAATTATTTGGGGAGCCTTTCTCTTTCAGTAAAAAGCTGTTACTTCTGGAGCCTGGACCAGCTTTTACACTTGTTCTGTCCTTTTGGGATGCTATCCATTTACCTCTTCCTTTGATATCAGCCATCCAGTCTGATCTGATCCATCTGTGGACCGTGATTTCCATCTTTATTGCCATGGACATGGGTATAGAAATCAGAACCAACTCTGCCTGCTTTACCGTGCTGCTCCCTTGTATCATTACACTGTCCTGAAGGGTCATTGTTTCCCTTCAGGTGCCAGATGCAGTTGTCATCCCCCCTTTGGCTACTGAGCTAATGTAGATTGCTGCTGTTCTGCAGGAAGAAACTTACTGGAATATCCCAAGAGCTATAAGGGAGCAGCCATTTGATTTAACTCAACTTATTTACCATGGAAAAAATTTAATCTTGTGGTATAGTTTAATATTCAATTGACTTTCAGCCAACATAAGAAACCACCTACAGAGACAGGAAGAACAGGATCCTGTCAGCCCATATGTTTTTACTAGATGCACCTCACTGTGCACTCAAGGAGTTAATTAATAATTCAGGCAGCTTCAAACACAACACCAGGCAACTTTACAGACCTCACAAGAAGTGAAACTTCTGGACAAGGTTTTGGCAATAATCTGTTGATGATGACTGGATCAGAGCAGGGTCTTGCTGAAATCCTTGGTAGCCTGAGAATGGCTGGTACTGTGGAGTGGCTCTGGGACAAGTGAAGCAGCTGAGGGTGGGAAGGGCACCAACTCTGCTCAGCTCTCTTGCAATTTCTCTCCAGGGAAAGGCAAGAGGAGTGTGAAAAACATGCTACTTCTCCTTGATATTCAGAGCATTTTTGTGTTTATGATGTATGTGGCCATTATCCTGTGGAATTAGGGTGGGTTTTTTTTTTTAAATCAGGATAACTTGGGAGCAAGTACTTCTTCGTCTGTTAACGGCTCCTAGATGAGATTCACAAATACTAAAATATTGGGTGTTAAATTGTTTAGGAAGGAAAAAGTAAAATCTAAGCTACTTTCAGGAGCTGTCAGGTTTGTTGAATGATGTAGTCAACAGAAGCTTTCTAGAAAAATGGGCTGAGGTATTAGCCTGGAAGCTTTGCTTGTTTATGACGAGTTACAGAGGGATTTTTGGAGAAGACAGTATTTCTCACCTGTGTTCCTGTGAAGAAAGGTGACAAATATGTTGGAACTTAAACCATTTCAAGGGTATACTTAGACCTTCTGTAGAAAGAACAGCTTAGACATTCAATACCAAATTCTTCTTGGTTACTTAATGCTGGCTGCAGAGCACATATTTTTATTATTAATTCAAAGAATTTTCTGGAGCAAATTCATTTTCAGGTTCCATTAGTACATGATCATATCAGATGTACAAAACACTTTGTTTTGCTTGTTTTCTTGTATTTGATAAACATTGTCTTATTCCCTCTTTTGCCATTGTTTGTGGGCTCTGAGCTGGATCATTGTTTGGCCATGCACAATTGCTGGTGCTTGTGATGCTGGTGTTCTGTCAGCCACTGCTGCCAGTGCAGAGGGCAGGGGCTGCCTGCAGTGTCCCACACCTGGCTGTGACATCCCTTGCTGAGGCCACTGTGCTTTGCACTCTGAGCCCACCCTGAGCCAAAGAACCCAGTGAAGCTGTTCCATAGCACTGGGCACTGGTAAAAGGCACATCCACAATGAGAATTTAAATACCCAGCTCCAATGGGCCCCTGACTGAGGGGTTTGGCTGTGCCAGTGCCACATGGCTGGAGAAGCTGAACTGAAAGGTCCTTGCAGGTGTCACAGAGAGGTCCCTGTCCCTGCTGGCACATGCCAGGAGAGAGATGCAGCATTTCTGACAGAGATGCTGCCCACCAGAGATAACTGCCTCTTACAGAGATGTGGTTCAGTTTCCACAGACAAAAGTTTTGTCTTGTTCATAACCTGCAAGACAAGACAGGCAAGTCACTAAAGGTTTGGCAGATGTAGGGCAAGATCCTCACATGGCAGCAGCTCCAGTCTCTCTCCTTTGTTTTCATTACCCTGTAAGAACTATTCCTGACATCTCTAACCAACAGAATTTGTGAGATACCTCAAAGGTTTTCAGTGAAAGGATTTCAGGTGTTCTTGACATTCCCTCCATGCAAATTGACTTGCTGCTTTCACAAAAATTTGTATTTTATTATAATGCAAATAACAAAACTCCTTCAGATATTCATCTCTTCCCACTCACACACTTCCTTTTCAACACTGTCAATGATTTCTTTTTTGGTGTGTTTTTTTTTTTAATTGATTTTTGATTCTCTGATAAAGAACATTAAAGGTCGAGTAATGTGTCAGTGCCTGATATTATGTCAAATTATGATTTTTAGTGTAAGTCTGTAGAAATGGAACTTTTTTGAAACCCATAATGTATTCTACAGCTTTAAAGGCACTGCAGTTACTTAAGTGCTTTTAGCATTTTCTATTGGAAAACTAATATTTGATTGGAATAACTTGTGTACAAGCATGAAAATGTTCCTGTAGCTGATAAAGTAGCTGAAGATTTAAGAATTTCATTAAGTCTTTATGTACTACTTCAATGAAATGTGTCTGAACCTGAAACAGGAGCACTGTCAAGGTTTGGATTGCTCAGCATGGGTAGCACAGAGTTCTGTTGTGGTGCTAGGGAAAGCAAACTCTTTTTCTTGTCTTTCCTCTCTATCCATTCCAGATTGTATCAACAAAATTTCACATTTTGTTGTGACACTGTGTTTGGTAAAGGGTGCTATACCATGGGAGCTGCATAATCTGGAAAGTCTTTAAGGGATAATTATCTGGGAGCAAATAAGGCGCTCACATTCTGGCTAAATTGACTCTATCTTCAGGAAGAAGTCATCTTGGAGTTCAGTCACATGCTGCACCTCATTTTCAGTTATGTTCTTTGTTCTACTTGTAGTACTTTCATTATAGACATAAATTAATCAGGGAATTATGAAAACAAGTTTCAGCTTGGAAGCAGGAACAAAACAACCCCAGATAATCTGAGATCTCAAGCCTCTGGAGGAAGGTTAAAATGGCATTTCAGCAGACTTGGTCTTCAGGATTGAAGAATTTAAAACACAGATTTTTTAAAAATGTATTTTCTAATGAGTTTCTTGCACCATTTTGTGGAATCAGTGCTCAGCAGTATCCATTCCTTTAAGCTTTGTGCTCTGGGATTAAGTCAATATTAAGAACATGGTGAGTCTATCAGAGATAAATTGTTGTATTTAACTGTGATGGTGCAATCAAGCTTTTCCAAAAAATTGTAAATGGCCCTTGACTAAATGAAGCTTATTCAACTGGATGAAATTTAATTTTTGTGTCAGTTGGCAGGATATTAACTAGCTTGAAGCCTTTTCTAATTCAGCAATTTTTGGCAGAGGAGTACTGCTGAAAAGAAGGATTAGGTGCTCCAGCCTCTGCATGTGGTGCTGAAGTTGAGTTTTACCTTAAAGCAGTTCAGTAGCTTGTAAAACTCCTTGTAGGAGAGGTCTGCAAGAGAGGTGGGGGGATATGACCCTCTCTCTCTCTTCAACATTGAATGATTTGGGGCAAGCATCCTTACTGCAGAAAAGTTAAAATCCCCTATAATAATTTAGTGAGTGGAGGAATGTCCCTGGCTGGAGTGACAGAGTGGGGAATGTTTGTTCCTTGGGTGCAGGGAAGAGATGCCACTTGCAGGCAAATCCCACTTTTCACAGGGATTCCCACAGGCTGGTCCTGTGACCCTGTCAGTGACACAAAGCCACCTATGCAGGAAAAACCTGGGGTCCTGTGGCACAAAGAAGTGAATTGATTTACCCAAATTGAGATGGATGCCTTTGACACCAATATTAACAATCTTTCTTTCTATAAGTATTGGTTAAAATAAGCAATGCCAGGCTCTGGCAAATTGTACCACAGTACCAGGCAACTCTCTAATCTTCAACTTTGTTTTTTTTTCTGGCATGAAGCGACTTGATTCCACTATAATTAATACAGGAATTCTGTTTCTCCACTATCCCTTACTTCTACAGAGGCTTGGCAGCATAACAATCTAAAACATAATTTGTATATTGAGATTTTCTTCTGTGGTAAATTTAAAATGTGATTTGAAAACAGGATGAAAAGCTGAGAATTAATACCAAGTGGAATTAAGGGAAGATAAATAATAAGAAAAAGAACGATTTCCCATCTCACCATCCATTTTATTAGCTGCCAGCCTCTTTGTCAGTTTGCCACCACTGATTGTTTTCTCCTTTCCTGTTAACTCTTATATTTAAATTGATCAATATTTGTATTGTGCTCACTGGCATCATCTTATCATTTGTACATTTGTGTAAGTCCCATTTCTGTACATTGATACAGGAAAGCAGATATAAGTTGTTGTGCCTGCCAAGGCTGACCTTTAGTGCAATTTAAATATCAATTCTGAGCACAGAGAGCAGGAGATGTTTGAGTGTCTGCACATTTCAGAGAAATGCCACTGTCCCACTGTGGAAGAGGCAGCATGGTGCAGAGGGGATGGAAAAGCTCTGCTACAGGAAATGAGAGCCTCCCCTCCACACCAGCCCTTGCTTCCAGCATGCACGTGGCATTTATTCTGATTGAAAGCTTCCCATGAGAAACAAACCCAGCACTCCTGACAAGTCCTGCCAATCCTCCTTGCTGTTTTCTTCTCCCCGTTGTGTTCTGCTTTAGTCTGTTCATTGCCATGTGGGCTTTTTTCCCTACTGTGTAATGCATTAGAAGTTGTCCACAGACTGTGATACTCAGTTTGTACTCTTTTTTTTCTTTTATTGATTAAGTTTGTCACACAGTCCTGCTGTGCTAAGTCAGTTAAATTTCTGTTGTTGCCTTTGTCCTGGGAACCTCACTTTTGATATTGTGTTTGCAAAAAAATTTATCTCAATATGTAGATTACACTTAGTTCAATTTAGGACCATTGAGGAAATAAAAGTCTGTTCTGTATGATGCAATTTTACTTAAATATTTCTTTGACTCCACTGTGCCCTGTGTTTTCTCTACTGACAGCATTCAGAAATACCTCTAAAAAATGAAAATAAGTGAGGTACATTCTCTCCCTGTTTTGCTTGTTCCAGCAAACATTCACTTAGCCGAGTTAACAAAGAGCTCAGCAGCCACACAAGGCTTGTTTATGTTGTTATGGGCTGCCTGTGTAATCACATCCAGAGCCAACAGAAACCTAAAGGAAAAAATTGCCAAGCTGCAGCTGGAGGACTGCAAACAATCCATGACATTTGGTGAAAGTTTAAATTAACATATGTTACAGCAGACAACAAGCAAACAGCTGGGGAATACGACAGCTGTTATCCATAAATAATGTTATGTTTCCAGCACCTATATTTATATCAAGTTTTACTGGGTAAAGATGCAAATCAGCATTTCATTACTTGACAACGTGATGCACAGTAGGAAGAGCCCTGGCTGGCTCCAGTGTGTGCCACGTGCTGCACAGCCTCAGGTCCTCCCAAGCTGCCACCTGAAACCCAGGGTCTGGGCTCTTAAGCAGTGAAGAGCTTCCAGGTTTTCATAAATATTTTCTCTCTGCTGATAGGAAAGGGCTGAAATTCTATTTTTTATTCTTCAGCATTTGTGTTGTGTTGATTGATGTGTGGCTTGTTTTTGTTGTTTTTGTATCGCCTACCACAATTGGGCAGGGGGCATCTTTTACTCTTTAGACAGAGTATTGTCTAGTTATTTCATCTTAATTGTTGTCATTCACTCTCTCATACAGAAAGATACAGACTTGGCAGCTGTGTTCAAAATATCTGTTAAATATACACCAGAAAACTCACTCCTGACATAATTCTGTTAGCCAACTGGGAAAAGGGGCTTCTCTGTGCCTCAGAATTGAATCTCTCTGGTTCAGAGTTCACGTTAAAATAATCACAAGATATAAGATTAAGGATTTGACTATTCAGCTCCTTACAGACCTGGAATAAATGAGCTTAACTGTTAATTATGGATGCTTACAGAATATGATGTGGTTTTATAATCAACATTAATACAAAGGTTTCATATTAATGTCTTCCAAGTTTTCTAGCTAACATCTGTTCACTTAAAAATTCTCCTGGGCAACTCATGAATTATAACTGATATTTTCAAAAAGTGTTGAGACCTGTACAAGTAGTTCAAAGAAAACTTCTGTCACATCACCTGTCCAGCTGGGTATTTTTCATTAGGATGGGGAGAAATGTGCCTTTTACTATCTAAGGAGAATTGACAATCTAGCTCAGGAAAATAGTAGTTTCTTTGTAAATCTAGATAGCAATTTATGTATTTTAAGTACAAAGGCTCCTATTGGCAGCTGATTATGCTAGGGAAGATATTCACAGGGAATATGTGGAGCTTAAAAGCAAACAGATGAATGAAAAATGGTCTTTTTATCATTAGCACACTTGGCATATTGCTTTTAAATAGCTCTAATACAGATAGAAGATACATTAAGGAAGCTATTTAATTCAGGCACTTTGCCAAGAATAGGCAATGATGTTGTTTACAGTTTATTAATACTGAATAGAGTGAAATTATATTCAGTTTTGGTATCTGGAGAAAACATGGCTTACTGAAAGGTCAGACAATTGAAAGTCTGCCCAGATTGTACAAAACACAGGAGCTGAGGGTGTGATCTGGAGAAGCACAGTAAAAGTACCAGAAGAGAATCAAGCTGAAAGGAACCTGATCTGCAATGTTCATCCTCTCTAATTGCTGTATCACATTCCTTGCAATGCAGATTATTCTATATGCTGACTCTCTTTAAGCTGAGCAAAGGCTATGTGAGAGTAAGCGGAAACTGGAAAAAATAATTGCAACTGCAGCCTGAAAATTGGTGTACCTGACCCAAAACTACTTAGAGGCAATTTGCCATGCCTGGCTTTAACAAAAGTGAGGATCCATTTAAAGCAACCAATTCACAGCAGCAATGACAGAGATTTGCAAAGCTGTACCAAGTTGCCACAGTTACTGGGGAGGAACAAATTGGGTCATTTGTCATTGAAGAGAGTTGGGTTTTTTTCCTGCTTGTGATATTTCTTTTCCCTGCACCCTGTGTTGTGAAAACCTGTTACCATCCATCCTCACACTCTTCAAATGTGCCCTGGAAAAGCTGGCAGGTTCAGTGGGTCTATCTGGGATACAAAACATTCAGAATAATCCATCACTCCTCCCTTGGTTTTGGTATTTCATTTTTTTCCCCCTTAAGTTGTCCTTTGGTGTCCTGGTAGCTAAGAGTAATAAACTCTAGTTAAGTAACATCATTTAGTGACAGAGAAGGCTCCCCATACTGCTTTGTCCTAGAGACAAATGGAGACTTTTTTTCCCCCCATCTAATGGAAAAAAAAAAAAAAAAAATCCTTCAACTGGATGGTTTCTGAGGGAAGTAGAAGAAGATGACACACATCTCACTGTGCTGCAAATGTTCTCCATATGGGAGAAAAAGGAATGATGTGTGAGGAGTGTGAAATTGAAATCAACACTAATGGTTATTAATACATGTGGTATTAGTAATGCTAATTTAACCTCTGCCAATACTGCCCATTAAATTATTCTGGACCAAAGACTCAAACTATCCTGCTCTTATCTGGGGAGAAATCTTTGTAGCCAAAAGATAGTCTCATATTGGATATAATTTCTTGAATCAGACATCATGGATTTAAATTCTTGAGATAGATCTTAGCTTCAACCCACACTGAGGCCAAACTCTTCTTGCCTCAGTTATTTGCATGCACAGTTTGCAGTAGGAACCTGATGGGAAAATGTCTTTGCTTTCCTCACTCTCAGGACTAATTAATGGCTGCAATGAGTCTGTTCTGGGGAAAAAATGATATTGCTGTAGGGTCATAGGAGCACCCACTAGTAAGGCTGGGGGGTACTATGACCCTACAGCATCCCCAAAAAAATTCTTTTTTTAAAAAAAAACTTTAACAGCCTAAAAGTCTCTATATCACACGAATTTTCATAATTCCATGTGTACTGTAGATACCTGTACAGCCTGAAAAAATGGAGTCCTTTCCATACCTATCTGTGTTTCTGTCCTTCCTTTGATTTCTCTCACTTAATCTGTGTCCTTTCATGTTCTGATTTTCAGTCTGGGATAATGACAGTGAATTAAAGGGCACATAAAATGGTCTGTATTTATGTTCAAATGAGAAAAAATGGTTTGCTTGTTTCTGATTTCCACAGCTATAACAAGGATGTGTCTTGACAATAATTAACCTGACTGAGAATGCAAAGTAGCACTTAGATTGTTCCTTCAGCCATTATGTATAACATGAGTGGTCTTCTAGACAGACAAAAAATAAAGGGATAGTTGATATATCTAGCAGCACCTTGTGAAAGCTCACTACTCTGGTATCCTCAGATGTCTCAGAAGCCAAGTTGTCATTTCATTGCAGAGAAGTGTGAAAACAGAGTGACCATTTAGGATGGTGCAAAAGGATATCATGAACTAAACCTGGACAAATATGAGTGAATGTGACCTCAGATGTGTTAAGATCCTTGGCTAGAGGTTTGTAATCAATGTGCAGAAAATTGAGAATGTGTTGGGTTTCATCATGTGCAGGGTGACAAGGAGGTGTGCTCAGTGAAAAGGAGGATGTTACTGGTCAGAAACACTGGTTAATAGGAAATAGCTACCAAAAGTGAGGGCTCCTGCCCTGTGTGAGAGGAGAGGCCATGTGAAAGAGCAGTAATTGTATATCTGCCAGGAAAAATCCTCCCCACGAGGTTAGGAATGCAGTCTGGGAAGGTACAAGTTACCAGGGAACGTGGTCTTGCTGCTGCTCACAGCTTCTGTCTCCTGCAGGCAGCAGTGAGGAGCAGGAAGATTTAGATAGAATACACTGATGCATGCAAAGGAAAGCCAGCAATGGGCTGGGAAATTAGAGGCCATCTACAACCATTTAACTTTATTAATCAGAGGTGTCAAGCTCTGAGGAAGAAATTGTGTACTACAATAATATAGTTGATGGTAAACACTATTACAATTATAAAACTCTTGGAATCATGATAAATATGAACAAATACTATAACAATTTACTTCTCTCAAAGTGAGTTACTGTGTGATTAAGTGGAGTTGTGTTTTAAATTTGAAAGAAATAAATAACTGCAAGCCAATAGGGAATAAAAATACTTCTTTTACAAAGAAAATTAATTTCAGCAGGCCTCTAAAAATGACTAATCATGTGAGCTGTGCAGTCAAGAGCAAAGGTTTTTTTGCTCTGCTGTTACTTGTAGGTAGTGAAATCTCTACTCTGAAGGTTGTTAGTTGTTATTAATTCACAGTGCTCAACTCTGCTGCTCTTTTATTCTTTGGTCTGACTAGATTGTCACAGCATCTACAAAGAGCGTGGTTTTTCAACACACATTGAATAAAAACTGAGAGACCCAAGGATCCAAGCAAATTAAGTCTTGACCTCCTTTACAGCTCTGACAAATGAGAACCTCATGTGGTGTGGCCTTGGACAGACACTTGGCAAATGCACCCTTGAATATTGTCTGTCCAACTTGAGTATTTGTAAACAAGTGCTGCTGTTCACTCACACATTTCCAGGGCCCACATACATCTTGCATTTAATGTATAATTGAATACCAGGATGCTGTCATAATTGCTGTTCCACAGGTCTGTGTCCTGCAAGTAGATATTTAAAAATAACATGGTGGCAGCTCTCTAGCCATAATTCATTTGCTTATGCATCTATTACCATACATAGTTCATCTAATGACGCTAATTAAGTAGCTAGCTAATTAGAACAGTATAGGTTTCCAAAAAGAACCTCAACCCCAGACCTGCCAGCCCTTCTGCTCCATAGACCAATGGAAGGAGGTGGGAACTGCCCTGGTACAACACTGGGGATTCCTCTGTATACATTTATATTGCCAGAGGATCTTACCTTCAAGATCTGTGCTTTTCTCTTCAGCAAGCTGACAAATTCCTCTGTCTTCCATGTTTGAAATTTTAAGTCACAAGGGAATGAACTTGGAGAATTAGGAGAAAAGGAGGCCCAAAGACAAGGAAAGATAGTAAGGAGGATTTCCAACAAAAACCAAAATATCCTCTCTTGTATATTTTGGCTATTTGTTTGTATTATCCTAAGAGTGTACAAGAAATAGCCCTGACAACATGGATATCAGTGGAAAGGTGGAAAGTTTTCCCCTACTGAAATTTCTCTAGATTTTTTACTTATCCAGAGGAGTAATGCCACATTTTCTTAGAGGGGATAATTTTGTACAAGTATTTGCACAGGTTGTGCTTAGTGTTCTGACAAGGAGACTATCCCATTTTTTTTCTCATAATTAGGCCCTTCTAGATGTATTAATGCATCTTCTCTTTGCTAGTGTTGCTGGTGTGACTTTGGATCTCAGAATTTCTTTGGTTTCTGGTGTTCCTTTCCTTAGAGAATGAGGACCATTTAAAGTGTTAGTAAAGCATCAGGTAGCCCAAGCTGCCATTTTGTGCAGGGAAACAGATTCCAGATCAAGGATTCAGTGTGTAAAGCAACCTTGCTACTGGCCTTTGGGATGAAAGTCACTAAAGACAGTGTAAAGAGATGCCCTGAGCATTACTGCTGCCATCCTGTGCCCCTGTACTCACCTGCTGCTCAGTTTGTAGACACAAACTTCACACCATTGTGTGGTTACTTTAGTAGAGCAATCTATCATCCCCACACTCTACTTTGGAATAGTCCTTTCATAAACTCTGCAAATGAAACTTTGATGAAATTCCAGTTTTCTTCACCTTCCTGGACCACATTCTCTGAGCTGTTTGTGGTGAGGATCCTCCTCACTTGGTGCAAGTAGTGTGGCTGAAAAACAAAATGCTGCTGGCATCCTTGGAGACTGAGGAGGCCTTAGGGTTAGATCCATCTCATCCACTTTCAATTCAACTCAAAACGTCATCCCATCTCAAAGTAAATTTGTTTACAAGGAGAAAAGGTGAGAAGGAGATCTGGCTTATTTTACTGTGGAGAGAGCTTGTTAAAATGGTTTTTGGAAAGAGCTGGCCTTTGTGGAGGGCACATGCATCTTTGTGAATCAAACCTTCAGCTTTGAAATTTGGAGAGGGAGGGCAGCCCAGGATGACATAGGAGGTTGTATGAGAATGTGATTTTTTTGGATGTAGTTTTTCAAGGCTATTAAGTAACTTGCATTTTTGAAAACCAACAGTTGCACATATGCATTTTTAATGATTTCTGTATTTTTTTTCATTATTCTAGATCTACTCTTTGTTTTGGTAGCAATTTGTTTGTTTAATAACAAATTTTATTGATTATTGAGCTTCTCAACTGTGGCAAAAACAGACCAAAAGAAAATAATAACTGGTATTTCCTTCAATAGTAATTATTCACCTCGATGGTCTATTCAGTTTTTCTCATTTCCTCCTCCCCTTTAAGGATGTAGTTCCTAGAAGTCAGGCTTTGATACTGGATCTTGTCTTCAAGATTTTGTTCTATACGGTGACTACTGGATGATTTCAAGTGTGTAAGAAGTATGTTGTTGAAGGATAAAACCAAATGAGTAGAAACTATTATGTGGAGTAAATATAAAAGATGTCTAATCTGGGATTTTTAATTGAGGCATGTATGACCACAATACTGTATTTGTTCACAACATAACAAGGTATTATTTAATTACATTTGATCAGATGTTTTCTGGCTGAGTTAGAGTTGTGATTTTCCCCTCTGCATATGAAATATTTTCCTTTAAGCAAACCTGGTATCAGTGTGGAAGAGCAGGAATTATTTGAATTGAGTTGGAGCACCAAAGCTGGTGAGTGTGTCACAGAATGAAGGAAGGTGCAAGCATGTTTCTCTTTGATGCCAGCATACACAGGTCTGAAATGTGAGGATGAACTTACTGCCCAGGCAGCTCTGATGAGCTCCTCTTTCAGTTATTTTGTGGCTATGGGCTGCTGCATCTGTGCTGCTCTCTGAGTGTGTCTTTTCCTCAGTACTCTTGCATAAATGTGAGGTTTGTTTCCTGGGACAGGAAGGGACCCTGATTGTAAGGAGGAGGGAGGGGAAGCACGTTGGAGGAACCTCTGTCCAAGTGTGTCAAACACTCAGTGCGTTCCCCTGCTTTGCTGAGTTTATCCCACTGCAGGCTGCAGTGCCAGTGGCTCACAAACACGGTGCCAGAGAGATCATTTTTGACTGGGCAACCCCTTTTGTGACTATCCAGGTCACAATGTCAATTAGTCAGACTGTTTGGACCGGGCACAGAAGCTTTTTCTGCTAGAAATGGAACCTCCACTCTGTCTTTTTATGTTTGTAATCCTGAATTAAGGTTCTGATTTTTTAGAATCAAATGTTAGAAATGATCTCACTCACTTCTAAGGTAAAAGAAAGATGAAGCCCAGTTTGTTATTGTGCCATGAAATACATCTTAACTGCTATCCATTCCCCCAGGTGACTAAATGAGAAGTGGAATGACTGAAATTGTAGGTAATCATAATTTGAACTTTGTTTTCTTTTCTGTGTATTTAAGCAATAATTTTCTCTTTAGCTTTCCTCATCTCTGCTTTGTCTAATTACCACACCATTAGTATCCATTCTTCTTCGTTTCAAACCCCTTCTTACTAAATTTCTCATGGTATTTCTTTAAGAACACAATTTCCCGTGTCTTTTAGAATTATCAGTTGAAACTGTTGTCAGTAATTAACAGATCACAAGAGCACAGTGACCTGCATGTGATATTGAAGTGCTGTGGCAACTGCTGCTGATATTCAGAATGTTTATTAATTCCCAGGACTACTTGTCTTTTCCCAGCCACTACATTTCCTTACTGAAGTCTGTGTGACCAAGAACAGAACGTGAGAGGCGTGGCCCCTAAACTGATTTGGATTATCCTGAAAGATTCTTCTTCCCAAGTGTCTTTTCTTTTCCTGTCCTGTTCTGGAGGTCTTTTCTCTTTCTCTCCAAGTGGGATTTGTTCCTGGAGAAGATTTTTTTGCATTTTACTTGGAAGAAAAGAGGTTAAAGTGCTTCTGTTTGTCCTCTGCCATGATAAGAATTACACCAGAAAAATGTTGGCTGTTGTAGGAAGCCAAGAATTGTCTTCTCCAAGGGATGTTCTGGAGAGAAGCAAACCTAAACTATGGGAAAATGGCAATGAGAAATATCTGCCTGTATTTAATAGGAACTGCTAGCTGACCTGATTTTCAACCAGCCAGACCATCCCTGATCCTCTATACAGTCTGGGAGCATCTCTCCACGATGAGGAGTGGGTTATGAGTTAGGCTTTGATACAATTTGAGGTACAAGATAACAGAGGTTTTACGTGACTTTGGCCCTGGCTATTTATTTCTCATAGAAGAGAAACACAAGAAAGTATTCTGGACCTATGTTTTAGGTCCAAGCTAAGAAGAAAATAAGCTTTGGAATAGATAAATTTTGAAGTGAGGCAAATAATGTGAGTTTTAGAAAGGTGACAGTCTAGAAAAGACCAAATTTCAGCTCCTAATAACAAATGCAGCTCCAGCTGCAGAAAGATAGCAGGTAAATAATGGGTTGATGTGCCTTCAGGTACTGCATTGCATGGGCCTTAACCACTCTGAAACTCCCTTGGTGCTGGAAACTTGGACAGATGGCATGAGAAATGTGTAGGATAACATTGTTTCTGACCACATTCAGTGTGATGAGAGGGTGAAGTTCCCAATCAAATTAATGAAAAATGAAAAGAAAGGAAAATTCAAGAACTGGCCACATATTATTTCGAGACCAACACAAACTGAGGCAAGGTGCCTCAGCCTTGTGACTGTAGCTGTGCCAAAGGAGAAATGGCATTTCAATGGTTCATCCTCCGTTTCACTGACTGTAATGGACAGGAGACAATGCATGTTTAACCCATGGTTTCTTCCTCTCCTAAAGTGTTCCTAGTGGTTCTCTTCAGCTGTCCTTCTCCACAGCTGCCAGAGTCAGTCCTCTCCTGTGCTGAGAGAGCCCCTGGAAGTGTCCACACTTTCTTGTGGAGGAGTTTGCATTTAGTTCTTTGCTAGCACCGTACAAGTGGCAGATTTATTAGCAAACAGTCTTTGCTGTCAGGCAGAACCATGGGCTACCTTAATTCACTGAATGTGTCAAGAATTCAAATTGAGAGCTCTTTCTCCTGACATATTCTGAATACATGGTTCCCAGAAGTGAATTCCTACATCCTGCACATCACAGTATGGTGCAAAGGCAGGTATTCTGCTGTTTCTTTTAAACACTGACTCACACCTTAAATTTAAAAGTATTTTAAAGTAAAGATCATAAAGAGATGGACTAATGTAGTGTAGTCTATTCTTTTTAAAGAAAAATTGTTTTGTGAGCAGAACCTGGTTTTTAAAATGGGTCTTTCCAGGATTTTTACCTTATATTCCCTAATATCTTACTGCCAGTTACAACCAGTTTCTTCTGGTTCTTTCATTATTCCCTGACAATCTTCCCCTTGCAGGAAGCCTATCTGCCTGCAGCATCCCCAGTTCATTTGGCTGGACAAATTGCTGTGGCTCGTTCAGAGCACATGGGTGCTGATTTGCTGGCTCTTATCTCTGAGAATGGGAAAAGATCTTTTCCCTCAGCTGAGGCAATAATTTGGATCCCTTTTCAACAATCAACTGTTTTCATTATATTTGCAGTGGTTTCACACCTCTAAAAGCTATGCCTTTTTAAAAGTGGCCAGGAAGTTCAAGGATTATTAAAGGAGACAGCCATAGGGAGAGACTGCACAGATTTCCCCTTGTCAGGAAAGTGGGCAAAATAACATGACTATAAATGAATTTTGGGGCAGGGGAGAATTGGTAATGCTAATCTAAAAAAGTTTGTTGTTGTGCTTTCAAAGTCAAAACTTTAAGAATTGCATGTGGATTTATAATTCTTGTAGTGATTCATTGATGTGGATAAATGTGTAGTCTTTGAAAGAACTGTCAAAACTAATTTGAGTGAATAACAAGAATTTTTTCACTTTGTATTTCTGAACATTAAGTAGTGACTCTTTGATGCATATTTTATTTGCCACTGGTATAGGGGAGAATTTATTTTTTAAAACTCCTAAAAAATGAGGATCACTTTTGGAGAAAGGGGTTTTGGCAATATAAATGTATTGGTATAGTACAATGTCTTAAACTGTACCAAGGGGTTTTATATTCCCAATTGTCTATCTGAAATAGAAATATTAATATCAGGGGAAGATACAATATTTCAGTGCTGAGAAATAGGAAACCTCAACCTTTATGACTTTCTGAAAAACAAAGCAGTGATTCACAGCTCCAGAGATTAAGGCAGGAAACAGACACTGGTGCTTTTTAACCTCCTTCCAGAGCACTTGCTGGATGTAATTTCCAATAGGAGCTGATGGGTGAACCCATACAAGAAGAGCATGACTCAAAATAAATGTTTCCAAGCAGATAAAACAACTGGCAATGCCCCACAATCCCATTAGCTCCAGGGACAGCACTCAAAATCCTTTCAAGAAAAAATGTCTATTGCCACAAAATATTATCAAATGGAATGGATCCCCTTTATTACATAGAAAAGATGAAGTAACCTTCTGAATATACTGTATTAAACAAAAAAAAGGTTGAAATTCATAAAGTGAAAAATTATGAGCTTGGGTTTTTATAAGATTTGAAAGGTCAGGAGGGTAAGCAGATGGCTAGCTGTAGAATTTATTACGCTTTTAGCAATTGTTTTGATGTTCCAGGTGAAACCTTGCAAGCTTATGAGGCTGTAAAATTCTATGACCCTGCATTAAAGTGAGGATTATGCTCATAATATGCATGTGATTTTAGAGATCAATCTATCACACATTTATTGTCTGCCAAAAACTCACAGGATTCAGTGTGATTAATATCTTGAGCTACAATTTCTACTATTCTGCAATAGTGCATTCCTTTTTCTGTCCATTTTGTATTTTTTTTCTTTATGAAAGTAATACAACCTAGCTTATGATAATGAAATGATACTCTGGTAGTGCTGTGTGACTTTCCAGCAACATTTCAGTGCTCAGAAATGCTCTGATTTTACAAGGCATGTAAAAAGTTCAGTGTTCAGTGATGGTTGTTACACAGAATTTCTCAGGTATACCAAGCTATGCTTAGCAGTATTAATAATGAAAAAATTGTAAAAGTTTCCTGGTTTCCTATCTGAGTTTAAAAGCGTAAATGCTTTGTTTCTGCCTGGAAGAAGTTGTTAATTTTTTTTCTAAGACAGTTAATGTGGTTTAATTTCCTATGATAATAAAGACAGGGAAATTATCAGTGGCTTCCAACTAATGCAGCTCACTGTTGGGTTCAGGCTCCTGTCAGGAGAATACTGACCAAGAACAGCAGGTGGGACAAACAAGGAGATCAGTATCTTCAATATTTTATTAAACCTGGGAAAGAAGATACTCTTTCAGGATTCCCCAACTCTTGAAAGAAATGGCAAGAGCCGTATTTTTTTCCTCAGTTGAAAAGGCAAGCAAGTTTCACATGCCAGTAGCTTCTTTTATGCATGTACCCATCTCCAAGTCTGTGGAGAAGCTTTATTGCCCTGTTTATGAATTCAGCCAGCAGCTGGATTCATTCCTTTTGCTGCCAGGATGCTCTTTAATTTTTTGTTGATCTTTGATTTGTTTGTTGTGGTTTTGGGCACTGATTGCTGAGCTCAGTTTTGGGTTGTACTGGTAGGACCCTGTTAATGCACAGCCACTAACAGGGCTCTGCCTTGGGCCCAGTGCTCTTCAACATCCCATGAACAACCTGCATGCAGGACTTGCAGGGATATTAAGCAAGTTTGAAGGGGATACAATACTGGGAGGAGCTGTTGGCTACCCCAAAGGCAGATGAGGCCCTGCAGAGAGGCCTCAACACACAAGAGAGATGGGCTAATCACCAACCATGTCAAGTTTAGCTGAGGCAAGTGATGGATTCTGCACTGGAATGGGACAGGCCTGGATGTACAGATAGACTGGGGAATGAGAGGCTGGAGAGCAGATGGGGAAAGGGACCTGGAGATCCTCATCTGGGGCAAGTTGAGCATCAGCCAGCAGTGTCCTGGCAGCCAGGAGGGCCAAGTATGTCCTGGGGCCATCAGGCACAGCATGGCTGGGCAGGCAAGGGAAGGGATTGTCCCACTCTGCTCGGAGCTGGGGCGGCTTCGCCTCAAGTGAGGCCTGGCAGTTTTGGATGCCGCAATGTAAGAAAGATTTTAAACTACTAAAAAGCATCCACAGGAGTGGCATGAGGACGGTGAAGAGCCCTGAGGGGAAGCTGTACGAGGAGCAGCTGAGGTCACTTGGTCTGTTCAGCCTGGAGGAGGCTGAGGAGAAACCCCATTGCTGTTAAAACTTCCTCGTGAGGGGAAGAGGAGCGGCAGGCACTGATCTCTGCTCTGTGGTGACAGTGACAGGACCTGGGGAATGGCCTGGAGCTGTGTCAGGGAGATTTAGGCTGGATGTTCCTCACCTACAGTGTGGCTGGGCACTGGAACTCTCCAGGGAAACTGTCAAAGGACCAAGCCTGGCACAGCTCAAGAAGCATTTGGACAATGCTCTCAGGCCCAGGATGTGACTCTTGGGCCTGTCCTGCCTCCAGGGCTGGGAGCTGGATGCTGATGATCCTTGTTGGTCCCTTCCAAATCAGCCTCTTCTGTTATTCCATTCTTTGATAGCAATTTCAAGTTTGTTACCTAAGGTGAGTTATCAGTAATAACTAGATTTCTACTCTTATTTTATTGTTTTTATCTGTATGGTTTCAGAATCAGTGTCCAAGAACTGAATCTAAAGGGTTGCTATTTAAATAATTCCACCCTGCCAGAATTTTCCACAGGCAGAATCTCTCTGTCTTCAGTTCAGCACCTTTGTGTTGACTGGAGTTGCTGCACAGTTTCTGCACAAAAATGAGCAGTTAACTAAATGCTAATTAAAAGCAGCATGTCAGTTTATTGTGCTCAGTAGGTGCAGTCACAAAAGAACATGAACCTGAATTAATTTTTCTATCCCTTTTTTTTTCCTTAGACCCCAGGAGGCTTGAGGGGAAAAGCCTATTAAGATAACTCAAATGAAAATTTGAGATGGGCCTAAGAAGCTTCCAACCTTGTGAAATACTTCCCTAGAGCCTCCCCATACCTACACCGTAGCTCCTCTGCCTGTCAGATCTGAAACCCAAAATCTGTCTCAGGCTCCCCTTGGTCCTGGTGCCACCAGCCAGCTCTGGGCATGGTCCTGTGGGGTTTGTTGGTGCTCCTGAGCCCTGAAGGCACTGGGCAGCTCACAGAAGGAATCATTTTTCAATGCTGATTAATCCTACAGCCCTGATGCAAAGTCTGCTGTGCTCACTGAGGATTTACATTTCAGTTTGATAACCTTTAGCTTAAGGTTTAAGGTATGAGATAGAAGAAGATAACAAGGGCAGGATGAAAGGTAGATGAGGTAGAGGAGTGTGAAAAGACCTAAAATATGAGAAGTTCATCTCACACACAGACCAAATTCAGTTGGTTTCTCTTGGGCTGCCTTGTAATGCCTTGGGTGCCAAGCTCCACAATTAAAGCAAAGAAAAATCTGGTTATTGCTGACAGCATTTAAAAATGAATCCATGAATCACAGACAGACCTTCAATGGCTCGTTGGAGCCATACCCATTTGCTGCTGCAGAAACTGAGGGTTCACATAATCATAGATGCATTTTTTAAATGCTTCCAGCATCAGAGAAGAGGAAGTATTTTCCTGTGGTTTTAAGTATAAAAGAAATATTATTTTAAATATTTAGTAAGTGCTGAATGTTTGCTGCCTCCTCTGTTTCAGTGAAGCATTTTAAACCCAGCTGCATTCCTTGAGGCATTTTGTTAGCCCCTGGTAACTGAGGTGTGCATAGTTGAGCTGATTGACCATGGTGTAGTACATGACTGTCATGAAGCCTTCCAAATTAGCAGAAAATTAACTTTATGCTGGGATCCAGCATACTGTCAGTGAGAAACCTTTTCATCAGCCTTCTCCTAACTCCTTTACCCTCTACTGTCACTGTGGCATCAGGATGATGGGGTAGAAGAGCCCTTGCTTCAAAGGAAATACTGGAGCACATACTGAAAACATTATTTACCCAGAGGATGCAGAAATACTTCTTATAAGCAGTAATAACTTTACTAAAAATCTTTAAGCAATGAAATATTGTTGAGAGACATATTTATTATAGGGGTCAATCTCTACATTTTTTGGTAAACATGTGGTTTGTTTCTCTGTCCCTCTAGTCCTCCAAAGAGTATAAGGCAGAAAGCAGAAGCTTAAACTCAGTTCTGGCTCAAGGCAGACTCCTAACATGCCAGATTGGTAAACTCTTTGAGACCTTTAGGCTGAGGTAGTCTGGAAGGCTGCAAATCTGGTTCACCTCAACACAAGGGAATTCCAGGCATTTTACATACCTTTGTAGTAAAATTACAAATGGGGTGCTAGGACATGTGCCAGTGTACAAAGGGAGAGCTGACAAGACTGGAAATCAATAGAAAATATGCAAACATAATGCATTGCCACACATCCTTTACCACACAACCATTACATTGTGCTGTACCAGGCTTTTGTCAGATCATTTGGCTCTCTCTTTCCATTGTTCTTTCTTCCAGCTCTTCATTTCATCTGGCTGAGCAGAAAAAATCAGACCTTCATGAGAGGCCGTGCTATCTTTGGCTTTACCAGTTTCAAGAAAAATTTTTAGTCTTTTGATAACCAAATTGTGTAAGGCTAACTGTTTTTAATTGTCCCAGTTATTTTCTTCTGAAGCCTCAGAAGAGTTACCAGGTTTTCATGCTTTACTCAAAGCTCATAAGAAGCATCAAGTCCCTCAACACCAACTAAGGGAGTTACTCCCTCAGTTCCAAATCCATCCTTCCAGCTTCTGGGACTTTGTGAATGGGATTATCTTCTAAAAGCTTCTGGGCCAGTTTCCTTCTCTAGCATTCAGAATGCCCTCACTTTGCTTGTGCAAGTGAAGTTAAGGTTCCCATGACACTTCATGTCCTTTTCATCCAACTTCTACTTGATCCCTTCCCCAGCAAAGTACTTTAATATACTAAGAATGCAATGGTTACACTCAATTAAACCACTGGCTTGGTTCATCCCTCAATATCTTAGGCTGTGTGTAAGCTGTTACTGAATGCATAAAATATTATCCATTGAATTACTATTGGTCACCTGTGGTGTTTTAGTGCATAAAAGGATCTCTTCAGCTGCAAGAGCTGTTGTTGTAGCAGGTTGAGAAAAATCAATGGGCTCATTCCCATCAGATAACACAAATCCCTTCCTGATAAATGCAGTTTCTCACAGAATGCCAGCAATCTGCAATAATTCAGGACCACGTGAACAGAAATGAGCTCAGCCACAAGTCTGTGACAGAGGCTTGAAAAGACATGTCATGAACTTTTGCTCAGAAATTGTAAATCTCTTTCAACTGTAGGAGATTCCCCACCACCTATCATTTCTTATTTCTTTTTTGTTAGATGGTCCTGACAAGGAGAGAAGCACAGGCCTGACTTTATTGCACGACCATGCCAAGTCTTCTAGGAGGTCCCATTATTGAGGAAGGTTTTCTAATGTAGGTAGGAAATTAACTTTCTAATTGTTCCTTTTAAAATACATGCTAGACAGTGACCAATACAGCTCTTCAAGAGGTCAGCATATATAAATGAGTTTGAGGAAATAAGCTGAAAAAAGGTGTCCATAAAGCATCTGTGTAGTCACTGTGCAGAGCAGACCACACTCCCTGCTGCTGCCAGGAAGTCTCTCCTGCCTGTGTGTACCAGGGCCCTCTTTTCCACCCAAGTGCTTTTATCTCCAAAACTCTCCAGGCATCTCAATGCACATTCCAGCTCCCCCATGGGACAGGAACTGACAGCTGGAAATGTCTGGAGTGGTTTCAGCTGGGTGGAAATGAAGTGTGAAAACATGAAGCAAGCCCGTGTTGTTGTTCGCGTGAATTGATTTTTTTGTGTTTGATATTAGGGACTTGCCTGTTATATTTGTAGTGAGTTTTCTATTGAAAATTACAAATGCTCTTAACTGTCAAAATCATCACATGAAACCTAAAATATTGTTAATTCTTAATAGAATTTTTAATTCTTAGTAGGAGCATATATAGTCACATTAATATCTCACATTGTGGCACTTGTTAAGTTTGTTTTCACTGCCCATTTGGAGTATGTGTAGCTTGATTACTAGACAAAATAAGAAACTTTCCTCATTTCTCTAGAATTAGGCTTTAGTGGACCCCAAATGTGGGATGGCCAAGTACAGATTAGATAAGTTATCTCAGCTTTAACTCCTTGACACTTTTGGCAGTAGTGCTCAAATCAGTAACAGAAGTATGTTAGGATCATGCCTAAACTGAACTAATAAATAACTCTCCAAGCTATTATGGTTTCTCAGTATCCACAGTTTTAGCAGCATATACAAATTTTAAGCTCTTCTGTCTCAAGAGTAACTGAAAAGAAATTTATCTGTCTTTGTAGTAGTACAGTTCCATCATAAAACCTGATCTGTGTCCCTTAAACTTCATTATATAATCCTTATGTTGTAAGTGAACACCTTGAGCAGGCAGGAGCTCATACTTGCCTTTCAAGAAGGTCTGTTTAGCTCTGTCAGTCTTCATAAACAGCCACAAGGTTTCCATTTGTGTTGTTAAGTTTGATTTCATTGAGGACTCTCTGAAAGATTAAAAAAAATTGGAATTTTTTGATTTCTCAAGGAATAAACAATAAGATTGTTTTCTAAAAAATGGACTGGGAGCAATTTAGTGTTTAAAATTTGAATACTTATTTTAATGCCTTATCAAATACTTTAATAAAGAGCCCAAATATTAGCATTAACATGGAGTTTATTCTTGTGGAACTTTCTTGGAACTTATTTGAGACAAGGTACAATAACTGTATTAGACCTTAATCCCACAGACTTTTACCATATGTCACTCCTTGAGCTTTGTGTGTGTTCTTTTGTAAAGCAATCTGGTTTAGATATATTGTCAACATTTATATAAAAGTGTTAGTGGAGATAAGGGACATTATTGATGATAAAGTGGTTTTTCTATATTGCTCAGTAAAATTACTTGAGGCTATCCTTGCAAAGATGCACCTTAGAGCCTTTCTGTGATTCTCTCCTCACAAAAAGGGCCATGACAACAAAACAGGAAAAAAGATCCAAATATCATCCAATATTAGAAGGTCTGTATTAAAATTAGTAACAGTTCTCCTCAAGCCAAGCATGTAATGGCACATCTGGAGAGTGCAAAGGGCTTTCAGAGACTGTCTAATCGTATCTTCAATGGTCTGATTGATGCTGCCTGCAGACACCATGTCGAGGGCTATGAAAGGAGTAATTGCAGAGTTTCTATTTGTCACAATATTCCTTGATGGGATTTCTGATGTTAGTCATTTGTCACAGTGGTTCATTGTCTTGCTGGATGTCAAACAAAATGGAGATGCCAGAGAGCTGATGATTTGCTTTCAGAGTGTCAGTGTCAGGACTGTGGGAGCAGAGCTGTGATGGATATTGGGGTGGCTGGGAAAGGGCAGTGTGTGACAGGGCTCTGGCTGTAGGGAGAGGAAATGGGTGGTTCAGGAGAGAATTAATGGGTGCTGGCTTTTTTTTTGTAACTACAACACCCCTATTCAGGCTCCTATTATCCCCTGAGATTTCACTTCCCAAGAACTTGAGGGTGATGCTCTTTCCAGCTAAATAGCACACATTATGAATCTGCTCAATGTCTGCCTGGGAGTGTGATTTACAGTCTTGTCGTGGTGTTTTCCCCTCAGCTTACACTCTGTGGGGAAAGGTGTCTGAGACATTTCGCTGCAACACTGTATCACTAAAAAAAAAAAAAAAAAAAAAAAAGTCTTTTCAGGCTGTTGCCTTCCTGTGATGGAGTAAAACTAATATAATCTCTGGGACCTGTAGAAGGGGCTGACCTTAGTGGTGGGGACCTTCAGGGTGCCCAGGACAACTCTTCTCTGCCACCAAAACCCCTTACAATTTATCTTTTGCTGCCTGGTCTTTCCCTCTGCCTTGCCCTGTGAGGGGTATAGTGGGGATAATAATATTTTCTTCCTTGCTTTGTCTTTGTATATCCTATTTTTGTTACAAACTCTTTAAGCCATGGACAACTTCTTACTCTACAAATATGTATTGCCTATTATAGACAACACAACCTTGATGGGAGGGATTTTAACCTTCATGGAAGTTAAGATTCATTTATGAAAATAATAATAAATAGTATTTTTTTTCTTTGGGTGATATTCTGTATGGATTTAACACAATGTAAAAATACAGAGGAGAATCTATGAACAGAGCTGGAAGCAAAATCTTGGCATTTCTCAGAAAGTGTTAGGTTTATTTTATTGTTATTCTTGAACAGATCACGCATAAATAAATGATAGGAAGAGTCAGTGATCTGCTCTGGAGAAAGACAACTCTGCCTCCTGTCGTATCAGAGCATGGAAAAACAACCTAGAGATTAGACATGTCATTGATGGCAAGTTCCAGGCATAAGCTGCTCTAATCACTCTAGGAGAAAAACAAACCAACACAAATGGACACAGCAGAGAGAGCTGACTGTCAAGACACATCAGTAAAGTGCCTATGCAGGCTCAGGGTGTGTAAATAAATAGGCAGAAAGGAAATAATGCAGTGGTAAAAATAAACACAGTACAAAAAGTTCGTGTTATTAGTTGAGCAGCATTTTGGCCTCCTGCTAGAAGAGTTGGAAGCTGAAAAATTTGGCTACTGAGTCAGATAATTGCCAAATAGAATGGACCACATGAGCAAAGGTGTGGTTAAATCACTATTTTGGATTGATTCAGGTTTTTCTGACCATAAAAAGGTAAATACATGAAGACTGAGGATGAGGCCTGAAACAAAGGTTGTTGCTATCTGGATAAGTTGGGTACACCATGTGTACCATCCATGTTTTTATTCTTGGGGATACCTATTTTTATTCTCAGGCTGCACATTCATCACTGAGGAGACTTTATGGCCCTGGTGCTGTGGCCAGGTGACTGAGGAATGGTTCCTGCTCTGCCTTCACAGCCCCCACTGCTCCAGAGGGGCTGAGACAGGAGTGCAGAGGGGGCTCCCAGCTCAGTCCTTGGGGTGCATCTGCAGGGGGATTATCTCAGAAACACATTGCTGTGTCAGGCAAAACAGAGCATGTGCCTGCAACTCACAGGCAAGAAGAGGGCACTGTGGGGAAGTGTGCTATAAGACAAATGGCCAAACTGATTTTCCAGACCCCTCTGGCTCCCAGCCATACATACCAGGGCCCCTACTCCTCCTCCCTCAGGGATGCTCTGCCTGCAGCCCTTCTGCAGCTCACGTGTGAATGTTGCATAAAAATACCCAGGGACATGTGGAGCTAGACAGATGTGGAGAAGGGGAAGTGAAGGGAAGATTGATAAGTTGTGAAAAAGACAACAAGGATTATGAGAGAAGATTCTGAAATAAGAAATGAGATAGAAAAGGAGAACAAAGCAAGCTAAACAACACTGCAGAGACAAAATAAAAAGATCGTGGTAGAGCCAGAGAGAAGCAAGAGATGCACACACAGGAGGAAATTTGTGACTCAGGAGTGAGCCATGGTCTGTCACAGCAATGTAAAGGCAAGAGCAAATGCATGAGGGGAAAATACCAAGATGACAAGAGTGAATAGGACATGCTGAGCAGGGGTGTTCTGACTACACAGCAACTGTGTTATTTCATTGCTAAGTGGGTCTTATCAGGGTAAATACTTTCTGTCAAATTTTGGCCAAATTTGATTAGCTCTTAGAATGTACAGAAATATAAATGGCTGAATGCACTAGGAAAGTGAGGGTGACAGTTTAAAAACATTACAGACTATTTCTTTCTATTGTTCGTACAGCTCAAAGTACTAATTTCTGAAAAAGACACATTTCAGTTATTCATTAGAAAGCTGAATACTGATATTATGTCCTTATGCTTCTGTTTTCTATTTCAGGAAGTGTGGCCAGACTTTTCCATTGGGTAGAAGTATATATGAGGCCAATGCTCTTTTTTCTAAGATCTCTGTGTAGAACTTTCTCTAGAGGCTTCCTCCTTACAAGTAAGGCACAGGTCCTGCAGCACCTTGAAAGTTCTCCATGGACCTTTGATACTCACTGGGGTTATGTTTGTGCTTAATTGAAAACAAACTTCAATGTCTTAAAAGGAATTTCACCCACAAAGTTGATGCTTATAATTTTTTTATCAAATTACTTATTTAATTATTTTCAAATCTGAGTCTTCAAGGAGATATGAAATACTTGCATACAACAGCAAATACCAGTTCTGAGCTTGCCTCCTCTCTCAGAGATAATTAACTCAGGAAGAAAGATGAAATCTTTTGTGTGTGTGTGTTCATGGTGCAGCTCCTCATTATTCCAGCCTCTCAACATGCCCTGAATTATGCCAGACATCTTTGTCCAAATGCATTTCTGAGTTTCATAACAGGTAGATAGAAGTAGTTAATGATGTCACTATAATGGATCATTATTTTTTAGTGCTAAGCTCCTGTAATTCTACATTTTCTGTCTTTCACACCTGTAATCTAAAAGGGGAAAAAAAGGGGTTGGATTAACCTAGAGGGTGAGGGAAAATTTTGTGCCAGGCTGTCACATACTGCAGCGCCATCTAACCAGACAGTGATAAAACTGAATAGCCTTATCTATAAATCACAATAAAGCTTGACACAATTCACCTCTGCCTTCAAAGCCTTAGGAGTGGGTAGATTTTTCCTATTAGAAACAAACCCAAAATGTATTTATCAGAAACATCTGTGGTCTGGGAGAAGTAGAAATGTATCATCAGAGGACTTTTTGCTGGAATACAGGAAAAACATCTATCTCTGATTCTTACCTTGTAATAACAGAAACAAAAGCAAAACTGGAGTGTTTTGTGGAGCCATGGATTTCTAATGGAGCAGGTTGCCACCATTCCCAGTGGTTCCTGCCCAGAGCAGCCAAGGTGGGAAACACGGTCTGATGTTAGAGCTGCTTCCCTTTCTGGACGTCTGGGAGTCTCCTTTGTGTCCCCAACAAATCCAGACAGTGCTAAAACAACCCCAGGGTAAAGTAAGGAAACAATTCCTCAAAAGCTAGGTTGAGAAATTGCCTGTGGATTTGTGTTTCCAGCAATGGAAGCTAGAGATTTTAGCATCAGTCTGCCTCAGAAACCTGTGCAACTCTTTATCTCTGAGAAAGTGATAAATTTTTGGCAGAATTTCCCCTGTGCATCCCTGGATGCCTGTCCTCTGCGCTCCTCTCCTTTGTGCTCACTTCCTGCTCTCCTGCTGGCTGCATCCCAGCTCAGGACATGGTAAGCAGCCTGTGCTTCTCCCCTGGTGTGTCCCAGGCCTGGGTGAGGATTGGCAGCAGCACTGACCATAAAAAGGGAGACATTATTGTAGAAGAAAGGTTGGATAACTTTGAAGATCATTCTACTGAGCTGCAGTGCAGGGTTTTTTTGCTGTGAGAGGTTTTTTGCCATGAGCAGGGAACAGCAGTTGAAGGCAGGACAAGCTGATCAGAGCAGGATCTTATGGGATGAAACCCTAAAAAGAGACAAGTTAAATGTTGGGTAGACTGAGGGAGATTTTTATCAATAGAGACACTGCACGATACCCTGTGGGGGGTTCATCTGCAGCACTTCTGGAAGTGGAAGGATTTCTTATCAGAAAAGGGCCTCAGCCTGCCAGTGAAAGGCCTAATAGGGAATGTAATTTAATATTTTTGAGTTAAAAATATCAGGCACTTGCAGAACCTTCTCATGGAGAGGTAACACAAGCAAGAGACCAGCCACAAACTCAGACTGGGAATTAGAAAAGCATCTCCACAATAAGAACAGGTCTGAACAGCCTCCTACGTGGACTAATGTGGCAAGCAATAGAGTTGGTGTGGACCATGGTACGTTTATGAATGTACTGACAGGAGGAGAAGGTTTTCTGGATAAGCAGAAATACAGTTTTGTTGAGTAAAGGAAACTCTGCTTTGTCTGGAGCCCTACAAGCAGAAGCTGTTGGGTCAAATATCTCAGCAGTATGCTGAACATCACAGAGTTTGTACCTCAGGCCAAGACCTTTCTCAGTTTTTATTATCTCTAAATGCTGAGGTTTCCTTCCTGCCTGATGATGTGCTTCTATTTGCCAGTATATGCTGACTGGTAGTTTGGCCTGTTAGCTCATTATTTTTTCAAAGGTTAAACATTCTCTAGTCTTAGCATATGATATTCTTGCAAGATTGTGCTTAAAGAAAATGGAGAAACAATCCTCCACGTTCAAAGAAAGTGTCTCTGTTTGTTTGGTAATTGACTGTATTTCATCTTGAGCAGTGATATATTGATTTTCATGTGAAGTGAGCTTTCAGGTTGGCATTTAGAAAGATGAGTTTTGGCAAGGCTCCATTAGACTTCTTTGTATTATTGCTTATCCCTCAGCTGAGGGCGCAGGCAGCCTTATTCCCAAGCACAGGCAGCCTGAATCATCTCATACAGCCCCAATTCCTTTGTTCCATTTTCTTTCAGTGTGGTCCAAAGAGTAATTATTTTGCTGGCCCAGTTAGATGCTGACTCATGGCAGGTAGTTTACACAGCATTCCCAATCTCTTCCTTTGGCTTTTCATTTTTCTTTAGAAATTGTATCTACAGACTTTACCAGCTGCTTTGCAGGCTGCAGAAATATTGCATATATTTCATTGGGGTTGGTGAGTGACACTACATCATTAGAGTTTCTGCTTTCCTGGGGAGAATACATTAATTTGCAAACTGTAACCAGAGAAAAAAAATTTAAAATCAGGACAACATCCCTGTGATGTTTGTGTCATTTCTGTCATTACCAGTTCTTTTATGAGAAGTATGGAGGATCTTTTCTAAAGCTTGTGTTATAGGACAACAACCAGCAAGCTATCATGTAAATGTTTGTTTCAAATGATTTTTAAATCCAAAACATAAATATTTTGCTAATTTCTCTTTAGCAGCCATGAAACAGGCATTGGTTTTAGACAGTAACAATAACAATTGATAGTCTATGTCTTAGACTAGATTGTGTTCCTTTTTTCTTTTTTTTTTTTTTTTTTTAATATTGTGCACAGTTAAAATTTATTGCCCTGGTTGAAAAGTGGGAGTTTAGGGTGAGTGAGTACTCCTACTAGTGTTTTTTAATATTGCTCTGGAAAAAGTGGCATGATTGCTGTCCTGTATGCACATAAATTTCAATAGTTTATACCATCTTAGCAGATAAAAAAGTAGCTTGACTGTCAAATGATACAGAAGATACAAGTGAGACACAGTGCCTTGAGAAAGTGGTGGAAAAAAGAAAGCCAAGATTACAGACAATGAGCAAGTCATGGACAAGTGTCTGTTCATGGTAGGGATTAGTAATGTCACTTAAATAGGGCAGACTGAAAGAGGGGAAAAAGCCAAGTTATGAAATGCAGAGTCAATCTTTTGTTTATCCCAATAAAACAATTTCAGCTCCTAATTACTGATGGTATTCAAGCTCCAGATAAAGGTCAGATTTAGATGAGTGTTACAACATGCTCTGATTTTAGATGGAAATATGATAAAGGGCATTGAAGAAGAAACAACAAATAAATGCTTGCAAAAATAAAGCACTGAAGCAAATTTAGAGTTTGCATCAGAGTATGTTTACCAGAGAAAAATATCTAATTCAGAATGGGGCAGTCTACGGAGTCAAAGACAGTAACTCTCAGCTGCAGTGACTTATGCAGGCTAGAGATGACAGAAACACCTCTGAAAAAATCACTCTTCTCAGGCTTATCCCTTGACCAGTGAAGGAGATGGAAAATAAACAGAGTATTAAGCAAGACTTAAAGTTCATCTGGGAAAATAAAAGTAACAAGACAAGATCTCTTTACAGAAGAGATGGGCAAAGAAATTTTCCTAGGCAGAAACGGAGCAGTTCACCCTTGGCTGAGAGCAAGAATGTCTGTCAGCATGAAGCATTAGCTGGACACTGCCAGCAGTGGGACTCTTTAGTAACAGCAGCAGGAGTCCATAGGAAATGTTTCAGTGAATTCCCAAATATCCTCAGGAGCAGAGCCAGCTGAACGTGTGATTAAGGCTGACTCATCAATGACTTTGCAGGACACTTGTTCACCAGACACAGATGATCCCTGACGAAAACACAGCACTGGAGCAAAATGCTCAGTGTCCCTCACTGTGCCCACAATGCATTCCCAGGCTTTGGCATCTTTCCCCCCTTTTGAGTGTTAGAAACCACTGCTTGTTATCAAATGTAGCATTGAATGTGCCATGTATTAAATTGTGCAAATGGTTTTCACATCTTTTTTTCTGCCAGTCACAGACCAGACTATGTGCCCAATAAATTCACAGGCTGTCAGAGATGCCAGTGAATGACTGATACGTTACTAAGACTACATGAATCTGCTTTAAAAAACTGCATGAGGACCACCTGCAGAAAATGTGAAGGGAAAGAATGTCCTCTCTTAGCAAGGTGGTAAAAGTGATGAAAGGTTGTTCCAGATAAGAAATAGTCAGGAGTGTGAAGGTCTAGTGTCAAAAGGAAAATTAAAAAGGGGCAATATGGGTGGTGGTTTAATAAATAAAAGAGTATGCGGCTTAAAAAGATAAAATAGTCTCATCAGAGGCATACAACAAGCTGGTAGGAGCTTTAGGAACATGTTGATCAGACCAAGTCCCAGAATTTATTCCTCTCAATTTTCCAGGGCTTCATGTTGTGAATGGGTAGGATTTGAGGGAGGATTGCTTTTTCTTGTGGCTCAAGGGGTATTTTGAGAAGTACTTTAGCAGTACTTTAAGAGCAGTGCTACAGTCAAACGTGCTCCCCATGCAGGGCTGATTTGTGTCATCTACTAAATGCATTTTGCTTTAATAGCACTGTAATTGCTCAGTGCTTGGGGCAAGGACTGTCGTGGTACTCATAGGTACTGCTACAGAGCAAATAAATCATGGAAATTATGTCTTTGCTCCTTATTCTGTACATTCTAAATATATTTAGTCTCCAGTCCCTAATTTTGGCAGATCTTTTCGTTATTATTTTAAATTGATCACTTTGGGGATTTGGCAGTGACTTGAAATGGTCAATAATTGTGAATACCTTTCTCGTGAAAAATTACGTTTTGGAACTCAATTAGCATCATGGTGTGGTGCATGTTTAAATTAGCACCTACGTTGTCAAAGCTGTTTCTTTTGGATGGATTTCTGTGGAACTAGGTCTGAAATTGGAATGAATAACTAAAAAGACAACTAACTCATTGCTAGGTTTTCATGCAGAGAAATATCTACTGACATATATGTGAGCAGTATCCTAAAGAGATACTTTCAGTATCATTTGAAATGATGTGAAAACTGTAAAAGACTTATATTTTGCTTGGTTTTTGTGTTTGCTTTTCTGAAAGTCAGGAGATTAATATTTTGGCCATACCTGCTTGAGCAGTGATGGGTGAGGGTAAATACCTGTGGCAAAGCTGCCTGTGCTGTGGTAGAAATTAGGTAATTCCTACCTGGGTTACAAAAGTATTCTACCAGTTCAACCTGACCAAGCAGCTGAGTAATTATAGACTAGTTGGTAAATTCTTTTCATTATGTGTAGTAAAATGTTTAGGCCAGAATGTGTGTCTGTTCTTTAGCCACCTGGTACAAATCACAGCCCTATTTATTGATTAAGTCATACTCCATTCCAGAGCATGATGATAATATAAATATTTATTGGTTTAATTTATGTCAACATTGATTTAGACCAGGGTAGGAACTTGACTATTGCACAAATTCATTTATGAAGTCACTACTGATTTAGAGCAATGTGGCAATCTCCAAAACCTGTAAATGTCCAATTATTTAATATTTATGTCCAGAACTTAAAATGAAGTCAGTTTTGCATCTTCCAAACTTGTGAAAAAAGGATTTCTCTCACACACAGGCTGTATGAATCACATATAACCCTGAAAATAACTTTTTGCTGTTGTGGTAATAAAGTTCCTCAAAATCCCAGTTCTGCAGGGTAAGTGCTGATACAAGCCTTGCTGCAGAGATACAAATGGCAATGCTGGAATAATCATTCTTGCTCATTTCCCACCCAATGGATGCAGCAGGGAGCTGAAGTGCTGCTTTGAGTGCTGCCTCCCCAAAAAGGCCAGCTCCTTCTGAAACCTGTGAATCTCCTATTAAGATAGTTTTGTAAGCTGATGTCTTGTACAGGTTTCACATTGTTAGGCTATGGTTATGTTCTGAACCCCCTGCAGGATGCAACACTTTGAGTGGACTAAAGCAGCTTCCAGTCTTTGTCTGCCCTATCAAATTGTCTTTCCAAGACAGGTAAAGCTCTGCTCTTTGCCCCTCTCAGTATGTTTACCATTGGAGTGTTTAATTGAAAACATTTTATTCCAGACAGTTTGAAACTCCTTTTAGGGGTGATTGTATTTCCTCCACCTTTTTTCCTTCTTAAGCAAGATTATACATTCTTCAATGGGTCTATTTTTACTTCAAGTTCATTCCTTCAAAGATTGAGCTGAGGGCAACCCTTCCTTAGAAATTATAGGCTATCAGCTGCATGGAACAGTCACTTACCTGGTGCTTCCATAATCTCTTTTCCTAATCAGTTTTGGAGATGACGGCAGACAGAACTATTACTGTTATAACTGACTTGGAGGAATGAAGGGAAATGCAGATGTTGTCTTGTTGACAATTTTATGAGCAAGCTGAGTGAAGGCGCTGAGAGAGAATGCAAGTGTGACAAACAAAACATTTTTAGAGCTTTGTAATGAAAACATTTCTATGTTTTCCTTTTGGGCTCTTCTTGAAGGATCTCTTCCCAGTGCCAGAGGATGCCTGGAGCCAGGGGACCCCTCCCTCTGAGCCCTGCACTCAGCAGCAGTGAGGATGGCACTTGACCATGGCCAGTCCTTGCAGACATGAATAGCTGCACTCACAAGTGAAGGAGAAGCATTTACAGCAATACATGGGGAGTGAGATGGGACAGGCTGGCTGCTGTCTCCTTCTCACAAGTGTTACCATTTGCAGCTGATTCTCTCATTATAAAGGACCCCAAACCATGGCAGAAATATCCTCTAGCTGGGATATTAATATTTTTTCTGCCAGTCACTAGAGAATGGTATTTAATATGTGAAGCTCCAATTCTACAGTAAGGGAATATGGCAAGATGGAAGGGAATATTTTTTTTCTTCATTTTTTAGTGAGCAGATTGTATGGCCTAGGTCACTTTCAGCTACTCCTTCTTACATTTGGTAACATTGCCATCTGACAGCACTTTGCTTGTGAAAAAGAGGTCTAGGAAAACAAGTCTGTTCCTACAAAGTATATTTTAATTTTTGTGGCTACTGCTAATTTCAGTTTTTCAATATTTGAATAACTGTATTAATTCCTTGGGAGGAAAAAAAATTGCTTGAGGAAAAACTGTTTATTCTTTGCAGTTAGTTCTTCCCCAGCACTATGGGGTTAGATAATCCATCAACTACAAATAATTTGCCATCTGCATATCTGTATCTCTAGATTCTGAGCTCTGCTTTGAATAGATTCATTTGGGGTTTTAGAAAATAATCAACTTCTCAGCAATTCTTAGAAGTTATTATTTCCTTCTCTTTTTAGTGAATTTGCATTAGATAAGAAATGAGTGATACTTTATTGACTTGTATCTGCCTCTTCATGTTTATATATGAGGGACTCTTTTTGAGAATTTTGGCCAAGCAAACTGAGTGTAAAGTGAAAACCTGGACTGTTCCATGCTCTGAGCACAGGAGAAGCAATATCCCCTTGCCTTCAGGGAAAAACAAATACATCTCACAACCTGTCTGGTCAAACATGTTTTGGCCAGTAAACAAAGAGCTTTCCTGCAGTCTGGATTAGCAGAATATAATTTCAAAAATTATTGGACTCCAATTTCTTAATGTTTTTAAAATTAAATCTGTATAGTACTTATGCTAAGCATTAACATGTGTAATTCTCTGATCTGAATACTTTATGAATAAAAATATATTGTTATTAACACTGATTACCGTAACTGAGTCACTTGCTCACACCATTTGATTACTGGAAACCATTAAAAACCATTTTTAATGCTGAAATCTGTAGAGCATGTGCTAAATATATTGCCATAAGATACACTGTTCATCAGGAGGAGAGAGCAGAATTGTTTGTGTGTTTTGAGGTATCTTATAGGCCAAATGATGATGAATAATTGCTACCATCACATGTTAGAGCTCCCAAACATGGTGCAGTGCTACAGGAATCATGAGGGTCCTCAGCATTAAGAGCATTTCTGCTGCTTCTTGACACTTTCCTGCCCCAAAATTGCAGGACAATTTTCTGTATTAAGATTTGAGTTTGGAGCATTGCATCTCTCTATTAGTCAGTGCATTCTACAAAAACTATGTTGACCTCTACAGGCTTGATGCCTTAGGGAATTTGATCCAATGCCATGAATGCCATCCTGGCACAAATCCCGTTAATCAGCATGGTGCTGGTTTTCTCTGCGGGTGAGAGCAGTGTCACTGAGATCAATAGGCCTTGGTTGGGTATTTTTTATAAGGTATGCGTTAATGTGCAGGATTGAGGCATTCCTAGGACAGGAAAACAATGGTGAGAGGAGAGCATTGGACTTTCAACAGTGCTTTCATTTCCCAGGATTTTGAGGTAAAATATCTCTTAAGATGAACTTGGCTAAGGTAGTTTGGGAGACTGGAATTGATGGGCAACTCTGAATACTAAGTAACCCTTGTATGTCAAGGATTTGTACTTAACTGCTGCTTGCCTTTAGAAGAGGGTGAGATTAAGATTAAGGAACCCAACCTGAATAATAGCAGTACCCTTTTGGTCTGCTATTATTGCTTGTTTATAAAAGATAATACCCAAGCACTGACAGTTATTGCACACACACACACAAAACCCCAATGAGTTGCCCATATTTTTGAATACATAGTCTTTCAGAAAATGAAAAAAGCTGTAGTTACAGCACACATCTCTAGGCACAGGGATGCTATGCACTGATGTGATTGTGATTGAATTTACCATCCTAGTTCAATAACAGTCCATTTCTGATGTTCACAAATTGACTCAGTTTGTCATGCTTTGAATGGCTACAGAGAAGTGCAAATCCTGCACCCTTCTGAGCTGTCAGGGATCTTCCCTGGTTGATGTGATTTCATGATGCAGATGAAGCAGAAAGTATGGCTTCAGGATATGGCTGAGATTTCATGTCAGAGACTGGTCATTTAATTCCCTTATTTTATGAAATAGAAAAGAAAGGGATTGTCTAATAGATATTACCTTACAGTTACTCAAAATAGAATTTATTTTAGGATGGTTGTTAAGCAGCTAATTATCAAAATTGTTCTTTTTGGTATTAAAATGTTCAAAAGACTATTTTGATCACAGATACTGATAAGTAAAAAGTAAATTGCTAAGTAAAACTTATTTGCAAAAGAAGCAACAATTAATAATTTTTTTATTTTTTTTTTTTTTTGACCGAACTATTGTCCGCAAGGATAGGATCCCAAATACATGTAGGATTTCTGGTGAAATAAATGCTTTCTGCCACTAGAACTATACCAAGTAAATTTCAACAAACAATTTTCTTCTAAATTTGATCAGATCACACTGTTCATCCCTCTCACTAAAGTGATCCCTCTCACTAAGAAAAGGCTTTCTGTCAAACAGAACACTCTCCCTGACCTAATTATTTTTTGTCCGGATTTTTTTTTCCTGTCCTATTTAACAATTCCAAACTCAGAGTTTAAGTGAATGTATTTTAAAGGCAAATGTTTACACTAGCTTTTCAGCTTCAACAATTTTAACCTAAACTAATATGCCTCACTTGACAAGTGCATGCAATTTATCTGCATCCTCAAACAGACAATTGCTGCTGTAACTGTTTCCCTTGTGTTTTGTGGAGAAGTGAAGAAAGAACCTTAAGATCTCATCTCTCTTCTGTGGGAATTTAAATTCCTGGAGAAAAAGTGACTCAGCTTCCTAGACTCTTTCTGCTAGCTGATGCACACAAAGACTAATGACTTCTCTCTTGCTCCATGAAAATCTAACTGTGATACGTTAATGGCCTTCATTAGATGTGTCACCCACCATCCCCTCGTGCTTATTGTCCTCCCCTCCCACTGAGGTGTTTTATCACTCCTCTAACGATGTGAAGGGAGGCAGGATCCTGCAGCAGCATCATGTCTGCAGAGGGATGATGAAATGTCCTGTCATTGCCAGGTCCTGTGCAACCACCCTGACTGCTGGTCTTCCCAGTTCCCTCAAATCACTCTGTGTTCTGGCAGGACTCACAAGAAGTGCCTGTTGAAAAAGCTTCCTTTCCTGCTTGAACTATTTTGCATGTTTAAAATTGTAGAATTATTTACATTAGAAGAAATCTTTAAGAGCATTGAGTCCAAGCATTAACCTACCCCATGTCCCCAAGTGTCACATCTGCTGTCTTTAAAATACCTCCAGGGATGGTGGCCTGGGCAGCCCCTTCCCATGTGGGACAGCCCTGGTTCTGCTGGCACACTCTTTTTGGTAAGCCAGGAAGCCACTGGTCTCCTTGGCCACCTGGGCCCAGGCTGGCTCATGTTTAGCTGGCTGTCCACCAGCACCATGGGGCTTGTTTCCACTGGAATGTTCTCCAGGCGCTCTGGCCCCAGCCTGCAGCACTGTGTGGGGTTGTTGTAACCCAGGTGCAGGATCCAGAGCTTTGCCTTGTTGAACCTCACACCACTGTCCTCAGGCATCAACCCAGGCTGGCCAGAGCTTTCAGCAGAGCCCTCCAGCAGGTCTGTGCTCCCACCCAGCTCAGTGTCTACTGTGACCTGACTGACCATGCACTTAATTTAGTATCTTACTAGTAAAGAGCCAAAGGCACCACTGAGTAGTTTGGTCTTTTCCCCTCATCCTTTGTTACTGTTTCCCCCAGACCCCATAAAGGCTGGAAATCCTCCTCAGACCCTCTTTTGTTGCAGGTGTGTTTATAGAGGCACTTTTAGAGCTGGCAGGGCTTCAGCACCCACCCTGCTGTGCCATGCCCTGGTTTTACTGCACAAGGGGCTGCTTCTATTCACCTTGGGGGTTTGGCTGCCATTGCTCCTGGCCCCATCAGCTGCAGGATCCTGCTGGCTCTCTTTACTTCTCCTAAGTTTCCCCTAGTTTGGGAATCCCCCCCTGTGAGAGCTCAGCTCCACAGATCATGCTGGCACCAGAGCCGCTTCCTTAGCAATTAATGCTTAATGAGTTCATTATCCTATTTAACATTTCATGGATAATTTGCTATTACTTAAAAATAAACATGTATATTCAAGGTCTGGCTTCATGGGGAGAAAAAAGTAAGTGCTGAAATATATACATATTGATGGGGTAGGTAATTGCTTAGAACAGGAAAAATCCCTTCCTCTGCTCCCACACATATCCTAAATATATAAATAGCTAGCTAGATACATGCACATATATACAGATACATACGTATTTTTGTATTTTAAATCACTTTATGCCTTTCTTTAAAGGGCAGTGCTAAGATAGATCTTCCTGCTGCAAGGAAATGGTGTATTCAAAAGAGGTCCCTCTCACCTGTTTGCAGAAACAGTGAGAGCTCCCTAGCTGGTCAAGCTGGAGGTCTTTTCACTTGAGTATTTTGGTCATTTTCCTTCATAAGTACATAGGGAAATGCAGAATATAAAAAGTAAGACTGGCATTTATTTGCATGTGTTTTGTTTGAAGAGTTTGTTGGAAACTATGGATCCTGCTTATGGAGAGGGCTGCATGAGAAATGAATTCAAGTATTTTGGAATTATCTCCAGATCACCTACAAGGCACTCCCTGTGACAGCTTTTCTTCTCTTCCACTGCTGCTTTCATTCCTGGTGTGTTGCTGTTTCTTTTGCCATCCACCTCTGCCTCAAAAGCGATAATGTCCACAGCACAGAGGGCACACCTGATAACATTATCTCCTGGTAGATGTCACATGCCAAGCACAGGGATTTCTGTTTAGCATACAGCACTTGAAAGGAATATATGTACTGCTTCCACTTGACAATATCCCTTAGATTAGGGTTTCTTGGCTTGTTTGATGTGGTCTATTGCTGGATGAGACTTGTGAATCAGAAGCTGTTATAAGATATTTGTGTCTAAATAAAAAACAATATTCACCTTAGATGAAATCCCAGTCCCCTGTAGAAGCCAAGGAAATTTTGCCTTCGACTTTGCTGTGACCAGAATTTCAATCAGAGTCATTGCACGGAAAAACAATTGAATAGCTTTGGTTGTTATCATTTCAGTCAGAATCTCCTGCATTTTTATTAAATTAGTACCCAATAAGAATAACTTCTGAGAGTGTTAGAGGACAAGAGAAAAACAAAGGAGGAAAGGAAAGCTTAGGAGGTAAATACTCTGCTTAGAAAGGCACATGCTTGTCTTTAACAATGGATGTAGATAGACCCTGTCTGTGGAAACCTCAAGAGGAACAAATAATTAGTCTGTTATAATCTGTATAAAAGCAAAATTAATGGTAGTCTTGGGGGTTACATATGTCTGGGTAATTTTTGATAGTGGGAATTTATTGGAAATACACTCTGGAACCTGCCCAGGAATAGATTAGTCCATTATAGGGACAGACAAAAGCATCCTTATCCTTCTGTTCTAGCAGTGGATCACAGCTCACAGTCTGTGGAATTCTATTTTTTTGTGCAGCTGGAATGAAAAAAGAATAGACCACATGCCTATGGTGAATGGTCATGGCAACACAGAGCAGTAAACCCAGAGAAAGGAATCATATTTGAAAAACAGTTTTGAATGCTGCTTTGTTCTCAAGGGAGAACAGTATAAAAAAATTATAGCTTTGTCCTATCATTTGAGACAGCTCTGCTGGGCTAATGCAGGTACTGGAGCAAAGTTCACAAATCATGAAAAGGTATTTAAGGTGTAAGTTTTGAATATTTATGGGAACCAGGAAAAAAGTCTGTGTTGAACTTGCATGTTGAGTTTGCAATTATAGGCTCAAACACTTAACAACAGCATAAATCTCTATTTTTACTAAATGAACTCAATAAAGCTGCAAAAGAAGGGCACGAGAGCAGTCTTGTTTCAGATACAGTATTTCTGTTCTTTCATTACTGCTTTAACTGTTATAGGCTAGGTTAACCCTGACATTGTATTTTCTATTTATATTCATTTTTTGAGAAGAAGATGGCAATTCCCTGCTCTCTGTCATCAGCATGTTACTAAAAGGTGTTTTGCAGTAGGAAGTAGAACCCAAATAGATTTGACTGAGAGCATCTTGCAAGGCAAAAGTCACAAAGCAGATAAAAACTGGGCTATCCTCATTTTTATCCTGGTTTTCCCATAGTGCCATGCAAAGAAGGAAGGGAATTCAGCCCTTGTTCAGTCCAAGCAAGCAGTGAGTGTTTATCTGCCCAAAAAAAGTCATAGAAAATAAAATGCAGAATTTCAATTTTTCTAGTAAGTAAGGGAAACTGGGGAGACAATTAGCATAAAGAAGTATTTAAAAACCCCACCACCATTAGCGCTTTTCTGAATTCCTCAGGTCTTGCACCTCTGGCTAAGGGTAAGAGAACTGAGCAACACCAGAAATGTTTTTCTTTCTAGTTCTGGTTACATTTACAGTTGAAATATAGACTTATTTGACAAGACTGAGCTAAATCCTTTCAGGTTCTTGTAATGTATTTGAGTTAGAAATGCAGGAAGGTTGTATCATCTTACAGCTAGAGTATAAAATCATGGGAAGAAGAGAACATTTAAACTAGATTTATCCCCTGTGGAGGGCTTTGTACGGAAATTAGAAGATGATCAAATCTCTGAATGGTAATTTAATGGCTAATTTAAAAGCCTCTCTCACTGAAATTATCAAGAAACCACAAGATACACAGTTATATATTACACAATGCATATTATAGCATAGGCATACACTAGTGAAAAAAGAACTCCGAAAAACCAGTTTGAGTTTCATAATAATTTAAATGTATAAGATTACATAAAATGTCAGGTGCATTTAATCATTTTTAAAGCAGAAATTAGCAAAAAGGAACCCGTTGTTCTGGCTTCAGGCAGATTCCACCTAACTCAATACACCACTCTGGGAAGTAATTCCTCATTCAACACCCTGTCTGTTAAATTCACCTGCAAATAAATGAGTGTTGCACTGCAGCCAGAGACTTGGGAAATTTATCCAATTTGTGACTGAAATTTCTCAACTTTCACCTCCATCTCTTTAATATCAAGAGCTGTGGCTTTAATGCCTCCAGTAATCTGAAATGCAGCATGAGCTGAGCCCTAATCACTCACGTAGGAAAGTGTCAGGCCACCTGTAGATCTGCACTAACACTGGTGCCTCACATGCAGGCTCACACTGCCTCTTACCTTTTTTTGTCTCTACTATTACCCTTAGAAGTTTTTTATTATATTTCCTTTTATAACAATGTTCCTCATGCAGAGAGGTCAAGAAAAATCAGAAGCATTAAACTGATTGCACCAAGCACAATAGAATTAAGTAGCACCCAATTAAAATCCTGCAGGAAGAATACATTTCCAGGTGCTCCCTGCCACATAAAAAAAGTAATTTCCTATTATTTATTAAATAATCACTGGCCATTTCTAAACCATCTCTTCTTGGCTTAAAGGTGTAGTCATGAAAATGGGAAGGGGCTTTTGATAGCACAGCTGCACAGCGAGAATGGATTTATTTTTTTTTAATGGGTGATGATGTACAGTTTTACTTTATCTTCTGGTCAGGTGGATGAGCCATGAAAAAATTTATCCCTTCACTGAAATTCTCGGAGGGAACCTTAAAGTCCAGTGTCATTCTCTCTCCCAACAACTCTGCCTTTTATTTAGGAAGCTATGAAGGATGTCTTTTCTTTTTCTGCTTAGAAAAAAGGGAAAAACAAACCAAAAAACTAAAAAAACTAAAGAGTAGTTTTTTAGCTTTACTTCTTTCCAACTAAATGAGCTTAAAACACAGATAGGTTTCCCCACAGGGGAAGCTTCTGACTGATATGTTGAGTCAAGACAGCATCAAACTCTTCCAGCTGTCACAGCATTGCAGAAGTGCAGGTCCATCTGCCAAGAGCCAGGAGGTTGCTGTGGCTGCCTCCAAAAAGTGCAGGATCCATGGTTTGCTGATTAATTCAGTCCAGGGGCTTCTGAGATGACTTCCTTGGAAATGCCTGGCTCACATTTGTGCACTGACCCTCTGCTTCTGTGCTCTGGGGGAGAATATTCCAGAAGTGCCTCAGAGCTGCTGCTGTATCAGGGACACGTGAATATCAGTGAGCCTGGCTGGGAAAGTTCTCCCTGGAGGACAGAAGTGCTGGGATAGTGCCAAGTGACATGGGTGGGTCTCATTCAGGGCCAGAAAAGCACATGGCACAGAGGCACTGCAGGTCCCAGCCAGCCAGGACCAGGGATGCTCCTTTCAGGATGGCCTGACAATAATAATCTGCTTACAACACCTCAAAGCAGCTGTGTGATCACTCACAGGAATCTCTTATCCCCTTCAGCTGGAGTCTCCATCAAAAAAAAAACCTTAGCACAACAAACCAATCTCTTCTGTAGCCTCATACTTTAAGCTAAAAGTATTTGGGGTCAGAACAATATTCAGAATCCGATCCACCTCCTAGGCTGATCTGGTGAACAATTCATCACCCATCCTGCCAGGTTTGGATTGAAAGTCATCATTTGACTTAAACAACAAAAAGGTGTGGAAGTTGTATTTGCTTCCAGAAAGAGAAAAAAATATTTTAATTAAAGAAAAAGGGAAACTAGGACTTTAGTGACTACAAAACTAAAAATTTGAAAGAATAAAAGGACCAAAAATAATTTCCCTCTAAATTTCACAAAGCTTTTAATGTTAAAAACAGCATTCAAGCAGCATGCAGTAACTACCTAATTGTGGTGGCTTGTCAATAAGAAGCACAGAAGAATAATAAATGTCTGTATTTTCCTCTAAAAAAACCATATATCTCACTGTTTTAGGGGGCCATTTCTCAATTGCAGTTAAAATCTAAAATTATCTGTTTGATCAGTGGTCTAGGTAGCTAAAAAATCTGGTCAACCCATTAAATAAGAAAGTTAATAAGAAGGGAGAACCATCTCACAGTTCATGAAATAGTACAGCTAAGTATAATTTTTCAAGTCCTAGTAATTATGTTGGCTATCGCACCATTACTGATATAATGTGAAGCTAATAAGCCAAGTAATTAGAATGCACTAGGTCAGAGTTTTCACCTTAATATGTGAAGGGTAAATGAGAATGAGGCATTCTAATATTTAGCATATGGCTAAAAGGGTGCAAAAGTAATAGAACTGAAATGTTACTTTTCAGAGGGAAAATGTTCATCAAGTTGAATGTTGTTTGTAGTGACTTACATGCTGGGCCTAATGGAGGTCGTTATGGAGATTTAATTGTGTTACAGACGCACCAGAGAGGTCTGGCTGAGTTCCTCCTCTCTGAATGACTTGCTGCATCCTGCTGCTGCTGCTGCCCAAGCTGAATTGCCTTTCTCACTTACAAGTCACTTACACGTTGAATGCAGCACTACTCAAGGCTTTCTAACACAAAAGACCCAAATTAGCCCATGCCTCAAAAAACAGAAATGTGATATTCCTGAAAAGCAGGAGGGAAATACATCCTTTCCTGATGTTTTAGCTCACGACATTGCCAGACCAAGTTCTTTTATTTTATGTTGAGACTACTCAGCTGTTTTTGAAAGCAAGCTGAGTCCAGGGCCCTCAGAGTCCATAAGCTCACCAGAAAATAGGGAGATGATCTTCTCAGCACCAGAGCCATTCACTCTCAGCAAGTTACAGGCACAAAATACCTGAGTACCTTTCTCCTCAGCCACAAAGATTGGAAACAGTGAGCATACAGTTTCAAAAGATGCTTTGCTTTCAGTTCTTCAGGAAACAGAGTGACAAATTCCAAATAAATATGTTAAAGGTAGAGGTTAAAAAGCACAGGTTATTAAAAGAACTAACTGGGAGGTGGTCTCAGTTTTGTAGTAGTAATTATGCAAGATAACCTATCCTATAGCACCACATTTTACCTTGAGGGTGCTAAAAGAGAAAATTAAGCCTTTTGTTGCATGTGTTATGGGGCATGATGATGAGTCATGTTTGACTGTGACACCTTGGGCTGCAAATGTGAGGAAATAGAAATGCCATGTGGCAGAGAGTTGAAACCTTTTCTTGACTCTGCTTTGCAGGGAAGCCTCTCTTTTTTGTCTCTTTTTGCCAATATCAAAGGAAAATGTAGATCAGGAAATCAGTCTTCAGCAAATGTATGGAAAAGTTCAAGGAGCAAATGAAAGAAGTCAGTGGGAGAAGTCATTTGACTTCTTCTGGCAAAGCTGCACAAAAAAAATACTGCCTCACAAAAGATTCGGAATTAAGAAGGTTTCTCTTCAGCCTGCACATTAGCGTTGCCTGTTGTTGTAAGCAATATACAATGCTGAAATATTAAGGAATGCACATTCTCCTTGAGGGAGTAGGTGTGTAAAGTCCTGAAAAGTCACTTCAGAAGCTGAAAGAGAAAATTAAACTGATGGGACTGCACACTTGAAAGAGCACACTTGAAAATGTAGGTACTGTCACAGATGCATAATAAGGGTCTCTATCTAATGACTTAATCCTGATAAGAATGGGAGTCAAAGTTTGTCTTCACCCCACACCCTTCTTGGCAATAATGGTGCATGAAATGCCAGTATAACAATGGGCTTATCCTTGGCAGGGAAATAACTTTAACAAATGTCCTTCTGGTCTAGCCATAAGAGAAATTATATTTGAGATGCAACTGGGACATTTACAGCAAACAGATAATAATAAAAAAGTCAAAACAACTGGTTCATCTTGTCTGAGGAACTGGTGAAAAATAACTACATCAGTAACTGCAAGGCAGATATTTATGTTGGGTATCAAACATAATGTAAATACCAACTATTGTCAGGCTTCATAGACTGGAATTCTCTTATTCAGATTTTAAGAAAATGAACTACATCAGGCAGAATCTAATGGAAAGGGATGAGGTCCTTGATATCAACCTCATTCCTACTGCTTTTACCTAGCTGATATGTAGAGACATTTTAGGGAATAAAGCCTGACCTGACTTCTACAGCCTTTACTACATGGGATTTCTAGAAGCAGGAGTGGCTGCTAGAGGATGTGACAATTCACTGGTTTCCAAACCTCAGAGGAAGACATTTTTAAGAAAAGGCATAGTCTTCTCATGGCAGCAGCACTACCATCTTCTGCACTGTTCTGCTCACAATCTGCCCAAGGAAAGAGTTTTGCTGAGACAGGGAATGAGGACAGAAAAAGGCTCACACAGGGATTTGGAGGCTGGGCTAGAGTGGTTGAGCCCTCAGTCTTACAGCAGGGTCTGTGCCACACCAGTGCTCTGCAAGGGGAATGTGCCATGTCCCCAGAAAAATCCTTAGTGACCTTGTTCAGGAGCCACTTGATCCTTCTTTGCTTCTACTTGTTTATATCCTGCTAAATAAAATGTCAATGAAGCGAATATAAATGAGCATAAAAGTGACTTATCATTGCCAGGCTATGCTCTCAAATTATGCTTCCTCAATAATTGCTTGACTGATGCATTTCAGCATATATCTTTCATATCCGTACTAATTAATGAATTGGCATCTCAAGAGATTCAAAAATATGCTTTTTCCTTCCCTGGAAATGATATGTAAGACTCCAGAGTATTTCCATGTAATATTCCATCTAATATTTATATTTCATTAAAATACCCTTTTTTACTTTGGTAGCCATCCTTTATCTCCCAGAGGTCTTGACTGTGTTCACAAAAGGGCCTGAATAATTCACAGCTCATTTACACAGCATTGTCAGCCTTGTTTCTCTTGCATGCCCTGCTCACCAGGGCCTGGACTTCTCAGCATCCCTTCTTTCCAGACACAAGCTTGGCAACTTTCAGTGAGCAGTGCTTAGCCTGGAAGGAAGAGACTGAGGGAGACTCAGGGAGGAATTTTATTATTTTTTTCCTAATTGTTTCAGGAGGTAGCAGAGGGACTTGGGTGTTTGGATGATGGAGATGAAGGAACTTTTCGCTTCCTATTGCTTCTCCAAAGAATTTCATGACAACATGCTCAGGCATCCATTTTCTACTTTTTTTTTTTTTTTTTTTTTTTGATTAGTGAGTAGCTTCAAGCTGATAAAGGACTGAAAAGTGTTCAGATTTCATCTATTCATCCACTCCTTTTCCTCCTGCGAGCCCGTGACTCGTGTAAAGGAGAAAACTGATGCAGAATATGATACTGGAGCTGGTTAAAAACTTGCCCTTCTAGCCCAGAGTAAAGTTAATTTTCATCAAATTACAGGTCTCTGTCACAGATGCAGGTGTGAATGTCACCAGAAGACATGCATTGTCGGTTTTTATTTCATCATGCACTGAAATCAGAAGGCAATTATTCATGTTTAATATCTGCACTTTAAATAGCTTTAAAGATGTTGAAGTAAGTGTCCATTTAAATAAAAAAGGGGAAATAAAGTTTAAAATTCCAGAAGGTTTCAGAGGATGAGGGGAAATATCACTTTAATAAAGACCTGCCATAAAATGGAAAAGTAATATTTGGTTTTAAATGTCTTCAGGTTTTCAGCAGAGCTCACCTCTGCTTGGTTCTTTCACAGAATTATGATCAGGGCCTAAACCACAGCGAAGATTGCTGCCTAAATCAAAGAGATATGTGTTGTTTTAAGACAATAAATGATCACCAGTGCCCAGTTTTAATTTCCAAGGAGATGGGCAATTTATAATTGCAAAAAGGAAAAGGACTAAGTAGATCGCCTTTATTTCGTGTTGTGTGAGGACACATAGTGTTTTTAAAAATTAGAACATTGCAGTTCTCCAATGGAATAAAAATCAGAACTAATAGTATTACTTTGGGGGTACTTTTCTTTTTTTTTGGGGGGGGGCGTTGATGTATTGGGAAGATTTTAAGTGAGTGCAACAGGTTCCTTTTCTGATAGAATGTAATAGGGATTGAGCTCTATCTAGAGGAGCATGAGCTCACTGCCCTGTGGTTGAAGTCACTTTTTCAATGCTTCTCTGAACCCCTCAAGACCCCCAAATCAGAGCACAAATCTCCTAGGGCAAGCCTTCCTGCAGGAAGTTTTTCTAGTCTTAAGGGAAGCTGAGAATAAAATCTGCAGTAAAGGGTTGTCTGAAGCACTACCAACATTGCTTCTGGGATGTTGTGGCCTCCAGTTCCAGCCAGTGTGTGCTTCTTGTTGGGAACAGGGACTTGGGCACCCTTTATAGTGCTGCCACTTTGCTCTGGGACCTGGATCAATGGGGAGGGCACTAAGCAGGTCAGGATGGAGCTGGCTCCCTCCCTGCTCTGGAAATCACTAAGATAAATGTTCCTGCACTAAGAAAAAATGTCAAAATCTTCTACAGTTAATTGATGAAAGTCTTATTCCTACCACTAATTTTTATTTAAAATTTTATTGCCACAGCTCAGACAAAAGCTAGAATCTTGGCATATGCAGGCCATAAACCCCTGACAGGTGATTGTCAGCTGAGCTTAAACCATGACTTTCAAAACGACAGGTGGGGAGAGGTTTAAAAATCTTGACCTGTCTTAAGCACATCAGCATGTGCCACCAGCTGCAGATGAATAAATACCCTGTGCTGGGAGCCCATGCAAGGGGGCTGTTCAAGTCTGAGGAGCTGCCATATGGCAGAGCCAGTGCACCTGTGGAGCTGCAAGGAATGATGGATGGCGTGCTGGAGCACTTAAATGGTGTCATCTGTTATGTGCATGGCAGTGGGAGAGACCAAGGGGTGAGCTTGGGAACACATCTCCTCCAAAGGTTTTAAATAATACCCCCAGATTTGGAGAGTCCTGCTGAGGAGCTGACCCCTCTCTGGGGATGATGCAGAGCTGCATGGTGGGCTCAGGGCAGGCAGGAGCAGCAGGCTCCCAAAGTGAGAGGGGTGAAGGCTGCACTGCACAGAGCAGCCATAGGAGGAGGGAGCTCCTGCAGACTTATCCCTCCCAGGATGGGGTCAGAATAAATCCCAGGCAGGAATAGATGGTGCCAGTGTCTGTAGTGTGGCTGAGGGAGCACCCATTTCCATCTTGGTGAAATACTCTCTGGAGGCAATCTGGAATATTTCAGGGCTGGGCTCAGTTTTGGTAATGCCATATGACCCCAAATTCCATTAGAGAGCTAAAGGACTGAGAAGGATGTCATATCAATTTAGATTTAGCAGGAGAGGGAGGGGGGCAACTTGCCTCTACCTGGGCTGATCTCCAGCCCAGAGTGTCAGGTGGGTACCTCAGCTGGAATATGTGTCTTGGAGTGTATGTGCTAAATAATCCCTCTGCTGAGGTTGCTGGAGAGCTGTTCTTTGGTGCAGTTTCTGGGAGCAAACCTCACTGCCTGACTGGGAAACTGCTCACCAAAAATGAAATTAGTGGTTTTAGCTGTGAGATGTTGAAATGCATAAGTAAGTCATAAGTAGTGCATATGTTGCTATGGATCAACAGATAAATGGATGCTACTTTAAAAAAACCCAAAACAAAACCACACTCATCTGCACTACTGACTGCATTTTAATAGCTCACTACTGTATTTTTGGTTTCGACCACACAAGATATGTGAAATTCCCCAGTACCATGTAATCAAATTCTGTTTCCTGATAAAAGCACAGATTTTCAGTGTTTTTATGCATGCAGAATGCTCTTTCCTGAATAAGCTGTTTTGTAGCATGAGTAAGAGCAAGTAGCAGAATCTGTCTCTGTTTGATTTTCCTTAGCCAGAATACACAAGAGAAACAAATGGAAAACAACACAGAGCAAAAGACCTTTAAAACAGGTCCTACTTTGTATGGAGAACATTCACATGAAATTACAGGGAGGGAGAAACCGAGTGAGCAGCATTGTCAGGTAGAATGATTCCATAATTGAAGAAAAATGTGAGTGAAATCGGTACAAAGTAAAAGTTCAGCAAATAGGGAAAACAGGCAGGAGCATCACAGGTGGGTGACAGCAAGCTGAGCCTACTGCTGCACGTGATCTGGGCAGAGGAGAGGGTGTGTCTGCATGTCAGGAGAGATTCACTGCTCTGGGCTCTGTGCACCTGGGGATGTTTATTGAGAGCTGCCAAAGTACAGCACAAAATAAACCAGCGTGAGCAAAGCTTCCTGGGTGACTTTGTATGTCAGTAAAGTCCTGAGAAATAGAGCACAGTGACACTCAGGGAGGCAGGCACAGGTTTCTGGGGCAGCAAGGGTCTGCCCACATACACATGCACTAAGCAGCAGCAGGGAGTCATCATGAATCCCAAAAGAAGTACAGCAGAGCCACTTAGGGAAGCAGCAACTTCTGTGGAAATGGCTAACAAAAAACCCATTGAGACATGGCTGACCTCACTGGAATTTGTTCATCAACAGGCTAGGAAGCCAGGAAAGTTTTGAGAGGGAAAATGGATTTTCCATCTCCTCTTTGATCCATGGGCAGAGGAATAACTGAACAGGGGCTTTCTGGCACGCCTGACCTCTGCCTCTGTGCATAGTGGGAAGGCTGTAGATGTGGCTGGAATGACACCAAATTGCAGAGAAGGCAGAGGCCACAGAGGTGTGCACCTCAGGGCTGCCTCCAGAGGGTTTGTTTTTAGCAGAAATAAAGAGGTACTAGGGACAGCATAAGCAATTTTAAACTTCACTCTCATTCTGTCTTCATCCCTCTGACTTGACAATTGTGCCCTTTTTACGTGGCCTGAAGGCTTCTGCTCCGTGGAGATTACAGACTTTGGACTCTTAGTCACAGCCATTAGAGGATGGATTTGTACTCCAGTCCTTGATAAGAGCAAATACTTCTTTTGAATTGAAAAACACATTGTCCACTGATAATTTTCTAGGCAAACAGCAAGTAAAGGGTTGGCACAAGTCACCCTGAGGGCTGTAATTGCCTGAGGCATTGCATTTGGGTTCTCCTCCCCCTTCTCCAGATTTTCTTCTCTCCTTTTTTGTTGTGGAAGACCCAGAAACACAGCATGGGAAAGTGAGCAACCATTGGTTTTCATGGCAAAGCTACTCAACAGAGGTGCTGTCAAATTATAAAGGGAAAAGTAGGGCATATTCCCCTTCATCTTTTATAGCTATAAGCTGAATTATGAATAAGAATGATCAGTAAAACAACTGTGATTTTTAAATCAGTCCTAACAGTAATAGGATTTATTTTCTTCCTTTCATGTGGGTGAATTTTTATTCTGATAACCTTATAAGCATGAGACTGTAAGCTTGCTCCTGGTTCTTGCTCACTCTGCTGAGGGAGGAGGGGTGAGGAGAGGAGTGGACTGGAGCAGGAGCCTGTGCCAGTCCAGAAATACCTTCTCACATCACAGCAGCTCTCTGAGGCATCCAAAAGATGTCCTGCACAAAGTCAGGATTGGCAATTAAAACTCTGTGGAGCTCTTTTTGTGAGATCTCACCCATCTCAGATTAGACAATAGTTAAAATGTTCACCTGGGAGATTCACATTGAGGTTTCCTTTTAGAAGCAAAATGGAGACTTGAATAGAGTGGGGATGATTCCCAGGTGTCCTGAAAACACCTGAACCATCAATTATCCTTTCTTTTCTTCTGATCAGAAACTTTGTTTCAGATCCAAAAAATCCATCCTTCAAAACTGATGTGTGTCTTCCCAGATGAATTTCTGGTGGTAAGGAATTAACATTTTCTGAAGACACCCAGCCACTTGTGCGCATTCTGGATGAAGTAGTTGTTTTCTGATCAGGACAAGCATTTAATAGGGTTTGTGTTTGTGGTGCACAGGCTGACATTTTCTCCTTATTATCCATTGTCTGAGTGATTTCACCCATTCATTTCTTATTTTGTTTTAGAATGGAGAAAAAAAAGAGATGTGCTAAATTTCTGCATTTTTAGATTACACGAAGCAATGCTTGATCTAAATAGCATTTACTATTATTACTATTTTGAGTATGCCAGGTAAAATTGTAATATTTCCAGAATTTTTTTAAGCATTAAGAGCTTTTTTTTTTTGTGGATTGTTGCATTCAGAATATTTGGTTTAATTATCAGAAAATGGAGATGCCTTGAATAGTTACTTGTTTAGCAAGTATTAGTTCTTTTCTTTAGCATGGAGATTTAGCCAGACTCTTCTCATCCCTAAGAGTGAGAAATGCACTACTCATCATTTTGCTGGTGCCTAAAATGTAGTACTATCTTCATTCAAGAACTAAATACAGATTATTTATTGTTAATTAATAAAAGATATTTTAGAAATGGAGCTTTAACAATACACGCCAAATGCCAAAGGATTTGTCTAATATGTATTGAAATTACACAAGTTAAAATAGTTAGCTTTTTAACAAAGTAAGTCTTTAGCAAGAGGAATTGTAATTTCTTAATAGTGACAACTTTGAAACTTTTCCTTGTGGAAACTTTGTGGGAAGGTTTTCAGGCCATGTAGTAACAACAGCACTGTTTTCAATATTGCTCTAAAATGTCTTTCTCTCTTGGAGAGACCACACCTCACTAATATTTCCTTTTGTTTTCTCCTCCCCTTTCCAAACTTTACATTGGCAGCCTTTAAAACCTAGTGAGAAACCAAACCTTCTCCACATTGCCCTTCCCACATTTGAGCTCCAAGGCCACCATGCACAGATCCATGGATTCACCAGTGGCACTGGGATCTTGCAGACCAAAGGGGGAGCAAATATAGCCCACAGGGGAAATATTTTCTAATGGTCATGGCAAACCGTTTGGGGAGGATCCCATGGCAGTAGGTTTGGTGGCCCAGCACCTCCTGAACACAACTGCGCCCACACAGTCCCTCCCTGGGTCCTGTCCAGCCTCAGCTGTCACACCCTTGCACATTTCTGCTGCAAGGACAGTAACCAAATGGAATATTTTCTTTAGAAGTACTTCAGGGACTGCCAATTGCCTTTCAGATTTCAAGTCCTTAAACTTGCAGGTGCTTGCTCAGTGTAGGTGCTGAAACAAAGGGCTGGAAATAGCGCCAGGAGGAAGGAGAAGCAGCTCCCGGTGTGTGAGCTTTGGGCAGGCTCTTTTGACAAGCCTCCAGAAAGTCTGACACCTGAGAAGAGGTGCCAAACCCAAGCTTCTCCAGCTACTCAAGCTCCTGGCACATGTATGTCCTCACAGCCCTATAATCCCACCCTTGGTGAGTCCAACTTTGGATGAAGATTGTTAGGAGGAATTGTAGTAATCAGGTATATAAAATAAGATGTACTGAACAGCAAAGGGGCAGTAGCATGTGCATTCATAAGTGTACACAGAAAGTAGGGGCTTTTAGTGTGACTCCAATAGTTTGGCACCAGGGTCAAGAAACAAATGAGAGCTGAGAACACCAAATGCCATGTAATGGCTTTGGTATTGAGGCTGCTTTTTAAGCCACTCTTCTCAGGATCATTAAAGAATGAAAGTAAATGTATTCATGCCATTCTATCTTGCATAGTCTATCACTTTCATATTTAAACAGTGATTTCCATATATGTGTTTGTGTTTACTAGGAACAGAGGTGACTAGCAGAAACCTGATAGTCTTTTTTTTTTATTATTAGGGTTTCTTGAAGTTTAAGCTTCTAATCATATGCAAAAAATATTAAAATAATACTATCAAAGGCTCCGTCTTTCGGAGATTCAGTTCATAAATATGCACTTTGATGGAGGAAATGCAGACCCTTTTATGCAGTATGAATGTCATCAAGGAGATATTCTCATGCTAATTATTACAGACAATTCATGGCTGAACAGCTCTCAGATAATGTAAGAAATGGCAGGGGCTTATTTCCACATTCTTCTATTCTTCTCCTAAAGCTCCTCTTAACCACTTTTTCACTATCTCTGCTATTTCCTTTGCAACTTGCCATCTCTGGGGAGAGAGGGTTTGTAGTTTGGAAATAGCTGTTGGGGATGTTGCCAGTGGCCCAGAGCAGGCCCAGGTGGCACCTGTCCACACCCCCCCTGGGCCAGAGCCCCACTTCAGCCCAGCCCAGGGTGCTCAGCCCTTCCCCAGCTGCCCTGGGGGGCTGCAGGGCTTCCTGCAGAGCCCCTTGTGTGTGCTGCTGCCTTGCAAGGGACAGGAGCCTGTCCTGTGTCCCTGCACTAAGCCCAGGTGACAACAGAGGGATTCATCTCACCCTGTGGTGACCCCACTGTAAGCAGCAGCTGCTGCTGGCAAGGGCATGAAATGTCCCTCAGGTGTTGGCAGGAGATGGGCTCAAGGAATGCATGATTAAAATTGAGCTTTCGATTGTGATCACCCAGCTAAATTCCATGACCTTTCCTATTGGCACCTCTACACCATTAATGAGATAACATCCCAACAGCCTCCAGACAAACTGGGAAAACCATCAGGCCCTTGCTGAAAGCTGAATTTTACGCTTGGAGCAGTAGTTGTGAGCATATCAGCCTGGAAGAGATGGAAAAAATAAACAAGCGAGGGAAAAACAGCTTAAGGCAGAACAAGTTTAATATGTTTTTTCCTTTTACACTGGGGTGAAGGGGAAGAAGTTTGTGCCAAATTTGGAGTTGACTGCCCATGGCCATTACTTATGTAAGTGAGTTTGGCTTGCCAGCCCAGTGCACAGGGCTGACTGACCTTGGCAGCCATGTGTTGGAATTATTCTCCTACAAATCCAGTGTTCTCTGGCACTTTCTGCAGTGCTCAGAACACAGGCAGGCTTGTGTCAGCTTGGAGAGAACCTACTTCCTATTTTATCCCCCTTTCTTTCAAGAAGCAAGGGAAAACTCATGCTGGAGCCTGGGTTTTTTTTAAGACACCCAGTATCCTTCCCCTGTTAAAGCAGGAGGGAATCTTTCAGTTTGCTGTCCTGGGCAGTAGTGGAGCTGAGTAACCTATAGAAAATGCTGTACAGGAAAGCAAGCATTTAAAGTGGATGCTGGAATAAATTGGTTGAGGTAGTAAAGGGGGAATAACTGAGACTGACCATCCTGGCAAGGCTGTGTTGTTTGCATTTCCTCTGGGTGGGTGCAGTCTCTCCTGTCTGTGCCATTTTCCTGTCAGTACAGATTCCAGAGAGGACTCAAGGGGGAGAGCTGAAATGTGCATAAGTGTGAACCAGAAAATGTCAGGTTTCCAGGTCAGGGAACTTTCACAAAATTAAAAGAGGGGGTGAGGGTGGGGAGGAGGTCCCCTTTTATCTGCAGAAACTGGCAGCCTTAATCCCTTAACCAAGGATTAATTATAGCAGCACCACATGGAATGATGGTGAGATCTGTCAGGATTTTACCACCCTGGGTGTGAAGCACAACCAAGCTGGTAGAATCCCACTTTTTGGATCAGATCACAGTTGGGTTTCATTTGGGAAACCTGCATCCTAGGACACAGTTACCTCCCATAGCCCATACAAATGATCTGGGTTTGCTGCAGGTCTGCAGAGATAGGATTCACACAGATGTGCTCTAGATTTGTTTTTTACAGGCATGAATCACAAAGGAGAAAATAAGTAGGGTAACCTAAAAAGCTCAGGTGGAGATTTGTCAGATTGATTTCCAGAGATTGTTACAAGTGATCTTGGAAAGGTGCACGAGACAGCGTTGGGGTGGCCGTGTCCCAGCAGTTAGCACAGCAATCCCATGGGAACATCTCCCTCCTGACACCCGAGGCAGCTGGCTGCCACCTCACCTTGGGCTGGCAGCCTCCTGGGTCAGGGCCTGCAGCTCTGCCTGCAAACAAACCCCATTTGCCCACTCATTGCCTTTAGCCTGAGTGCAGATCACTTTCAGTTACATCAGTAGTTAAGTCTGGGTCTAAGGCACTCATACTGAGTAGCCCTCTCTTACTGTTTGTGCATCCAAATAAAAAGGGAAGTTTGTATGAGGTTTCCTAACCTTGCTCTTTCCATCTGCTGCCAGGGTCCTTGAGGATGGTCTGGCTAAGTCACACAACAGACAGGCAGGGTACAGGGGATTGGGGGTATATATATACATAAAATTTTAAACAGACTCCCTGTTTAAAGGGAAAGAAAACTTATTCATGCTCAAATGTATGTGATTGCAGCTTTACTCCAGGCATGAACAAGATTGTTTTATTTAAAGCAGGTCAATTTAATTTAACTGTGGATAAAAATCTCTCTATTCTATACTTTCATATTTTCAGAAAAGATGTATTTTAACCACCCCTTTTTCTATGTCCAGTAGTGGCTCGAGCATCTAATTCTGTACGGATAAAATTTTAATTTCAAGTGTGATCCTGCTATCATTGCAAGTTCATCCATCCCTTAGGCATCTTGGATGTACCCATGTGAAGGATCTGACCTACCCTTTGTAAGCTAATCTGGCAGGCTGTTAGTTTGACATGCTACTGTCATGGGTATATCCAAGACTTTCCAAATATAAACACCCTATAAGCAAAGTGGTACCATCAGTTCTCTTGTAAGCCTTTCAGCTGTCAGTCCTTCTTTGTCATAAGAAAACCTTTAAAACAGACCTCTCCTGAGACACAAATCAGACTTAACTGGTTTTGCTACTCATATGAATATTTAGGATTTGGATTTGATTTAATATTTTGCTTTTTTTTCTGCTGGTGGAATGGGCTCTGATTTTGCTTTTTCACCCAGCTGTAGTGTTAGTTCTAGGAGAAGAAGGCAAGACAGGATAGCAAAGGAGAATTTTGGGTCCATGTCCTTCCATACTCTGATCCTTGTCAGCAGGTCCCCTGGGAGAGATTTTCCAGCAGCACTCTGGAGGGGGAAGAGTTTGCTGAGACCTCCCAGTAGAATTAGGGCAGCAGGGCTTGACCCCACTATCTGAGCAGAAGCAGCTAAGGGAGAGCAAATGCACTTGCTCAAAATCAGAAGTCATTCTCTGCATTTGTGTGACAGTCATAAGGGGGTGCCACATGAGACGGTGATACAAGCTTCTTTTTAAACTAAAACTTTTTAATTTTCCTTAAAAAAAAAGATATGTGCTTTTCATTCAGCATTCTATAAGCTTCTACCTCTTTTGTATCTTAATAAAGAAAGCAAAGCTGAGCTGAAGTTTTTAATATATTAAATCAGAAACCTAGACTGGAATGAAAGATAAGAATCCAATAACACCAAAAAGACACACAGAATAGAATCAGTTATAAAAGATTTATGCACCAGGATTAGGAGGTTAAAAAGGCAAAAACTTTAATGTTCACTCATGCAAGAATGTCAAGTCACTGGTCTAAATAAGGAATTTGACAGTAATAAGATTTTAAAAGTGGGTATTTTCAGGTAGTGCTATCTGCTGTAATAAATAGAGGTCATAAAACTTTGATCTAAGTATATTCCTTGGACACTCGTGGCTAAGGTGGCCACTATCTGAACTTTGAAAATGTGTTTTATAACCTCTTTTAATAAGCAGCTATTAATACAAGGCATATTTATATGCCTTGCTAAGGCTTCCTAGGCTTGCTTTTCCTTATCTGTATCTCTGCAGTCCTCGTGCAATGGCAGACGGTGCCAGTCTTCTGAAGGATTTGCTGCAGGGATAAACCTCATTTACTTTCCACCTAGGGTGAAAAGCATGCAATTGCCTGAAAGTTCCATGAGGGAGGAATTTCTGAGTGCTGATGAAGCACACCTGTCCCTGAGTTGCTTGGGATGGAACTTTTCATTCAGGATAGCACTTGGGATACGTCAGGAAAGCAGTTATTTAACTTGCCAGAAAATGAAGTCTTCTCCCTGCTAGCATACCTTTACATTTATTTTGAACACTGAAGTGCTGAACAACATCCAGCCTAGATCTAGGTAGGTCAGAAATAGTACTGAGGATCCTGCCCATCTAGTTGCTGAATCAGAAGGTTGTAGATGAGACTAAAAACTGCACTAGAGCAAGCAGGGCATATCAGCTACGTTAGACCACTGCTTAAAATCCCTTGTTAATGTTTCCAAAAATGTCAGGTCAGGCTATAAACCTAAAGGGAACAACTCTATCATTTTCACTCCAGCCTCTCAGAGAAGTGTCTGGGGCTTGGTGGTCTCTTCAGAGAAGGTGGTATGAAGTGGCCGCAGGTTAGGAGCTGCAGAAATGCACCCGCTGCGGCATCAGGAGCTACTCAGCCCTGCCCGGTGGCACTGGCTGTGACAGCGACGGGAAAGGGACCAGGGGGACAGGCGAGCACTTGAGGGAGGGCAGCGGCCACATCCCTGCCTTTCTGGTCGGTCGGACAGATGAGCCCGGCGCCGCCTTTGCGTGGGGCCGCAGTGACATCTCACGGCTGCGGGCCAGCACTGCACCGGCCCGGGCCACTGGGGCCGCCTCCGCCGCTCCCGCTCCTTCTCAGACTCACTCACACGGCGGTAATTTTTCTGAAAGAGCCTCCCGCAGTCCCAAGAGCCCCCTTCAGAGACCAGTGACACGGTGCTTGTCACCCCGGGAGCGGTGCAGCATCCCACCGCATCCCACCCGCAGCATCCCCGGCTGCCCTCCGGGTACCAGGCATGACCCACACCGTGCCGTCCACCCTGCATTTCTCCAGCTCCATCAGCTGTTTACTGCTCTAACTGCACAGGAGCAGCGTTTTTCCTCGCTAGCAGCTGGAAGGAGGCAGGGGGGGCTGTACCACAGGGGTCTAATAAAATGCTTCTCACTGGCATGTACGGAGAGTTAAGAGAAAGAGAGATAAAAATAGTGATTTCTGTTTGAAAAATGTTCAAAGCTCAAGGTTTTTTACAAAAGCTCGAGAAAGTCTTCCGAGAGTACAAGCTAGTTAGTCATTAAATTGGTAGTTTACTTCTTTCTGAGAGAGAGAGGAGAGAGGGGGGAGCAGCTGGGGAACACGTAGGAGTTGAAAGAGCACTCGTGTTGTTCACCATGGAGCCAGGAGCAGAAAATAGAGAGGCAATTAGAAGGTCAGAACCAATAATAATGCACTGGCAACCTGCAGAAGGTGTAGAGCCCGTGTTTGTTCTCCTGGTATTTTTACTGCAAACCATCATTAAAGCTGTGTGACACCACCAGTTCTCTCACCACAATTACTTGCATGCAAATTCGATGTCTTCAGTGGGAAGACAGATTATATCTTTGTTAATTTGGTCCACAGCAAATTGTCACAATTTCCTTAAGAAAACACTGCTTTTTCATGAGGAAATTATTGAGTGCCAACTGAGGGGTTTTTTTCAAGAATTTAGCCCAGACAAGCAGACAGAATCATGCTTTTATTATTTACTTCCATGGTATAATCAGCTTTTCATTGAAGATGACAGCTTTCAGCCAAGAAAGTCCAATATGATTTTTTTCTCAGGGAAACAAGACAAACAAGGAAGCAAAAAAATGTTGAGCCTTTCAGGGACTGAAAAAGCTGTTGGTTTTTGCTCTTCCCCCGTGAATATGCATAAATGTACTCACATATATGCACTGCAAGCATTCATGCAGGGAGCTGTGGCCTCACTGAGAGCAAAAGCCTGTGCACTGTTACAAAGCAGGTATAAAGCAATGATCAGAAAATGATGACTTGAAATGGAAACAGGACGGATGGAGGCAGAATAGCTGTTGGTTTTATGCCTTATTATGCAGGTGCTGTGATCCTCTGAGCCCTCCTTCTCAGGCTTGTAATGAAGGCAGCATGTGGGGAAGGAGCTGTGCTGTATTATTTAAGCCTTTCCCCTGTTTGGGGTGTCTGCAGAGGCATCAGGCAGCCCCAGCAGAGCTGTGTGCTCCCGGCTGCACAGAGATGAGGGGGTTTGGGCACAGGCAGGAGCTGTGTGTGGCAGCCACGGCATGTGAACCCTTGCCCTGTAAAGCTTCAAAAGCAGCAGAGTGCCTCGGGTTTGGTGCTTTCGGGGTAGCCAGCACAAGGCACCTTTTCCTGCAAAACAGCCAAGCTTTTAATTCCTGTGTATTACATCAAAGAATCCTGTGCTTTGCTTAGGTTTGCAGCTGAGGCTTGTGGCTCAGGATCACGGTTAAACACATGGCTGTGATGGATTGTTCAAGGACAGGTTCCTAAACCAACCCTTCCTTACAAATATTGCCCTGCAAAAAATGTGTCACTTTCCAAGAGCTGATATGGAGCAGCCTTTGCTTTCCCTTCCTTTCTGTGGCCTCAGGGTTTTCCCATGTGCTAATTATAAATTACTTTTCTTGCTGCACTGGGAAGTGAGTGCCCCTTTCACAAAGCTTATGCCTCACAGCTCTCCTCCACCCACCCAGAAATCAGAAACCTCTGTTTCTCATGCTTGGACCTTCCATAGGGCACCCAAATTTTAAGTCCCACTGGATTGAGCCCCAAGTTGGAAACCTCTGGCCTGTTTCTGAGGCCGTGGGAAGTGTTGGTCTCAGTGAGAATCAGCTGCTGGGAGCCTCTGGCTCATCTCTCCTGCCTCTCTCCAGATCCTTTGTGTTCTTTTTTATCAAACCAGACAGGAAGGCATTGATCTTGCATGTACACTTTAAAGGGAAGATGGAAAAATATTAATGTTTCTTTGTCTTCATGTTTGAAAGTAGAACCTTTTAAAGAAATGAGTACTCACCAAGAAGAGGAGAAATGTTTTTCTTAACTGCATAGCAACAAGCTATATCTGCAATTATTTATATCAAGTATGAAATTCCCTCAGTGCTTCATTTATTCAAAGCTGTATTTTTACTCGGTTTTGTTTTCACAGATGGCTAAGCTAAGATGCTGTCTTGGGCTTAAATATCTACACAAACTTTTGGCAGTCCCCACCAACAAACAAAGATAGATGAAAAAAAAGCAAAGCAGAAAAATTGCAGTTCAACTTGCAAAGCCCTCCAAAGAGCACAGCAATATTTTTAACTAATTTAAAACTGTGATTATCTACTGAGAAATTTCATGTAATTGTGTCATTGCAATATGGTATTACAACAGCCTCTATGGGAACCACTGGTTGTCAAATGAATATTATGAGTGGAATTTTTTTATTTCCTTTTTGTAATTCCTTCACAAAAGGCACAGGTTTCTAATTTGATTCCAGTACTTGTTCTGAGTGTTTTACTCAAAGAAAGTTTACTACTATTCAAGTAAAAGCAAGTTGAGTACTTGCAACCAAAATGTAAATGCTCAACCAACAGTGTGATTCAATTCCAGTGTTTTCTCTCATCCTCTTTCAGGGTGAAAAGGTGTGGTTTGCTTTTGTTGTTGGTTCTGTTTCATCTTTTGCCTAGATCCACAGAGCAGTGTTGGTGGGGATGTGCTGCCCTCACATGGGAGTGCTGAGTGTGGGCACATGTTCCACCTCCATCCTCACCAGGAAATCACTGCTGTCGTGCCCAGCCCTAATTAGAGCCCATTCATTTCTCACTACATTTGCTCTTTACTGTGTTCACTTTAAAAGTAACTGCAGCTGCCAGGTATTTCCAAAGAGTGATTTTTGTTTCAATGTCCTTTTGCATTTGAGGACCATAATTTAGCCAACCTTCTTTCCTCCAGAACAAGAATCACTCTCTTAGGTGAGCAGCCCTGCCTTGTTTCAGCAGCAATGTTTTCTCCTCGTGCTTTTTTCACCCTGTGTGCGTTATCTGGATGTTGGGCACTGCTTCAGCTGCCTACAGACACCCTTTTACTCAGGCAAACCCAGTGGGCAGGGTTGTTTAAGAGCAATAAACAGGACAGGTTTGCCCCACCCCAGAGATTTCAGAGCAGTAGTACAGGGTCATGGTCCTTTACTGTCTCTGTAGGGCACTTTGATATTGAGGAGGTGTGTTTCATCAGATGAGGGGCTCCTTCCTCACCTGCTCCTGTCACCAACCTTCATTTTTAATGCAGCATATTTGAGCCCTGGAAAAAATTCTTCATACATTGGCCTGAACAAGCAGAGTCTCCTGATGTACCAAGTGTGAGTGTGACAGACACCTCCTGTGGTGTGTGGGTCACTTTGACTTGGCTGCCTAAAGGTACTGAAAAATCTGCTTTAGGTACTGAGAAATCTGCTTTTCCCCTCTCTGTCTCAGTTTCCTGAGCTGTAATATTGGACTAGGGCTCCTTAGAACTCTTCCAAAGGTGTGAAGATGACTTCTGTGGACCAGGCAGCAGAAAATGACCAACTCAAAGCCATGTTCACAATTTAAAATAAAACACTGGGGATGCTTTACCTTCCATGAAGGTCTCACAAATGAGTTTCCATCCTGCCTAGCACAACCTCTGTCTCAGTGCTGTAGCACTCATCAGTCAGCACTAGAGTGGCTGCCACAATCAGAAACAATTACTCACTCTATTGCAGCTCCAAACACAGAGAATAATGAATACTTTTCACCAGCTTCTGCCACTTTATGTTTTCATATCAACCAGTCAATCAGACTGTATAAAACAGCATGTCTGTTCATTAGGAAGAGAAAAAGTTGATTGGTACCAGAAGATGACTGCAGAGTGATTTAATTGTAGCCTTTTGGCACATCTGTGTTAGATATATTAGGCACTTAGACACTCCACACTGACAGCAACAATGGGAGTTATATTGGAATAACATGATTTTTAAAGCTGAACTTATACACACACACACAAAAACCAATCCCAAACCAACCTTTTTGATCTCTGTGATTAAGCATTTCAGGTAATTTCACATCATCAGTTAGTCTTTCTTCTAAATCAGACTGAAAGTTGTTGACTCCTCTCTGCAGCACAAGCCAGCTGATCTATAAATAAGGAAGACATTCTTACAAAGAGAGTGTTCCTATTGATTGGTGAGATGTATTGTCACCATTTCATTACACTTGATCATTATATGCTCCTCTCCTGCCAGAATTTTTTATTCATTGCCAAGTTAGAGACTTGCAAAGTTTGCAAAGACATCCCTGCCCAGTCCATGGCTGGAGGAATGTTGTCTCCTGCCAGAAGCAAGGTACAACTGAGGGGAATTACTGGCAGTGAGCCCTCATTTTACTGTTAGAGTCTGTCATCTGAGAGACACCCTGGAATTTCTTAACTCTTTCTCAGAGTATTTTCACCATTCCTGTCTACTGGAAAGTGTGAAAGGATAGCCCAGAGAGGAAAGTTTTCTGGAAAGATAAATTATGGACTGCCATTTCTTAAGGAATTATAGTCAACAGTCACCTATTCAAACAGAAAAGAAAGGCAAATACTGCTGAGGAAGAATGATTCATGATCTTCTTAATGGCATTTTAGCTATTTAAATCCCAGAGACAGCCCACCTGGGAAGCAGCTGAAGAGTGGCTGCTCTGAAAAGGGCAGAAGCTCAGGAGTGTGCCCTGGAGGTGCCTCAGCACTGGGCAGTGCAGCTCTGGTGCCCTGCAGCTCAGCCATCAGCCAGCACTGCTGCTTGCCAGCATGGCCCCTAAATCTGGCTGCTTCCACTGCTCCTTTCAGCAGCCTCTGCACCTTACTGAAGGCTTCTGAATCCATAGGGTCTCTGCTGAAACCAGCACTCCTGACAGATGGGGGCATCTCAGCTGTCATTTTAAGAAACCCCCCATTTCTCTAATGCTAAAAGTCAAACAAAGATAACATAGCACTTCCTGTATTTTAAAAATTTAAATTTATAATGCAGTTTCAGGATTATTGAAACTTCCTGATGAGTGTCCACATTTTTCCTTATTAGCAAAGTTGAAAGCCAGACCAAACTGGGGTGCTGGAAACACTCAGCAAGGCACAGGAGATTTGTCCAGCCCTCTCTCCCTAAGAACCAGGGGCAGCCCTGGTCCCAGAGCAGAGAGCAGCTCCTCCCACACACTGCCCAGGTGCTGCATGGAGAACCCTGCCCCATCCCTGCTGTGGGTCAGGTGCTCACATACTGCAGCATTTTTCTCTGTGAGCAGAGGGCTGGGGGAGCATAAAGCCTGGGGGACTGTGAAGTGCTACAACCCTTAGAGCAAGAGCACAGGTACAATTTTACCAAGGCTACCCTGGGAAGCCAAGTGGCTTCCTGCCATCCCCAGAGCAGGCCACAGTGTCTGGCTGTCTGTGAGCATTGAGCCATCTGAGTTAAGGAGCCAGGAAGCTTTCAAATCCTGTCCTAACAATCCCAAAAGTCTCATTATGGGAACAGCATCACCGAGTCTCTTTTATTGTTTCCGTTTCAAATGTATTCCACACTAAAACATTTTTGTGGGGCTGGAAATTCTTTTCAGAACCTGCTAATTATTTTTACAATCCACAGTCTGCTCTTACGTTCCTAATTGTGACTATTAATCCTCACTCATCTCCATGTCCTAGATGTGTGCAAGGCAATAAGGCATATTATGCTCAGCAGCACCCTGCCTCTTGACTCATTTGTCAAAAGGATTATTGTACACTCAATGCTGAATGTGAGGAATTAGCTGCATAAACCTGGCCATTAAAAAGAATGTCTGTGTATTACCTGTGCTGGGCATTGGGATGGAGACAGTAATTCCCTCCTCAAATATGCAAAGGTAGCTTGCTAGTTTCAGTTAGATTCATACATGCTGCAAACAATTTGGAAGTGATTTGAATGCAATTTCTCCTTTGTGTCAAGTCAAATGGTGTTATAATCATAATTAATAAGGACTGGACTTGACTTCAGTCTCTTGACTTGTATTTGATTTCCCAAGGAAATTTTTTAATCCATTTTAAAACATGGTAAGTACAGAACATGCTCTGTTGTTTCCAAAATGTGATCAGATGGCTACCTGCAAACATTAACAACAAAGGTCTGACAGATATTTATAATTACCACTTGCCAACACAGCCTAGACCAGGCAGCAGCCCTGCTACTGTGTTCAAAGGCAGGGAAGAGAAGTCAGGCCAGAGCAGTATCTGTTTTCTTTCAGCTGTGCAGGAATAATGTGCTTTCCAACTCATCTAAAATAGAAGTTCCTCTTTTTTGTCTAATGAATGTTGTACATCCAGGCATCTTTGGACAGCTTTCAGTGAGTGCTGTTTGATGGTGAAATCCATTATTCTCTGCCTTATCCGAATGGCAGCTGGCACTGCCCCTACCCTTACTGCCAGAGACAGCAGCCAAATATTTTCTGCTAGCAAAGTATGAAGTCTACTTGAGCATTCTAAAATTTGGCCCAATTTTTTTAATGGACAGCCTTCAAGCTGCACAAAGGTCTGTTCACTTCTTGGCTTATGGTTATTCATATTCATCAAAAGCACTCTACAAAGAGACCACTGGGAGAAAAATGACAGAGAGACACTTTACTGGTTATGTCCTGTTAGTCCCAGCTGTGTCATGGCCAGACACAGCCAGGGCTTGTGTGCCTCATCCTTGGTGTGTGGTTGGGGTTCAGAGATTCATATTCTCCAGTCCCACCACAGCCTCTGCTCTGGGCTGTTGCACAAATCCAACATCCCCTCCCAAAGCTGGCATTTATCCCTGAGGCTCAGTGAGACCAGCAGGTCACACTCCTCAACCATCCCTTCGCCAGCAGCCTGCTTTCCCCTAGGTTTTCCCTCAGGCAGTGTGCCCTTCATTTCTCCTGCCAAGTCCCAGCCTCCTCTGGCAGGCAGGGAGGATTCACCCCCCTGTGCCCTGTGCATGCAGCCTGCTGCTAGCCCCATGGTCAGGGCAAAGCCAGTCCTTCTTTCAGATCTTCAGGGGATGCTTCAGGAGTCAGTCTGTCCAGCTCATTCCTTTGCCAGTGGTCCTATCTGGCTGTGTCTGGGCTCAGAGAACAGTCCCACCCGGTAAGGGATCCTGTGGGAGGAATGTACAGAGCCACATGCACCAGTTCTCTTGACATGCCATAATAATTGTAGCACTTGAAGTGATTTGTGTTGTTGTGGTACATCATGGTTCAACTCAATTGCACCAGTGCAAAATCTCTTCCCAGACTTTGTAGCTGCTTTAATTGTGGAAGGACAAAATCCTTCCCTTCGCCTTTATCTGGGACCAGCTTTCATAGATGATTACACCTCTCCTGCTAGAGCTTGAAGATCCATCAGTCTGAAGATTAGTATGTGTCTGCAGGTAATCTGGGGGACGTGTTCTAAAGGGAAATGCTTAATTGGAAGAAGATTTCTGCAGGAGAGCAGAACACAACCATTTCCTGCAGTAAGTCAGCTCTTGCAAGAGGAGCATGTGTTTTCCTCATCACCTGCTGACACGCAGGAGGCCCCTCAGACAGAGGCTGGCATTGCTCTGGCTGACAGGGATGACTCAACTGGAATCTGGAATCCAGGCTGGCTTTGCAGAACTGCTTCTCTGCTCTACATCTGCTTTCCTGTCTCACCCCAGCCTTTAAGCTGCTTGTTTTCTATTTCAAAAGGTGGTGTTTATTCTGATTCTTTGTTCACATTCACTCCATTAAGCTTCCGCTTTCAATCATCAGCTGCTGAAGCACTTGGCTGTGCTGCCAAGCAAGCCTCTGCATCTGCCTCCTGCTGGAACAGGCTGTGCCCTTATTTATCACTTTGCTGACGTTGGACTGATAAAACTTATCTTCTCTGGAGCCTGCTGCAGGGGAGGGGCCTGTAAAACAAAATGAAATTTTCAGTGTGTGAAGATAGTGCTGTTCAAGGAAAGAGGAATCGAGGTGACTTGTGCCTGGTGTGGTGTGTGGCCTTAGCCTGGGGCCAGCACACAAGGGCTGCTGGGGAAAAGCTGCTGAAGTGTGTCAGAAACAGTGCTTTCTGCTCCCTCACATTCATTTATTTTTCATTCCAAAGTTTTCAGCGAGCGTGCCAAGAACGCTGGAGCAGAAGAGCACTTATCTGTGTGGGAAATGGGAAATGCATTTCTGGAGTGAGGGGAAAGAAAAGTGCCTGCTGTAAGAAATTGTAACAAGTTAAATATGAAACACACAAAATCTAGTAGAAATTAGATGAAGAAAAGAAATTAAAAAAGGAAAAAGTGTTTAACACAGGTAAACCAGATACAGACTCACTTGAGAATTGGCTCCCCAGGTGATGCTTCCTTAGAAAACTGGCAAAGGCCAAACAAGAAATACCTGCACCTGTGGGCAAGCCACTGCTGCTGGTTTGCAGGGAGAAGGGAAACCAGGTGCAAAAGATGAGTATGTGAACGATGAGGGCTCTAAAGGAGAGTCCCACAGGCCAGTGAGGGCTGGTAGGAGGGAAGATGGAGACTTTTGCTGGAATGGCTCTTACTGACTGAAGGTCTCTTCTGTTTCCTGTGAGTTTTGTCTTTACAGCTTAGTAGTAGCCTAAAGCATAAGTGTCCAGAAGATTAACTTTTCTCTGTCTGTTTTTTCCTGGGTTTGGATGTTCTGCTCATGTTCATGAACCAATTAAATTGCTGTGTTAATCTTTCTTCCTTTAGAAAAGACTTAGGCCCCCACAAAACTCTTTTAAGTGTTGTTTATCAAGGGCAGTAGTGCTTTCTATCTTCATTTAAGACTTTCTGGGTTAAAGGCTTTAGATGTTCTCTGAATCAAAAGAGCAAAACAATCTCTAATGTGGGAAGGTATAAGGTTTCAATTGTCTTGGAATGCTTAAAGTGGATGGATGTCCTAGAAAAGTATTATGTAGATTGTCTCAATTGTCCCAATACAGCTGCATGGGCTACTAGAAGAGGAATCCTATGGAATCATAATTGAAAAAAAATCCTTTTTCCAGTGATAGTTTTGAAGATTTTTGGTCTCTGCTTAACATGTAAAAGCTGAAGTGGTACATCTGTTCAGAAGGTGAAACAAAAAGCTGCAGACAGAGGCCATGATATAACTGATTTTCTCATTATTATTTTTGTGTCACACCTAAATCAAAACAGGAGCAGCATTGCAGCTTGTTTTTTCCTGTTCCCAGTTTTACTGTTTGTACTGAGGCAGGTGGGTTCTCAGGAAGCTGTCATATTAAATTTTTATATGGCCTCTAGGAGAACTAGGCATTTGTTCCCTCTCTTGTCAGGGAGGAAGAAATATTGTAAATTTGCAACTGATTAAACTGATCAAATGAAATATTAAGCATGAACAATGTGAGTTTTTCTAACCCTTCTTGATTGGCCAGTGGTTATCTCAGGTTCTTCACTGTAGGCTAAGTATTAAAGAGGAATAAAAACTATTTCATTGATACCGCCAATTTCTGAAACAAAGTTGAGATTTCCTCATCCTAGTCTTGGCTAGACACAGACTGGCAGACAGGTCACCTCTCCCTGTTTTCGTGACAGAAATAAGTTACAAGGGGAAGTTTTTTGGAGTCATTGTGCAAATCAGAAGAAACCTCAACATGTTACTTCCTGAAACTGCACTTGTTTTTCCCCTTTTTGGGGGTGAGAGAAAGGCTTTAATAATATCAATGTGTTCAAGAAACTGCCTACTTAAATATTTTTCAAATGTAACACAGTAATGTCTCTTTTGGGAGAGAGTATTATGCTTCTCAAAGTTGACATTTTTCTCTTTATTTTTAATTTTTATGTAGATTATGTCTCAATTGTATTTTGAAATATTTCATACCAAAATCTTTTTTAAAAGCTCCTTCCCTTTTTCTGTCTTCTGCTGCAGAATTGTAAAAATAAATCAAAAGCCAGGATTTGTGGTACTTAGACTGTAATGAGTTTCACTCCTTTCCCCTGTCTCTGACTTGCTGTGAAAGTGTTGCTGAGGGATATAAGTTGTAGGACACTTTCTGTAAGATAAGAGCAAGAGAAGAATTGAAATCATGAGATAAGAGCTGGATGTTTTGCCAAGTGCATTTTCCCTGTGGGATGGGATAAGTTAGCAAATTAGGACCTTTGGGATGGCCATGCAGAGTTCAGAAAAGCAACATTGCATCCCAGTGTGCCATGCCTGCACTGTGGATGGGATTTGTGTGGAGTCTCAAATTATTCTACTGGGTATATTTCTTTAGTCTCTCAAAAGTAATATGACATTTGTAAAATATCTTTCTGTGTCTCTTAAAAGCTATTGTGGATGTCTTGAGAAATTTGTGTTTAAATGCAATAAGTTTCTGAGTGTATATGGGTAGCTTAAGATGGAGCAAATGGGAAGCAATTTAATTTGCAATTTCAATTCATGCTGTGGAAAAGCTGGATGTTTATTCCAGCTGATCTGAAAGGGAGAAGCAGCAGTGAAGCCAACAGAACAAAAAAATATTTTCCATTCTTGTTGCCACACCAGCTTTGAATATCCATCTTGGAATGATATTTCATACTTTGAAATATGACAATGTCCATAGCCATTGGCTCTGATTTTTTAGTGAAAAGCTAAAAAATTGACGTTTGATAGGTGGTGGGTCTTTGTTAGCCAAAATAATTCAAGCCAAAAATCACTGCTTAGCTGAAGTATCCTTGGTAAAGCTAGCAATGCTTTCAACAGCAGTGCTGGGAAAGTGGGTTTGACAACTCCTTTACAATTAGTAAGAAACTAAAAAGATTACAAGAGAAGTCCCTGTGCTTTTTGAAACAGCTATGGGAGGCTTATATGTAATTTTGCCATATGGTTTCTTCTGCCTTTCCAAAAAGAGAAAAAAAACATAGTCTCATTCCCAGAACAAGGTACAACTGCAAGAAATTTAAGTGTATGGTCTAAAAATGTAGAAGATGCAACTTACAGCTTGATAAATCAGCAGTCTCACAGGCACATCTAAACTCCATTATACTGAAATGGAGTTGGGAATGAAAGTGAATCATAGTAGCACCTTTGAGTCAGAAAAATATAAATTGCTCTTGCAGGATTAACTTTTTTTAATAACGTAAATTAAGTTAATAGTTTATTCTCTTCTCTTAATGCTGTTAAGCTTCTTAGAATGTCTTTCTTCTGAAGAAACCAAATGTTTAGTTTTATTAAAGGAGACTTCAATTTCTATATTCTATCAGTAGAAATATTAGTTTTTGTAATGTTTTGCCAATTGTTTCATTATGTATTTATACAAGTCACATATTTTAATTTCTGAACATCCTTTATCTGTTGCTGGATGGGAGAGTTTATCTGAAGCTGGGAGGATACAAAGATTTAGCTTTTTGTAATGAAGAAAAATATCTGTAATTCTTTTCAAAGAAGAAAAAGAAAATAAATTAAAGAAAATTAGGAGGTAATTTTTTTCAGGGAATCAGTTTGTGGAAGTAATGTTTTCTGCATTCCCCCTTTGTCCTGCAAATAGAGCACTTCTGGGATTTGGTGCAAAGTGAGTCTGTAGTGCTGTGATTATGTGCACCAAAGTGGTTTTTGCCTGACACCAGGTTGCTGTTCTTAATCCAGTGGGTCTGAGAGACACCAAATTTCCCGACTTTCTTCAGTCTGAGTCAAATAAATTGGTGAAATAATCCTAATTAGATGGTCTGAGGGGTGTCAGCACGAGTGGCAGGGACTGTTAGTGCTCAGGTCTGGAGAAGAGGGTGCTGCTGTAGGGAAGCAGGGGCTCAGGCACACAATGATCCATCACCCCACAGGGCAGCCATAAGTACACAAACATCCTGAATATTTTTCCCCTGGCTCTTTATTCCTTTCTAAACTGAACCTGCCCTGCTGTTTCACCACTTTGCAAGCAAAAAGTGCTGCAGCTGATATTTCAGTGCTACTGTACCCGAGGTACCAGACAGAGTACCTTTTTCTGCTGTATGATGCTTGCTTATGACTATTCAGACTTGCATTCCTCCAAGCATTCAGCAGGGCAAGAGCTGCTCTGAATGCCAGAAAGCTCATGTGTCTAGCAGATGAGAAAGAAATGTACTCGCTGGCTATGATATATTGACCTGCATTAAGGAAATCAGCAATGTCACAGGCAGAGCTTTCCTCTCCAGTGTGCAGTCATGTGCCATCAGATCAGGAGCCCAGGAGAAGATGTTCTGCCATTAACCCAGAGTGCTTGAAGGTGCAGAGATAAGCAGCTGTGCTCTCAGTTGCTTGTGGTGCAAAATCAAAGCAGAGCATTGGTTTAGGAAGTTTAGGAAGGACATTGAGACATCTGAGCATGTCCAGAGGACGGCACCAAGGCTGGTGAGGGGCTTGGAGCACAAGCCCTGAGAGGAACAACTGAGGGAGCTGGGATTGTTTAGCCTGGAGAAAAGGAGACTCAGAGGTGGCCTTATCACTGTCTACAGCTCCCTGAAAGGGGGTTATGGTCAGATGAGGTTGGTCTCCTTCTCCAGGCCGCACTGACAGATCCAGAGGACAGCCTCAAGTTGTGTCAGGGGAAATATAGCTCGGATATTAGGAAAATGTTTTTTACAGAATGGATGATAAAGTTCTGGAATGGTCTACCTCAGGGGAGGTGGTGGAGTCACCATCCCTGGATGTGTTAATAAAGGACTAGACGTGGCACTCAGTGCCATGGTTTAGTTGAGGTGTTGGGAATGGGTTGGACTTTATGATCTTGAAGGTCTTTTCCAACCTGGTTATTCTGTGAATTCTGGTTTGTAATGTGCTGGAACATTAGGTGGCTCTGGGTTCTCAGCCACCCACAGGTGTGCTTTGAGCGGTCCTGCACTGGCACTTCCACCCTGTATGGTGTTCGCAGTGATGCTTCCACTCTGAGGGATTTACATCCCATTTCAAACCTGCCTTGGCATAGATCTGTGACTGACATTCCCGGAAGTGTAAGGAGCTTCCCAGCTCCCATCAGCCCTTTCCATGCCATGGCTGTTCCCCAGAAATACTGTCAGTATTGGAAGTTCACAGTGCAGTTCAGGTTTCAATAACATCCCTTGCTAGGCTGTGCTTGCCTTCACCAAAGTTTTGTCTTCTGTGCTGGAGAACTTAATTATGTTACGTAGAAACAACAAAGATCATATTTCATAGAGCAGAGGCAGAGAACTCCTACCAAAAAAATCAGGCATTTAAAATCACATTAGAAAGACTCCACCAGTCTTTGCTTATTATTGATGCTGTCAATGTGTCTATCACTGAACCACGCACAAAATGGGCATCCTTCATCTTTTATGGCTTTCAGTCATGTCATTAGCATTTTAATGATTTGCCATGTTCTCTGTTCAGTCTTAATTTGGTCATTAATGTGCTGTTGGAAGTAAACCTTTGGAATAAACCCTTTCCCATCTTTTAGTTTTTTACTGTGCTTGCATTCAGCAGACAGCTGGGAGCAGGAGGCAGCCCTGTGCTTCTCTTGCTGCCACTCAGGTACCCATGGCTGCCCTTGACATGAGAAGCTTGCTCGTGATCTGACTTAAAGATGGGATGTCAGTTGTGTTCAGAGGGACAGACACCCAGGGACAAGGACATTTGCTCCCCTGGCACAGGCAGTGACCACTTTCCTTGCTGTGGAGTTTAGCAGACACACATCTGAGCAGGGAGGGCAGAGAGGAGAGACCCTGCTGCACACCAGCTGCTGGGATGCTTTGGGATGCAGCACAGAACCCAGAGCTGCTTTATGCTCTGCCTTTTAAATCCAAACTTCCCAAAGGTACAGGGATCATTTCCCTGGGAAGAAGAATGGAGTGTTCCTGTAAAAGCAGTGATGCACGTGGCTGCCCCAGTAACTCCTCAGGGTGGCCGTAGGAGCAAGATTTCTGCTTGGCCAGCTGGGATCATCTCTGCCCATTCAGGCTGTGATACAGAACACACACCTGGCACCTGGCAAGGGACAGAGAATCACCAGCCTTATTGACTGTGGGGAAACCACAGAGGCTTGGTCTCCATTAATAGGGTGGGACCTTTCTGCAGCTACTGCAACAAACATCATCAACTGCTGCCTCACTTGCACAGCAGATGGGCTGTCTTTTGATACAATAAGAAGTGGTTTCCAGCTGATGGTGAAATTCCAGCAACTAGGAAGGGCACAAGTGCCCCAAAGTGCAGTAGAGTTGGAAGGACTGAGAGGATGAGTCCTCTGGTCTGAACAAATACCCAAAAATTCCTACTACACTGAAACAATTGATGAAAGCAAGATGGCAGGTGAAAGCCCTAAAAGTAATTTGCAAACAGGTGAAAACACGTGACTGATGTCTGACACTGACATTCAGGAGAGCTGGAAGAAGGATGTCAAGGAAATGATTTCAAGTTGTATGAAGGAGGTCATACAAGAGGTACAGGTGATTGGAGAGGTGTGCAAAGATAACATACAGAAATCACAGTGATTGCTTTTATGTGTCAGCCAATGCATGCCTCTCTTTTTTTAATTAAAGTAGATCAAAAGCTAATCTATGGAAAATTATCTGCATTGAAAAAGTGAACAAGGGAAACAATATCTCCATGAATCTGAGAGAAATGGGGGAAGCCCATTAGCTTGTCTCCATGACATTGTTAAGCCTTTTTCTATTACATTTCTTTGTGTAATGGCTGTTCTTTTTGAACACAATGGTGTTTTTCATCTAATCAGATGATGATTCAAAGCATTTTTGCATCCTACTTATAATATGAACCACAGTTCTTTCAGCAGAGGGTTCACATTTAAGATTAGACTGCTGTGATTTTCACTGCTGCTCTGGTTGAAGGTCATTTACTTTGGGAAATGGAGGGGGCAGTTGCCAAAAGATAATCTCCCTTCATTTTCCCTGGCAGTTGCCTGTCAAGTTCAAATGATGGCATTCAAAAACCGCTATTTACAGCCTGTCTATAGTCTAGCTTGAAAAAAAAAAAAAAAAAAAAAAAAAGATATGTAGCTGAGATGCAATGCAGTGGTTTCTCAGTGAATTTGAATTTCAACTTCTCCAGAATTTTTGCTTGGCTAACATGGTCTTGCAGGGCAGGTCTCACTGAGTGCTTGCTTCAAATGCAGTGTCCAATTTGTCACCCCATGTCACGATTATGCAATTTACGATTGGCTGGGTCACATTATCTCATAGCAGTTATGCTTTGTTTTGCTTTTTCTCTCTCAAACCCACAGATTCTTGCTATCATTTCAGAACTAAACTATTTTTTCCAAGTTCATCTCACTCTGAGTGGTGGAATTGTGATTAAAAATCTCAGATCATCAGTCCATTAAGTTAGGCATTGTATAAATTCACCAGAGCTTAGATCCTCTAGTTCACAGAAGAATGACAATGTGTCAGGTCATCCTAATTGTTTTCACATATTATATTCAAATCCATGTGAGCATTATGTTTCTCTTTAAGCAAAATGGAGAAGTCAAGCTCATTGTCAGTGGCTACAAACTGCAGCTGAAAGTGCTACAACTGAAAATTTGTTTAAAGGTCAGATCACTTTGTGAAAGGTAAAATACCTAGGTAGTTCCACGCTCAGTGCCTCAACCTGCTTTCTTCTGTGCAACAGCATCCAGACCACAGGCAGTGCTGTTACATTTCAGAGTCTGTGTATGTCATGTGTATTTGTTTTACAAGAACACCACTGCTAGAGGAAGGGAAACGTGACCTCCCCTTCTAAACAAGCTGTCTCTAAAAGAATTCTGCAGTATAGAGCGACATCGATATCACACGCATGGCGTGAAGCCCAACGGGATCGAACGCTCCCACTTTGCCATCAGGCTTTCCCAAATGTCCTCTGCTATCTCTGCTCAGCATATTTTAAGAAAAGCCTGGGAGCATTAAACTGAGCTGAGCGAGAAAGGGCCAACATATGGCCCTCTCTGCGTGGTGCCTGCTCGGAGAGCGATGTAAAAGCTGCGCGAACGAGAGGCAGCGTTCCCTGATTGCCCTGCGTGGATGTGGGGAGCACAGCAGCTGACTTCATTGGGAGGGACCAAAGGCACCCAGGGGCCTTTCTGCCTGGAGGGCAGGAAATGCTGGAGATGCTGAGCCTCCCTTTGGGAAGCTGAACAGCAAGTTCAAGAGTGGGTAGAAATTTCTGTTCACTGATAAGCATTTGGGCTTAAGCAGAAGGTAACTGGGAGCTTGGCTCTGTGTTGTTTCATATTAATTTTAGCTGCAAAGGGAATGATGCTCTGTCCCAAGGTTTTGCATTTTCCTAGATTGCAGGAAGGACAGTTGGCTTTTGGCTTGCAAACAGAAAATTCTCTCCCGGTGCTTAGCAGTTAAAAGCCAGCAGCAAAAATCCATAGTTTAGGATTATGACAGATGTTCTTGTTGCTTTCTAAAGAATATTTCCTATTTCTTTTAAATATTTCAGTTTAAAAATCATCAGTGTGATATACCAGTGTGAGTAACACAACCACATATCCATGAAGAAGTGTTTAAGTGTGGCCTTTAATGAATATGAAGAGCTGATATATTGCTTTTGCATGTGTGTACCTTGAGGGATGGCATACCTTGTGTTCAGGGTCACTGCTTACAAAGTGAAACATTTTGTCTATTTAAGGATATTTCTAGGAAAAATGATTTACCTCCAAGAAGAGGGACATGAAAGACCTTTTCGCTTTACCAAATGTGTGCTCACCTTTCCAGGTGGTTTTGGGGACACTAAGAAACACAGCTCTTACCCTATTTTGCATGGTAACAAACATTTATAAACACCCTCTTTTCTTGCTTTTTCCTGGAGAAGCTGAGTTTAGGCTTTTTTTCTGAATCTGAAACAGAAGCTAAAGTATCTACTGGCCTTCTGTCACCCTTTTTCTCTCATGTGTTTCAACTTTCAGAGAGTGCAGGGTGACTGTAGATGAATTGTTTTCCACAAGAGTATTTTCTAAAGCCTTTTGTGTTCACCTGATTTAAGGAAAATAGGTGTAGTTCAAAAACGTGGCTTCTAGCCCCACATTTTCACTTAGGGAATAAACAAAGCAGAAACCTTTGAGATGCATTAAGGTTTGGTTTCTTTTTTCCCTCTGCTGTGAGCCTCTAGTATGGCCTTGCTGGTGCTCCTTCCATGGGTCTATTAATGATTGTTTTATGAATAAATACAGAATAAAATGACATTGATGTACCTGGGTAGGAATAAAAGAAGCTGTCTGAATCTAAAATATTTATATTCATCAGGAAACTGTTTATATAAGTTATTTACCAAATGTGGATAGTTAGAAACAGACTCTGGAGGTTTGGGGAAGAACAAAGGAAATTCTTGACAAGTTGTTGAAGTAAAATTTTGAAAACCACTATTTTAATTTAAGTCTAAAAGTAGAAATACCAAGACCCCTCTGAAATAGGATTTCAACTTTGATTTTTAGCCTGGCAAAAATCAAAGAAATTTTTGAAAAAAGAAATTCAAGATCCAGTTAATTTTATTAATAATTTCCCTCAATCTTGCAAAACAAAAACTGTCAATTGATACAAACAGAGCTTGACAAAGTCACCAAAAATGATTAGCTGACTTTGTTTAATTTGGTCCTGTTGTTCTTTAATTAACAATTCACTGCCAGTGTTGCATACTTTTCTGGCAATCCACACAGGATTCCTCTTCATTGTCTTTGGCCAACATGCAAATTAAATTATTTAAAACCCTACAGAAACTATGGGGCATTTTCTTGTTTGGTTTTATTTGAGTTGAACAGTTAACTGCAGTGAGCTGGAGCTGAGTACTGGAAGGGCTGGGAATCCCTGATGTCCCAAGACTTGAGCAGATATATTTTAGAAGAGCATTTTCCAGTAAGTGTTGTGTGTCCTCCAAGGGTGTCACTTGCTGTGTGGTGTCACCCTCAGAGGAAGCAGGAGGTTCCTGGAGCTTTCCATGCCTTTCCCTCCTCCCTTTCCATACTGTATGCTAGATACTTTATTTAAAGTAATATTTCCTGTGAGGTAAAATTTCAAAGTAGTCACCACCAGTCAATGAAATATTTTCTTTTTTATCAATATCCATTTTGGAACCAAAATTTACGTCTGAAGAAAAAGTAATTTATCCTGGTTTTTTGCATTCTGTATTTCTTCAGGGTCTGAAATGAAAGTCAATATATTATTTTTATTGCAGCTGACGCACAGTAACAGAAATCAAGGCCAGAAAAACAACCTGCATAGTTGTATGTATACCTCTAGTAGATGGCCTCCAGCCACTGGAGCCTTTAGAATTTTCCTTTTAATTAAATGTTTGTTTGGCTGGGGGAGAGAGGCTTCCAGTCTGGTGCTCACAGTGGGGGCAATAGGAGCTTGGTGCCAGCCTGCTTAACTCATCCACTGGGAGCCCCTAAAATGCTCCCAAAAATGTTCAGTGGGGCTGAGTGTGAGACCAAGCAGAGGGGAATGTGCTGGAGGTGTGTGAGAGCCTCCATCCCTGCCCAGGTCTGGAAGGAGCAATCAAGAAAGGGAAGTCCTGCTTGAGGTTTCTCCCTCCAGGATGGGCTGGGAACAGCTGTGCTGCTGCTGGCACCCACAGAGGGGACCTGGCTGTCACAGCTGCGCACTGCAGGGCTGGGCAAGGCTGGCTCTGGAGGCAGGAGAACTTTCCTTCACTCCTGCTTTTGATCAGGGCAGTGCTCGTGAAGGAACTGTGGGATCGCTCCCTCTTGTCTCAGGCAGGGCTGCACCCCCAGGTGCCTTTGGGGGAATGCTGGCCTGGGAGGGGTCCTGAAGCCCTCCCACCCCTGAAGGGCATTCATCCACATCCGAGGTCTGCATAAGCCCAGCAGAAAGGCACAACCTAAACCTAAATGAGCTGTTTCCCTCCATGGACCCTTTGCTCCTGCACTACTGCATTTGCAAGGGTAGATAGGCCTGTATCTCTTAAGGACAGAAAAAATGGTTGTTGCCAGCATATTGTTTGTTGCCTGGCAATTATCTGCATGGTTCTGTGATGAAAGGCTACATTTCCAGCATTGATTCCTTTTATGACCTTGCCAGAAAGCATTTATCCCACTTTAAATTCTGGCTATCAGCTGTACATTGTAATAGTCTTGTAGAACATTTTTTGTAAGCCATTGGTAAACAGACCTGAGTTCATTACTCTGTGTATCTAAGCAGGTGTTTTACCCTGTTGAAATGTCCATTGAAATTGCCTCTTTACATCTGAATGTTTACATAGGTGTTGCTGGCAATTGTTGCAAATTCAAAGACACTTTTTCCTAAAAGTGCAATCAACAAACAAAACTAGAACAACTTGACACCATAATAAATCAGAGCAACAAGAAAATTGTAAAAATCATTTGTAATGACATATTTTGTTGCTGTTCTTGTTTGTTAGATTAGATTTCTGTTAAAGGTAATTGAAGAAAAAATTGTTCTGGTTAGAGGGATAAAATACATTAAAATTAAATGAGCTTCTTGAATTCTGCTTAGGCTTTAAGATATCATATCAAGGAATGAAAACACATTGAAGAGGCATGATAGGTATTTTGTGTGGCTGACCACAAAGCAGTTGTGGTCCAGCATTTGTCACAGCCCAGGCAAGGTCCCTTGGGTGAGGGCTGTGGCATTTGGGCAAATTGAGAGCATGGGATCCTATTGCTGCTCTCCACCTGAATTCCAGGGCTCCCTGTGTATCTTGCTCTATTATTTGGTGCCAGAGCAGGTAGGAGGTGCAGGTGGGAGCATCCTGCATCTGCAGATCTCCCTTGGCTGCTGGCACCTGCTGTGGGATTCTGCTGGCACTCGAAGTTCAGGCTTTCCTTTTATAGGGTTTTCTTTAAAGGAATACAAAACCAACCAGCCTTTCTTCTGGGCAGCATTTTCATGCCTTTTTCAAACACCAGCTAAATACAAATAGGTGGGAAAATAATTCCTCATAAAACAATTATTGAACAACTACAAATACCAGTGATTTTCAGATGGGAAACTCTGAGCTTACAAAACTTTCTCCACTTTCTGGTTTCAAAACACGATACCTTTAAAAAAAAAAAGGTTAAATATTTCTCCTGGCCATATATGGAAGTGGCATATGCTTTGTTTTATCATTTTTTAATTTAGTTCATATTCTGCTATTAAATATACCCCACTGGCCCTGTTTTCAGGGAGTTTTTATACTTCTTTTCACTTCTGTCTGTCCTTCCTCACTCCCTTCCTGTTCTCCCCAGAACAGCTCAGTCATCAAAGCTAAGAGTCTGAGGATTGTGGGAGGTTTTAAAGAAAAATAAAAAGAAAAAGGAACAATCGAAACCCAGTCATGGATGGCAGTTCCCTCTGCAACTGGTATGGGGGGAGAAGCAATAACATTTTTTTTAAACCATCTTTACACATCTATAGAAAAGCAGTTAGGATTTTTTCTTTCTCTTTTATTGTTTACTAAATCAAAGCAAATGCATCTGAGGCTTATAGTGATGATAGCAAAAATTACAAAGACCTTTCATATGCAAAAAGACATTTTTGTATGACTGAAGAATCAAAATGCATTATGCCAATCTTGTATTCAAAGACCAGCTTTGCAGGGTTTAAGTTCTATTATGTGTTTTTCTGGAGGCTTTTTGTTTCTTGGGTATTTTCTCTTTTTTCCTTCATTTTCATGAGGTTTGTATTATTAGTACTTTGTAACATTTTCACAGGGTCTTTCCTTTGAACCTGCACATGAAATGAATGAGGAGTCTGGGTTTTGCTTTATGAATCAGTCTCTCTAATATGTCATCTAGCTCTGGAAATATCCCCAGAATTCAGAAGGCTATCAAACAGATCTTCATCAGCACTTTAGTGCTGGCTGCATGCTGCAGCACACAGCTTTGATATTTGAAAGATCTTTGTATTTCACTATTCTGCATCTTGAAGGGATGTGTTATCTCACTGTCAGGGGACTTGGAGGAGGAGAGTGGAACATCCATAAGAACTAAAACCACAAAATATTTTTATGATTGAATACCATGCTTTTAATGACAGTTGTCAGCCTCTTCTAGTTCAAGGTTGCTGTTTTGCTGTTGCTGTGAGGGGCATTGTCTGTCTGTAGTGATCCATCAGCGGCTCAGGACTTTGAGAGAGATAGCTGCTGTCAGGTTTCCTGGACTCAGACCCGTTAACTGGCTCATCCCAACAAGTCTGACTTCTCTTTGCCCCATCTCCTGGCTGTGCTGTGGGTGTGGGCCTGCCTGTTAATGACACCAGGCAGTTTCTACAGTCTGGGGTGCAATCCTAGCCCCCACAACTTCTGTGGCATCATGGTTTCCAGTTCTACTACTCATTTTTCTACCTTGGTGCCTCATTTTCATTTTTATTGAATTAAATGGCATTTATGGCAACTCTGAAGGTCCCCTCCCCTGCTTCCTTACAACTGTGAAATGCCACCATGGCAATAACAATTGGAGATAGGTAGGAACTGAGAGGCAAGAATATATGGAATGAAGTTCAACATCAACGTGTGTAGAAATGCATGCAGCGTAGTAAACAAAATATTTAGATTTAGTCATGCCCCAAATGTCAAAAAAAGCAGCTTTTCAAACCCCTGTTCTCTCTCCTCATGCCTTCCCCTGCATTGGCACGTGTGAGCTGGGGAAGGCTTTGGGAACTCCATCTCTTGCAAGTGCAGGGGTTCTGCTCCCCACTGCGAAACCCAGGCAGGAATGGGTGCTGTGCTACCAAAGCAGACCCAAGGAGAGGCACGGCTGCCACCAGCCTGCTCTGCCCTTGGAGGGGGGCAGGACTGTCAGCAGAGCCCCCAGGGTGCTCCTGAGGTGCTCTGGCAGCTGCAGCCTCCTCTGCAGTCAGCCTTGCCCCAGCTCAGCCGTGTCTGGGGTGCGTGTCCCATCCTGTGACAGCCTCTGCGGCCACCACAACAAGCAAGCCACAGGAAATTAATGATTTAGTCTCTCAGTCATTTGCAGACTCTCTGTGGCCTAAGGCAGCCAAGAGCTACTCAACTCTCAGCTACTGCAAATTACCTCGAGCAGAAGGGGCTGGCTGGCTCAGAAATAAAATTGTGGTGGGTATAAGCAGCTGGGTGAAGAAATAATGACTGCAGCCACTACCCTGGGCATGTGTTAGCAAGCTTGAGAGCAGCAAATAGGCAGCATGGGGTAAAAGTCATTGATTTTGAAATGAAACTGATTCAGAAGGTTAAGGCCAGATATCCTCTTGGCACTGCCAAAAACAGCAGCTACCAAAATGGAAATTAAGAAAGATGTGTCCTGGGAGCTCTTGAGTTTACAAGTTACAGCTATATTTTAAATTGAGGGCAACAGGGATCAGTCACCTATTTAGAAGTGTTTGTGACTTCTAACTACCAGCAGTTCCTGTGCTAAATGAGAAAGACACAATTACAAGAGCTCAAGAAGCAGGTTTTTTCCTCTGGATGGCATATTTGGATACATACAAATGAGAGGTAGCCTGGGGCAGTCAAACACCTCAGAGTCCTTTTCATAAACAATCCCAAAACTGCCCTGCAAAGCAATATCTATCCACCTTGCTGACAGATTCAGAACAAATTGTGCTATATGAGATTTAATTTTTTTAATAGACAAAAAAAAAATTGCACAGCCATGCAGATGTGCCAGCCACTTGGCTTGCAGTAAGCAAACATGGTGAAGGAATTCTTAAGTGCATTTCAAGTCTATAGTACATCAGTTCTGTAGCAAGTCTGTTGGAAAATGCATTCAGAAGAGCAAAATGGTGCTGCTGCTAATATTAATAATAATGCTTAGCACTTCAATTGAATCTCATATTTTCCAAGTGCTGTAAAAATGCTAATTAATTAGGCTGTGAAGCTGAATGCCAAATAGAGAAAAAGTCTTGTGTCACTGCTTGTAGAACAAGTTATCTTGATTATTGCACTTTCAGTGTTTTCTTTGGGAAAAAACACAAGTAATACAAGGAACAATTCAATTGCACAGAGCACAACAGAGGCTGGGAGGGGACAACTGCCCCAAAAATCCAAGGATGTGCTGATCCCAAAGCTGAAACAACCTCTTGTGGCTTTAGTGTTTGGAATGAAGGAAGGTATCTTTTTTCCAGGGTTAGGCTTTCACTTAAGTGACAGAAGTGGAGCAATATATTTTCCATTCTGCACAAAATCTGAGTTTATTTGAGGTTGGGTGGTTTTTTACTGATTTCCCCCTAAGTTATCAGTTTTACAAGCTTTTCATCCCTTCTTAAATGTAAAATATTCAATACCCTGCTAGTGAAAAACCCAAAACAACTTTACCACTGCTTTGAGAGAGATCTATGCAGCCACTTTGTATCTGGCCAATAAATCAAGCAGTTTTTGGAACAAGAGTGAGTGTCCAAGACCATTGTCAGGCCAGAGGGACAAGGAGGCTCAGCTCACAGCCAGAGGCTGATCAGGGCAGGATGGGAGGAGAGGAAGCTGAATCTGCCAAATTCCCTTCTCAGGAGCTCTTGTGTTGGCTGGAGCAGGGTGGCTGTCCCCAGAGGGCTGGGCCACATGCTGAAAGGTACAGAGGCTTTGTTTCCAGCCCCTTGCAGGGGTTGGTAATGCTGTTTGCCAGTTCATATACTATTTTCTGCACAGAGCTGATACTTGCTAAATGTTTGCACATAAAGCTGGTTTGTACATATTTTTCTCAGAAGTTGTTTTCTTCTGAAGAACATGAGAGAATTTGTCCAGGTAGGCTCTGAGTTAGTGGGGAGGAAAGCAAATCAGGCCCAGCATCTCCTGGGTATCAGCAAGTGCTGCAGCACTCCCTGGAGCCCAACCTGCAGTTCTCTGTGTTTCCTTTCCCAGAGCTGCCTTCTGATGCAAACAGACTGGGAGATCATCCATAAAGGGCATCAGAGGGAAAATTACCCAGACTTAAGTTAGGAAACTGCTTCTAAAGATGCTCCACTGACAATTTGTCTGTGTGAAAGAGCATCCTGAGATGCTTGCACCGAATGTGTTTTCCCTGTCTCCCATACTAAGTTATCCTTTGGCACATCCACACTCTAGGGAGAGTATGAGAAGGAATCAGGCTGTTTAGGAAAATTTATTCACCTTTGAAAGGGACTTTAAAGCTGTCATAATCAAAATAGAGATAGAAATAAAGGTAGATAGCAGCCCTTCATTCTCCTTCTCTCACAAAGTTAATGAAATATTTGTAATTGCTTGTGAAAGAAACAGACTTTTATCCTGAAAATGTCTTGAAATTACTATACCATGTTACTGTTTGAAAAAGACAGAAATAGGCTACTCTTTTGGAATCAGCAGGTCAGGAATTTTCCCTGCCTGTACTGATTTTTATGAGTATGTATTTTTTCAAATTTTCATTATAATTACTGTGACGAAACAGCAGCTAATTTTTGGTTTGCCCATCAGGCCTTTGTTAAAGAATTCATCTTTGGTTTGATGAAAGCAGTGTGCCTGGCATCCTATTTTCAATTTGCCTCTTGAAATTATCTTGTTTTCTCTATAATACACAGAAATCACTGTTATTATATTTTTGTGTAATTTGCGTGTGACCATCTCCTTTCCTCTATTGAAATACAAATTCAAGGTGCTTTTATAACTTTGTTGATGGTATGTTATGATGATTATTTCTCATATAACACTTCTCAAAAAATATATACATGGATGTACTGAGTTTTCTAGACTCCTTTTAAGAGGCAGGAGATTAAGTGGTATAATTGGGGGAATCAATTTTTGTGAACAAGTTACCCAGCCAGTTTAATTTATTTTGTGGTTGGCAAATAATTTTGAAACTGACTGTGGTTTCTACATTGGAATACTTTGCTCATATGCAATTCCCTAAAATTACTGGCCCCAGAGCTCAGACTGCCAGGGATTTGGGTGTCTCCTGGATTATCCAGACTAATGTACAGGGTAGGATTGCACAAAGAAGTCTCAGGAATTGTTCTTAGCAGATCATTCAACTGTAGCCAGGGAAATAGGAGAGCAGTGATGCTTGCAATCAATGAATTATCTCAGCAAGGGTGTCTGCCCAAGCACCAGAATTGAGGAGGAACCCATGTACCAAATGTTTGAAACTAAAAACCAAGGGAAACAAGTAATGGCACACATTTAGCAGCACTGTTTAATTCCCTTTTTGTTTTGGAAATACCATGTTAGCAGTTTTTAAGCCCATGGTGTTGGGCACCACAGCCTGCCATAGCCCCCCAGAGAGCAGTGAGTTGGGAGGATTCACAGCTCCTTCTGCTCCTCAGTGCACTCTGACAGACAATTCCCTCCATGGCAGGAGGCAAAAGTGCTCCCAAATCAAAATCTAATTGAAAAGTTGTGAAAGGTATTACAGAACCCCCCCAGCTCTATGCAGGGATGGATGACTGAGTACTAATCAATTCAGAATAAATTTCTTTTAGGACCAGCACTTACTGGCAAGTAATTATTCTCTATAAGACAGACATCATAATGGATTGTGCTTCCCAAGAACAAAGGCTTGAACTATATCTCCAAGAACAGCACAGGCCAAAAGGGGCATCACATTTTCCCAGTGAAGATGGCTCACTTTGGTTGTATTGGTGCTGCTGGGCCAATTAGGTGAAGCTGCTCATTTCAATGAGGATTTCTAGGCAGTAACTCCATTAATGCTCCCAGGCAGTGGCTCCTGTGCCAGAGCCTTTTATTTACATGCTTGTAATGGACAGCCATAAGGTGCCCCTGCCCTCCCAGGAGCATCACTCACATTGGTGTTAGGATCTCCTAACACACTTACCAGGCATTAAAAGTAATCTAATTTCTTATTGCTCAGTGCAGGGTGCAGGAGTCTACATGTAAATAGCACTCAGAGTCAGCTGTGTTTATTTACTTACTAGCAAAGAGCTGGTCTGGCTTTAATGAATGGTATGGTATCTATATATTCATGCTGAATTTGCTACAGGATTTGCTTTTCTGTAGCATTTAGGAAAAGGCAAATTAGCGAATGTTGTAGCACAGCATATCCTATTGCTAAAAATATATGCCTTGATTTACATATTCTTCTATGTATGTGTACATAAATACAGATCTATCCAGAAGATACACACACACAGACTATGCATTTGATATTCTGATTGAGGCTTAATAGATAAGACATTACCTTGGGGCCTTCTCTTCTCACATCTCTCTGCTTCTCTCTGCCCAGTTACAAGCTGGGTTAACTCCTATTTTAGCTCAATTTAAAGTGTGCTCTTTACTCAACATTTTAAGCTCTAACTTACCTAAAAATATTTGCAAATCTTCTGCACTGAAGCTATGTATAAAAAACTTTTTTCTTCCCATATTCAGTTTTGCTCTCACTTATTTGAGGATATAGCCAGTACATCTGCACTGAGAATGTACAGTGGGAAAAGCAAAACCAAAATCTCACTCATACAATATAAATGACTTTTATATCTGAAGAAGTAATTATGCAGTGTCATAAGAAAAGCAATAATAATTTCCTGATTCTTCTTCCAAGTGACGTGGGAAGCATCAGACAGTCTGAATCTGTTCTGAAAAATGCAGGGGGTGTTAATGAAGATTAAAACTGAATTAGTGGACATACCAATGCAATCATGTCAAACAAAAGCAACAGATATGCCAGATTATAATTGCAAAAGCCTGTTTTGTGGCTTGTTCTCTCATGTGGAAGCAAAAATAACCTTATTCTCCAGTACCTTTTCAGTCATTTTTATGAATGTTGCATTTTGTCCTTTTTCCCCACTGTACAAGCCAGGTGTTCCTTTTTCCTGCAAAACAACAATACATCATTTAAGTGAAGTTCATTTTTTGAAGCTCAGCGAGTTGAGGCTTTCTCCATTTCCCTGGCCATATCCAATCAGCTACTGGAGGCACTGGCATGTATCATAAATTTTGCTGCAAATATGGGCCAGCTGAAACATATACCAATTCAGAGATCACATCTCCTCAGCATCCCACTAGGTAGGAAAGGAAATGAAATGTGTTTGCTGTGTTCTGCTGAAGCAAAAGAATGGAGCAGGAGCAGAAAAAAAATTCTGAATTCTTAGCAGGAAAGAAAACCTCTTTCAAAAGAAAACCTTGAGAAAAATTAACCCCCAGATCACTGCCTGCATTTTTCTCCAAGAGTCTTTTCTTGAGCAGTCTCTGCCTCCTGCTGACCAAGTGGTTGACCAAGGCTTTCGTTTCTGTTGTCCCACCATTGCCTGGAGAGCAGGGTCATAATGAAAGAAAGCCATTATTGAGTGTTGTGATGAGTAAGAAAGTTTATTCTCCTCTCCAGCCTCGTGTGTATCCCAGACTCACCCCTCTTCTTGTCTCTTCTGTGAGGTTTCTAGAGCTGCTTGTTGTGTTCATGGAATGGTTTTCTCCCTTTTTAAGTCTGAAGCATTAGTAATTTTCTCAGCAGCCATGCAGACTGTCAAGGTCACAAGACTTTATCCGTGTACTTGATGCTATGGCAGGCTGACTGTCACATTCCTGAATTTAAAAAGAAAAAGTAATTCACAGAGGATAGAGAAGGGCTTTGTCTCACAGGAGGTCTGGCTTTGTTGACTCAGCCCTCTGCCTGCTCTAGCATGGCTACACCCAGCCTTGAGGGTGGAAATTCACACCTGGGAAGTAGGATGTGTATCAAATTTGGGCTTTTGGTCATTCAGTGGAAGTCAGTCCTGACCTGTTTGACTTGGGACTGTAGGGTCATTCTGCAGTGATTCCTGCTTTCAGTATTATTCCATGTTCTCCTGACATCTCTCACTCCTTTTTGAGAAGCAGAGGTCAGGGCAAAGACATTTGTCTGAATGACAGTTTTCTCTTATTCTTGGGGACTATATGTTCTCCCAAGTCTATTCTCGGTCTCTACTATGGGGAAATGAGCAATCTGAACCCTGAATGGTCTGAGCAAATAAAAGCACTACTAAATCCCTTAAAATCACTATGGGATACAGGGGAGTCTGTTCCTTATGTATTTATGTCAAGGAAATTCCATGAATACCATGAATTTTGTGCGAAGCATTACATGCTCTCATGCAGTATGTAGCAAAAGGGCAGGGAAGCAGAGGGGAACAGAGCTTAAAAGGATTTAGCAATGCTTGGTCACTCTCTGGATTACTTACTTTTGTTTGCTTCAGGCTTTTTCTCCTAACTGTGCATCAAGGCTATGTATTGACTTGGCTGAATTATTCAAGGGAGTTGCAAATGATGCATGAAATGAAAAATCCTTCTTCACCCTCTGCACAAACTGCCAACAGACAATTCTGTGCAATCACTGCTGAGCTGCACCATGATATCAGGTGTACCTAGATATCCACAAGAATTGCTGGGATTGATGATAATGGGAGCTTCTCTTCTTAATGTTTCCCTTATCCTTTCAGCTCTCAGTCTCAGAAGAAATGTGACATTCTGCCAGGGCCACTGAAAGCACTTGCACCTACTATAACCTTATGTTTGTATAACTGGGGCCAGCATTTGGGACCAAGTCAAAGAAAATAGCCATCCTTCTGGTGTACTTGTAGGAATCAGTCCCTTCATCCTCCCTCAGATTTATGAGCTGTGCCTGTTAAGGGAATCTCAATTTTGAAAAGCTGCATTTCCACATAGCGCCAAAAAGTCACAGCAGATGTTGAATTAAGCAGTACACTCAGATGGCAACCAGATCTGGAATTACAAGAGTTTGTCAGCAACTATGTGCTTCTTGTTTAAGTGGTGGTAATTTTAGCAAACCATCCCTTACTCAGAGGCCCCCAACCCAAAGCAATATGTTTGTTTGACATAATTTGAAAATCTTCTGCAAATATATGTTATAAGAGTAAGTGATAATGTTAGGGTTTGGAGTTTCATCGTGATTGTGCTGCACAGCTGCTAACACCAGCCTCTTTAGAATTTATGTCCTCATCCACGTTTTTCAGGAAAATTTAATTTGAGGAAGTTGTGTTTATCAACTTCCTGGCTTACTGTCAACAGCATGCTGCTTACTTTTTAATCTGAGGTGCTAATTATGTTTTTCTCAGACTTCAATATAAATGAAATGTATTTGGCAGTTGTCAACAGCTTTGCAGAGTATGATAACACCATCACATAAACTTTGAGGTTCTCTGAGCATGGGTTTATGCTTCTGGGTTGTCCATCTTGCAATTATATTTCACACAGTGAGACAAGATCACCTGACCTGTTTTGTAGATGTTTTGGAGAGCACAGAAACTGTCAGGAAGTAGAATAGCACTGAACACTGGAAATGGGTGTTCTTTGTGAAGAAGGAGCACAACAGAGCTGGTCTTTAGTGAAAATCTTAACAGCATTAACAGAGCTTGAATCAAATTAAGCAGAAGTGCACCTGTTAAATTCCTTCTTCATCCTGAAATGAGATCTAGGCAAGAGCAAGCCTTTGGGAAGTGGGAGGGGCTTCCTCTTTTTTTCAAGAACATACAATGATCTGTGTGCTACCAGTCCCCACCCCAGAAAAATTAACACTTGGTCTGCAGTGGAAGGAGTTCACAGAAAACTTTCTAGAAGGAGTCTGATCTCCAGACCCTCTTCTCCCTGAACCTCCTCTGGGTACAATGGAGGAGGCAGATGACCCCAGAATCCCTCTTCCCTTTGCCTCCACAGCTCAGGCAGTGAGACATTGAGTGGATCCCACTAGGAGGTCCTCTCAGACGTGAGCTGCTGAAGTAACTGCTGGAGGTCTTCAGTTAGGGATTAATTAAGAAATATTCAGCCTCTTCAGGTCCCACAACAGAAGAAAGCAGTTACAGGACAGAAAGGAAGGAGTTGATAAAGGCTTGATGCAGTTTGGATATCAGAAGGATGGAGGCAACCTTTTTCCCCCAGCCATAACATTTGGGCCAGAATCACATTATGCAGGGCCATCCTGCCATTTCCTTTGATGCTGGTAGTCCCAATAGTTGTGTTCAGAAGCTAAATAACCTGTGCACTGTGAAGCTAAATAAGCTGTGCATGAGCCAGGATGATGAGGTATTGATTGCATTTTAGTCAGCAAGAGGAGAGTGAAAGGGATCAGTCTGTTTCTATTGTCTGCTTACCACCACAGATGCAGCAAGACATGAGAAGGATGAGAAACCTTTGTTTTGATCAGAGGAGGTAATTTCACTGAAGCCTCCATAGTATTTGCAAACATGTCACTGATATCAAAACAGGAGGATGGGCCAGAAAGGTGATGTAGGAAGATATATTTTGAAATTAAAAAGTCTATTCAGGATTAAAAGATTGCTAGAGTTTCTTTAATTTTGGTTATCCTTTATATTCTTAGAAATGAAATCTTCTTTCAATTATATTGCACTTAAGCCTTATGCTCTTAAACAAAACTTCCTCTCAGCTTATTTTTAGAAAATCTTGAAATGGGAGAGGCTTTTAAACATTTTTCTTAACATGAAGTCAGGTTTTTAAGAATCACTTTTGCAAAATAGATTTTACACCTTCCATGCTGATATAACTATAATCTTTTTTCCCTAATTAAAAGGTACTTTTTGGGCATTTCTGCCTCTTCTTTTTCTGTTAAATACCCCTTTAGAAGAAGTACTGAATCTTGCACTTTTCTTCCTGCTGTGCCACCACCCCTATTGCAGGGCTTGTGTGTTTCTCTTCAGCACTGCTGCTTCGTGACTGTTCCCTGCCAGAAGTCGTGCTGCTTGCATCTTGCTGGCAGAAGCAGCTCTGGGTCCTGTGAGTGGTGGTGAGAGATCATTTACAAAGCTCCCCTCCCTTGAGCAGTGTCTTTCACTGAGCCACTCGTGCTCGTGTTCACCAGCTGCTCTCCTGAGGATGCACAGGAGTACAACACCCCTGGGGACTCCTAAAATGCCAGCCAGGCAACAAGGAGAACATCTTTTCCTTCCCCCAGGAGCCACTAACCACGCACAGGCAGAGGAAATTAATACATATTTCTTTGGGCTGCAAAGGAAAGAAAGATGATTCAGATCTCCAAAGAGATTTGGGATATGAAAACGTGTCCTTTCTCCCTAGCCAAATGAAAGTAAATTGACTTCTCTAGTCAATTTGATTTAGGTCAGCGTGCCAAGCACAACAAGTGTTGCCCTTAAGAGGGACAGATTCCTTAGCAATGAAGATGTGTCCACTGTGAATGTTCTTGCTGGTATCCCACTGGCTTGTCCCTCATGATCTTAGACCATTACATCACCTACTCCAATTTCCATTGCTTCTCTTCTTCTAAGCACAGTAACTGATACTTTTCCTCCTGCTTTCTCTGAGAGTATATTCATTATTTATTCAGGTGAATATTATTTTCTATGTTTGAATCAGGGAAAGTCTCTCTAAACCTTTCCTCCATCACACTGGCTGCACAGTTGTTCTTGGTGTCCCCAAACCAGCCCTGAGTGCAGGTACAGTCCAGGCTCTGAGGGTTTGGCAGGTGACAGCTCTCTATCTGTATGAAATGAGGTCCCTGGCTGCTCTGGGTACAGCTGCAGTGACCTTCCTCCTGGCACTTGTGTGTCCTTGCTGATGCTTTGCATGGCAGAAGAGGGAAAGCTGCTCTCAAGGGCACAATATAAGAGTGAAAATATAAGAGAGGACATGGGAAACCACTTGCTCAGTGTGTATTTGAAGTCAAAGTATATCTGGAACTCTTCTCTTCTACAAGGAAAGACATTTTGTTAGTGAAAATATTTGCCTTCATCCATGAAGCCTTGAAAACAGCATCTTGAGGGTAATTTGCTGCTAGTGGAACATTTTTTAAAAAGTGGTACATTTAAAAAGCAGCCCTGCAAGGTAGCAAAGTCCCCAGGATGGCTTGAGGAAGGAAATTTGGGTTCAGCCAGCAGAAGTTTGGAGAATCCTCCCCAACAACATCAGAACTCACTGACAAGTATTCCAAGTGCTTTCTGCATGCTGAACTGTGAGCACAGGAATAGCAGAGCCGAGCAATGAAAGGCCAGCCTGGCCTCAAACCCAGAGTGAAGGAGCACCCAAGCTCATGGTGACCCTGCAGACCTTGGGAAGGGCCCAGGGCTGCCAGCTCTGGCCTTTCCTTCTGCTCTGCCTCTGCCAGGCTGGGCACTGCTTGCACCACCCTCCCCAACAGCCCACTCTGACGTTTTTTCTCAGTTTAAAATTTGCTTGTATGATGTCTATGTGCACAAAAATTTGGCACAGCTATATTCAGTCTCTGCCAAAATGTGTGGCTTGTTCATCTCTTTGTTTTTCTCAACATAATCACCTTAATTTAATTTTCCACAATTAAAAAGAAAGAAAAACAAAAAAGCCACCCTGATTTTAAATACTCTGATTTTTTTTTCAATACACGAACAGCCTAGAGTAAAACACCAATATGCCCCTTTTAACAGAGTATTTATACACTTGAAATCACTTGCCATTTCTTTCTGTAAAAATGAATTTAATCTAATTTCTAGGAAAATCATTAATTTGTTTTAGTTAATTCAGTCTTCTTCAGAGTTTAATTTTTCCCCTTTATTTGTATGTCTTACAGTCTCTGCATCCAATTTCACAATTGCTTCAAAGCTCTGACTCACATTTATATCATAAGATACAGAATGGAGAGAAACTTGTGAGCTTCATTTACTTTGACTCAAGATATGTTTCTGATTCTCAGTGTCAAAAGTGCAGCAGAACCTGTGATTTCTGCTCAAGACATGAGAAATATTAATAAACTAAATAAAGGAGACCACACTGAAAAATGTGAATTCAAAAAAAAAAAAATCAAAATGAAAGGCTGAAACAGTCCATGAAAATGAAAGGAAAGAATCCTGAATTTTTTATCAGGACTGTATTTGGTCTGCATATTTGAATGTATTTGTCATGCCTTATATACACAAAGAACAAACATAAATCAGGTGATTTTTATTATTTTTTTTCAGATTAAGGGAAGAAACAAACAAAAATGAAGACATAAACAGCTCATTTTTTCCTTTATTACTGTGTAGTTTTTGACTTTGATGGAGTGACTTCAAAGACTTTACGTTTTTTTCCAGCACGAGAGTAACATCAGACTCAAATTCTTCACATACAAAAGAACTCTGGTTGAGTCACAAAAACATTTTCCTTGAATGTTTCTTGAACTTTTTAATTTGTAGAAGAAAACCTAAAGTTTCTTCCCCTTAAACTCATCATGGCTTTCAATATTTTTCATTTAAAATAAAGAAAAATCCATGTGCAAAATCAAATGGAGGTCAAAGGATGGAAATTCTGTAGGACGGTTAAAGTGAGAAAAGCAATCAGAAAACTTTAGCAAATCCTCTTACAAATGAAAAATTAAGATTTCTTTCTCAGATTTAGGGTGGTTTGTGGTTTTTACAAAAGAATCTCTGAGGGAAAAACTGCCTGAGTCCCAGTAGTTGGGCTGTGGACTGAGCGTTACCCAGCTGTTCCCAGAAGTCCTCACTGCATCAATTTTGCTTTGGAGTCAAATCACTCAGTCACACAATTTGCTACTTTTCAGATTAAAATGGTTCCGCTGAGATGCCCATCTTCTTTTCTGAGAAGTCATTTGGTTTCCTTTCATAAGCATAGTGCTGGGATTTTGCAGTGGTGATTGTCATTGGATTTTTTGTGAGGTTTTTTAATTAGGAAAGACAAACTGCATCAGTTTTTACTTCTGCTTAAGTCTGCTCACTGCTTAAAATAACTTACTATGCAAACCTTAACTTATGTTAGAGATACAGACAAAAGCAGTATGACACCATAATTTTAACCAGAGTTTCTGTGATCTGTACATAGTGATAAATGTTCTTAAATGCAGTTGACTGTTTTGCAGAGAACAGTTTCTACTAATTTGTCTTTATTCAGTCAGTAATTAAAGCAAAAGAGGTGGCTTCAGCATTGACATAATTTATTAACTACCCATCTAATTCTGTGTTTTGAAGACTAGGTGGTCTTCAAAAAGGCATAAATTGTGATTCTACATCCTGGCATTGAAGGGGAGGGGAGGGAGAGTAAGCTTTGGCTAATTCTGTTAGTATAACTCTGTAAAGCAGTTCTTGTGAAATGTTTTCATCAGGAATGGGCCACCCTAGTATTCAGGCACCAAATTAATATTTGATACTCTTTGAAGTAAATAATAGAAATTTCCTGTTGGACTAAGTATGCCACTGGGTTTTTTTGGTTTTCCTTGGGAGGGAGGAGGTGGGTTCTGAACAAGCAGAATAAGGAGAAAAACATACATCAAGCATCTGATAAATGTCTCTTTTTGCACAAATTTTTAGAAAGAGGCCAACTTGCCAGTAGGGAGGAGGTAAATTATTTATAGCACTGTTTATGCAGATTCAAAACTGAGATGAATTCTTGTATAAAAGGTGAATGTGGACAATGGGACAGCAGTCAGATTAAAAAAAAAAACAGTCCATGGGACATCTAGACATCTAGACTCTGCCAGATAGAGATTCCAATCCAATCCAATCCATCTAATTTTGACTTCAAAATATTCTTACCCTAGCCTGGGTCTGTCAGACCTAGTGCAGAATCTGAAGTTTCAGCAGGGTGTACAACGCCATTGAGCAGCACTTGTTCACTGAGGAAGATTGGCACTTGAATGTGGTGACAGCTCTTTATAAATTGCAGTGGTGGGTGGCAGAGCACTCCTTAGGAAAATTAAGAGTTTTTATTTTTAGGAAGGTGGAATAGCAGTGTGCTAAGAGACAAATCACGAAGCAAACAGAAGTGGGCTGGAAGAATACAGGAGATAAATAAGCTATGCAGGACAAGTGGATAAAATTAGAGAACTAGAGCAGCATTTCTGACTCAGGTGTGAATCCAGAAGTGTGTGATTCTAACTGGTTTTTATCTATCCAGAACAACTAAGAAAGACTACATAGATTTGCTAAAGGAAAGAAAAACCAAACTTCTGTCACTGGAAACCCTTTAAATCTCAGTGTGTTTGGGTTTCTGATGCTTTCTGGCAGGCAGAGCATGACTGGGACTTATGGCTGCCAACTCCACATCTGAGCCTTAACAGGACTTCCTCATTAGAGTCTGAGAAATGGCCAGGCATGGGGAGGTGAGGGGAGAGGCCAGGTCTCAGGGCATCAAGGCATCTTTGTGTAGGAAACCCCACCCCAAAGAAGCAGCTTTCTGTAGGAAAAACCTGCCCCTACAACAAGGTTTTGTGCCTAGGTGCAGCCCACCATGTCCCAGTGTGGTTATTTTCCTGTCTCCTCTTATTTCCATTTTGCAAAGTACAATGATGCCAAAACAATGTGCAGGTGAGTCAGAAATAAGGAACAAAAAAGGGACTAAAATACCTCCCAGACCACAAGATGTGTCCATTTATCACAAGCATGGCACCAGGCAGACCTGCCTTTCACCCCAGCAGAGGGGCTGTCCTACCTTTCTCTGTGCTACCGCTCTCTTGTGTCACCTCGGCTTGTCCTGAGCACTCAGCCCCCTGGGAGGTGTCCCACGTGTGTGCTCAGGGTTGGAGCTGCAGCCCTCAGTCTTGTGTAAAGATTACTGTAATTCGGGCTGTAAGAGGATCATTAGCACCCCAGCGATCCTAAATGTTTATCGTTCTCGTTTCCATTGATTTCCCAAGCCCAGGTTGCCCTGAACTGGAGCTTGGTGTGTCTCTGAGGAGCTGGGTACACAGTTTTTCCTTCTGTCACCAGGCAAGAGGAAATGCTTGGTCAATGAGAGCTGCTGGAGGAAAGGTGGCTGTGATGCTTTCTTATTTTGTGGAAGTATTCCTTTTTAATTCTGTCAAAACTGCTTGAATTAGAATGGTGGGAATTTTTCCTGTGTTTCTCACAGATGCAAAATATCCTCTGCACTGCTGATTCCTCATACCTCTGTAACTTGCTCATTACTTCTTAGCAGAGTTCTTGGCAGATGTGTAAATCAAGTGTCTCAGACAGCTTTTAAGTGCTCTGGGACTTTCTGCATTTTTTATGCTTTTTTCTTATCCTCTTTCTTTCACTCTACATTTCTAAATGCAGCTCACTGATATGTGCCCATCAATGGCTTTTGTCTTTTGCAGAAAGCAGTATGATTCCATGGGAATAATAAAAATTAAATAATGGTTTTATAAATTTTCAGAGACAGGGAAAAACACAAGAAACATATAAAATTTAGCAGCTTGGGAATGGATAAAGCAGGAATTTCCAGTCTGAGTTCTTTTGGCTTTGGGGAAAGGTCATTTGGAAAAGATTCCTTAGCAGAAAAACCAGTTAAACAGAGATATGTGTGTTTTCCAGTCCAGAATTTAGATTTTACTCAAAAATCTTGATGTTATCTGCTCTCCTCTCCACCCTTACACTTTCTGATCTTCTCCCTGTGGAAACTGCTGGACTTCATTTGCCACAGGGAGAGGAATCTTTGCCTTCCCTAATTAACATCAATTTGTGTAGAGACTAATTTTTGGCTTTTGTTAGATGATACAATATCAAACTTCAATGGAAAGTGTTGTCCAGCCAACCTCCTTATTTCCTTGGATTCATACTGGTCTTGACTGTAAAGTCAGGAAATTGTCTACAGAAGATGTCATCTTGCCTAACATGTTAGGGAAAATGGATATTTGGATAAACTTTCCCAGCTTAGCATGGGTAAGACAGCAAAGAATGGTATCAGAAAAGACAGCTGACTTTGGTAAATTGCTCCAGAGCAGGTTTTACATTCTAAATACAGCAAGTGAACATGTAGAATAGTTAGAGGTTAGGAAATAAAACCTTGTATAATAATACCACAATTTATTCCCTGAGATAGTTTGTATGGATTTGATTTAGGAGTATTTTCTAGTTTAATACCTCCTGAAAAGGGGGAATACCTTTGAAATCAGTGTTTTAATTTTCTGTGCTTTCTTCTGAATGATTTTTATTTAATAAACTACATTTGTAACAACATTAGTGAGTTTAACTTGTAAGCCCATATACTTACTTTAGTCAGACAAATAAACTAACCTCCAACCAGCAATAGCCTATTATGTCTGAGAGGATTTTCTCCTGTTAATTGAAAATGAACTGGAACTAAGCTAAATTGCTTGAATGTTTAATCTTTCCTTGCTACACTAGGGTTACTAGCAGGTGCAAGCACAGGCACATTTCTAAACAGAAATAACAAGCTATTTAGTGTTTCAGCTCTGGCAAGTGCTGAGAAGGGCAGTGACCTACCAGTAAGAGTATGAGCATTTCCAAGTCTCAGGCATTTCTGCTAAAAGACAGCTCCTCAAAACTTACATTTGTTTGTAGCCCAGGGAAATGTTAAAGAACCGTCTTGCAGGAAAACTGATTTCCTTCATCATTAATGTAGAGAGAATTTAATCTTCGGGAAATTGAACCAGCTTGCAAGCAGGAAAATATAGAGATTGCTTTAAGGATCAAGCAGCAGGATAGACTGGATCCCCTGTCCTGAGGGAATATTGCAGTAGTTGCAGCTCCCTGTACTCTAGGCATGTGCTCCCTGTATGGTCAGGGATTTGCAGCATGTTCAGGCTGGTCCTGCAGATAATGTATGTGGGGGCAATTGCCCTGCATCCCTAGGGAACCTCTCAGCCCAGAGAAGGCAGGAGAGGTGTTTCAGAGGAGGAAGGGTGTGTCTGGCAGGTGGATGGTGATTAGGCCCTGCTCTCAGGAGCTGTGTCCTGCAGAAGCTGCTGGCCAGTGAGGAGGAAAGCTGGGGAGGAGCAGATATCTCCATCTCAGTGAGGAAGGACATACATGTCCACTGGACACATTCACTAAAATCAGCACTGCTCCTACACAGAGATGAGACAGCAGCTCTTTAAATATTCCCTAAAAAACACCCCAAACACACCTCCTAGTCTCCTCATTATTTTCACTGACAGGCAGTTCCTCCTGTCTTGCAGCACTTCTCAGCCCCTTTTTAACATTCTCTTTTCTATCCTTTACATACAGGTGCTGTTTTGCTCCACTGCCACAATTAAAATCACCTAGACAGAGGCAGTACAAAGGTGCTCTTTGCTCTCTTGTTCCTCAAAGCATGGACATCAAGAACTGGATCCCAGCCCACTGACATCAATGGGAGCCCTTCCATTCACCTCATGAAGTCTGTGCCAGGTCAAGGAGGAACACAGATGAGAGAAGGCAATTTGGCTGTCACATTTTCCTTTCATCAAGAGCTTTACACAGAAAAAACTCTTTTTAATGTAACTTCTGCTGCTGAGTTGGAGATTTTTGTCCCTGTGAAGTGAATTTCCACTAATAACTACAGAGGTTTTCAGGATGAGTCTGAGAATGGAGCAAAGAACTAGAGTTACATGGGACATCTGAGGTAATGGATGTTTTTATTACTTTTTTTCCTTCATTTGACAGCTGAACTGGAGGGAGACAAGTAAAACCAGTTTGGAGAACAGCAAGGGGAAAATGAAAGTAGTGTTAACAGGGTGATTTAGCTCCAAGGAGCATCCCTACACCCTGGCACACAGCAATGGGGCTGGAGTGGGCAGAGGGCTGAGGGATGGCATTCAGATGGCAGCTAAAGCACCAGTGCCACTGGTGATGCCACAGTGAGCATCATTTTAGTGGCCTGGGTGGGACAGGACAGAGGATCCAGCTTTCAGTCCCCAGTCTAGGATGGGCTGTGTAGAAGTGGCTGCACTCATCACAACTGTCTCATTCCCAGCCGCCCTGGGGTGTCAGGAAGGGAGAGATCATCCTGGCAGAAAGAGAACATAGCAGAGCTGGAGGGTAAGGGTGTAGATAGGGTCTACTGTAGGCACACAGTTTGCGGTGGTTGGGAGTGGGGCTGAGCCACATCCCCAATGGGCACAGCTGTGACAGCACTGACAGCAATGAGCCATGGAGTGCCCAGGGGCACTGACCAACCACCACAGGGAACAGAGGGCACACAGGTGCAGTGCATCAACAGGAGGGGATAAAAGGTTGGGCTAAAGAGCAAGAAGGGCAGATGCTTGCAGCCTTCTGAAGAGGTAAGCTGTTACTCTGTGTGGGTTGAAGCTGTCTGAAATTGTCTGGTGATACCCTGCGCATTGTGGCCATCTCAACAGTGACAGTCTTCTCAAGTAGCTAGAGTTTTCACTTAGAAGATGTTATGTTTTAAAAAAACATGAATTTCTCTTTAAATATCAAAAAAATATTTTGAAGTAATGGATTTGTACTTTCTTCATTGGAACAGGAGCCAAAACATGGTTCTAAGGGCATGGCTCTGGAGCTATCAGCTTTCTAAGGAGGAAATATACTGAGTGACAGGTAAGATAAAAAATAATGATTTGTCTCCTTCCTTTAACCGGATGTCAGCATGGCAAGGGTTGGAAATTCAGGTGAAAGGCTCACATTAAATAAACTTTCTGCCTTCTCCTCCAGTAGCACCTCAGATATCTTAACATTTGGAGTGTCATCCAGAAGTCAACTTTATTTTGACAAGGCCATGTCCCTGGGATGTTTGGGATCATGGTCAGCCTGTAACAGCTTAAGGCATTGTCAGACAGGTGTGTGAGTGATGGCCAGAGAGCCATCTGCTTCCTAGGGTGACATACAGAGTCAGAGAGAATGGAGAAAGAAGGCTATGCCCACTTCCCACACACCAGCCTGACCAAAAGCTAGGAGGTCTTCTTTTTTATGAATGTACAGTCATGCCAATCACAAAATAAACATGGGTTTTTTTACTGAGTATGCCTGGCAACCAAACCATGGATATTTAACTCCTTCAGGTTATTGTCTCAGTGGAGGTAAGAGCTAATTTACACCTCTTAGGCATCCACTGATTCTATCAAAGTTCAGAAAATTTCTTTGAAAAATTCTAGAGTCTAAGAGAAAAACAAAGAAATATAAAGTTAATTTAGATAGAAATTAATGAACTGTACTTAGCCCTTTTTATCTTAACTTGCAAAAATTACACCTTGCTGTAGGTCTACTGTAAGTTGCATGTTCTGCCTGTCAAAAATCCTAGGAAACTGATTGCCTAAATGTTGGATGCTGAGCCCTGCTGCCCACTGGACAGCAGGGAGTGGTACCAGCCCAGAGGCTGTGGAACAGGGCACAGCTTGGATCTGCAGCAACAGGTTTTTCTATGCTCTATTGCCCCCAAATCCCATGAAATTGTTGATGTGTCCATATGGCTATTCATGTACACAGAAGCTAATGGAAAGATATTGTTATGTGTCACTGGCATATTTTATAAAAATCTTTTTGGTAGGATTTTTCTCCTGAGAAGCTGAGAGGCCTCAGAAATTAAATATAAACAATTATCTGATTGCTTGGAATGTGATTTAGAGGTTGCTTACCAACAGGTGTGTCTTTGATTGGTTCCATGTAGTTTGGTCATCAAGTAGAAACAATCATGCTCCAGCTGTGTCGAGGCTGTGAGGAGTCATGGGTTTTTATTGTTCATTCCTTTTCACCTTTCTGATGTTTTCTTTCTCTTTCTTTAGTATAGTTCTAATATATCATTTTCTTTTAATATACTATATATAACAAAATAATAAATCAGCCTTCTGAAACATAGAGTCAAGAGTCTCACCTCTTCCCTCATCCTGGAGACCCTCAAACACCACCACAATTATGTTTTCCCTCTCTCATTTTCCATACCAATAATGGCTGCTTCTCAGTCAAGTTATTGTTGGCAGAGCACCATTTTGGTTTTTACCCTTGGACTGAAAAACAGTAGCAGTGCTTGATGGCACCTCAAATTTTAAAGCTCTTTTTTTTTTTTGGAAGCCAGCATGGTATTAAATCCAGTATTTTCAAGTGCTTTTTTTGTTGTAATATCTGAGGTTTTTAACTCGTAGTCCCAACTCATAATTGCATCAGCTCCCATTGCTGATAGGCTGAAGATAACGAACCCTCAGTTTGGCATACAGGTTGTCACTAAACAAAATATCTGTTTAGCAAACCATCAGAATTTGTGGATGAGAGGAAGCAGATGTATCATTAAGCACTAAATGGGAATATCATTTACAGTGGATGTCATGTTTCATTTTGATAAACTGCAAAAAACCCCACGTGGAAGATGCAACCCTGTGTATCTGCTGCTGAAAGCAGTGTTTTGAAAGGTAACATTATGATACTCTGCTGGGCTGCCAAAGCTAAGATTTATTAGAGAATATGATAGATGGCCCAAGCATTACCATAAAAGATAATGAAATGTGATCTGATATATGAGCGGGTATCCCATATAAAAACTCAGAGAAAAGAATCTTTACTGTGTAGAAAAGGCACACATGGAGAGCAGGGGCTTGACTGGGACTATCCAATTGTCATCAGCTATTTGTGGGCTTTGGGATGCTGTAGCCGAATCTCCCTTCATAAACACTGACTGTCCTTGTATCTGAAGAACATTGTTGCTGTCATTTTTCATAGGCTGTAATGATCAAATACACATTAATGTAAATAAGAAGAGACAGTGAAACATTCTTGAAGTGGTTCTGTCGCTGGGGAACAAAAATCCTTCTATTTACCTCTCATAGTCCTGTCACTGTCTCTTGAGTGACAGTTGACTGTTTTTAATGCATGCTCCTCTTGCACCTTTCCCTCATTTTGAACATTTTATCTCCTTCCAATTTAATCTCATTTCTAATGCCAGTCTGCATAGGATGCTCATCTTTTAAATCACAACTTAGTTGAAAGGAAATTCTTGGAAATGACATGCTTCTTGGGGCTGTTCTAATTCCTCTTTCTGCAGTCAGTTTTGTTAAGACTGTTTGGTTCAGATTTGAACAAAATGTTTCTCAACTATCTTTTTCTTTCTCTTTCTGGAATCCTTGTCTAGATATTATAGCCTATTATGCCTTTTCTTTGGGTATTTACACTGTTCCCCTTATTATCCATCTGAAATATGTAATATGTACGAAGCAAGTGCAAATCATACTACATTACCATCATAAAAAAGCTCCTTCTGCAGTGGCTGATGATCTGCTGCTGAAAAGGCACAGGAAGACACCACTAAAGTGTGATACAGGGATGGGTTATGGTTTGCCAGTGTAATTTTGTGTGAATCATCTGTCCCATTTACTACTCCATTGAAATGGGGTGAACACAGGCAAGAGCAGACGATCTTCTGAAATATTAGACTCATTGTTAAGACCAGAGCAAATATTTATTATTTGCCGTTGTAACTCTGGAAAAAACAAGGATTTATATGAGAATACCAAGTACCAGGAAGTTGTTACTTTAGGGAAGAAGCCATACTCTCCATCTGCTGTAATAGAGCAGTGCAGTGTCAGAAAGCAAAGCGCCAGGCATGGAAGCAGGAGACTGTCTCTTATTATGCAAAGGGGACTCCAGGAGGAAAACAAGGGCATTGAAATGAGGTGGTTTTGTTCACCAGAGATGGATTTTATTTATGGAAGACTATTAGGAGAGTGAGGGGAAGTGGAAACTGTACATACAGCCACATAGTATGGGCAAGTTTCTAGATCGGTCACATGTTCCCAATAGGGAATCAGCCTTGATGAGAAAAAGCAGTGATCAGTGAAACAACTGTACCATCCCCAACTTCCTGGGGTAGTGAGTGTCATCTGAAGCTGCTGGGATTCACCAACCAGGCTGTGGAGCTGAGAGAGGGACTTGCTGTGCTGGTGCTGCTACCACGCAGCAGAGGCTGAGTGGAGGAGAGGGTGCCGGCTCATTGCTGCCCTGAGCTGCTCCTGCAAGCCAGCCACAGCCCCTGGCTGGCAACTCCTCTGTATGAAAACAGAAGATGCTGGTTTTTTCAGTGCCTAATGGGCCTAACTGATAAAAACTGCTGCCACGGTGACACAGAAGACAGTGGTGAGGACAAGCATGATTGTTATGGGTGTTTCATACATGCAGAATGAGAGCGGTGGCTCACTCTTATTCATTATGTCAAAAAATGCTCGGTCCAGTCTGTGAGCCAACCTCCTTTGTGCTCTCAATCCTCTCTGAAGCTCAGCACAATTAATGATAAATGAACAGCTATGGAATTGATTTCATGAAAGCAATCAGAGATCAATAGCAATACAGTGCAAGTGTTAAACAGTTAACTGCACGTGACTAATTGTGCTCAAAAGATGGGCTGGTTTTGTTCTGCTGACATTTATAAATGGCTAAGCCTTCATTTTCATAGTTTATGATGTCAGATGAATCCCTTGGGAAAGTATTTTCCTTCTGAATGATGTCTATAATTCTGTGCTGAGTGCAATTTACCAACAATTGTAGTGCTTTAAAGCATACAGTAGGCTTGCTTATTTCTGTATCAAGCAACTTGACATTTAAGATAATTTGTTAACTGTAGGAAAAATATATAAACAAGGTAATTTTCTTGTAAACAGTTGCCACGTATGACAAGCAGTATAATTGGTAACCTCTGTCGAAAGCAGGAACAATGAGAGAGACTTGTGAATGTGGGTGTACGAAATGAAAAGCACTACCTTAGGCTGCCTCTGCACTGGGTCTGCTCAGCTGGAAAAGTAAAACAAGCTACAAAGCCTGCTGCTGGAAAAGGTGATGTTTAGAGAGGAAAAAAATCCCACATTTTTCCTAAGGCTTGTTCATATTCCTTCTGCCAGGATGTGGCTGAAGCTGTTGGTTATGTGTCTCAGTCAGGCAGTGATGGGGCTCTGCAGTGCAGCTCTTTGGGACTCAGACCTCTGCTTCCATGGGAAATATGGGTGCAAAACAGCCATTTCTGAACATCAAAATAATGCTGTGCACTACAGCTGGTCAGTGCCAGAGCCCTGCCATTTTCACAGCGATGGAGGCCAGCAGAGCTTGGGTCCTGTTTCCCAGGATATCAGCATGGAGGACCCTTTGTTAAATTCTGAGCAGCTCAGTCTGATTTTTATGTGCATTTGTGCTGTTGGAGGAGAAAGACCCCCTTTGTTTCTGGTGACCAAATGTACAAGGATGCAACCCTATGCATTTTAGAGGAGCTGTTCTCACAAGCATGCTGAGACCTGTACTGGACCCCAACTGACAAAAGCTTTAGTCAATAAAGAGAAAATATGCAATCACTAAAAGCAACACATTCAAATAATTTGCTTAGAGATGTATAGTGATAGGATTCTTCCTTAGTAAGAGTTTGGAGGATTAATCATAGTTTAAAAAAATTGCTGGATGCTTCATAGGCACATACTCATTAACTCACTGCAATCATTAGTGCTCTGTGGGCTCTGGTTCCTGAGTAAGCTGCTGAGAGAGGAGAAAGAGGATTTATTCCTGGAGGCACATTGTTCTGAGCATATCCTTCATCTGGCCAGTGAAAAGATTCATTTTCCTCTCCTATTCACTTTGCTTTCTTGCAGGAGTGCCTTTTGAGGCACACCTCTCTGTGCAGACCCAGGCCTCTCCTGGCTGCCAAAAGCCTTCCCCATCCACGTGCCCTCCCTTATTACAGCAGCTCCCCTTTGTGGATGCTATTGTCCTCTTCTGTTTCTCTGGACTCAAAATCAAATGCTCTGTTTCTCCCAATTCATAGTGGTGGAAACATGCCTTTCACAGAAAAGATCTGTATCTCTGGTTCCTCTGTTATCTGCTGCCGTGCCATGGTCATCATTCTGAGTTTATATTATGAATCCTGCCTCTATGCCTCTATTCAGATTGTGCTTACAGTGTATTTAGAGGTACGTGAAACATTTGCCAGCACCTTATCTTTATTTTAAAAGAAAATAAATTTTTATTCCCTCCTCAAACACGGTCTTTTAGAGAATAAGGTTTTATGTACTCCCTGTGCATAGTAACAGTGTTGCTAGGGGGCTGTATTTCTGCAGGATCTCCTTCAGCTGAGGGCTCATCTTAACATTTGTCAATGTGTTCAGTGAGAAAAAAGCAGAGCATTGGAAGAAAAACCAAACCCCCCTCCCACCCCCATTGTTCACATCACTTTGAATTTTCTATAGATTCAAGAATAATGGTAACAAGGCCTTTGCTCTCCTCTCAGACATGGCACACAGCAGCTTTGTGGTGAAGTAAATTAAATAAGACCACTATTTTGTCCTAAAAATATGTGCAAATGATGTTTTTGTCTTCATGATCAAGCTTAATGACCAAGTGGAAAATGTTTGTTCAGCACAGAGAGTGGTAATGAAATCGTTGGTTTTGAATGATAAAAGTTGGAGGTGTTTGGATTTATTTTCCTTCTGTCAGAGATGAGATTTTGTAGAAACTGGGGAGCTTTCCCCACAAGTGACCACGATACACCATGGGAGGCCCCATCTAACCAATCACCACTCCACAGGCTTGAATATGTGCTCACCTTCAAATGCCCAAGGATCTGTGTAAAAACAAACTTCTACATTTTCAACATACTTAGTCCCTACCATCAGGGAGAAACAAGTGATTGCATTGGTAGTTTTATTTACAAAGTTAGTCAGATTTAGTTTCTTTTTTAACTCCCTCAGAAATATGATTGCTACTCTTTTAAACCATGAAGCTCTGGTCTTCAGGCATGTAAAATGAGCATGGGAATCAGACCCTGGCCAGGGCCAGCTATTTACAGCAAAGAGAGGGAAGAATGGGAAACCTGCATCCTCACTTTGGTTCTTGAAGGCCATATGATGCTCCTGTAGCAGGAGCTTTACCTGTTTAAACTGAAAAACATCTGTGTTGTTTTCAGCAAAAACCTGACTGCATCTCAATAAAGATACAATCTAGTTCAAGCAAGGTAATTTTCAAAATAGTCACAACATAGGATTTACTCTTTAATTGGTTTAGTAGAAGATAAGATGCTGTTGTTCATTGCTGTTTTGTTTTTCTTTAAAAATCCATTAACTTCTATGCAGGTCTTTAAATATTTATAAGATTTAAATAATCTTTTAAAGCATCCTCAGAGAAGACATTCACTCTTTTAGTTAAATAGTTTTTATTCTTCTGGTAGGGGAATTGCTTAAGTACTCAGCCAACTAATTCCCCAATTTAATCACAATATTTTTATACTCAAATGTCTGTTTTGTGTAAGCAAAATGAAATACAAGAGAAAAAGTTGTTATATTTATGTGTAAACTGATTCATTCCATGAAGGGGATATTATGCAGTGATTCTGGAGCTGCCTGTAAATTGAAGTTGCTTTTAAATAAACACCTCAGGAACTCATACCCCTCTAAATATTTATATTGTAAGGAAAGTTTCGCCACAAAATATTTCTCCTCCTCTCCTTTCTCCCTTAGAGCCATCTGAAGTGTTCAGGCTGTTTACGATGTGGATGCTGGAGAATAAGCAAAATCACCCATGAAAGGAGCCATGAAGTTTGTGGTGAAAGCCAGAATTAGAGCCAATTCCAGGGATGAGCAATATTCCCACCTTGGTTCACAGCTCACGTGCTGCAAGCATGTTCTACGAAAGCAAAGGTATGCATTGCCAATAATTCACGTTTTGTGGACACTGCCTTAGGCCTGACTTCTTGCAGTGGCAGGAGACACTTCTCCACAGAATATATTTTCTTTCCAGAGGTCCATTGCACAGCCAAAATCTGGGAGGGGAATGGGGGGATGTCCAGCTGTCTGTCTGCCTCAGATGCTTTTATACCTGGGCCTGCTTAGGACAGGCTAAGTGTGATTGAACAGAGGCTTATGGGCTGTGTTTTTCCTGTAGTTGGCTCCTGGTTGGCTTTGTTTGGTTTGCTCTTTTGCAAAATGGTTTTGGTTTCTTTGCTTGTTTGTGCTAACAGCAGAAGTGCTAGGTCTCTGTAGAGTGAAATTAAATGCCAGGTTTAGGATGTGTCTTCAGAGCAATTAATCATTCTTCAGAGATACGGCAAAGGCAGTCTCCAGGACCGTGCGAGCTCAACACAGCTTTCCTGCACACTAGGCTTGTGTGGAGCCCCTCAGCTGAAACCAGCATTTCTTGGGCATATCTTGCTGCCAAGCAAATCTGCCTTTTGCAGTTGAGCCTTGTTTTCCCTGCCCACTGGATTGCCCCTGGCAGCCACAGCAATCAGGCACCAGCAGAAATCTCCTCACTGCGGGGAAAATAATTAACGAGAACAAGCAGAACCATCCATGCACATGGCTGCACCCTAAGAAGATGCTCACAAAGGTGATTCACAATAATGTTCTTAAAACAAAACAGGCACTCTAGCAGTAGCCAAAAGCAGTGTAAGCACAGGATACTTTCCAGCATTAGCCTAACCCTCTGGTGATAGCGATAAACAATGCTCCATGTTTTTAATCAAGAGACAATATTCTTGCTGGCTGATTGAAGTGTTTTTATTGGAAATAGCTTCCAAAAAGAACCTGTCTTGTTAGTACTGTAAATTCTGCAGGCTAAAATCCTTTGATTCTCATTAAATTAACTAATTACTGTCTCGCTGGATCAATGGATTTAGGAACACTGACATAATCTTGCTAGGAAAGGAAAGCTGCCAAATTCCATGACTTTGCTTAAACCTATTACCCTGGTATCTGTGCACTGAAAGAAATTTATCACCATGTAATTAATGGTCTTAGTTGGTTGATTGTCATATCAAAAGGAGGCAAAGATTTACGGTTTAAGCTAAGCAAACAAAAAAAAAAAATTTTCTTTCCTAGAAGAACTGCATATGCAGTTTGCTTATTTCAGGTGCTGTTTTTACAAATATGAAAAAATACTGATGGGGAACAAACAACCTACATAAGGTTCTGGAAGCACTGGAAGGCAGATGCTGTTCAGGGTGCTCAGCAGCCCTGTTGAGCTGGCTGTGGGCAGCAAAGGCTCTGGGTGGGAGCTGCTGGGGTGTGGGTGCTGGCTGGCACCCACCAGCTCTGGAGAGCAGGATCTGCACACTTGGCACTATCCTAGGGATGCCTCTGCTTGGCACAGCCAGGCCCATGTCCAGCTGAGGACTCAGCCAGCACTTGGGACCTTCAGCCCCACAGCTGCTGCTTGTGGCATGATTAAAATTCCATCTATGTGCTTTTTTGCCTAGCTTTGCAATGGACTATTTAGGCTCCTGTCCTATGTGAGAAATAAAAAATAGGATTTTATGGTATTAGCAAGCCAATTAATCTCTAAAACAGTTGATCCATAAGGTAGGAGGACTAAATTTTAGAAAGTTAATGGTGCAAATAGGCAAAGCCCTTTCTCAGCTGCAAGCACTGCATTCTATCCTACTCCTAGCTTAGCTGTCCAAGTGGGTTTATTATGTTTGCTCAGCTATAATCTATACATGTTTTAACATACTCTAAGCCGTTTTTAATTTTAAACTAAGAAACCCTGGCAAATCTCTTTCAATATAATTAGAATTTTCCCTTTAGTTTGCTGTTTAGCCATTATTTTCTTATTTCCGCTTTATTTTCTGGTAGATAAATCCTCTTATTCATTTGTTTCAATGAAGCTTGAGTAAAGGTCATTTAAATTGATTCACCTTTCTTATCTCCCATGCATTTATTCTATAATCCTGCTTTCCATTGTGTGGAGGAGAATAGCTTTCTTTTCTCTGATTGTTTCTGCTAGAAGAAAAATGGTAACCCTTTATTAAATAAATCTGGGAAAGCTGTGCTCCAAATCCATATTATCACTAGCTTGGGGAAACAAATTATTTCACCAACTTAAAAAAGAAAACATGCAGCACTTTTAGCAGTTTGCTGTTAGATGGCCTGAGCTTTTTGCCTTAAGCCTCCTAAGAGAATGAGAGTAACACTTTGGTACAATTTGCAAAAGGAAAATCTCAGACAGCCAATTTCAATTGTGAAGCCCTGTGGAGGTGCAGAGCACCAGGGACCTGGGTGGTGCTGGGGCATAGAGCCACCCAACCTTTCCCATTTGTCCCAGATATTTCCATGTTTAGCAGCACTGTCCAGCTTGTCTCTTAGCACACAGCTCACACATAAAGCTCTTCTGGAGCTACATGAGGCTTCAGCTTTGAAGGGATGTTCCTCTTTTGATTCCGACCCTGAAATGCATACCTCTGCAGGGGATAGATATGAAAATATTATATAAGATACGAAAATAATAATGAGTGACTACTCAGTTTGCCTTGAAAATTCACCTGAGTGCATACTGTTATTTTCTGTTTGTAGTCAGTTGACAAGAATGTCTGTAGGCACCTGCACCATTTTCTGACTCTGTTCCAGAGGGATGTGTTTGGTTATTTCCCTGATCAGGTGATGTTCTGTAATGTAGGACAAATTTTAGATGCATAAAATGTGGTATTTTCTAATACTGGAATGTTTAAGGAAGCCATACAATTAGGAAAATAGGAACATAAACCAATCTGTTAACAATATGTTCACATATGTAAGGCTGTATGTTCCCCATTTTAAACAACTAAATCAGAATTGCTTTTTATTTTGTTGCCAAGGTTACTGAATTTTGAATAGTCTCTAGAGAATGGTGGCTTTAACTCGTTGAACGGCATCATTGTTTAATATTAAGAATATTCTGATGAAAGCTATCTGAGCTGTGGAAAATCACTTCTTCCTTCAAAAACACCTAAAATTAAGGCTGGTAGGGATGGCCCAGATGCAGTTCAGGTAACCCTGCAGTGAGCTGGTCAGTGCCTGGGATGGGTTCAAGGCCAAGGGCAGCTGTGTCAGACACAGTCACTTGGCAAAGTCAAGAGCAGGGAAGGAGATTTCCAGAGGAGAAGAAACAATCTTTGAGATCAGTGTGACAGGAGGAATACAGGTAAGTGAGAGAAGGTACAGAAACTGTCTCCAGGACCACAGCAGTGATAGGGATACAATAAAATCTTACCTTGAAATAGCTGAGGTACAAGATGGGGGACCCTGACTGCGGTGCAGAGACAGCCAATCCCACAGAGCAGAGAAAAAAAAAGGCTGACAAGAAAGAGAGGGAAAAACAATCAGGACCCAGACTTGATCCTCCATTCCAAAATGAGAGCTGGATACCAACACGGGGCAGGATTCCTCCAGAACTGCCAAGTCCTGGAAAGGCAGTGGGAATGAGATCTCCACTCACATCCTAGTAGCCCCAGACTGAATACAAGGGACTCACTGACATTTTCTTCCCCTCTTCACTTGCTGCTGTAGCTACATGCAGGAAAATGTATTGCAGCATTAGATGTTCCTCCTGTTGAGGCACAAATATGTGAGAATGGGAGGAAATGGCCTTCTCTATGCTGGGGGATAGGAATGCTCTCCTTTGTCTCACCATGTTGTTCTTTGACTCTCAAACATTCATGGACACTTGAATCTAATGAATCAAACTAATGCTTTGGCAAAACAGTTGATAAGAAATTAATACTCAGTTTGTGGTATTGAAATCCACTGGTTATACATTTACTGCCACTCACTCATCCAAACACACCTACAGTTATATACATTGACATTGATATAAGTAATGATAAAGTAATTTCAATTAAATGCTTAATTTAAATATTTTAAATTATGCCTGTTTGAATGCTAGAAACATTTTATCTGGCATATATTAGTCTTTAAGTAATCTGCATATGGTTTTACTGTCATGAAACTATAAATCACCTGAAAAATTGTTTTATACTGCACTGAGTACAAATAGAGTAATGTGAGGCAGGGAACTGAAAGGTAGCTGGGTTTTTTTGGGTATTTCAGAAGTGTCATTTACAGGAGGGATGCTGTAATGTTGCATTTGGGGTCAGTGGACAGGATTGGGGTAACCTGCAGAGTTCCTTCAATCTCAGGTCACCTGAGGGGGACTCCAGGAGCTTCCTCTAAAATCTCAGCTCTGCACCTAATTGTTACTCAAAGCTCATTTGGCTGCTAGTTTTTCTTAGGCCAAATTTTTTTTTGTATCATCAAGTTTCTTAGTAACATCTGGAGTGGTCACAGACCACAGTTGTAGGAGAACAAACCTGATCCTTGTACTGTTCTTCAGCCCACTCTTCTCTGATATTTGGTGACCAGGCTCTTTGGATCCATGAGATTTGTCCCACTGTCCCTACCTGCCCTGTGCAGCACTCCTCTGGCAGTTGAGAAATACAGGCATGCAGCACCTGCCAGAGCACTCTCTAGGCAAAATGCCTTTTAAAAATCTCTAGGTAGACAGACACAAATAAGTTCAAAAGCTCTTTTTCCCCTGGTAGCCCAATAATGTAGGTGAAAACTTTTTTGGTTTCATTAGGTTTCAGACTATTGCTTTCTCCTGCCTGCTGAGCTTCTGTGGGTTTGGCTGTTGAGCACTGAGTGCCGCTGCTCTAAACTGGAGCCACACTACTGGGTGCTGCTATAATGACCTTTCTCATGAATATGTATTGCCAGATAAGTGAGGCAGAATAAAAGATTAGAAACTTTTAACACTCAAGACTCTCCAGAGCCTCAGCCCTGGGGATTGGAAAGGTATTCTGCTTCTTCAGGAGCAAAGAAGTGAGAGAGCTTGGGGAATCTTTGTGGTCCATTGTTGTGGTTTCTTGGCCTCTAACAAAAAAGGTAGAATAGAGAATCCATTTGTTGCTCTGTTAAATATTTTCCATACAAAAAGCAGTAATGTAAAATGTAATAAGAGTTTTGCACAAAATTTACAAAATTAACCATCAAGGAGTCATGGACTAATTACCAAGAAAAATCTGATTCCAGGATGCACCTGGGTATTAGGAGTTTGAATTCATTTCAGAATTAGATCAAATTTAATTCTGCACAAAATGGATAGTACTTGATATAATCATAATGAACATTATTATATACTGTGCAGTGAGGGAACTCAGCTGAGCTTGCTAAAATTCACTCCTGAAATCTCCGCCAACACACAAAAAATAGCTTCCCCCCACAGGCACAATATTGAGGAGTTTTAAAAATACTTCAGGGTGATTTTAGAGTTATGCTTCAAAAGTACCTATTTAAGTTTGGGAAAATATGCCACGTTACTCATTGCCTGGACCAGAGTCCTTTCCAGGATCTCTGATGTTATGACTTTGTGTGGTCATTCAGTGACCATCTGTCACTTTTCTTGTTTGGCTCCAAATGCCCTCTGCTCTGCTCATCATCGATTTTTTTTTTTTTTTTTTTTTTCCAAAAAGAGAATCATAAAATAAATGTAGCAATTACTGCATTCAGGTCAGGGGGAAAAAAAGCCTTTTGTTGCTGTCAAGTGTTTATGTTTCTCTAAACTGTTGGTTAGAAGCAGCCAACAAAAGGAGAAATCATTTTATAGGTGCCCTTTCACACTGGGATCATTAAATTCAAGTCCACAGTTTCATTATCAGCTTCTATTTTCAGAGAGGTAAAGTCATCTGCAAAAATTTCCATGTAAAGTTTTAGTACCACAGAGAAGGGTTGACTTTGCTGCCTCAAGTTCCTTGACCTTTCTGATCTCCCTTTGTCTGTTTTGTGGTTCCCACAAAACCTGCACATTTCTCCTAAAAATCACATTGTCAGCAAGTCAGCTGTTCTTCTCTCCCTTTCAAGGCTGCCTTAATCCCCTCTCATGGCCACATCCCAGGATTTGGGGTCCTAGTCCCATCCCAGATCACTCAGGGAGTGCGCCCCAACCCCTGCCCCAGGTTCTGTGCATGGCCCCGCCCTAGGCTGATCAAACAGTCTGTTTGCCATACTACTTGTCCTTGTATTCCAACCAAATAAAGATTTTGGAGCAATACAGTGTTAAAAATAGCAGCCCTGAATCTCCATCTACTGTTTGACTAAAAACAATACCCTCAAATACCTTGTGAAACCACCTTGAGCATACGATTTACTTTTTACATCATTCAGTAAATTTCAGGCCTAGAAGTGTTTCTGTTCATTAACAGCACAGCTACGTCTTGAATAAATTACATTTAGCATGGTATTAGCATTTCATCAGTAATCAATAATTCCCTTCATCAAGCTAATTCTAAATCTGTGAGGAAATTTACCTTTGTGCAGTTGCTTTCATCTTAAAATGATTGTACTAAATCCTACCCTGAGGCAAAAAGTCTCAATAAATACCCTAGGTGCAGTGTGTCTTCACCTTGGGGAAATCAGGAACTGGCATCTGTCTCAGTGGGATTTTTGAGATGTTGCCATCAATATTGTGACACCTAAGATCCATAAAAGTGAGGTTTGTACCTTACTTTCCTTGTTGTGCCTTGTTGAAGAGGGAGGAACCTGTTAATACACAAAGAGATTTGTTCAAGGCCAGGTCAGATGGGGCCCTGAGTAACCTGGTCTAGAGGGTGGCATCCCTGCCCATGGCAGGAGTTAGAATTACTTGGAATTAGATGTCCTTTAAGGTCCCTTCCAACCCAGGCAATTCTTGGATTCTGTGTTTTGCAACATTCAGGACCATGTGCAGACAACTGGATTTGGAAAGCAACATCAAGGGCACTTATGTTATGCTAACAGCTATCTGATCCACAAAGTATTTTACTATGCCACCTGCTTTTATTTTTTTTCAGCTTTTGTGTGCCAATGGATCCAGTAGCTACAAGCACTTCTAAACTGCTGTGGAAAAATCCTAACTTCATTTTGGTTTTGCAAAATTATCCAGAGACCCTCTATCTTGGGAAAATATCTTCCTAAGATAGACGGTCTCTGGATAATGCATGCAAAAATTACATCTACAGAATCCAGCTTTTTTTTTGCCCCTTTAAAGCCCCCAAACCATTAGTATTGCGATCCTACTTATTTTTCAGAGGAAGTCTGTGTTTCCTGATGGTTTTATATTATCATTTCAAAGATTCCAAAACACCCAATTAGTACCATAGCTGAACTAGTTCTTTTGAATCCATTATTTCTCTAAGAAAACAAAAGAATGAGTTCTTGGCTGATGTGTATGAAGTTTTACTGTGAGGGTAGTTAGAAGAATCTAAAGGTGCATCTTGTGTGAAGTATGCTGCTTTTCCTCTACTATTCCTGAATGTCATTGTGCTTAACTGTGAAAACAGGCTTGGAGGAGATAACCCTATCAGCTGTGGGAACTTATGAAAAATAAATGCTCTCTGGCAATGCATTTTGCAATATTTATGATTTCCCAAACTAGTAGCTTCTGTGTTGCTGACTGCAAGGTTGCTGACCTTGAAAGATCTTGCTGTTGCACAAGGCCACACAGCAATTGAGGACAAAATGGGGCCTGGCCATTTTTTTCCCAAATGTCGATGTATCTGCCCTAATTAAAGGGCTTTCCTCCACCCACCTTGCAGACTGTTCTTTAGACCAGCTCTCTCATATTTTCAGATACCATCTTCTCACTGCTGACTGGCCAGATATACACATACTTTGCTGGATGTTCTTCTTTCACCAATGGCTTAAAACCCGAGACAGTTATCTTTGTTCTAGCAGCTGTCACACTGTAAAACAGACCCTGTCTCAGTGCACTTCTGTGACTTTTCCTGATTTTATTCAAGACAAAACCTTGCTCAGGTCTTCTGCAATTACCTTTGTGTGAAGTGAGTCAGCAGCTGCAGGAGTTCCTTTATTTGTCACCCAAACTCTTGAACTCCCAAACAGCTGCTACTGAGACTGCTTAGATGGTGATTCCCCAGAGGAGGTTGAGGTTTTTTAAGAAAAATTATATGCACAGGTTTACAACTGTGAAGTAATGTGGTAATGGACGTCTTTATTGGTTTTCTATTGGTAGCACTTTGATATGTTTTGCTTGAAACATACTTTCAAAGCATTTTCCATTCTCTTCCTTTATCTCTGCTCTGCCAGCCTTAAAATGTTCTCTCAAACTTCTGGGAATTATAGCTTAGTGTGGTTTGTTTCCTTTTTTCCTGAGTGAAGGTTTGCACTGAGACTGCTATTTGCTTTCCAATATTAGAATGTGTTGAATCCCTAATTACAGCAATTGGACTTGCACCTTGTTACACAGCAAAAGATAAAAACAGCCTTGTGTGAGGCTGCCCTGGTATCCATGCAGTCAAAACCTCATTTAAGAGAAATGTTGTTCTGTCTACACCATCTCACCCAAGCAGTTCTGGACAGGGAAAGTGGTAGGAGACATTTTAATGTCTCAAATTGATTTGAGCTGCAGCTTTTCACATGAAAATCTCCACTGCTCCTAAACTACATGGATTTTGAAGCACATGTACATTTACTTGATTGTTTCCTATTAAGATTAATTTCTTGGAAAGCACAAAGTACAGGTACAAATTCTGAGCAAGAATCCTTAATTTGGAAACAGTTTCTGATTTAAAAACAGCAAAATGTGTTGAGGCTTCCAATCACCACAGAAAAACAATTAATTGCATGCTAGAAGTTCGAGGCTAGAGTTCTTCCAAGGATTCTTGTTGTTTGTGGGAATAAGAAACTATTTATAAATGTGAATTTTGTGTGTCAGCTATGTCCTTGCGTTTAATAGAATTTTATATTAAAGCAAACAACAGTAATCAAGGGCATTCCTACAGACACACTGAGACTAATACCAAATTTAAGAGTATAAACTACTGTACTATTGTTTTTTACATCAGAATTATTTTATGAGTTATTGTCTTTGAAGGTAATTTAGCAAGAAGATAGTTTGGTTTTGGATTTGTGCTGTTAGATAGATATGATAGCTTTCAACTTGCACATTGCTCTAACAACAGTGACTTGGGTTCTTAGTACCTGCTGCTTTTGTACACTCCTTAATGTAGGGTCTTCTAGCTGTGCATATTTTGCTACTGTTTTCTTTAGTAATCCTATAATCATTTTTACTTTATTTAAATACCTTGCTAATTCCAGTCCTAGCAGTGAAAGCAACTCATGGCTTACACAGATGAAGTGTACTCAGATTCTTAGTTTGGTATTTATATTTAAAATATATTCAGTGTACTTGATGCCAATAAGAGTAGTTTGGGGAAACACAAAATTAATAAATGACAGGTAAAACACTCCACTATCACTTCTTCAATATATTCAATATCATCTCTGGGTCTGATTTTGACCTAATTTGGGCTAATTTAATGTTGGTTAAGCTTAACTGACGGGAGGGGAGTTATTTTTCATTTACTAGAAATAACGTGACACCAGAGATTCATTTTTATATATCATGTCTTTACATTTCCTAATCCAGGCTAATGAAGCTGAGCACCTGCTCAGAAAGTGATTGTTCCTTGTGATGACTCCCATTTTGTTAAACTATCACCTGGGAAAAAAAAAAAAAGTCATTGTTTCCTTTTAATAAGCAAGTTCAGAAAGCAAGTGTCAGTTAAAACGTGCCTTTAATCTTTGTTACATAAACAGGCACATGGCAATATGAAAACCAAGCAAGGATGAGCAGAGTTTACCAGGAATAGCTGCACAGTGGCTGCAGTGACCAGCCCTTTCCCCCCTCCTTTTCTTAGGGCTTCACTCATTCTCATGCAATGAGACAGAATGGAATTGGAGAATGCTAATGTATTCACCTCCTTAGGTTGGATAATTAACCCCATGTCCAAGTTTTTTAAAAGTTACCATCAGCAGAGAGGAAGCAGAAATGAAAATCCAGACTCTACCTGCTTATCACACCAAGTCTCTGATGGGTGCTCTCAATTTCAAGATCTGTGGGTGTTGAAAGCTTGATCCTGCTGTTATTCTGTAAGACTGAAAGGACAAGATAAAAAATTCAGCCTATTCACAGTATATACTGATACTAATATTTTTCATAACCTTCATGATCTTTGTAGAGAAAATAACATTTTTAAAGTGGAAAACAAGAGGATTATGTGGGAAATAAGGGAATCAAGAAAAATGAAGTAATAATCGCAGGTTTGGCACGCTACTCAATGGTTCAATATGGGCATGACTTGCCTCATTGTGTAGTTTATATATAGCTTCATTACAAGCAAAAGTACAATTTACTGTAGAATTATTTTCTGCAAGGCCTGTTTTATGCATCATGTACTTTCCTGGCACTTTACAACCATGCTTAACCTGTATAAAATTAACTATATTTATAGGTGGTATCTGAACGAGCCAAACATGATTTTTTTTTCTCCAGCTCATTTCCTAAATCAGATACAGTAGCTTAACTCAGAATAGAAGAAACATGATGAATTTCAGCTTTGGTGAGATGTCTGCAGCCCAGCTCAGTTCCTCTCTTGTAATAAGATAGATCACCCGCAGAAATTTCCTTTGGACTTGAAAGTGAGCCCTATGGCTCAGCTGGGATGAGGCCTATGCCTCAGACTGAAAAGCTTTTGTATGAGAGGAGAGTAGAAGGACAAATAGCTTTTACTTATAAAAAAAGAAAGAGTGGGTAATTTTGAGGGTATTTTACCTCCACTGGAACTACCTTTCTGTTTAATGCAAAAGATGAATGATAATAATCAAACAAGTTATGTTATTGTAAAGTGGTAAGGTGGGGAGAGTTTTCTGCTGTGTGGGAAATCAGAAATCTTATCTATTGTCAAAGTCCATGTGCATTCATCTTGTAGAATTATGCCTTCAGGTGGTAGCTAACCATCCCAGTGCTCAGTAATTACTCTTTGGCTTGTTTATCAGAATGATTGTGTTACTGCCAGCATTTGAAGAGTTCTGTGTAAAAGAAATTCACATGTAGCTGACCTTCAGTCTTCTATGCCATCTATTAGCTGGCATTTCTTAACACCACAGAGTATCTTCTTCAGGGTACATATTGCCCTGAAGAATAAGTAAATAGGTTATTTTATTTTTTCTTTAAGGATAAACATTTATCCTGAAATAGAAGCTATTTTGCCAACATCAAATAATGAAAAACTTCAATCAATATACAATAGAGGGCCCTGGCTCACCAAGGTTCACTTTAATTTTCATTTCTGTTCAAGTCACACATCTTATTCACTAAATATCCATTTGTACTTAGAAAGGGAGACATGGGGTACACAAAGTTTTCAATTAAAGGCCATTATGCACAGCTTAGAACAACCATATTTGGTTTACGATTGTTATGTTATATATTTTAGGGGAAAAAGGCAACAAAACAAAACTCTGTTTCTCCCTTAGATCACTTTTACCCAGATAGTATTCATATAGGGTGCTTGTTAAAAAGTAAATAAAATTTCGAGGATGTGGGCAGGAGAGTATCTCAAAAAATTAAAAAGGAAGATGTAAGAGTTTAAATGTCATCCTTCTCAGTGAAGTCAGCACTAGAAAGTCACAGGGAGAAGATTCAGTGTTGCAGTCTATTGTGTGATAACGAGGTGGCACGGCTGATAAAGGGAAGGTTCCCTGGCTGCCCATGCTCACAGGTCACAGCCCCTCACTGAAATGCTGCCCCAGCCTCTCCCTGCAGACCCCTGGTGATGGCTCTGCAGTCTGAGAGCGCTGCTGGGCTCCAGCTCAGGAGAAGAAAAGCTGGTCATTCATTACCATTTAATGACCTTCCAGAGTGGGAGCTCATCTCAATAGCATATTAAAGCAATCCATTCAGGTATAACAGAATGGATAGGCCAAACTAGATCAAAAATCCCTGAGCCATACACTATTTATTGCCAGCTGAAAGATAAGCTTCACAGGAGGAGCTACTGTACATTTGCCTTCTGGTATAAAACTATTTTTAAATCTCCAAAGATATATTTAAAAACCCATTCAAAGCTACCTGTCACTCTAAGGTCTGTGGGAAGAATGGACTTCTAGCTCAAATCTTCAAACACTGTAGATAGCATTAGTTGTCAGTGTAATGTTTCAGGATTTCATATATTAAATTCATATCTATGTGTGTCTATACATATTAGACATACATATGTATATCTATACATATAAGATAGATAGACATTGTCATAGCAAGAGAACTTGTTGATAATAAAATTTTAAAAATTGGGGAAATTTCCCAAAGCAACAAGTAAACAATTCTCTACCTTATTTATGAGTATGGTTTGCTCATAAATAGACCTGAGACATTTTTGGACATATACCAGTTTCCTATTACCACCTTGGGAAAGCAGTAGTTAAATGTAGGACCTGAATCTATGCTCAAAGGTGAGCAATAAGTCAGGGACAAATAGGTATGTGTTAATATAATCCCAATATATATTAAAAAAAAAAAAAAAGCATTTGTGCTGTCTCCTGGAGCAAGAGAAAGAACAAATTGCAGAGCAGTACTAGTGGCTGTGCTTATTCACTTGCACGCAGCTCTATGCAAACCAACCTTCACCTTTGTTCAGAAAAATGATGTATCTGCAAAACACTGGCTAGAACTCTCCTGTGTTCCTTCAGCTGAGCCTGCTGCTGGAGATGAGTCACAGAATTTAAAACCAGCTTTTGCATATCCAGTCATTATAAAGAGAACTAGAGAGCATTGTTTGAATTTGTTTTTTACTGAAACAAAACAGAGCTTTCTCTCTCATTATATTTAAAAAAAAATAATTCCACAGGTCTTGTAAAATGTCTTTAGAATTTGAGCACTAAATGACTGGGTGGCATAGAGAAGAACAGGTTGATTAAATGCAGAAATGTGTAGGAATGAATGTCGAAATCCATATTTGTTACAGCTTATATTTTGGGAGACATCCTGCAATTTGCCCATATTGTGTTTGAATGAATAGTCTTAAGGTAAAGCATAAATTTCAGGAATATGTAGTAGAAAGCTTTCTTCTTAGAAATCCCCAGCACTTTTAGGCAACACTGCTATCTACTGGGACACTTGTTCAAACCACACTAAGCCCTTAGAAATGGCAGGGAATAAAAATATGGTGGCAGCAAATTTGGCAACAAGTCCACGACAATGCTGGGATGGGTGAGAGCCTGACCCCACAGAGGGCTGTGTACCAGAGCCCCCACTGATAAATTGTGTAAAAAACCAAACCCTGCACTTGTAGCCAACCAACAGCTAAAAAACTGCTTGAAGGCAGTGGGAACAAATACTCTGAAGGAAGAAGGTTTCCCCGTGTTCTCCCAACGGTGATAGGTTACTGGACCAGCACAAGGGCACAATCAGTGATAAAAGTTGCAAAACTTGTCTGAACTGAAGAACCAATATGCTCATGGGTTTGAAGTGAAATGAAATAATTTCAACAGCAGAGCTAGATTTGGGATATCTAGGAGGTAATTCAGTCTTTCTAGGAGGTAATTCAATCTTTCTAGGAGGTAATTCAATCTTTCTAGGAGGTAATTTTTTCAGCGAGCCCAAACTTGCTCAAGATACCTGTGGTGTGATTGTTTTGTAAAAATCATAGTTACCTGCAGAAACAAATCCACTGTTATGAAAAGCTGGACATCTTTTCAAGGTACCACCTAACAAGTGCTTTCAGAGTAATGTTATTCACTTTATAGGCAATCACAAAAGCTGGAAGTGTTAAAAGTAGGACCCTTTAAAGAGAATAATGATTTAAATGAAAGCTACAAATTCTATAGAGTATTCTGGATGTGCTTAAAAGCTCTTTAAATTGCAAACTTAATCGAACTTAGAGAGGGAGACCTTGTTCCCTTTCATTTGGGGCTGGGAAGAAGAGTGGGCTTGAGCTGCAGAGCTTGCACATACATTTTCAATGACTCTAGTGAGTAAACACTAGGACCAGACTGCCTATATCAAACCAGCTGCACAACAGTGGCTATAGAAGCTGCATTCTCTTGCCTAGATGATTTTACCTGTTAACACAAAAACTTGTTTGATGTATACGTGAAGAATTCCAGCGGTTGTCTTTTTGATGTTGAGTATGAAAGGGAATACACCTCATTAAATGGCACATCAAAAGGATGAAAATGCAATCATTAATCTATGTTTTATGACATTCTCCTAACAATGTGCTGTAGAAATCTATATTGCATCAAAAAGCAGAAAGGTCCTGAAAAATTCCTGGAGTGATAGAAGGACTCTTATACTCTTCCTTTTTTCTTTCTTTTAAATTTCCTGAGCCCTCCATTTTTTACCTGAAGGATAGCCATACTCAACCTCTTCTCACTGGTGCAATTTTAAAGTCTGCACAACAGAGGCAAGGTTAGAGGTGTAAAACATAAACACATATCCACTGTGCATAAATCCTGCATCTTGACAATAAATTGCTGCATTTAATCTACTTGACTCTGAGCACAGTGAGCTGTTGGTGCAGTGTGCATACCCAGCCCTAAATTAAAGCAGGCTAATTTCTTCTCTGGCTCACCCAACTCCTCCCTCTAGTGTACTGAGGAATGTCTCTCTGCCTGGTGACACCACCCCAGTGTCAGATTTAAATTGCATTAGATATTGTTTCTAATCAGGGAGGAAATCCATAGCTGGCAAGTAGGGCAGGTCTTCATCCTCACTAGCAAGAGAGAAATGAGCTGGAGCTTTGGGTCAACATCTCCAACCCTGACTTGAGCAAGAAATTATGTAGTGGTAGGTAATATATCTGACAGGACTAAGCCTGCAGCACTCAGCTGATCATCTCTGCTGCTTGTGGAAAGGAAAAGGAGTTATTTGAAGCTTGAAAGTATTTGGGAAAAATCTGCCAAAACAGGAAAAAATTCCCCCCCGCGTAACACCAAAGCAGGCAGTTAAACTCTGAGTAAATGCAGTGCTGGGTCCCTCACCTGCTTTCCTTGCTCCTCCTTTGTGTCAGGTCCAGATGAGACACTGGGGGACGTCACTCCCTGCGCCAGCCTGCTCTATGTGCCCATAGATCTCCTCTGCAGTGTCTGAGCACTGCAGTGCCTGGAGAACAGCAGCTTAGGTGGGGTTTGTTTTTAAGGAAATCCCCTATTCATTGAGGAATTGCTCTTTAAAGTTCAGAAGTAGGATTTTATTTTCATATGGTTACATGCACTAGAGCAAACAAAATTTCCTGAATATTTTATTGACAAGTTTTCTGGCAAGGATTTTCACTTAAACAGAAGCTGAAAACAAATTTTGCAGGAAGTTCACAGAAGATTGCTCCTTCTCTAACCTGTCAATGAGAATATTAAGACTGGAAATACGCTTCCACAGTATAACATTTATCCAGTAACAATAATGTTACATTTTTGCTATTAAAACCAATAAATATAGTTATAAATGAACATAAAGATGTTCATTAGAGTAGATACTCTTCTGAAAATATTTTCTTTCTAGCTACTGAACGTAAATACACAAGATTAAAAATGAGTCTTAAATATGTGCTGCCATGTGGGAATTAGGAGAATTTAAGGTTTCAGGCTGCAGGAATTGTCAAAGCAAATTTTGTCATTTAGAAATACTCCTGTATTACCTCCTTACAGGGACATACATCATTCAGTCATGAAACAAAAGTGATAACAGGATAATTAGCTATCCATACATCTATTAGCAGATGCTAAGAATAATCATGCAATATTTCTGAGATACTTGTCCTAGTTGAAAACTTAACAAGAAAAATGTTATTAATTCTGAATGAAGAATAAATTCAATGTTTCTCTAGTATTTGCATGAGCTTTTTAAGAAGCAAAATACAGTTTTCTCTGTAATATATCCTCTTGCTAGTAATCATTTACATATTGTTCTACAAAACAAAAAGTAGAGGGCATGAAGGTCTTTCCAGCTCCATGTGGGCTCCTCCTGGTGAGCCTTGGGTTGCTTGACACTGAAGCGTCCCTGAGACACAGAGATTCCTTTCCCTCATGCTTTCAAGGTTTTTCTACCCAGCAGGTCTCTATAATCTTGCCTTTTGTATTGAATTTGGCACAAACCAAAGCCCTGTGCTGTGTTCAGACCTGCAGGTGGCTGCATACCCCCACAGAGCAGAGGGGTGGCAGGTGGCATGTCTAGAAAAGAGAGGAAAGACTTGCACTGCCAAGGATCCAGAGGCTTTTGTGATTAAAAAAGTGCAAAGAAAAGATAAGGGATATCCTCAAAATAATAGACTTTTGTGAGAAATGAAATCCTGTTGCAACAACTCGAGAAGACACTTTGAGTTCTATCAATGCTTGGTCTCCTGGCCAAAGGTTCAACTATTTTGAGAACCTCAAAGTGTTAATTGTATTGATTGGTTGTGGGGAAATAACACGAGTGGGTTTTGTTTCCTTGCTAGGCTGGCAGTGAGCGGTGACTTCCTGCCTGCTGTTTTCAATCTGACAGGCAGAGGTGCCTGTCCCAGGGCTGTCCTGAGGTGTGCTTCACACACAAGCACCCCAGGAAGCTTTCTATAGCAGTCAACAAGTCAGAAAAGCATCAGCACATTGGCTTTTGCCAGGGCAATGGGCATGGCTTCAGGTCTGAGCAGTTTTCCACATGAGCCTCAGTGCTCTGTGGAACAGACCCTCACTCCCCAAGCAGAAGAATGAGTCGAATTAAACCCTGACATATGTACATGTAATGGCAATTGTGCTTGTTAGACTCGAGCTGAATTCATCCTACCCTGCTTCAGCAGAGCAGCTGGCATTAAATCACACGTGCAGGCTTGCAGCAGCTCCCGTATGAGCCCGCTGCTGTGGTGTGAGCTATTGCTCCATGTCACAGCAAACATGAGCCACCAATTGCCAGGTGCCTTGAGCCGTGTCCAGCCCTTGCAGCTTGCTCAGCTTTGCTCCTGCTGCACCCTCCAGCACTGTCTATTTGCATTCAAAAGCACATCAGATTATGCATTAAAATATGCTTTGGCTCAACTAAGACCTGTTTGAAAGCCTAAGAGGAGTGAGAAGGAGGTTCTGTCCAGCAGCACTTCACAGGCAGGGAAGGATAAGCTTTAATATCCTCTGCGTAGGCTTCACAAAGGTGAGATTTTGTCTGCCATCACCATAAACTGCTTCCAATCTTTATCTCTCCCCCGCATAGGAAATAGCACAATATAGCTGTCAACAAACCAGCTGAATCAAAACAGAATTTTTCTGAGTCATTTCTTAAATAATGGTAATTTAAGAGAAAAGAGTACTTCAAAGTTTGTGCTCAGACTTTTCTGCATGCAGCTAGGAAAACATCTCTGAACATCCCCCTTTTCTCTCAGGTTGTTCTCCCTTTACTCTGAAGGTCAAAGGTTTAATTTGTATGCTCGTCGCTCTCTTTCACTTTCCAACATATCCCTAATTGAAATTTGACACATATACCCATTAGCTGAATTTATTCTTTTTCTATGCTTCATTAACAATGCTCTTTGCTATATTACAACACTAATGCTCATCATAAAATGCTCTCCTATGCAATGTGGCTTACAAAGGATGGTGATTGATGGGATCACAGGTAACATGGAACCTAGAAGGTATAACTTTAGGTGCTAAAATTGCAAGCTGTGGCAGGAATCTCAACAGCTATGGATGGATCCTGACTTTGCAAAGTCTATTAGAGGTGTAAAATGTCAATAACTTCTCTGATGCTGCAGCATAAGCCCAGCTAAAGCAGAATCCATCCATACGTCTGTTCTCTGAACCCGAGTCTGCCACCAGGAACTTCTGGCTTAACTAGATTGTAATCTACATTATTCACCTGAAATGTTGAATATAATTTTTACTACTAAATTGTCTACAATTGGGTCTTGTAACTAGAGAATGAAACTCAGAACCACAAATGCAAATGAGCTTTTCACTTAAAACTGCAATTTCCTTTCTGATGTACTGTACCTCTTGTCCATGAAGTTCTGTCTTTTTTGGAAAATGACATTTTCCTACGGTGTATAAGTTTCATTGGGTTGTCATGGAAACTGGCTCTCTCTTTTTCTTTCTTTCTCTCTGTCTCCAAGTCTTTCACCTTGAGAGTAAAATGGTTGTCATTGACAGCGCATAATTTTGCAGGTTAAACTTTCTATGATCATTCAGATAGCGATGAAATACCACCCCAGAGCTCATGGAGGGAGAGGGGAAATGGGGAGAGTTCTCATGTGTTTCCAAAGGTCCAATCCCTCAGTGTCTTCTACCCCATTTCATGGACAAAGGGTGCCACGGGCTGGGTGTGCCTGGGCTCTGTGCTTTGTGTTGACAGGAGTGGCAAACAGGCACTGGCTCCTCCTGCCCTTGCTCCAGTAGTGGATGGACTGGCTACACCTGCCCCAGGAGCCTGCCTTGGTGGCCCTCAGCAAAGCCACAGGTCCCCCCAGGAGCCAGCCTGGCCCTGGATACGTGGGAGGTTGTCTCAGGGAGGAAAAGGTGACTGCTGGCCACAGTGACCCTGAGGGCTGAGCAAAACACAAGGGCAGGGAGCACACAAAGAGCCTCAGATAGCTGAGAAATGCCTATTAGCTCAGGAAATTGGGCTCATGGTGGCTGAGGTGAAAGCAAACTCTTGTAAGGCAAGGAGAGAATGTCATCTCAGGAAATAAAACATGGTTTGGAATGATTTCTGGATATTCAGTCCAGCCAAAGGAACACACTGGAGGAAATGGGGGCTGGAGAGACTCAGGGCTGGTTCTTTAGTTCAAATCTTTAGAACCAGCCCTTGCCTAAGACTGGTTAGTTTCAGTCCCCATGCAGGGCTCCTGTGTCCCACGCTGTATCCTGCAAGGAAAATATCCTGAGTGATGCTTTTGCAGTGGCTGCACTCAGGGGATCAGGATCTAATGGCAGTGTGCACACCCATGGGTGCCTTGCCATGGCCACATCACAGAGCTGCATAAACAAGTCCAGAACATGATACCCTAAACCCAGGGCCCAAAGCCATTCCCAATTAACCCATATAATCTGAAATGTATGAAGGAAACATTTGTCTATATAAAAATAGTCTTAAGGAAAACTGGAAGGCAGCAGCTCGACAAAAGACTTGCTGGTTTTTGTGGCCAACCTGAAACAATAAAAAAAGGCAAGCCTCACTGAGCTTTTAGCCAGAAGAGGCTGAGTTTGGGTAAATTTTGGATAATCATCTGAATCTCTGAATGTTGCCAGCACTATCTGAGGTTTACCAACCACTTGCTTTAACCCCTGCAAACCAATTAGCTAATGTGTTAGAATGCTTGAGGAGTGATTAGTCAGGTGGAGTCATTATAGTAGCACATATTTGGCAGGGTGAAAAATGGATGCTGAAAAGGAGGTTATTTAGCAAATTAGTGCTTGAAAGCTAAAAGTAGTAGAAAAAAGGTTCATTGGGTGTTTTCTTTTTCTTTTTTGCACTACCGATTTCACCTATGGGAACCTTATGTTCTGTGTTAGAATATTCAGGCCAATAGAGGATTTTTTCAGCTTTTAATGAATAGCACTGCTGTGTGATGCATGATGTGGAAAGAAAGGGTTTGAAAAAAGCTTTGCAGGAGCACTACTTTGCACCTGAAGAAGCATGTGATAGGTTTTCCAGCTATTTCTTACAGGTGTTGTACCTATGCTTAAAGGTCAGTGTTCTTTTGAGAGCATTCATAGCCCCACTTACATTTAGATAACAAACAAACATCTCATGCCAAGAAAAAGTGTTTTAAATAAATAACATTACCAAAAAAAGTATAATCAGCAGATGAGGAATGAAAATCAGACCTCTGAAGGAAAACCTGACTAGTATTTTGGCTGCTGTCTCAGATTTAGAATCCTGGGACTGGTTCCACAGGAAAAGACCTTGGAGATGGCACATTAGGAGCAGGAGAAGCTGCACTGCTACATGGGTCTTGCTACTCCAGCCACCCTGTCACTGACAAAGTTCCCTAAATATGTTATCCTGCCAAGGCTGAATGCCTGGCCCCACTCAGCAAGAAAACAATCAGCCTTGTAAGCTACCATGAAATGGGAAAACAGTCACTCTCTCAGAAGAATATTGAGACTTTGAGACATCAAATTTTAAGATTGTATGATCTTGGAGGAGGTGGGGTGGGAGGGTAGTGGAGATGAAGAAAACAAATCAGACTGGGATCATTATTGAATTTCTGAGAAACCTAGAATGCAAAAGGTGCTCGATTCAGTGCTGGTTCCTTTAGGAGACAGGGAGGAGAAATACAGCATAGTCTGGCTCTAAAACGCTGTCTGCTCTGAGAATTAATGCAGATGATTACAAGTTATAGGTTTCACTAGGTCGGATTCTATTCATTTATGAAATTTCTCCTCTAATTGATAGCAGTGTCTTTTAAAACATAATCATGTACAACTGAATAGTAAGACTTTCACATTTAGATATTTGAGTTAGCAACAAATAGTTCTTCAGGTTGGCCTCTAAATGACCTCCAAGAAAATTGGTGAGGAAGGTTATAGTTGTAGTAGTCCAAGATTTATTACTGAAAACTAAATTGCAACTCACAGGGTTTTACCTTGGTATATTTGGTCTTCATATTCTGGTGCAGCCTAGGTAAACTTCCATCATGAAACTAAGTGCAGTTTTCCTTGAGCCTGTGTGATCACTCCTGTGATCTCTGGTCAGGTCACCTGCAGACCTGCTCAGGAGCAACTTGTACAAAGACAAAACTGAGCAAGTTAAATACCCTTCACCACCCAGAAGTTTATGAGAGGTTTCATCAATGTATTTACTTCAGGTATTTATTCAAATACTGGGGGTACATTAGCAAGCTGCTCAGTACTTAAAGGTATCTATCAGCTGCATATAAGGAAAGTGCACATAATTACCATTTCTTTCTTTATGGTGTCTTATTACAAGAAAGTAGCATAAATTGTCCTGAGTTCTGTTGCAGAATACAAATTCTTCTCAATATCCTGGTGAGTTTGTCAGAAATGTTTTGTAAGTCAGGTCTCTCAGTTGCCAGATAAACATTTTCCAGAATGTTTTTCTTCTCTAATGAAGATATCTAGTTCTCTTTCACGGCTCCTGCTCTTTAGATTAAGTACATTCATTTTCTGCCCAAATTTGTCCACAAATGCACAGACTTGTCTGACCATCACATCCAGGTTATGCTCATAGCCTGCCTTCTACAGGCTCAGGATGACTTTGTGTTTGTCCCTTCATCTTTCCCTCTCTCACCCAGAGACTCAGGTTGTCCAGGCTTCTTGCCACTCATGAGGTGTCACTTTATTGTATTTGCAATACAACTTTCCATTCCTGGATGTGTTGGTACACATCCAGAAAAATGAGGGCATCCTCTTAGTTGAGATTCCTCAGAACTCGTAGGACATCAAGAAAGGAACAAACCACAGTGTATTAGTGTATTGCTCCAAGGGGAGCTAATTGACAAGGCTTCTGCATTTGATTTCTGGTGCTCCCTCAAATGAGGCTGTGTTGTTTTGTTTTGCCTTTCAAAACAACAACAATGACAACAAGCCACAGGCAAGCTCCCCTCCCCAAAAGGAACAACAAGCTGCATTTGTGTATCAGTGGAGTTTCCTGGAGTCTTCCTTTCCCTGAGCTGAAGGATGAGGGCAGGGGAAGAGGTGGGTGCATCCTACCAGCCCAGAGAGACCACTCATGTTGCTGATCTGCTGCTGCCCCAGCAAGGCTTCATCCTTTGATAAAAGTGAATGGAAAGCCATTTCACACAATTACCATGAGCTGAAAAAGAAGGGATCTTAGACTGGGAGTGAAGTGATAAAATGTCTGAACCTTCTAGTAGTCATAAAGAAAAGCAGCTAAATGCAGTCAGCCAAGAGTAGATAGTATAAAGGACTCTGAATGTCATGCAAAAGCCTGTGGCTTTGAGATGTATCTCACATGGAGAAGCATTCTTTCAACTTTTAAGACAAGATAATTTAGGGAAAAGTAAAATTTCCTATTAAATTCTGCCTTTAAATTACGTATTCACAAGAACAGGGAATATTCATTGGACAGAGGAAATCTTCATAGCTACTTCTGGGTCATCATTTCTCAGAGAAATCCAGCAAAAAGAGTTTTGGACATTGGTGTTCTAGTGCAATACCTGCTCCTAGCTCTTTGGTACCCTGAAGCAAAGTGGAGCTTCAGTCTGCCTGAAGAATGAATGCAAGGTGCTGGGGCAGTAGAGCTGCTTTTGTCTGCTGCTGAATCTGAGCCTGCATCAGGGGAAAGGAAATTGAGTAGGCAATTCCTTCAGGCTACCTGCAGACCATATAAATCTCATTTTACCTGCAGACCATATAAGTCTCATTCACATGAAGCATAGTAAATATTGTGATAATTGCCAAAGTCACTGCACTGGTTTCTGCTGTTCTTCCATACTGAGCTGCAACATCCCAAGATGAAAGGATAAATGAATGGAGACATTAGCTCTGCTCCAGCTATCAACCCCATGTACAAGGCGATTAAATTTTCAATGAGAAGGCACTGTCCATTTGCAAAATTACCTTGATTTGTATTTTAAAAATGCACTCTAGTGGCACAGTTGTAATTCTTGGTGGCTTTCCCTTCAAAAGCACCTCTCTGTGGGAATGGTGAGTTAATAAACCATAAAACAAAGGTTTAATTACAGGGGAAAAAAATAAAAGTTGGCTGTGATTGGGAGGCTTATATACCTAATGTGTTCATTTTGGTGTTGTCCATGTGCTATTGATCCTAAAACTCCCTCCACCTTAATTCAGTTGTGTTTGTAGATTTAGGCAGTGGTGCCCAGGCCAATGGGTTTATCTTCACTCCAAATCAAACCCAAATCCATTCCTAGTTTTGGTCAATGTAAATTGATGCTGGAGGCTCCCTCTTTCTCTTCTCAATATTTTATCCATACCAGTATTATTGTGATCATGACTCTCTCTATCTGTAGGTGGGGAAAATTGAATATGCCCATTGCAATTCCATAAATAATAGTAAATGTTCATTTTCCCTGAGTTTTTAGAATGTTTTTGGAAGTGTTTTGTTTACTGCCTTCAAAAACATTTTGAATATGGCAAGAAGTGACTATTTTGGCAAGAATATTTCCAAGCCTCAAAGTTCCTTCTAAATACTCAGTGCAGGGATAAAACAATGACTGAAATCATGATTATTTGATTAACTCTAGCTCCATTTTTAGGGTTATACAGCAGTTGAGCAGAAGTGTTCCCCTTCTGCTAATAAACAGTTAAGACATTTGCTTGGGGTGACCTTTGGGACCCATCTGAGGATGAGGCAAGGCACAAGTCTAAGCCACAGCAGCAGGGAGCTGACAAGCCAGGACTGTACATCTTTAAACAAGTCTGACTTATTAGAAGAAAAATGTAAGCTCCTTTCCTGTGGCTTGTACTGCACAGAGAGAGCCCTGTGACTACATGGTGTGCCAGTGTACCCACACCTCCTGCAGCAAAAGGGAGCAGGTCAGCAGAACAAGTGGCACCAAGGCAGTGTGTAGCCTCCTCACCTGGAATTCCTCATGTCAGCTTCAGGCACAGGGAGGACAGGCTCTCACCACAGTGTAAGGAAAGGTGGATCTGAGATACTTCCCAGCAAAATTCCAAGCTACTGCCTGCCAGTTTGCTGCATTTTAGTGACTGTGACATTCTTGACTATTGCTCACAAAAGAAAACAACTTGTTCTTTTTCTCACTAGCCATAGCCCATAGTTATGGCAATGAAGTGTAAGGGCATGGTTATGGAGATATTTATTTGGCCTTCATCTCCAATTAACTAACAAATATTTGACTTTTCTTACACTCCTGCTTTTAATACTCAAAGGAAATCACATATGTAGTTTATAATAGACAAGGAGAAAGCCAGTGGATTTTCTTGGATTGAAGATATGACAGTTGAGAATCCACAGGAGTGCAAGTATGGAGTGAGGACATGAAACAGGAAATAATGTGAAGGTGCAAACTAGCAGATAGAGAAAAACAGATTGCTCAATAGCTAAAAGCCAGCTAACATATGATAATTTGAGTGGGAAAGGAGATTTTGATGATCTCTTCCTTTTATAAAATGATTTTTCTTTACTTGGCAAAAACTGATAAGGGAGAAAAGGGGAAAAGGAAATTTTAAAAGTTCTATTTAGACTTTTGTTGCAAATTTCTTTTTATATATAGGTATAATCCTCCTAATCCTCCTCTTCTAACTGCTTACAGGGTAAGCATGACAACTAAAGTTCCTTGTCTCTCATAGTCTTGAGATAAGGAAACCAATCACATTTAGTTGGATCTGTCTTCTGTCAAGCAAATAGCCCAGCAGAAATGTGGGTGCTTTCTGGATGGCCCCTCCCACTAAAGGCAGAATATTAAATGTTTTACTGACTTTTGTTATGCTGAAAGAGTTCACGGTTGCTGTCAAATGGATCTTCACACAGAAGCAGAGTTCACTGAGGTTGATGAGCATACTGGCTGCCTGTCAGCCATGCTAATATAGAAAAGGCCATTCTTCTCCTAGAATGGCTATGCCAGGTTAGACAGAAGAAGCTCCTCACCAAGGTATGAGGCCTCTGCAGACAATGACTTGGGGTTTGGAGTGTTGGGTGCTCCCAACCACACAAGGAGAACAGGGTCCATTTTTCTTGTCTGAACTAGTTTCTGCTGTAGGGGGCTGACAGTCGCACTTGTGAAAGGTGCAGCTGAGGGGTCCTTCTGTGTGCAGCACTGAGAAGTGGCACACACCCCTTGAGGCTGCTGATGAGCAGGCTGCAGTGAGCACCAGCCAGGCCCTGAAGGCTGGAGCAGCACAGGAGGGAAAGCCAGGGTTACTGCTGCACTATTGATGTACTCCTGACAGAGACCATCTGAAAAGCTTTGAAAAAGGGAGGCACAAAGGGAGGCTAGGTCTGAAATAATAATGAGAAGAAATATAAAATGGGGGGATAGTGAAAGTGTGTGAGCAGAGAAAACAAGTGGGATTATCAGAGTAAAAGGAGACCAACGAGAATTTCCTTTGGTAGCTATCACCTAATGATGTCCTTACACCCTCCAATGACAAAGTGGAGTCCAGCTGCTTAATTATCTCTTATGATCTGGATGCAAACCATTCCTAATCCTTTCCTATTTGACCTGGCACCTTTATTACTTCTCTATTATTACTATTACTATTATTCAGTTATTAGTTATTGTTATTTATTCTTGTTATTTATTATTATTAATATTAAACCAAAACTTTAAATTCCTTGCAATGAAAGGGAAATATTTGCCACCACCCAGAAAGGCTTCCTTACCTTGCACAATTAGTCCCTCTGTTAATTGCTAAGAGGCAGAAGGTTGCAGAAGTTAACTACTAATGCTTTCTCAGTCTGCTTAATCAGGAAAGGGTCATATTACAGCCAAAATAAGATGTCCTTCTCATTAAGGCAATAAATTTCAGACTCAGATTAAACTATTGATCCAGGGACAGATTTGTCACAGAGGGCAAATCAATTAAAATTTTTGTTACCCACCAGAAGATGAGATAATTATTTGTTCTCCAGACCTTCCTGTATTTGCCAATTAACCCATGTTTATTTAGCCTACAAACTCTTGAGGAGAATGCCCGTGCTTAGCCTGAGCACATCTAGGATGATGGGGCCTTTGTGCTGTTCAAGATTAAACCATAGTTAATGCTTTTAGAATGTGCAAGACAGCAGCAGAATATTTGAGCAAAATTAATGTCCTCAGCTATTCCTCATTATATTTCTAACAGCCAAAGAACAGAAATCAGGCTAATTACAGGGAAAAGCAAATCAGAAATAAAGGTAATATTCTACTGATGACTCATGTCAGTGCTCTAGATTATAACTGCAACTATAACGGGCAGTACATGAAAAGAACAGAAACCAATTAATTTTTAGTCTGTTTCATCTTAAATTGTTAAACTATTTCATAAAAGCAGATTTCATTATTGAATTAGAGCAGGAAAAGGATAATGACAAGATAAAACAAATACAGAGTCTCTAATTTAACTTCAATAATCTGACATCATCTGAGTAGCAGAAACATGGAAGAGTTTTTAAAAAGGATGACACAAAACTACTGAGTTTAGTACAGAAGGCAAAATCTTTCACTGTAGATCCAGGTTCTGTGACAAAGCTGAAAGAAGGTAAATTCTCCTAATCAAAGGTAAAAAATTGATCTAATTAATTTTATCATTAACCTTCATAATTGAAAGGAAAAAGGGTCACCTTCACTGAGTTTGTTCAGTGTTTAGTTTCAGACTATAAGCAAACTCATTCCTGTTAATAAAGCTACTACTCCCAAATGTTGATGCAATAAAGTAGAAATTAATTAGCACATGCAAATGAAGATTACTTTTATTATAATGTGCCATAGTTCCTAATTTATTATTCCAAAACATACAGCTGTTTTAATATTGATTTTTTGAAAATTCTGTGTCTTAGTCACATGCAAGAAGTAGACTTGTATGAGCAAGCCTGAATAAGGAAATTTCTAATAAGATTAGTATTTACTTGGAGTGTGTTTCATACTAAATTAGGGGTACCCTATTCTTATTTGTCAAAGCTGTGAATAATTATTACTCAAAACACACTATAGAATATCGTTTGGCTTTGCTGAAAGGTGGGAGGCAGCTTCAGCTTTCATGCTAAACCCACTGGAATAGGAAAGCTGGCACCTTACTTGTTTAAATCCTTAAACCACAGAGGTGTTAGCTTATTTACTTTATCAGCAAAATTGTATTCACAACACCTCCATGTCACTCACCTGGGTAAAGTTCTCTCAGCTAGTAACACCCTGGGAGTTGGAAGTTAGGTTTCATTCCTAAGATTGCACAATACTATTTTGACTTCCTACAATAACGAGTTTCACACAAAGACCTCAAAGTCTCTGAGCAACCTTTAATGTAGATAAATACAACTGTACCTATAAAGTAGAAACTCAGAGGGATTTGCTCAACACACAGGGAGAACTTGCCTGTGATCACATAAAATGTATTTTATCATTACGATGGCCAGCTGCAGCAGAGCACCTTTACAGGCTCTATAAACCAGGGAGGTTTTACTATTTCCTGGGACTGCAACTAAACAGATTCTATATATTTTTTTCCTTCACACCCTGTGTACCAATTACAATACCCACACAGAATTCATTACACTTTCTTTAATTCTCCAGCACAAGGGATCCCAGAAAAAAGCTACATCAAATCTGGTAGTATTGTGTCAAGGACCTGTGCAATTTTCTTGGTTAGACTGCTCAGGGAATTATCTTGGCTTGTGCTATAGAAATTTGGAATAATCCTCTACCTTTTTCAAAAATACTTTAAAATTATCTACCTACAGCCAACAGCTGCTTCCCAATGTGCCTGCCAGTTTCAATGAAGAATCTCTTCAACAGCCTGCAGAACCCATTTCTGGTATCACTACATCCAGCTTTACTGAAGCAAATGTAATAGTTTTAAGACCTATGTTCATCACTGAAGGCTCATGGAAGGAGAAAAGAGAAAGTACAGTGCCTTTTACCCCATGCACAACAGCAATACCTATCCTATGAGAAATGTGGAGACCTGCTCCTTACTTCGATTTATAGTGTATTTTAGCTCTTCCTCTGTTACCTTTGAAAGAAAAGAAATTAAGCTCATGACTATCTGTAATAGTGAGAAACTTTACAAGTCACAAACCCCATCCTTTAAAAACTGACTGTCCTGTTCCTTCCAATGACTCCTTCCCAAAACTCTTGGCAAACTCAGTCCCTTCAGACACCATCTGGGGGTCAGCCCAGGGTGCAGGAGCAGAGCACGGGCTCCTGGTGTGGCAGCCATGGCTGGCCAGGAGCTGTCTGCAGCCTGGGTCTGCCCCCACAGCGCAGCTGGGAAGGAGGCACAACCACCCTGACTTACCTCACTGGCAGAGTAACAAGTCACAGCAAGTAAAACTCCCCCAAAAAAGCAGAAGCTTAGAAGGGCTTAATGCTGTTTTACTTTATTTCTGCTTTATTTCACTCCTTTGCATGATCCTTATTTTACTCTTTGGTTTAGCAAGGAGCTGGTGGGGCCAACTGTGCTGTGTTCTCTTTGACAAGGACTTGTGATGACAACAGGGATCACCTCTGAGGGAGCCAGTCCTTTCAGCTTTCATCTGATGGGTTGCTGCAGAACTGGTATGACTTCTGAGTTCAAAATTACCCTGAGCAATGGCTTAAAATATGGCTTAAAATGGCTTAAATCATGTCACAGAAATTATTTGATCACACTCATTAAGTAACAGTTGCAGATTACTGAGGAAGCAGAATTAATGAAAATAGGAAGCTAGTTCTCTTATTTATCACACAAGAGTGAGAAGTAAATGTTTTAACTCTGTACAGAAGCATAATATGGTGATATATAAAAAGGAAAACAGAAAGACAGAATGCAGTCTGTTCACAAAACAGCTTTGTATAAAAGACTAAAATTTGAATATTTCCAAAGACTTATTTTTTTATTTTCTGGGGTAGTATGTAGGCTTCTCATCAGCTTCCCCAAGATTTATTTTCAAACAAATTAAAATATTCCTGATGGAAAACCTAATTTTGGTGAACAAAATTTTCCTCAGTGACTTGAAAACACCAGCCAAAAATGTTGTACAACATCCAGCCTCTTGTAATCAGAATGTCTAAGGTGTTTTAACCTCTCTGTTTATGTTATGCATTCGTTTGAGGAAATTTTATGCACTTGAGAAATCCTTAGAAATTTATTATTCTTTGATCCAGGTCAGCCTGTGTTTTTTCTGAGTTTAAATTATACATGTACCTAATTAAAGCACACAGAAAGTGTAGGAAAACTGGAGGATGCAGTGGGAGATGAATGAGGGAATGTGACAACTTTTACAAAATGATTGCATCAAGAATACATTTTTAATTGAAGACACATGGCTCATCTATAGGAGATGTATCTGCACAAATATTGATAAATTTTTATCTATATATCATAGGAATTACCTAGAGGCAAAATTATATAAATCATCATTTATAGAAAACTCTAGAAGGAATTACTTCCTGTTTTTTAAAATTCATCTCAAGAGCAAAGAAAATTGCCATAAGAAAATTGCCCAAGATTTTCTCTCCTGTACATACGCAAATATTGATACACTCATTTTTCTCCCTTTACTTGACATTTACTTTGTTCACATCCACAATATGGCCCTTCCTTCTCTGTTGGAGAGGGGGGACAAGAAGCCCAACAAGTTAACAGTTTATGTTCCTAATCTGTAGTTCTTGCATCTTTTTCCATTTATGATCAGTGTTTATATTTACATGGGAAGGAAATGGAAGGAAGGAATACCAATAATCCTAAATCTTTCAAAACAATTGTTTTGGCTTTTCCTTTTGGGCAAACAGAGGGAGCACAAGCTCAGGCAGTGGTCAGTCTCCTTTTGCAGAGTTTGGGTCTTTACTGCTAAACAATGTCCCTAGCTGAGAACCATCCAGAAAAGTCCTGGGAAATAAAAATTCTCAACCTTAGAAGGCAACCTTACACGTATGAGTGTAAAAAGTGCCCCAGCTTGTTATTATCTCCCCCAACATCAGCTTTCACTCCAGAGAGTTAGTGCAAGTCTTGAAGGCAGCCAACAGGATAACAAAGTGTTTTGGGTCCAGGCAGTAAAAAGGAAATGCTGCCCCAATTCTATCTCATATAATTTTGCACACACTCGGAAGTACCACACACCCACTACAAATCCCTTCAAGTGGCTCATGATCCTCATAACACACTGGTTAGGAGAGGCAAACTTTCCAATACTTGATGAATTGGTATTTAAATACCAATTTCAACACCTGCAAAGGTGTTTAGAACAGAATTTGAATTTCTGTTTTAAGATAAATGCAAATTTATGACACAGTAAAAGGCAGCAGTAGTGTCTTCAGAAGCAGTACATGTGGGTAGGTATCCAGGATTTAAATGAGATTGCATGCTTGTGCAACTTAAAACAACTACCAAACTGTGATGGAAGTACAGTCTACATAGATAATGTGGTTTTGCTATTCCCCTACCTGCATCTTGTAGAAGTGCCAATGGCAGTGGCTGGGTTCCTTACTAGACAGCTGCTGAGGGAAGGGGAGCATCTTTGTTTGCATGCAGACACAGACACCCCCATCCAACCCAGCACACCCTCAGCACTGGGCAGCACCATCCCTCCAAAGTATCACATTCATGCAGGGTTCAAAAGGAGGAGAAAATCCCCACCATGCTTCCCTGTCCCCTTTTTCCCTGTCTTTCACAGCACATGCAGGCAGAAGTCCCTGGTTAAAAGCATACTTTTAGCATACGTGTAAAAGTCCTTCCAAGTATTGTGATTTTTGGCTCATAGTTTAAAAGAAAATGGAGAGCAACTGAAGGGAAATAGGAGATATATTGTGGATTGAAGCTGCATCAGACACAATTCACTGCAGGAGGTTGGAGGCTATGCCAAAGCACCAGCAATGGAACAGAGAATTTTTTCATGTGAGCTGTAGCAAAATACTCTTTAAAAAAATAAAAAAGACCTGAAAGTGAATAGGCAGAGAACTGATGTAAAAACCTGATTCACTAAGGGCATAGGCTCAGAAGCAGCACTTTGGTTTATATTCCCACCACTTGCTGCTGACAAAGAGCAGGGAACATACCAACACAATGGCTGATAACTGAGCTCATGAAAAGGAGTGCAGGAACTGGATGTTGTTAAGGGATTGCTTTAGCAAAATGGCTGACCCAAAGACTCACAGCTGCTTTTTCACTTGCAGGCTGGTCTCTCCAATGCCAGCAGATGAGAGGACATTCAGTTCTGCTCTGAGCAGCATTTTCATTTCGCCTGGGTCTTGTGGAGCTCCTGCCATTGACCAACTCACTCTGCAGCCACACCTCCTCATCTTTTGGCATCTCAGACACCCACAGGTCAGTGGATTATGGAATATTCTTTAAGACAAGTTGTTGTTGGTTTTCTGTCATACAACAGCCTTTTTCTTAGATGGGGAGGATTAGAGCATTCCTTACCTCCCTTTTAGAGTCTGTGAAATGGGACTCAAAGAATGATGCTGTAGGCAAAGAGTAAAATGTATAGCAGCTACTGGAGCCATCCCATAGTACTTTTTACCACCACTTCACCAAAATTCCCTGGTGTCTTTGGCATGATAGGGCAACGAACCCTATGGTGTTTCAGAGACCTTTGAGGGAATTTGCCCAGGCAAGGTAGACCTCCACTGAATCAGTTTTGCATGGCCTGGTTCTTCGTATTGGGGAGGGCAACAGAGGTGCTATTCTCCCCTTTGGTAACATTTTTTTTTCTGAGATCATGTCAGAGTTACTTGGAAATACAGTTATACATTACCAAAAACCATGCCATCACTCCTTTTTTTTCCTTTGGTACAGAAAAGGAAACACATTAACACTTCACAAAGTCACTGGCTCTGAGCAGTGCTTCCCATCTGATTACAAAAGCCAGGTTTGTTACTTCCAAGACTGATAAATGGTCAATTGGGAATTAACTTTTTCTGATAGAAGAAGCTGGTAAACTAAAGGCTTTTGAGTTTCCTTATCATTAGAATCAGAGCTACTTCAGTTGCTATTTTGCTTGCAACCTTTATCATTATACTAGGCAGATCAAGATAGCCTGAACTCTGTAGAACTTAAACTCCAAGCCCAAATCCAAATATCACAGCTTCTGCCTGTCTGTTTCTTGTGAGTTTGAAGTCATCAGTGTTTGAGATAATTTTTCATGGCAGAGGCAAAGTGAAGCATCAGAGCTGGCCTTTGCAGGAAAGCAGAACAGATCTGACTGGAGCCAGTAGAGACTGGCAGAAGTGCTAAGGAGAGCCTGTCACAGCTCACAGCATCTGCTGGGACAGATAAAGCAAACCCACTTGCATGAAAATGTGAGGAGGGAGGGAGGAAGACATAAGAAAAGGATTAAAAACTAAGCAGAAGTATATTTATACAAATAAGAATAATGCTGGTGTGCGCAATGCATATATGAAAGCTAACAATACTGTGTTTAATGATTTTGTTAAAAGCTTTGGGGAGGTAACTCAGGTCACAGAGCAGAGATATTGTGAGCACAGAATAGAGTAGAAAAGTCTGTAGGAAAGGGAAACGAGAAACTCAAGTGAAAAGAGGGCATTTAACTTTTGGGGGAGGAAGCCTTAAAAGAGATGGATAAGATAAGAAAACTAATGCAACCTGACTTCTTCATTTCTTATTAATGTGGAGCAAAAAGTATAATGAGGATATGTGAGAGATTACAACAAACATATTGCAGGGGCACCTAGGAGAGAGAGAAAATCCCTGAATCACTTGCCAAGTAGATAAGGAGGCTTTGATATAAAAATAGCAATGCCTATCAGCTGCAGATTCTTAGTACCTTTGTTCCTTTACCAAAGAAAAGCCCATCAAGTGAGACTTGGTATTTCCAGTTTCATTTCTGATAACAGATCTACTCAAAATGAGACCTCAGGCTCTGGGGCACAGCTCACTGTAGAGGATTTTTCCAGCACTCCCAGCCTTCATTTTAATACCCTAGACTTTAACAACTGCAGAATAAAATAAAAGCCTATCGAATGGAAAGTTAAAAAAAAACAACTCAGGTCAAAAACTCTGGTTTGGCAATATACTTCAGCAATGGCCACATGCCAAAAGGAGTAATCCCTGGGATGCTGCCCTGTGCTGGGGTGGTACTGCTTGGCAGGAACAGAGGGTAGAGCAGGACTGCTCTGTTTCTGACAGCCTGGGACACCCAGGGCTTCATCCCAGCTCACAGGGAAACCCAGCACAGGCCAAGAGAGAAACTGCCAGCAGGCAGAAGAGAAAAGCTCTTTTCAGTAGCAGCAATCTCCTCTGGACTGTCCCAGGGCACTACTCTGACCTCCAGCTTTCCCCACATTCAGCTGTGCCAGCCTGTCCCCCCTCAGGAATCTCCATAGCTGAGCAAGAGGAGGTAGGGCAGGGTGCTCCAGCAGCCCTGTGGTGTCTCTGACCTCTCTGACAGCCCAAACTGCAGAATTTCATTTTCCATATTGTGCTGTCATGTCAAAATGAGAGGGAGTCATGTGTGGAACTGCTCTGCAGCCACGTTACCCTGGCAAAAGTCAACAAGAAGCTTCTTCTGGGTTCAGTACAACAATGCTGAGCCTTAAGATCAGAAGTAGCATGGTATTAACATTGCCATGATATATTTTCAGAACTTTCACTTTAATAAAACAACATGTTCCCCAGAGCACAAGACAACAGTTTTTTAGCCAAATAGAATTAATGAGGCTGAGTGATGTTTGCATCTTTCAATATTCTCAATCCTGTGAGCAGATATGTTTATGTTTAACAATCTGAATCCTACAGAAAACATTCATTTTTGCCATATCACTTCAGCTGAGCTTGAGCTAAAGACTAAAAAATGGAGTGCTTTGCTTTATTATAACTAATACTACAGCTGGAAAAGAATTTTGGTTTCCTGTTCCCAGCTTCTTCATTTTTGTGCACTTTTAAACACATATACATGTGCCAGCATATTTCACAGGCCTTTTGATGTTTTATTATCTCTGTATGTGGGCGGTTTGTTTCCAGCTATAGTTTGAAGTGCAAATTTCCCTCTCAGTTTTCCTATGTGAAGGTTAAAAATACAGTCAGGAAATATCTGCCACATGTTTTCTTTCCTGGATTTCTGAAGCAGAAATCTAACAAGGTACTTCTCTTCAAATATTTACATTATTAAAAAATATGCTCCAACAAATAATTAAATAACAATCAGCTGTTAAACATACATATATTCAAAGCCCACTGTCCCTAGATATTTCTCCATATCCCTGAAGAATTAACTGTAATGCATGCCCTGATAAAAATCTCTTGGGAACAACAAGCATAGCAGCAAAAGGAATCACAACGGGTTGGAGATTAACTCAGCATCTGCTGTTTGCAGCCCACTGTGTGCTTCTGGGGCTTTGCATCTTATTGTGACTCATATGGAAATGAGGAGATGGATCCCAAACAGAGCTTTCCTTTCAAAATCAGACATAAAATCATCTATTTCTTAAATGAGCCTTTCCCTCTAACATACTGAAAATGAACATGAAAGTGTTAGCTGAGTTATTATTCATTTTTTATTCAGTGTTCTTGCAAAGCAGGACAGAATTTTGCCAAATCTGTTGGTCCATTGGTCAATGGCAGAAGCCAAACATTATAACATTGGAATTTTGATGTCTAGGGGACTTTTTAAATTATATCAACTGTTCTGTACATGCCAGTGAAGAAAGGAGGAGGGAGCAGGTTAAGTATTTTGTTCTCTATGTCTGAAAAACAGGAGTGTTTTCTATGGAAATTAATGTGTAAAAGTAATCCCAGTGCCCTCAAGTTTTAAGTGCTGTCACAAAGATTACTAAAGGGCCAGAGGGAGCTTGCTGACTTTTGAAATTAGCACTTTTTCAAAAGACAAGAAGTTGCATGAGGGTCTTTGCAGCCAGCAGGTGTGAGCAGGGTGGTGCTGCCCCTGGGCCAGCCAGGCTGAGCCAGCTCAGGGCAGCCTGGCAAACATTCTGTGACCACTTCTGCCTAGCAAAGGGCAGCAGGGACAAAAGTGGGGTTTGCTCAGTCACATTTTCTCCCTGTAACAGACTCGAGGCACTTTGTGCCCTTTATTCCTGCAGCAGCCTTGTGAAGGAGTTGTGCCTCCTCACTGAAACAGTCAGACATTGAGAGAAAACAACTAAAGGTAGATTTTTATTCCCAGCTTCTTTAACTTCACAACTATGAAGGTGATCCCTGTTAAGTTTCATGAGAACAGACAGAAATGTGACTTTGAGGTTGTAAATGCTCCTTTTAATGATGCCAGCAGAGCTGAGGCAGCAGCTACAGAGGGGTGGTTCTGAGTGACCTGACCCAGACTCCTGATGTGCTGCTCCTTCTCCAGGAGGTGGCTGCTCTGCTGCTGACGAGCACAAGCACAATAGGTGCAACACTGATGATGACAAGGTGGGGTTTTTAAATCCATGCTGGCCAATGGTATAGGGTTCTTAAAACAGCAAATGCTATGATGACAGAAGTGAATTCAATCTGAAGATTGGCCTTTCCTCTACATCTTTGGATTCCTTTTGCTTTGATAATATTCTTAACACTTTCCCCACAGACAGACTCTTTTCCAGTTTTATGACTGCTTCTCCTTTCCTTACCTGCGACTTTCAATATCCTTTGGCCACTGTTGTGTAGCTAATTTATTGACATCTCCTTTCTCTCTCCCTTCTCTACCCTCTCTTTCAGCATGATGTGAACTGTGCATTTTCCACCTAGGCCAGACTGTAAGAGTGTGTTTTTTCATTTGTGGGAGATACGAAATATTAAAACAAACATTTCCCTGCTTCACTCTCTGTAAGAGCTTAAAGGAGCTATTACAGGGATTATTTTTCCTCTACTTACTGGAAAACAAAGATAAAAATGTAGCTTTCAAGTAGGTCATTTAATCTTGGAACATTTAATTGTGAGGTTGCCAGCCATGATTTGATTTCTCATCTTCTATTATTCCAAGGTTACAAACCTTCCAATTCATTTATATTTATAAACAATGTTCCCACTATATTACATGCATGGATTATTAGGAACACCTCCCAGTGGAGTACTGTCAACTTTTTGTACATAATTAATTAGAAGCCTCAAAGCTACCTTTTATCAAACTTTCACAGAGGTTTAGCATATCAGAAATCTCAAAATGAAAGAACTCTGTTTAGACCAAAGGGCTATCCAGCTTACCCAAGTAAGGAAATACTTTATATTTCATGGGATTTAAAAAAAAAATAAATAAAATAATTAAAGCCAAAGTGGAAATCACGTAGGGAAGAATGTGGTTGCAGTGATAACAGAATTATATTTCACAGTAAAGGAAGCCAAACCCTGGCTCCAATTAACAGTCCAGTTCTGATAAAATAAGTCAAAGGAGAAAACAGCCTGACCAAAATGATGATCCTACCTGCAAAAGAATTGAGATGGGAGTAAGAGCTGACCCCTAACAGTTAAACTGCTTATAAATCATCCACAGGGTGGGAAAAGACAGCACATGCAGGTCTCTGCCTGCTTGCATGGCTTCTGATTTTCACAGTAGCTCCTCAGAAGCAAATTGAGCCTTTCAGCTTCAAATTTACTTGCAAAACCTTAGCTGGGAGGCCAGGCCAACCTCACCTAGGCCCCGTGCCCATGGGAGCCCACACATTATCATCCTCATTTGGTACTTGCCACATGCAGCACGTGTAAGCAGCTCTGGGATAGCTCTGCAGCATCAGAGCTGAGCTGGCTAAAGGGAGAAACACTCATTTTCCTTTGCATGCCTGTTTCCTTGCCATCCTACCACATTCTGGATCTCTAACTGTGAGCTCCCTGCCAGGGGAGGTGCCATGGTGAACATGATTTATAGGCAGCAAACATCCCTTTGATTCAGACCATCACTGGCATGTAAAAATCAAATGCAAATTTCTCAAATTTCTTAAGAGCCAGTTCTAATTAGCATTTTACTGGGAATTTTGGGGCAGGACTTGTCACCTGTAAGAGCAGTTATTACTTTGCATAAATTTTGCTATGAAAGATGAAATATCTGTAGAACTTAAAGACTTATTCCTTTTCTTTCCCTTACCACAAATTACCCTGGGAGATACTGCTCATGGCTTCACAAATTAGTGGCCTGGGCCCTTTCACAGAGCTGCATTATCTGGAATACAACCAATGGTTGCATTCCTGCCATTCACTCTGATGGCCAGGAGATAACATGAGCTCTGTATGTGAGACAAGCAAATCTTTCAGCCACACTGAAAAAATCAGAATTATATAATATAATTGTTCACAGCAGATTGGAGCCATTTCTCAGGATCAACAGCTTTGGGTTTTTCAAATGCTATATAAAGCAGCTTGGCAGCAAGGCTAAGGGCTGAGTTTTTATCCTTCTATTGACAGGTCACTGCTGATGCAGCAGCCCTTGAACTGAACAGACAGTTCCTCTCTAGAGAAAATCATATATTTAGTGTCCCAAATGGTAGGTTAGATGTCAGATTTAATTTGAAACCTGAGATGATGTAATTCCAGAGAAACTGTTGGCAAAATGTTTGTGTTTAAACAAGAGGACATCAGTTTAATCGAGTTCCCTCGCTCTTCTTGGTAATAATTATACTTAATGAGTAATGATTTACCTAAAAAAAAAAAATTAAGAAGTCAAAGACTTGCAGGCTGAAGAGAAAGTTCCCTGTGGTACTAGAAGACAGTAAAATTCAAAGATCCTGTTGATAGGATCTTTATTCTTATCTGTCCTCTTAACACTGCCCAGGGTACCATTACACTGTCTACAACATAGAAAACTTCCTCTTCCCAGGGACTGAAACTGGAATTTTCACTTAATAAGATAGGAATGCAAACAACATACCTTGCAGCATTCTGAATGAGTAATTCACTACATGAACCTTGGACACAGTGATGCATTTTATATTGTACTTATCCTAAAATGCATCTCTGCCTCTCTTCTACACACAAAAGACAAAATCCACGTGACTGTTCTAACAGAACTATCTTGGCCAGCTTAGAATCTTATACTTGTGAATAAGCTATATACATCAGTGAATAAGCTCTCCATATTTCATGCATTCCCATTATACTTTTGTACAATAGGGTCCTCCTCCTGGCCTTCATTTGTATTCAGTGGAGATCTAGTAAATGAGTCTAGAACACAGGCTAAAATCCTTTAATTGTCAGTGATCTATAGCCTTCCATCAAAGCAGGGAAAATTCTCTATCTGTGCAAGTAGCAGAAGTAGCTAGAAAAGGCTTGGACATTGCCAAGTTCTTTAATAATTTTCATAAAACATTGAGATTGTCTGAATTGCAGTAAACAAAGACACTGCCACTTCAAGGCTTCTAGTTGAAAGCAGAGGACATTGCTGTCTTTGTCCTGTGTAATGACTTGCAGAAATTCTGTAAACCCATTTTCTTTAAGAAAAAAAAAAACATCATTGCCATTAGTGTCTTTTGGGACAGCTCCTATAAATAGTTAAAATTGCCCTGCTTTACTCAGTTTAATTATTTATTTGGAGAATAATTACTTTAGATGTCAGTTCCATTATCATGGAAGTTGTAAATGATCCTGAAACTGAAACAAATACTGTCTCTTGAGGTCAGTAACCTTAGCATTACAGACACTATTTTAATTGTTGTTGTTTCATTGCAGATCCCATATATAATATGAATGAATGTGAGTCTCAGACTGTCCTAAGATTTATTTTAGAAGAGTTAGCAAAACGTACAGACAACAAGAGGTAAAAGATTTCCCATTGAAGATGCTTGTCTGTGCCTTTCAAAGTCTTGTAGAAAATAATGTATGCCTCAGCAGTAGTGGAATAGGTAAAAGAAATAGCATTAATGGGCAGTCAGCATAAAATGTGAATATTATGATAGAATATTGTTATTGAGGCTAGAGTCAAAGAGTTTGAATTGATTTTTTTCCATCGAAACCTACTGCCCTCCTACATATGTGTGCAAAGTACATGCCTACCAAAGCCAACACCAAAAATACTCCTATTCCTTAAAGAAAGGTAAATTTATTTATTAAATTTATTATATACTCAATTGATTCCCTGAGGGATTGCACACATCTGCCCAGTTCTGTGAAACATCAACTTTGCCCACCTCCCAGGACACCAAAGTTTTCACTAAGCATATTGTTGCTGCTGAGGACTTGCACAACATTCATCTCCTGTCACTGGACTGGAGAAAGCGTGGACTGGGTCAGACCCAGGATCTGTGCAAGCCAGCAGCCAATCTCCAGCAGCAGCTGAAGGCAGATGGCCAGGGGGGAAATGAGGACCATGGCACAAAGTCTGACACTTCCCCTCACGGTCCCTCAGTTGCCAACCATGCACAGCCAGGCGCTGCTGGAGCTGGGTGCACTCTTTGCTCTCAATCACATCCGCAGGACATCCCACAATGGGCTGAGTCTCCCCCCCAGGCCAAGGAAACATTCAGGTCTTTTAGCCCGAGACATTCCAGATATACCCATCCTCTCCAGCAACTGTGTTCTGTCCAGGCAGATTTTCCAGCTGTGCTGATTTAACCATTGCAGTCTTCATTTCTAATTCTTCCTTGTCACCTCCGCCTCCATGCACAGCATATTTGCACTCCAAATTTATGCTTTGTTATTCAGTGTTCTCTGGTTTTGTATTTTGGTGCTTATGAACTTAGAGCAACTCTTTATTCCTGGAATACTAATTCAAAACTGCTGAATTGAAAGTGTCCAGGCATAAAACTGATTTGTTCCATAGGCTAAAGCAGGTATTTCCCTTTACCCAGCAAATCAACATTGTCACCATCTCAATACTAGTGCTCAAAAGGTCTTTCCATATCTCAGAGAGTAAGAAGGATACTTTTAGGTAGAGACTAAGGGATTTATTTTGTTACTCAGCAAAGAGCCTACTATCTGCCCTCACTTATGTAAGGTTCTCTTCCACACCTACCCTGAGTATCTTTAGCTCAGTTTGGCAGATTAAAACATTTAAGGCCAAGTTTTGTGCTATTTCTATCAGAAGCCAACTTTCTAATTTCTCAACACATGAAGTGTTGTTTTTCCAACCATGTTTCAAGACTTACTATATTGGATTTGAAATCTTCTCTACTCATTTACTATATGCCATTTTTCTTTTATTGCAACCACAATACCATCTGTGCTGAGATTTGTTACATGAGGTTTTAGCTTTGGATATCAACTATTTCTATAAAATATCACTTGAAATCAATTAGTCACTTTGGACATAAATATAAACTAAGCAAACAGTTCCATCTATCTTCCTATGCTTTTTTTTCCCCTTTAGCTTTATGGTATTTTGAGAAGCACCAGATTTGCTTGATGAATGGTTGCCTATTTAATGATAAAAGACAAAAATTCTGTAACAGCAGTTGGGGGGAAAAATACAAGGAAAAAATAGATGGCTTTGCTCATAATTGTGCCAAATGAAGGAAAATATCCTGCAGCCTGGACTAGTGCGTGGGAGTCAGCTCTGCATCTGTCTGTGAGGGTGCTCTCAGCCACAGGACAATGACCCATGGGGATCCCATCCCATCCAGTGAGCTGGTCTGGGGAGCAGGTCAGATCCCAGCCAGGAGAAAATCCTGGGGCAGGGATGAGAGCACCAAGTTACAGACACAGCTGAGCCAAGGGGGAGAGTTGGGGAGGTAGCTCAGGGTCTGCATTTGTGTTCAGGCAGGAATACAAATTACAGAGGCCAAAGACAAGCCTTTTCCTTAAATCAAGTTAAAGATTGTCTTTTCTCTCTGCTACCAAGCTAAATGTTCAAAAATCATAAATCAGGACCCCAGGCATGAGAAGTCTGACTTCAAAAAGCAGGAACTCAAAAGTATTGACCATCTTTGGCCCTGAACAGCACCACAATATGCTTTCTGAGGCCCTCAGGAACATCAGCATTACATGTCTGAACTCCTAGAGCTGCAACAGCGACAGATTTCACTGGAATTCATTTGGGCTTTTTTCTACACTCATGTTATTGGACATCTCCACAAAGTGGGCCTTTAATATCACACAATGCCTTGACACCAGACTCCCAGGGACCCCAGAGACATTAGATAGCCAGTCTAGGGCCTGTGGGCTTCTCTGACCTTCACTGGGCTACAAAATTAGCCAAGGAACACTCCTTCCTCTCCTCCTGCCTCTCCATGAACTCCCTGTTGGTGTCTACTCTGGGTTGGATACTGCCTATATGTGAATTGAGAGTTGCCCCTGTGTACTCACAATCAGATTTATCTCATTTAAGCACAGATAGCTGCACTAGGAAGGGAGCTCCAACCTGCCAAGTCCTGGCCACTGTGCAGAGCAGACATTGTGACTGCAGAGGAAGCTGGGCCAGGGAGGTGGGCTGGTTGAAAAAGTGACCTGACACAAAATTCCCAGATCATTTACAGCAGAGGCTCCATGAGGTGGCTCCCAGTACAATCCCTCAGCCATTAATGCCAGCACAAAGGAGAGCTCAGGGACACAGAGACATCCCTTTAGTCTGCACTCAGATGCAGTTAAATTGCAGTCATGGAAACAAACATAAATTCCCTGAGGTCATTTGACATTCCTGCAAGTTTTTCTGCCATGGTTAGAGCTCAAGCTGTTTTTAAAGAGGCCACAAATATGGGATGAGGAAATATGGATATTATACTTTCTTCTTTCGTGTTTTTTCAGTTAGATCTTCAGATTGCAAGACCTTCAGGGCAGGGCTCACCCATCTTCCTGCCTCTTCAGAAAGAGCCTTATTGGCCTTTCAAATAAACACATTGGGTAACATGAAAAACAGAGAGGATGGTGTTTCTGTCATGTCTGGCAGAGGTCCAAGTAAAGTTTGCCCCTCTTATCATAATGAATAACTGCATTTTGCACAAAATGGGAGCTAGAAATGCCCTTCTTAACCCATGGATAATTATACAAAATGAATCCACAGCCACACCTATTAGCAATCATGAAGGATCCTTCCTGACTAAATCAGGTTAATCTCACTGTCCCCTAACAGAAAGATGTTGCAGCCTGCAGGTCACCTCCATGCTAGTTCTTCTTCTTTCTCCCTGAGTACCTGAAGTTTAGTTCACTGATATGAACTTTGCAGAACTGTGGATTTGGGGCCATACCACTAAAAATGAAGGATTTGGAAAGTGAAAGAACAAGCTGTTAGAGTATAACACTATAGTCACCTATTAATTCTCAAAAATCACAAATCATTGCCTTGAGAAGGTAGAGTCCCAAACCAAGCACACTCTGTGGACCAACTTTTACTAAATGCTGGGAAAACAAAGATGTAGTTTTAAGCAACTTGGTGCATGTAATGAAACAGAACCTAACCTTAAAGGTGTTTGGGGTTGTTTTTGCCTGATATCTGACAGAAGATGTTGAGAAAGATTTTTAGTGAGGGAGCCTCAATCTGGGGTTTCCCCAGTAGGGTCTTTTAAACCACTAAATATGAATGAAAGGAAATTTTAGCCTCAGCTGGGTCCCCCTTGGTCATCCCAAATTCCCCAGGCAGGGCCAGAATGGGGATGCTCACAGGGGGCTCACAGCCATGGTGCACCTTGGCTGTCCACAGTTACATCAGGTACACCTTTCCTTTAGGTATGGACCTGGAGTTGTGCTTCAGGACCAAAGAAAATCAGCAAGGTCTCTGGGTGTCAGTGAAATGATAACAACACGATCACCAAGCCTGTGTTAGTTACTTTTTACTATATATATCTTACATAAATGAAGATTAAAACTTCTTATAGACTCTTGAATCTTAGGCCTTCATTTGAGACCAACACAATGTTATATTTTGAAAAATATTTCAATATTTTAAGATGCATTCAATGTTAGAAGTAGCTTAGTAGGTATTTTTCTTGAGAAATCTTACCAAGTGGCATCTACTCACAAAGTAGCACAAGGCAATGTAACCCCATCTTTAATTTGCTGCTACTACTGAGCAGGTTGGCTTGCCCTGTGCTTTTATTTTACAGTAGCTTTGATTACACTTTTCTCTATAAAGTCTGCATCTGACAGCATGGAACACATTTATCTGAAGTATGGAAAGAAATAACAGTAATAGGATCTCCTGCTTGTATGTGAGGGAGTGGATGAGAACATAACAAATTCACCTATGCCATTACCTCTCTGAAAAAAAGTCAGAATTTCAGCTGCAGTGACCTTGTGGTCACAAAGATCACAAATTGCAGGACAGAAGATGTGGAAAGGAAAGGGCTGCACTTAGACAGGTGTACATTGTTACACTACATCCTGCAGTTGTTATATATCCAAAACTAGTTCTCTGAAGACAGAAATCAGGCTTCCCCTCATGCTGTTCAATAGTTTACAAAATACAACTGACAATAATTCACACTGTTGTTCAATGGCAGTAAGGGAAATAGCTCTTCATTTAAAGACCTAGACCCCAGGAAGAAAATAAAGAAAGTGCCAAAAAATGCAGGCATTATCAACTTGCCCAGATGAATTTGGCCCAGCCCTGCACAACATACAAGAAAAGCCTATTTTAAGGGAGTTGCAGAGAAGCTCAACAGGACTTAGTAATATTGACAGGAATGTTATGGTAAACTTGATAGTAGGAAAAATCAAGATTCTAGTATATGTAGAGTAATATGCTTTGTGAACTAAACTAATAGAAATGTTCCTATATAACAAATTAGTAAAACATCCAATTTTGTTTGCTTTTGTCATTATAAACCAAGTTATGCCCTGTCTGGACTGAGCTGTGGGACTCCTAAGAGAGATCCCTGTCTTGTAGGGATTCCTAAGCTCCAAAATAGATTGCCATCACATTTAGGTTCTTTCCAGGCTGCAAAGGCACAGATATTTTCCCACAGTTTTGAAACTCACAGCTCAGACCTCCAGCTCATGGAATGCCACATAGTCATCAACAACACAAGAACTAAAAAATATATATCACTCTGAACACCAGAATCTGTGCTGCTCTTCACATCTAACTTTTCAAGCCACCTTGTTAAGGACTATGTGAGTCTATAATGTAATTTAGAAGAGCTTTTCTGTTCATAAAGCTATAGCATCTCTTGAGGAGTTAATATTTGTTCTGAGGATCAACAGGCACTATAACTGAAATTAAAGATGACTTTTTCATCTAAAAAATCCTTTCTAAGTCTCATTGACTTAGTGCCCTATTCACAATCTAGAGTTTGGAGCTAAAACAGAGAACACAAAGCCATGGTTCTGCTGACAGAAAAAGACAGTTATTGGAGGGTTTTATCCAATTTGATCCTACTCACAGTATATCTCAATTTCACACCATGTTTTAATCAAAGTAAGATTTTATGAATATCCACTACTACTTACCCCAATAGATCCCAGGACTAGAAACCCTCATGCTTGGAAGTAGGATCTAGGTATTAAAATAATTCTCATTAAGCAACATAAAATTCAGAGAAACATATTTCAAGGCCCACTGAGTTAAAAGAACCCTACCAGGAACATTGTTTTGAGCTTGGCTATTTTGAATGGTGAATTTTTCCAAAGCCTGCAGATCCCAATGCTGTGTTTCATTTCCCTGAGGACATCAGACTGAGGGGAAATCCAGAACACAGGACAACTTACTAAACTTGCCTTTATGCAACTTCATATTTCAAAGAATTAATAAACAATGCCAAAAGCTCTATTATAAGGATGAAGAAAGTATTTCAGGAAGTCTTTTTTCCTTTGCAAAGCTAATCAATACAATGTTTTAGGTATGGTACCCAGACCACAATCCCATATTATGCTGAAAGGAAAGAAAGAAGCATAAGAGATAGAATGGTGTTTTCATTACAGTTTAACTGTTTCAAACAGTTTAACTGTTTAACTTTTTTTTTTTTAATGTGGTCTGTAGCCCAAATCTGATAAATCAGAATATAATTAGATAGTGCAGGAAACATCACTACAAACCTAGCCAACAGGACAGTTTTTTTCAGGGATTATTTCTCAGCAAAGGATCAAAATCCCAGACCCATTAAATTAGGAGAAAAATTCATTGTGTGCAAGTGAGGAGGGCTGGATTTGTCTGGCCCGTACAATACTGCAAACACCACCACAAGCAATGAGTGCCTGCCTTGGGATAAAAAAAGATATTGAGCTTACAAAAGCCATCTATCTCCCTGTGCAAACAAATACCACAAAGGCTGTTCCACTCCATGGTTCACTGTTGAATGTTTTGATTCAGGTGGGCTCTGGCTCTCTGATGTCACTCCTTCACACACGTGCTTCATTTGACACACAGAGCCAAAGACTAGCTCCACTGAAGTCCTGGGACTGGCTCAGTGCTAGGATGAAAAAACCCCCACTGGCTTCAAGTGTGAAAGATCAGAGACTGAAGGATCAAACTTTATAGCAAGTAGGGTCAAGCAGCAAGCTCCCAGCCCACAATATGAGCACTGGTTTTTATTATCTATCACTGCCCTGCTCTGAAGGACTCTTTCCAGGTGACAGTTCCTCTTTTTTCTGAATGGCTGTTATCAGATCACAGCTTCACACTGGAGCTGTTTATAAATGCTCCTTATGACATTGCCTTTTATTTTTTTTTCTTTTTTTTTATCAAGCCATTTTTCCACCATGAAACAGGACATTTATTGTTCATATATAAGAGGCAATGAACCTGCAAAAGCAGCGTTCATAAAACCTGGAAAACCTCCTCAACAAGCAAAATTACTAACTGTGATGGACATTCATAAATCACTCCATATCTTTCATCATAATTCCTGCAGTTTCATTAATTCCTAGAGGAAGACATAAATCTAATGTGCATCTTAAGGAGCCAGCAGGTTGCCTTGCTCTCCAGGCATAAAATAAATATGAAGCTCTCTTCCCTACTGAGGAGATGCAGGTTTTGCATGTGTGCACAGCAGGAAATCCATGTCACTCAAAGTGTGGGGATATCCTGGGCAGCCCTACAGGCATCACTTTTGTTTTCAGAATGTGCAAATGCTCCATCTTAATCTTGCCCCCACTGAACTCAGTGGACCCCTTTCCCTATAAAGCTCAGGCAGAACTGTATGGATAAAGCCTTTAATCTATCTCTGCTTTTGAACAATCAGGTGAATAGTGCAGATTTTATTCCCAGAACTGAGGGGCCACCCTCAGTGCCTGGGCCAATGCTGCAGGTATCCTCTTGGAAGGGTCCTGGGCAGCTGCAAAGGGTCTGGCTAACCTGCAACAGCTTGGAGGATCACAGAGAAAACATACATCCAGCAGAATCCATAAAAAAAAAGGACAAGCTGTGATAAACAGGAAAAGAAATAAAGCTTTTACAGTGAAGCCTGGTGCTATGCAAATTGCTCCCTGAAAATGCTAAAGCAAGTTTGACATCCTGTGGCCAGAGTCAGCATGGGAATAACTCACTCTTCAATCCCTGGGCTTGCTCACTCAGGAGAGGATACTGCTCCTGAGGGCACATGTTTTTGTTTGAGGTGGGTATGACAGTCTTGTGAGTGAGTATCCTGGAGGAAAGAATATAAATGTGCACACTAAATGTTTCTGTCAGGGGATGATTAGGGGCTGAAAGAGAGCAATAGTACTTGAAAGCCCACATGAAATCAGAGGGTAAACACAGGATGGCTCCCAGAAACTCTTTGTGGCCCCTCTGCTTGAGGTTATCCTCTGCCCTAAAAGAGGAATACAAATAAAAATGGGGGACCAGAGACAGGAGGAAGAAAAACAAAAAGAAATAATGGAAAGATTAGTTTCTCCTAAGAAAAACAGGTGCAGGCTGAAATGGAAATATCTCTGAAAAGATGATTAAGTCATAATCATAAGGTCTGTTTAAAAGTCTGCTGCTTCTTTTTCCAGCCCACATTTTCCAAAAGAAAGAAAAACTGTCTTTAAAATATCTGTGATAATTGTTATGAAACAATCACATGTAGCAATCTTGGCTTATTGGTGCACATCCAACGCACCACATCAATCTCTGTAAACCTTTCCAAAGGTTTGTGCCTGCAGTTGGGAAGAACTGATTGTACAGCAAAGATAACGAGGCAATTTGTTAGAACTTAATTTGTAACAAATTATTTCTGTGGAAAGAGCAAATGATAACAAAAGGATAACTCTAGATTTATGGAATTGAGGTAAGACCGAGCATTCCAGCTGCACAATATCTTGGGATAAGTCGTGTCTGCACAATTTTTAGAAGATTGGCTTTGAACTTTCAAGATCATTGGCATACTTTTACACAGAATAGATTTATTGATAGGTTTATTAAGATGGAATGAGTATTTATTTACTCTTGTTTTCTTTTCCAGAGCAAACAAAATTCATAAAAGGAGATAGCCAACATATAGTATATGCTCAAGCTTTTCAGTTACACAAACAACCTTTGAATCAAGTACAAAATGGTTATGCAGGTAAAATAACACATATTCTCATAATCTTCAAAATATTCACCCACTGTGAGCTGCTTTCTAGTGTCTTTGCTGGGGGCAGATATAAACCTCCTACCATTTTTGAATGGTAGCGATTTTGAATTTACAAAGTAAACATTTTTATTTTTCAACAACCATTATTTCAACCTTTTAAGAACCACTCTTTTTTACTCTACTTTAGAATATTCAGAAGAAGGCTGAAAATGAGAGACAAATTGCAATACTGAGGACACCAAGCAGTGAAGCACTTTGAGGATTGGACCACTTCATCATGTAAGTGGGGTTGGTTGTTGGTTTGTTTGTTGTGTTTTTTCCCAATTGGTTTCAGAATAACATGGGTCTGTTCATCTTGTCCTTATCACTCTCTCCAGCTTCCTGAAAGGTGGGTCTCAGTCTCTTCTCTCAGGACTAGCAACAGGACAAGAGGAAATGGCCTCAAACTCTGCTAGAGGAGGTTCAGGCTGGACATCAGGAAAGGGTGTCAGGGATTAGGATGGGCTGGGCAGGGAGCTGGTGGAATCACCATCCCTGGAAGGGTTCAAGTAACAGCTCAGTGTGGCACTTGGTGCTGTGGTTTAGTTGACAAGCTGCTGTTTGGTCAAAGGTTGGACAGGATGATCTTGGAGGTCTTTTCCAACCCTAATGATTCAGATGTTCAGCCCAAAGTAAATTCCTAATTGGAAGTTTTAAATGTCAGAAGAAAAAGTCATTAAGGATAGGAAAGAACCTACCCAACTCTATTGCAGCCCAGCATAAAATAAAGAGGCTTTAACTCCTCACAAGGAAGAGAGAACAGCACAACTCTTTGTGCTTAGTTTACTCATTGAAACAATACTTTAAATAGAGAATTAATCTACACAAAACCATGTAATATATGTTAACTAGAGAGAGAGAGATGCTCCAGATGCAACAACACTTGTGAAAACAATATCTGCCTCTTCGTAAGGTTTTTAACTTATTTAATTTTTAACATAATTTTTAGTTATTACATATTAGAAAATTATTATGTGCACATCTTTACCATTATCCCTACAGTTGAAAATGTGGATTGGGGAAATCAGTGGAGACAGGTGATTCTTGTTCTACCCAGCAAGGCTCAGTCACTGCTGCTCCAGCCTGTGCAATGATGAATTATTTAGACCCTCTGTAGTTAAGTAGGGCTTCAGCTGTGCAGTTGATAATCAGACCACTGTCAGAGCCTGGGTTTCTTTATCAGGTGTGCAAACACACAGGCACATGCTCTTCACTTTGCAAAGGTAGTCAGCGGCAATTGCAATCAAAGAGGGGGTTGCTGTGCCACTCCAAATTTGTGAGCTGCTCTCCATCAATACTTGCACTAGGAAACATTGGATTATTCTGCAAGATGCTGAATGTTCATGTTGATTGAAACTGTTTAAGGGTGTCAAATCAAGGCTTTTCTCTCTGCTGTACCACACCTGTTCAATTTCCCTTTCATTGTTATCACAACTGACACAAAATAAGCACATCATATACAAAAGGCCAAAATTCTCATCTTCTCACTTTTGAAGATGAGAATTCGGTTTGCAAACTACTCCTTGATTTGTGGAATAAAAATCTCAAGGGTACCTAAATGTAACTTTCAAACAGCACCTTAGAACCACCTTAGACAGCTGAACAGCAACTTAGAACCAAATTTTGGTGTGTAGACAAAATTTTAGATAAAGTGAGATCTTTAAGAAGCAGCCTTGCATTAAATATATATTGTTCAAATATGTGACCATAGAAGCCACATGTCCTAAAAGTACACAATCCTATTGCATGCCATTGTCCTTTCTGCTCGCATTCACATTCCCTCTAGAGTGTTGCCCATGCTGAGCATGTCTCTGCCACAGAGCACACACACTGGCAGGTGCCTTGCTCATTCTGCACCTTTCTTCAGGACAAAAAATGTATGAGCAGCAACTGTTGGAGAAGCCAGCTAGCAAATCTGGGTGTGAGGGAAGTGGGGTGGGCTGAGGGGTCTCTTTTGGAGGGCAATCCCCTTGCAGCTGTAGTGGTTATGGTTTAAGTATCTTCTGTAGGAGTACAAAGATCTTTGAGGGCACAATCCAGCCTGTGCCCATTTTGAGAGCCTGGCTTTATCTATGCAAGGAGCACACTGTGCAAATGGATGTTCAGCATGTGAGAGACTATTTCTGCTCCCTGGCTGGGTGACTGAAGTTTTATAACTACACTGGTGATCACATGCAGTATAAATAACAAATACCTCTCCAGATGCATAACTGAGGCCCTGCATGCATTTATGCAATCAAAACACAACATTGAGGGGGAAAAAAAAATCAATAAAAGCTTAGGAACAATGAAAAACCTGGGCTACAAATAAAGACAACCCAACCATTGCTGTACTAATAGATATTTTCCAGGAGGTGGGATCTTGCTATTACATCATACCCAAAGTACAGCAGGAATTGTTTCACTGCTGACATCTGGCTGTAACAGCACAACCTCTGATACCATGCAGGACATAACCTCAGTGCAGGCTCAGAAGAAATTAGGAACATGACTTCACAGAAAATAGGAGTAATATTCACTGGCTTATGGAATGGGAGTGAAGGCTGATTTAAATGCAGATTCAAAATATCAGCAGTGAAATCTTGGTGTATTTAGAGTTGGCCTATTTAGCTATTTAACTGACAGCTGGTGATTAATGTCGATATAAAACTTTGAAATGTCCTTCTCTTGGAACACAAAGTTGATAGTGGTTTATGCTTCAGTTTTTTGGTTGCTTTCTCAATTGAATTTCTAGAAGCTGAACACCATGAATGGGAATGCTGAAATACAGCAGTTTTTAAGGTTTTCAGAATAGTCATGATGAGAAGTTGTTTTAGACTTTAATTGAATTGACATTCATAGTGGGGAACAATTATTTTGATTTGTTATTCACCAGATTTTGGACAACTTCTGTAACTGAATGACAGATTTGAGTGCATTTTTTAAAGCTAATTACCTGTTATCTCCATGGAGCTGCATTTTATTTTATTTTATTTTATTTTATTTTATTTTATTTTATTTTATTTTATTTCATTTCATTTCATTTCATTTCATTCAATTTTATTTTTCCAGCACATAGTACAGTTTTCTAATTGAACCACCAGGTCTCTTATTCAAATCACTATTTTTTAATTATTGACACAAAGGAAAATCAAGTATGATGCCCCCCAACAATAAATTAGCACCATATTAAAGGGGAATAATCTGAACATATTCACTGATGTTGCTAGCTGATGAGTTACTAAAATGACTACAGTCTGCACCATTATGGCTGTTGAAATAACCAGTCCAGGATTCCCACTAGTTTTCAGGCCAGTTCAACCACAAACAAAGAAAGGTGACCAAACACTCTAAGATGAGGATTGGTCTCCTTCCAGGATCCAGTCCAATGCTCACTTAGGCAAGAGGGAACTTCATTTGTACCTCCACAGGCATTGGGTCAGGGCCTTACTAAGAGATTTAGAGAGGCCATCCTTTTCTGGGCCACTGAGAGAACTTCCAGTGGAGGACAATAAGGATGATGGCATTGTTTAAATCTGTGATAAGTTGCATGATAAACTGAAAATAAAGCAAAGGTACGAGGCTGACTAGAGTGCATCCTTTTGAACCTTGCCCCAAAAGGTCAGCATTAGGGGGTAATCTCCCCACTGATAAACATGCAGAGCCAGGATACTGACTGGCCTGCCCTAGACATGCACACAACTTTTGGGGCAGGCTACCTGCACAGCTTTGAAAATACTGACCATTCTTTTCTAGAGAAATGAAGGTGATATAAAAGAATTAGGAGATGGGCAGACAGGCTCTGACCTCAGGGGAGCAGACACAGCAGCAGAGCCCAGCTAGGCTGGAATAAAAGGGGGAAATGGGCTGGGATATTTTAGTGTTGCAGGTTCTAACAAGCACAAGCTGCTGCTGTGCACCAGCAGTGAAGGCTGACACACAGCACTCTGCACAGGGTCAAGGCCTTTGTCTGCTTGCTAAGACAAAACCCTTGAAAGGCATTTGCTGTGTGTGATAACACAATCCAAGATTGTGTGCTGTCTCATATTACAGCCACACTCTAAGAAAGACTATACATCAGAGCTTTCTATACAGGGACTTCCACTGAAAATGAGTCCTCATGAAATATGCAGGTCTTTGCTGTGTGTTTTGTTCTTCACGCCTTCTATTCCCTCTCCACTCTGCTTCTGTTCTTGGGGATGTGAAATGCAGAGATTTCCTGTTTAGCACAGAGCCACCCACCTTGGCAGGGTGTCACGCCTGGCAGCTGAGAGCTGTGCCAGGACCCTCCCTGATCTGCCAGGACCCTGATGCAGCTGCAGTCTTGGTAGGTCAACACTTAGAGCACTGTGAGAGGGAAGTTTTAATCTGCTTCTTCCAACTCAAATGTTAATGTTTTCTCCCCACGCTTTTCAATCATAAACAATTATCTATGAAAAACAAATTAGGCATGAAATTTCTCTCACCCTTCTACAGTGTTTTGAAATTCCTTCTGCATTGTCTTTTGGTTTTCTGCTCCATCTTCTGCTCTTCCAACTGCTGCTTGGCAACACAGATTGCTGTGCAAAAATATGAGCTCCTGAACATTGCTCACTTCAATAAAATTTTAACCAGAGGCAAGCATGCAAAGTAATTGAACTGCAGTGTTTCAATGGCATAATTGTGGGTTTCGTTTGATTTTCTTTGTTGTGACTGAAAGATTCTGTCTTATTAAGACAACACAGCTTCTGCCCAAGTGGACTAAGTCAGGCATGTGCATGCAAGGTGAAAGCCTTGTTGGTCTGGAGACTGTTGTGACATCTCCATTGCAAAAGGGACCATTCACTTGCACAGTGACTCCTAAATCCCATCCTGCATGGTGTGGCATGAACTAATTCACACTGTTTAATACTGAACATTAGGGGATGTAGAGGACTTCAGTCACTAGCTAAAAATCAGGATACATGAACAGTCCCCTGCAATACTCCTGGCAATTTAATTTGGCCTTGGGAAATTTTTGTCACCATTAGAGAGCACAGAATGTGTTGGTCTCACAGAGTCATCACTACTCCTTCTGTGATACAAGGTTTTTCCCTTTGCATGATCAGCTTCTTTTTATTTTTTTCCCCTAAGAAATCAGTTTTTCATTCCACCTAATGAATTACTTTCCAGAAAAAAAACTGTTTTTTTCCCATATTTTAATTATATAACTTGCCTTTCAGATAGAGCTGGCATTAAAAAATAATCAAGCTTCATACGGGATAAAATAGCTGAGAATTTTTTTCTTAGATTTTTACATTTTTTTCTCTACATATTCTCATATAGTCATTCCTCATTTTGTTGGGGATTTTTTTCAAACTTTATTTTCCACATTCTCAAATTACCTTATGTCTTCCTTCTGACATTTTTGAATTGTTGCCCAGAGCTGTACAATACAGTGTGTGCTAACTGGCCCCGAGTAGGTGAACTGTGCTTTCCAGGTTGGAGTTATGAGAGGGTTTCTAGCAGTGTCTCTCCCTCTCTTGCCCCTCTCTCTCTTTTTATTAATCTTTTATAACCCTCTTTTTGATCTGCACACTACACCCTTCTAATTTACGGATGCTTTTAAACCTCAGGCATGGGATTACTTCATTTGATTCATGGAAGACCATGAGCAGTTCAAATTAACCTTTTGTTTCCTTGAGGGAAAAAAAATTTACTTTGGGGATTTGGTTCACCTGTTGAAAAAGAAGCTGTCTCTTCTTATTTACTGAGATTGCCTCAGCACCACAGAGATGACTCATGCATACCCTGAAGGGTTTAGGTGGCACCATAAATTCACTGCTGGACACCATGGACCCTGTCCAGAGCAAACTGAGGTCACAAAATCATTCCCGTTGACTCCAGTGCCAAAGCTACATTCCACTGAGTGCACTTTGTTCCCAAGGAAATTAATGGAAGACAGTGTTGGGTTTATCAAAGAGCCCTCAAGAGGTGACACCTTAGTGGTTTGTCTACAGAAAAACAACAGCATAAAGTGACATCATCACACCAGTGACAATTGTATCCTCTGACTTTTCCATATCTGTTTACCATCGTTTTTTTCAAAAAGATGTCCAGAAAGAGATGAGACCCATGTCTAAAAGATGTGTTACTCCCTGCTTTTCTCCCAGCCCACTAAGCAGGCACAACATGTACTGCAGCAAAATGAGGAAAAGGATCACTCCCTAATGGAAAAAGGCACAGAGACCTCTTGAAAGGAAAGCCTACCCAGGAAGGTTAAGGTCTGCAGGATTGATCTTCTGTTTCCCACTTACTTTTAAGAGTGCAAGGGACTACTTTGTTGGGGTCTGGAGAAAAGAGCTAAAGAAAGCATTCACACAAATATTGCTCAAAGGCTGGAAGAGTTTGCCCAAGAGCAAAACCAATACGATGACTCCATTTCCTGACATTATCAGAGTGGAAATCAGCCTGCAAGCTCTCAAGCACTGGCTATGGTTGCTGTGTTTCAGAAACAGCTAAATGGCAGGTTTTTTATCCCTGTCGCTGTCTGTCACACCTTAGTGCTGACAAAATAAAATGAGGAAAGGGGTGAAAGAAGAGCAAACACTGAATTTTGTTTCTGCTTTTCAAAGCATTTTACAACAAGAACATGGCAATTAGAAAATGAAGCCAGAAACTGGGTTAGTATTAGCTTAACGCTATTTCTTTCTTCATGAGTTTCTCCTCTGTTCCTCTTAGCATTCAGAGACAAATCTGATTCTTCAAATCTTGTCCAGATCCCTGGCCTAATAGCTTGACTGCAAACTATTTTACATTGCTTGATTGTATTGTTCAAAAACTATCCCTGTGCATACCTTTTTACAAGCCTGCAAAAAAGCCAGAGACCTAGGAGGGCAACAGCACTTTGTAAGGGTTTAATACAATGCCCCATTGTGGGCACCCAGCAGGGCAGATCAGGGCCATAGCAGAAGCTCTTTCTTTCACAGCTTTTCCACTCAGACCATCCATTTTCTGCCTCCAACAGCATAGGTTGCCACTGCATTTTAAAAAAATTCAGAAAGCATGAGAAATGTCAAGATGAATGTTGTCTTTTCATCTTCACAGAAGCTGCTTCCTGGCATTAAATTTGAGTGCTGTCCCCTGCATGGCTTTTCCTACTTCGTTGCTGTAGCTTACCTGCCTCTGCCTCTTAATGAATCAGGACTCAATAAATCCTGGCTCAGTGCATTGTACTTGTTCACTTGTAGCTGATGATAATACACAGGGAACACCTTCAGCAGGGGCTTATTGAACCAAGTCACAGTGCAGACCAGTAGTTCATCCAAGACTATATAAGATATTCAGGTTATCTCATTTGAGTGCTATTTTCTTGCACACCCAGGGTGTGGGTGTTTTGCAGCAGGAGGTGCTGGTCTGTTAAGGTTCTTGCAGTAAGAAATCCTCTGAGGCTTTGTGGAGGACAACTTTATGCCATTTATTAGAGCTGGCATTACAAGGAGAGATTAGCATAGAAAATCTTGTGTCCTTCCAGACAGCAGGAACAGTGAGCAGTTAAACACCCATGGGGCTTGTGCTGTGTGTGCAGCACACCATGTCCATAAAGAGATTCTACCCTTTGTCATTCAACTTTGTGTGACTTTCCTCCACAAAAACCCACTGTCAAACAGCAGGAGTGCCCATATGACAGCTCCTGGCTGCACCCCTGGATACAGGCAAGGTGCCATGGAGGTGAGGCAGTGGTGGAACAGAGCAGGACCGGCCCCAGACTCCTCCGCTTGCTGAGCTAGGCATGTTTACCCTGGGCTGAGAGGTTTGTGCAGCACAGCACAGGCCTGAAGGTCACAGTGAGTGTGAAGCACAGCAATACTGGCTATCCACAGACTGGAATTGCATTGGTTCTCTCACATTCAGAGCTGCCTGGGACACAGATCCAAGCCTCTTTCTCCCTTGCTTCCTTCTCTTTTGCCTCTCTGCAGAAGCCAAATGCCCTCATAAATCAGTCTATTGAAGTTCTTCAGGAAATGACTCAAATTGCTACAGGGATTGAGGAAACAGCAGCACCTAGTGACGCCAAAAGCCATACCTGGACCTGCACTAGCCGCAAAACGTGCAAGATTTATGGACATTACTGAGCCAATGCAGAAAACACAGCTGAAGTCATCAGCCCAGGGTGAAGCAAACTTACTGTGCTGTGGTGCTGGTGGAAGATTTTTCTTCAAGGTCATATGATCCCAGAGGTTCCAGTGTTTTTGGAAGAAGAAGAAAATGTCTGTAACATATATGCACAGTCCTAGTTTTATGCTGCTCTTCTTTATCTCCCTTCCAGCCTAGTGAGAATAACTAGTGTGTCGAGACACATGAATGGATTATACACAGCCTTAAACTGACAAACACTTGACTGCAATGGAAAGCATAAAATTTCAGCATGGTGTAGAATGGATGCAAGAAGAAAAAGGAAAAGGAGGGGAAAGAAGGAGGTATCAGGATGGCTCATTCTCTTCTGCATAATTTGAGTGGCTGCAGAAGAAGACAACGTGTCCTACTGTCACCCTTGCTACCTACATTAACTCTTTAGGTTTAACATGCATCCCAGCCAGCAAAATCAAAATCAAGGCCAGTGCAGTTAAAGTGGAATCACCTCCCCAGAGCTGGGATCACCTCCATATTCACAGTCAGATACATTATAGATACACAAAGTTCATTTGTTCCTAGCAAAGGTGGAACCCACCAGATGTCTGGTATTAAAGTGTTTAGTTGTGGCTGACCTTCCTCACAAAATACTACACAGGTATGGTTTATGGGATAGCTGTGGTTCAACCTTGTGAGTCATGATTTCATTCATTTTTGATGAACAACTGCTGTCTTTTCAAAAATTATTTCAGGAAATGGAAGAACGCCATCTCTCTTATTATGATCAGAAAGCAGACAGTAGTGGCAGTCTCATGTAGCCTTATTTTACAGTAAATAGACCAGAAAATAGGAAATAATAACATGAATGTTGCCATGTGCAAACACAGAAAATTTCTCTTTTTCAGAATTGTGCAACATTACTAGAGAAATCAAGGCCAGAATCATATAAATCCTCAAAATCTCTGGTAGTTTGATATTACCACTTTCTTACACCAGTGTGCCATTGTATACAGGTGTCCCAGCAGGAGAGACAAAGCAGCCAGACAAGGAAGCTGCTGGTGAGCAGAACTGCCTTTATCATCCACTTAAATGAAATTTAGCAATGAACAAGTCAAATTGCCTGTGTTTGACCTCACTGGCAATGTGCTTCAGTGCAAACACCAGCACAAGCTGAACAAGAAATGGACTCTCTTGCAGTATTTACAGCTCTTAGCACAGGCTGCTTTGCATGAGCACTTATTAATTACCTGCACAATCAGGGGAATATGTTCTCTGTGTGTCAGCTCAGCATATATTGTACATAATTGCACATTTGAGCCACACAGTTGTTTATGTCACTTTGTAATCACACTAATAATTACCAAACAACCAAGTAATTCAATGAACAGTAAATGTAACATTTAATTACTTTATTAATTTCCACATAACGTGGAAGAAGGAAAATAGCCAGCTCAATCTATAATTTCACTGTGCTCACAAACCCTATCTTTATGCAGATATATGGGAGAAATTATCAAAACACAACACAGGAGATGCACAAACATAACTCAGCGTTTGCTTGATGTTTTTCATGTTGGCATCTCTCCTGCATGGAGCTTTGAAAATTTATCCTATAACGTCAGGCAACTTCAAGGCATCTTGAACTTTGAAAATTAAAAGAAAAAAAAAATCTGCACTGAGATACAAATTCCACCTTCTGTCAGGAACTTACTGATTAAAAAACTCTTTATAGGTTAAGCCAACCATTACATTTTTATGTTGCTATATATTTCACAACATAAAAAATAAAATATTTTCTCCATAAAACCTTTCAAAACCGTAAATACTAGCACACTCCACAGCTCCAGACGAAGTTGCAATTTATTATTTATCTGTTTTTATATTCTGCTATGGTATCTTTTCCTTTTATAAGCCTGGCAAGTTTCCCACTGAAGTTTCTTTGTCAGCAGTTATTTTAAACTATAGCCCTTCCTACACCATGCTACTCTTGTGCTGAACCATCCTCAAGAACTAAGTGGTTTTTAGGGGTGATGTGTCTTGGTTTGGGGAGACACAACAAACTCTCTCAGTTAATGAGCATCAAGCTTTCTAAAATTCAGGTGCATCATTCTGAACCATACTTAAATTCATGCTGAGCCTGATTTTTTCACAACTGTTTCTTCATTCACACTTCATTTGGTAAATGGGCACAAGACAAAGCTCAAGTTTTCGGGGGCAAATTTTATCAGACAGTTGCATCTACTCTAAGAGAGCATAAAATCCTTAACTCAAGGTTCTCTACCTGGAACCTCTCTCTGCCTCTCTCTCTCTAACATCTAGAAGATGAGCCAAAGAATGGCCTGTGACACCAGGAGTGCATTGAAATCTCTGTAACATGGAAACACAGAGGCAGCCCCCAATGTCCTTAAGGCTGTTTCTCCTGGAAAGTATGATGGCCCTGGATGTACCTGAGCCCTGCCAGAACAGGTAGTTTTTCCTGGTGAGTGATGGCTGCCTGTCTCAAATCAGTCACCACATCCAATAATTTATGTGTTCGACTGTCAGTGACAGTGGCAAAAGGCCCAGGTCAGCTCTCACAGAATATAGAATTAGAAAATAGGCTGTGGTGGTTAAAAGAGTCAACAAAAACTCTCCTTTGTCCTGGCCTGGAAGGATCAGGAAAGTACTGATTAATTGCGCTTTCTGGAAATTGCACACTGATGATCTTAAAAATGTAATCTTTTATTGAGGTTGCTATTTAATAACAGGGGAATTGGGAAGGGGTTAGCACATCTTAAACTACAGCTTAGACCTACTGTGAAAATGATACACCCCAAATCAGAGGTGAGGCCCACCTAGGCCCACACCAGAAAAGTTACTGCAGACAAGCCTAGAAGCTGTCTCTTCTCAAAATTCATTTTTAACTCATCTGTTCATTTATTAAAAAATATTTGTACTTGGCTTATATTTTTGCTGAATTTTCAGACATTCATTGGCAATTGAACAGCTGGATACTTGTAGGCACACAGTTTGTGGTGACTGGGAGTAGGGCTGCGGCCCAGCCCCTCATCCCCATTGACAGCAATGAGCCAGGGAGTGCCCAGGGGCAGTGACCAACCACCACAGGGAACAGAGGGCACACAGGTGCAATGCATGAGGGGTATAAAAGGTTGGGCTAAAGAACAAGAAGGGCAGATGCTTGCAGCCTTCTGAAGAGGTAAGGTGTTACTCTGTGTGGGTTGAAGCTGTCTGAAATTGTATGATGGTATTCTGTATGTTGTGGCCTTCTCAACTGTGGCAGGTATTTTAGCAATAGTTGGCATAAGAAAGCAGGGTTTTGAACATAAAAAATGCATGAGAGGAAAATGTAAATGCTCAGATTTTCTTGATATTTAATACTCATATTTTTCAATTTGTCCAGTGTGTTTATTAAACCCCATATTATCCCTCACCATTGCTTTGACAGTAAAAACCTCTTGTTCATCAAGAGGTATGACTTAGTGCTGGGTATTGAATAGCACTCATGCTGTAGTTGCATAAGTTGCCATGGGACTTGGAGCTGGAGAAACTTCTTTTGAGAGAAGAATCTGAGGATTTTGTGCTGTTACCCACAGCCATTCAGCTGACTTTAGGTTTTAAGAGCTAGTTTTCAAAGTTCTTTGATCATGTATGTAAAAATACTTTACTGCTGATCTAAAAGTATCTAAAAGGCTGAAACAAAAATCCCACTTATTTCCTGAAAAGAGGAACAAGAAGTGTCTCTAGAACTGAAAGAGTTAATAATAAGTACTGCTACTCTTGAAAAAGAAAAAGTAATGAAAATATAATAATTTGACTAAGACAGAGTGTTGAAATGTTGATAGAAATCTAACTTACATAATACAAAGACAAATGCAAAGGATTAAAATACCATATAATTTTGAAACCATTACAATATGCCTGAGTGATTCTTTATTAGGGAGCCTCAAAAAAGCATGTAATTTCTTTTTCTACAAAAGCTGTAATCTCTCTGCTGGGTGTGTTAAAAATGACATTTCAACCTCCCCTGTGAAAGTCTTTGATTTTTTGAGTTTCTGTCAGGTTGGTCTCATTACTTTAATGCATTTTGTGTATATTGTAATAACATAAATGTTTTAATGCATTTCTTCTCAGATCAATCTGGGCAGTTATCTTTAAATCAGTCTTGTGTAACGTTAGGTAAAGAAGTTATAATTGGATCAAGGGGAGCTATTGGCAATGAAGAAGCATTTAAACTTTATTTTGTTCATTTCCCTGTAGAAGAACTTGCAGTAATAGACTTTTGAAAACTACTCCTAGTTATATTTTTTAGTTCTTGACTTTTAGAAAACACTTATGTGAGATAAATGAATTTGGAAATGAGCATGAAGTGCAAGCTATAATGCACATCTCCCTCACAAATCACTTGCAAACCATTTTTATAAAATGCAATTAGCCATGTACAATGATGGCAAGAGACATCCTTTTGAACAACTGGAAGCCATCATACTCTACCTGTCAAGAAATAGCCTCCAGAGAGCATGGAGCTGCAGAAGAGAAACCTCACTGCTCTTTAAAAAGTGAGGCTGATTCCCTAGAATTATTAGAATGAGGAAATTTGTTTGACAGGTGGCATCACCACCCTTTGTACAAAATTTCTAACTCAGTATGAAGGAATGGAATACAGTCAGAAAGACAGAACCCTGTGAGGTCTTGGGAAGCCTCACACATGCAGTTTTTTGCAAAGCATAAAGTGTGGTCCCCTCCACTGAGCTTGCTAAAATATGTCACTGAGTACCAGGGCACAGTCTTGCAAGCATGAGTTGGGTCTTGAAAACAACTCAACCAGCACAATGGCCATTAGCAATATTTGGAAGCAAATATCACCATTAATAAGGTCTCTCCAATTTATGTATACTCTTATATATAAAGGTGATGACAGCCTGATAATATTTAACCTCCTATCTTGAGCATATAATTGAAGGAATAATAATAAATTACTGAATATAAGAGGGATATCTTGAAGTGCCATTATAACCACTCACATGCCATTTTATTGCCATGTGAAAACTCTGCTTCTGTAAGCCTAGCATCACTCTAATGAAGTAAATAGCTTATTCATTAGAGAAGAATAAAAGCTTGAAGCTTTTAGAGTTCAGCTGGGCATAATTTACTGATAGTAGCAAAAAAAAAAAATAGAAAAAGGTCAAATTTTCTACTTGAGCAGAACCATCAGCCAATTACTTAGTGGTGCATCAAACAATAGCGCCACCATTGTCTCCAGAAACAGAAAGGTTTACAAGATGTGTATATTAGCTAACACCCTTAAATTGGGTTGAAGATGTGTGAAAACAGAGTTATGGGTTTGACCCTTGGTTGTTCCTGAAGCTCCTTCTTCCAATGGCCACTAATTTCAGTGCTGTAATTAACTATTATCCACATTGAATACTCCAATCCAGATTTAGACCACTGAATGCTTGATGCTCACCCACACCAAGTTACTTTTTGTGGATTTTTGCCAATCATTTATGTAACCCCTGGAGTGTACCCTTAAGGGTTCTTGGACAAATGCTGATCAAAAACCATAAAAGGATCTTTAAAGCAATAACTTAACACCAGCACTGTCTCAAAGCTGGCAGAGAAAGCCAACACACATCAAGGCCAGTGTTGAACCTGATCTAACCACAGTAATCGGATACTTCAGCTGTGAGCCTCATGCCTGTGGCCTCCTGCTCAGTAAGGACAAGTTTAGCCTTTGGCTTAACCTCTGGCAAAAACCAATTGGAGAACTGTCATTTAATTCCACAGATTCAAATTTCCTATCCTTAGGGATATGCTGTATAATTTCCAGGAAGTATCACTTGCTGAATCTCTGTTTTCTTGACTTTAGGATCTTTCTAATGTTGCCAGAGAATTCTTCCTTTGTCTGGAGGCTGGCAATAGGCTATCAAACAAGAAGTCTTTTAGATCAACTGTTTAGCTCTGATGATTTGGTTGTTTACACCATTTATTAGGACAAGGAACTGGGTTTTCCTTCACCTGAAATTGGTTTATCTGAGTGTAAAATTGTACTATGGGTACAAATGAACTCCTGTCCAGTTCTGTTGGGCTAAATGTACCAATCCTAATTGGGAAAAATTATTAGGAGATGCCTGTGGAGCCAAAGAAGGAGAAAACTATCAGAAACCATAATGCTATTGTAAAATGAAGGACATTAGGCTTGCAATGGTAAGCTTCAGACTCAGCGGAAGGGGCCCAGTGTTTAAACTACCAGGAGACTCTAGGAGATGCAGATGCACAGGGAGTTAAGCACCTTTAATACACAACTTAAACAACTGAGCTGGGCAGCAGAAAATTATCTTAAAGACTAGGTAAAAGGTTTATTAAAAAAAAATTTAAAAGAGCAGAAAAAAGAAGGGGGCTAAAATACACAGTCTGCTTCTTATCTCTTTATTTAAGGCAAGAGTGCCAGGTAAAAACTACAGAAATTGTGTGGGTCAGATGTGCAGAGGTGTCTGCTTAGCTGCAGTGCAGGAAGCGGCTCTGTGTGTGGTGCTCAGAGCTGGGCAAGAGTGACTGACTCTTCTGCATCGGCTGGAATCAGCACCTCCTCTGCTGGGGGACCTTCTCAAGCACCTTTTCCAAATTGCCACATAGTTATGCATCTGGCCACTTTTTGACTCTGAACTGCTTAAAACTTTTGAGAATAGAAGCCAGCTCCTAAAACATTGGGCATCCTTGAGTGAGCAAAGTTTTACTTTCCTATTGCTGAACACAAAGTACTGATGGGTTTGCCATTGTAGTGTGACCACTACATCCATAGGTTCTCTGCCCAAAATCAAGCTAAAATTCCTGCTAGTCAAGATGCTTTTTCTTCTTGTAGTATCTTACACTTAGCCAAGATTATGACTCCTTTATATATGTGCTTTTATTTGTACAGCTGCTGGCATAGCAGGGAATCTGTAGGCACTGCTGGTTTGTTGGTACATTTTCATGTACGTTGTACCAATTTCATGTTCATGTACAAATCCACAGGGGAGAAGATAATGGTTTTGGAGTTACATCACTTCTCCTTTCCATTTCTAATATGAATTGGAGAGAAACTGGGCTCAGAGCAATAAGTTATGGATCAGCAGAGCCAAGGGCCTAAAAGCAGCAGATCACTGGGGACAGTAGCCCATATAGAAGTTTTTATTTTCTTTTCTAAGCTAGAGCATTCCCTGGATCTCCCTGAGTGGCAGAGATGCTGGAGGTGAAGAGGAAGAGAAGAAAGACCTTAGCAGATCCCTTAAACTCTCCATGAGACTGGTCTTAATTTTGCTGAATGCTTAAAGGGCAAAGATGTGATTGAGCACAGGAGGAAACATCACAGATTCTTTGTGTGCATTTCCACAAGAAAGTGGATATATATATAGGTGAAAGAATTTTTTTTTTAATGTTTACATCAATTAATAAAAAGAGCCCCTTGGTTCTACCAGCTTATTGGCAAAAGATTTTTCCTTTTGCCATGTATTAAACTGTAGCTTTACAGACCTAGGGATTTTTTTCATTTTGCTGTATTTCAAAAACAGTTCAAGAGTAAGCACACACTGCTATCCTTTCAGAGTAAAGATTGTAATTACAAGAAATTTAAAGAGTCTTACTTGACCTTTAAAAGCTGCATGCTTAACAGACATATTTATGATTGCAGACACATCAAAAATTCTACACTTTGCAGGTATTTATGAAAACTGTGATCAAACCAAAAATCTTTTCTTTCTTCCTGCTCTAAACTGAGGCAATGCTTAAGTATGTGTGTGAGCATTGCACAGATAAGAGAACTTTGTCTGGTTTCTTTTCAAGTGTCCATGTATCCTGCTACTGGAACATAAGCAACTAGGACTATCAGTATGTAAGGCAGCTGTTAGAGGTAGTTAAAAGAGAAAGGTGGGAGGTTGCATAGATTTTGCTAATTTTCTCAGCCAACAAAGGCTTTCCTGTGGGGAAAGTGGGAAAAAAAACCCTGTGTCAATTCCCTGAGCATAAGCTCATTTAGTACATGATCTTCCTTTTCCGTATGAACAAACCACTAACTCTGACTCCTGGTACAAAGTCTTGGGCCTTGGCAAGGTCCAATCCTTGGCAAAATGCAACATTCAAGCAGAACTTTGGGGCACAGAACTGCAGGGAGCCACTGCAGTTCTGTGCACTGTCACTCCTGTGAGTGTGCATTTTCAGTCTTCTTAGGAATACAGAAGGCTTTCTTCATACTTTGAAATGCTGACATTGGCATAAATCCAGGATGAAAATTGCAGCACAAAAGGGAGATGTTTCATAAAGCTATAAGTGATTGAAAACAGGGAATTACAATGCTAACTACTTTTGGATGTTAATTATAGAAGCTGCTACCAGGCATATTCTATATATACCCACCCTCTTTTCTGGAAGTAACAAGAGCACTTTCTGTGATCCTGTTATCATACTGAAACAGGAATTCTCATCATTTTGTATTGTTAACTGTATTTTGATACAGGAATTTGTCTCACATGGGGAGCATTTACAATTCAACAGACCAGAAGAGGCTTTTTCTCTTCATGACTGCATAACTGAAGTAGTGCAAGTATAGCAGTGTTTTATTTATTTGACCACGTCTTAATTGCCAAAACTGGGACTAGTTGTCTTTCTTGTACCACTTATCCACAACAGACCAAAGTTTGGGAAGCTGCACACATTTAAACTAATATTTTTCTGACTTTGGAGGCATTTCCTGAGCCCAGTTTCTTATTTTGATATGAAGAGGAAGCTGTGTTCTACCTAAGCACAAGGACCCGGCAGCAGAATAAGAACAGCGGCACACAGAGGAGGCACCTGTGCTGGTGTCAGACCACAGGCAGGGCTCTGAATTAACAGTCTAGAGTGAGTTTTCCTCTTTTTCTCTGCAGCCTTGGGCAGCTGGCTCAAGCAGAATCTGTGCAGTCACTCAGGTTGCACTGCAGTGATCACATCCAGGTGTGCTGTGGTAACAAGGGTGTGAGGGCAGACCATGGCCTTCACAACATAAATTGTTTTCATAGTTCTAGGACCCCAAATGGCCAGTTCATTCCATGAATTTCACAAATCAAAAAAATAATCTTTTGTATGCTCTTGTTTTATATTTCCAAGTATTTTGAGTATAAACATGGAAGAGTCATTTAGGAAAATGAAATTTTAATGGTATACTGGTAAGTCCAATTTTAAAAATATGAAAAAGAAATATTAAGCTTACAGCAGGACTTCATTCTCTGATCTTTGGCAAAACATTCTGAGGTAAGTTGTTTAACAGCTATCTTATTTAGACTCTTAATGAAAGCTCTACAGTCTGCATGTTGATTATATTCTCATTTTTCCATCTTCCTTCATACAATCCATTCAGTGTGATATATGTTGGCTGTAAATATCTTAATATCTTGCTAGCAATGGAAAAGCTTAGGTAAGGGTGATTGATCAAAAAACTGATAACCACTTCAGCCTGGAGACATGTTCTTTTCCCTCCCTCTATCATAAAAATCTATCTTTCCTTAAAACAGTAAGTGTGGTGGCTCCCATTGTGTTGGAGAACCCTATTTGGAAAAGTCATAATTAAATTTGTGAACCCTTCTCACATTGCACATGGCACTCTAAAAATGTCAAGAGATATTTCTGATCAGCCCATAATTGGTCTTTCACATATTTCCTATGTCAAACATTTATAACTAGCATAAAGCTCTTTTGTAGACTATTTTTGCCAGAATTAATATGACACTTTTGAAACACTATAGGATAAAAACAAGATCTGTTTTTTACTGTATCTTCTAATCTTACATAGCACAGAGGGGGGCAAATCCATTTAATTTACTGTGATTTAATGAAAATATATTGACACATACACAAAAAGTTAAAGTCAGCATGAATTATGTTCTTAAGCCTCTTTATAGCTTTTTAAAGTTTTATTCTCAACATGTAACTGTTTTACTGGGGAAATGTTAATAGCAACATGCTCTGAGAAACCTGCAGCTCTGGGATGTTGGAGACAATCTCCCTGATTGTTATCAGAAATCTGACTAGAGATCAAAGCATGTGCATACACTTTAACTTTGAATATCAGTTAAAAACAAGGTTAATTGCTGTATCAGGCCTCTCATGAGGTGGGAGGCTAATCAGAATTGAACTAATTTTGTTTCATGAAGGGATTTTTACTTTTTAAGGGATTTATTAGAATGTTGCTCTCAGGTTACATATGAGAACAGTTTTCTTGTTAGACCTCCATAGTAGATGATGATTTCTCAGACTGCTCCAAAATTCATTGCTTTGAACAAAGCAATGACTTCTTTTCTTCACAGAAGTGATTAAATGTGACCTAAAATTATTAGAACTCCCAAAATGTGTAATTTTTGAAATGCCAGTGAAGGAATACACACACTGTATTATGGATATCTTTCATTTTTTTTTCCTTCTCCCCTTTCTAACTACTATGCTTTTACATGAAAAAAAAATTCCATTTCTAAAGGGAGATAGTAGGGATGTACCTGGTCATATTTTCCAAAGAATTTTACTTTTTGAGCATTTCCATACACTAGTAAAACTGAGAAGATGATAGAGTTAAAGTTACTGTATACTACCAGAATAATCCCCAAAACCTATTTTAAATCAATGTCTGTTCTGATTTCTCACTAATCAGACTTTTTTTTCCTTTATCTTTAGGCTGTAGATCCATGAAGAAAAACATTAGCAATTGCTCCCTGGGGTTAACACAGTGCTTCAAAGAAGGAGCATTTAATTCCCATAAGTGGAGAGATGATTTAAAGAAATCCTGTAAATGATGAGCTGAAAAGAAAGAAGCATTTAACAGTGCAGAAATAACAGGTTTCATTGTTCTGGCACCAAGAAATTGTGCTGTGCAGTCTGGAGCTCCATCTCTTGGTGCTTGTCAGAGAACTAAAATAATTTCCAGGTGTCCCCTAATCTAAACCCAGGCACCTCAGTGCACCCAAGCAACGTTGCAGGGGCAATTGTGAGCTCTCTCACCCCAGAGGATATCCAGATTTTGTAGCCCCTCAGGACAGGGAAACACAGATTTGAAAATGCCTTTCCAGGTCACTCTGGACTCACTGGAGCAGTTCCCCAGCTCCTTCACTATGGGCTGGCCTTCAATAGAATAATGCTGCATTCAGTGAAATTCGGTTTGTGCACATCATCTCACTCACAAGTTTTGGGCAGGTGGAGACTGCAGCTGCACTGAGCACTGTACAAAACAATGGCAATTAAACAATCCAATGTATTTCTTTATTTCTTTATTTGTGGGATGCTGAAGGAACTGCCATTTGAAGGTCAGAGTTTTGTCTAGTAAATAACTATCTGAATTTCTCTGTTCAACTTTTTATTTAATGTCCTTTTTTAAGTAGATATTTTAAAAAATATGTATCAATGTGTAATTCTACATGCCACTTTTACCAGAGTTTTCAAAACATGATTGCTACTTTACAAAACATCATGTGGCATGGGGAAATACCATACAGGTGAGGCAAATATACAATAAACAAGTGAATGTAATACAGGAGGGAAGAGATGGGTCAAGGTTAGGATGTCAGTTGGAACAATGTCACAATGGCAGGTTAAGTTAATTAATTTTTTTCTATCCATCACCCACAGAAGCATCCTTAATAGGAAAAACACTTCTAACAATTCATTTCAGGAATATTTCTGAATAGGAAAATTGACATTGTTATGAGTATTGCTTATTTTATTGGAACCTTCCTCTGACATCTGGCTGGTAAATGTACCCATTCTTATTATGGTTGTATTAATTTTTCTTCATATAGATTCAGAAGTGAATATCTCATCATTTCTTAAGAAGGATCATTATGTAAGTCACTTAGGATGTTTTTGCTTCTATTTAAGTATTTATTCAGTAAATAAGCTATTTTATTCAGCCAATCAAAAATGCTGTAACTAAAATACATTGCTGCTGCTGCATGGTAGCTGGATCATTAATCTAATATAATGTCTTCATTTTAGAGACAGGCTTTTTATCAGCAAACCTAGTCAATCCAATAGTAAAGTTCACAACTCATCTATTTTTGTTTTATTTCTTCACCATTTGCCTGCTTACAGGAAAGCTAAACCTGTTCAAGAGAAGACTCTTAGGAGAGAAACAGAACCTGCAATGTGGGACGGAGGTTTCTGGGGGAGTGAGTGGTACCTGTGAGCTGCATTTAGTTCAGGTACCTGTCACTTCAGCACTGGTGACCAAGTGCACATTGCCCTCCCCATTTCATTTGCTATGACAGATTATTGACAAGTCCTGCTTTGCTATCCCAGTGCAAAAAGATATCAACATTACCAACTGGAGCCAGTTATCCTACTGTAAGAACAGACATTGCCCTGTAATTTGGTATAGCTGCACCCAGCTCAGCAAAGTAAGGTGCTCCCATTTCTCTTTCAGAATCTACTCTTAAATTTCATTGACTTAATGGCACATATGTTGAACATAAAGAGGAAAGAATAAATATGATGGGAAAATAATAAAACCATGATCAAATATTATTAACGAGCTTTTGAAATATTTCTTTAGAGTGGGAGTAGCATGCAGTTGTATCTATTCTGAAATTTAATCACATGTAGTCTTGATCTTAAAAAGACAGATAAGAATTGATTTGGGACTATGAACTGCCTTTCTTGTGCATCATTATAAAGCAAATTCCAGTAATATATGTCCATCCTCCCACAAGGATCAGAAGATACTGGAAATCCCTGGCATTATGTATGTGACAATTCTCTTACAAGCCGTCATTGCTACTCAAATTATTGCAGATTCTTATAACAAGGCACATGCCTGATAAAATGCAAAATTTTATTAGTTCTTTACCAACCTTTCAGCATATTAGACATGACTGATATTGTAACTTAAAACTTGTCAGGAACAATAAAAGATATTCAGAGCATGGGTTTGTGTGGAAAAGTCCACATGGCTGTGCTATTGTTTTCTTGCAGCTGTCTGACAATACCTTAATGAACTCTGGCCTTAAGCTCAGACTCTGACAACACACCGAAACATAACAATTCTTGGGGGTGAGCTTGCAATTCCACCCAAATATTTCTGCAGCAATTTGTCCCTGGGACTTTGCATGAATCACATTCAGCCCAAGTACTCACAGCTGCAGGTGACAGAGCACGATGGCTGACCTCTATCAGGTGGGTTACACAACAATGATATTCTCATGTGATGGTGTATTTACAATTTATATTTATTTTTATAAATTAATTATTGCAGAGCCTCTGTTATTTTGCCTGTTGGTGCAGCTATGAGAGAAATGCAAGAATTTTCAGATTTCCAGCTGAGATTTCCTACAGGACCACAATGTGCTGGACCTGAAGGTAATTAGGCCTATCCTAAAAATGAGAGCAGAGGGCTGGCTCTCTGTTCTTACTGAAGCAGGGTCTGCTGGTGCTGTGTGTGCCTGGCTCCCAGCAAGGATGTGCTGATCCTTGCAGTGGTAGCATGTGCTCACAGATCCACAGATGTCATCATAATCACCACCTTTTAAAATTACCTTGTGCTTCAAAATACTAGAGCCAATGCCCTTGTAGGAACCTTTTTGCAATGTAAATACAACACCAAACTTAGCAGTCCTGAATGAGAAAATCATTTAGCTAAACTAAGGAGGGATGAAATTCTCATAATACAGGATCTCCTAAGTGCATTCCTTATCACCCTAATGTTTACTTCCCATATCAATGAACATTTCCAGCCTCACAAGCAATTTCAATAGCATTTTCTCATTTTCTGTCACACAATTGACAAAAATATTGATTGATATCAAATACCAGGTCAACCTTTTCACTAAGTTCTCTGCAACCTCATTATTCTCAGTTTTTATGACTTGTCATTAGCTCACCATTAGCCAGAATCTTACCTTCCTTACCATCCTCGTGATGTTCTTCAGCTTAAACCACAAAATCTCACGAGATGGATCAGTTTCATTAGCAGGACACAAAGAAATCAGATCTGTCACTTGCCCTAAACCCACAGACCAGTTCTTGTGCCCAAAGAAAGGCAGTGCCATGCTTTGCACTACTGCCCTTGGTGAATCAATGGTGTGCTCCATTAATTACATGGAGCATCAATGTCAGTGATTTTAATTATACATTCATTGAAACTGCTTTAAACCTATATGATGTTAAATGAGACTCCATTCATATATCAGTATCATATATACATCTTTTAGGTTCAAACTTCCAATGTCAGGCTTGGGGAGAATTTAGAATTTCCACAAACTTTGCAGTTCACCTGCAGACTTAACAAAACAAGTTTGTGTTGTGGGTTTTCTTCTTGTTCCTGTTAAATTGGCCTTTTGAAGACTAAGGGCTTGTGAGCTTTGCATGTTAAAGGCTAAACTCTTGTTATAGTGAAACTGATTCTTTCAGGGCTTGAGGGAGTTTGAGGGAAAATTGAAAAGGAGTGACAAGGAGTCCTTGTGCAAGTCATTCACCTTGTAGAGCTCTAGGCTGAGAGAGCTCAAATGCTACTCTACCTAACAAGCTGAAAACCAACTCATTTAAATAACAAGCATAAACTCCACTTGGGATCCACACTGAGGCATTTGTGCATTGTGCAGCCTGAAGTCCCAAACAACATTATTTGAAACAAAAAAAATGAGTAATTCCTTTTTTATAGTGGTAATTCAGGGATCAAGTCTCAAAAGCATTTGAACATTTCAAGGACTATTGCTATACTAAATTGTTCTTAACTACAAGTATTAAACTTTAAAAAGAACTGAATACTGTTTTCAAATTCAAATTATTATCTTCATGTCTCACAAGGATAATAAATCTATGCATATTCTTGTCACTAGCAGAAAGTACAGTATTTGTGCTTTAAAGCTGGAAAATTAATTCTTGCTAACAAGTGATGGAGAAGATTTCTTGATGGCTGAGATATTATACACAAGAACAAAACCTTAAACTCCTATATCCAATGCTGATCTATTAAAAATATTTTGCAGAGTTAATACTTAAATTTCATGGACAAAAATATGCAACTTGAATAATTAAATAAAAAGGTAATGATATCTGGTTCAGATCTCTGTGAACTGGAATGTCCCACCAAGTGCTGCTATATATTTGTTCTATCATTCTATCATTTCTCAGGTCTTTTAAAATGCCAGAGTTAAACTTCAGTGGAAGTGCTGGCAAGTGGTTTGGACACCTCTTCATATTTAAAAAGTTTGTCATTTTTAAAACCCAATGCATGTGAAGGAATATTTGCTAATGTTCACAGGACTTTGCATTTTGAACAAAGATATTTATCCATAAGACCATTTAACTTCCTGTTAGAAATTCAGCTTTCATCTGATCACCATCAATTTTGAAGATTTTTAGATCATAAAAAAAGTCAAGATGTTAATTTTTTCTTCTTTAAAATTAAGAAAAATGTATAATTTAGAATGTATGCTGTGTCCTCCAAGATGACAAATTTTACAGAAGTCTCTCTTTTAAGTCAACTGAGTTCATAATTTTGTTGGGTTTAGCAGAGTTTTTGATTTGAAAGTGATTTTAAAATCCATTTTTAGATCTGAATGGTATTTTTACTCAAAAATTAGGTCATATTGAAGAAACAAAAACTGAGCAAGATCTCCAGAGATATCATCGTTCCTATGATGACTTTTAGAGTAGACTGAAATTTCATTAAGTTAGAACTAGGCACCTCCTTTTTAGCTGTTGTACTTTGATGAATGGCACAAGAAATATATGCAGGTATAATGTAAGTATATGACTTAAGGCAGAAGGAATTGGTAAGAACTGAAATGCCTGTTCTCAAACTCAGCTTCAGCAGTCTCATTTTTCCTTATCAGTTTTTCAAGCTAGTTTTGAGACAAGTCCTACAATTAGTGTACAGTTAAAGCTCCCATTCAGGCAATGGGAACTTTGCCCACTTCCAGGAGTACAAGCTGCAGCACTTGGCCCTAAGGATTTAATATAGCTCTAATGACTCATTATTGAATGTTTAGTTTAATAACAACTGCTTATTAAGTGTATTAATCTCAGCTGATGAAAGCAAAATTATTTAGTGAAAAGCTGTTTTTCTTTACATTAGTGTGCAATTATTTAACTGAAAGTTTCAAAGAGACACGTCTAATTACAGTGCTGCTTTAAAAGTATTTAAGCATCAGTTATTAAAATATCATTTGAAATATGCTTATGTACCTCCTGAAGTGTTGTTTAAAAGCAAAATTCTGGTTTCAGATTATTACTTACAATAGGTTTCCTTTCACTACTTACTAACTTCTTACAAATTCTGCTTGATGTAAAAGATCGAACTGTTTTCTGTAAAACAGAACAAGATGCAAGAATTTCTGTGTGTGCAGAATGTATATGTCTATGCCCAGGCTGAGATTACTGACTGAAAATCAAAATTAGTGATGCACATTTACAAATTAAGAATCCCTTTGCTGAATTGGCATTTATGGGGAAAGCATCTATGAATACTAAAAGAAGTCTGCCAGTCAGTTCTCTGTAATTAAATAAAGACATTTATCCACAGAAAAACTAATTCTGCTTGACATTTAGCATCTTCAAATATTTGCCCTCAAACTACACATACTTGGCTATAAGGAAATATAAAAATTATCTTGATTGTTTACTTGTGTTTTAGTCACCTGTTTGTGTTGGGTTTTTTTTAGGGACATGAAGCTAATCATTTGACTTTGAAAACATCCATCACATGTTTCTAGCAGTTTATGGATGACAGATAAGCAGTGCTCAGAAGTCCCTGCCAAGCTCTGTACACCTGACAAGTATGAAAAGGATGCAGAAGGTATCTTTGGTGAGTCATGTCGTGTGTCAAAAGTCTGCTAGAATTCTGGTTGGTCAAAGACACGTAAGATATTTGGATAAAAGGAGGCAGAGCCCTGAACAAGCATATGGATGAGTAGAGCCAGGTACTTTTCCAGCAGCTTTATCCTGCAAAGGAAGGCGGATGTGGTAGAGGTGCTCATCTGCTGAACCTGAGCAGGGACAGTAGGAGTCAGACAGTTCCCAGCCTCTGAAAAAATTCTCTTCCATATGGCTTAGATATATAAGAACTGTCCCTGCTGAACTATTGAAGTGCAGCTTTTCAGCCTTTTTCACACATGCAAGAAACTGACTCTGTGCCATGCTGGCTCCAGCCAGTCCTTCCCTGGGGCTGGAAAATTCCCCAGGGAAGCTCTGTGATCCTGCCGTGGCTGTGGGGTGTGCAGGAGTTTGCAGGGCTTCTCCTGTGCTGGAGCTGATGTGGTGGGAAGGGGTCCTGAGCTTGGCATCTTTTATATGTTCAGGAAGAGGAATTTTTCTGCACTGGTGCCCCTTCCTGCAGACCAACTCTCCAACTCATCCACACCCAGCCAGGAGACTCTTGGTCAAATGGGCTCACCCTTCCATCCTTCTTTCCATCCTCCCCCACTTGATATTAATGTTGTCATTCTTTCTGACTCACACAGTAATCCTTTTTGTCCTATCTGACTTCTGCTCCTTATTTCTCCTGGGGAATCTCTGTCCTCCTTGCTCAGGGCTCAGGTTGTGTACCTGTGTGCCTCCAAGGTCAGCACACAGCCTGGTTGTTCCAAACACAGACAGGAGAGCTGTGGATCAGGAAGGAGTGCAGCAGAGCTGCAGGCTGGCTGGAGTACCTTCAGTTAGAGTTAATTAGCCATAAACCTCCCCAGACTGCTCAGCCTGGGGACAGGCTATTGGCTTGTTCTTTAAGATCTCTTGTCATGCTGTCAGCTTTGTGTAAGTAATGACTAAACTGCAGAAGCTCTGAGACTGCTGTCTCTTTCACAAGCTGTCTCTCTGATTCACTTTGCTCAGGCCTCCATTTTTGCATCCATTTGTTTTTCCCTACTATAGCAGGATTGCATTTTGTCCTGTGTTTGTATTGCTCCACCAGAGTCAGGGCATCAGGCTCTGACAAGTGTCAGAGTTTATTAGTGAGGCTGTGGGTTGTTCCTGCTAAAGAGAAAAGCAATGATGTGTCACAGCTCTCATCTTTTATTTTGCCTGGATCACCATCTCTGGAGCAAGCCCTCCCCTCAAGTGACAAGTACAATGCTCAACTACACACACATGGCATTTTGGACTTATTCTCCCCCAAGCAGAATAGTCACAATAAAAACACACAAAAGATTAAATATCACATGTGAAAATTTCAGGGTTAATTTTTCCAGTCAAAAAAAAAAAAACAGAGCAGAAATACAGACCATTTTCTGTGGAGAAGAGCTAATATGAAAGGCTCTAAAATTCATCGTGACTCAAAGGCTTTGGTGGCTTTAGCACAGACATTCTTGATTCTAAGACTCTATAATATCAATTGGAAAGTAAACTTCCTTAACTTATGATCTAATTGTGGATTTATAGGATTTCCAAACCTATAGCTGCATCACTAGACCTGGGGAAGGCTTCTTTGAATAAAAACAGGAAGCAGAGAAACAAAACAGAACAAAGTTTTCAGTGATATCATTAAACACTTGCTTTCCCAGTAAATAATTATTGGCCTTGTGCTCAAGGTTGTCAGGGGAGGAGCAGTTGGTGTTGAGGCAGTTCCATGGCAGGTGTGCCTGCGAGCCAGCTGTCAGACTGGAACCACAGTTGCATCCTATTTCCTTCCTCCCAAAAGTATCTAGACACACGAAGGCAGTACTTCCAAAATTACCAGATGCTAGTTTGCAAGAGATGTGTCAAAAATAGCCTGTAGCACTGTGAAAATTCAGAATTATGGGGGGTGTGTGCTACACATTGCCTTTGCCAAAGCAGCCATTCTGATTCCTTGCCTTTTGTGTCCTGGCTCTGCCTTCGGTACAAAAGGACTCAGAGAAGGGAAGAGAAGGTGAGAGATTTTCAGTCTCCTATGAAAATCCTGACCTAATCACAATGCTGGTGCCTCTTTGGAGCTCTGGAGCAGGGTGGAAGGGGCTCTTAGAAGTGATGATGGGCAACTCCTTGGCAGGAGGAGCAGAGCAGCAGGAGGAGTCCTGGTCCCTGCTGTGAGACCTAAGAGGGTCTAGCACAGCTTTCAGAGTCTCTGCATGGGAACCCAGCAGGGGAATGGCAGCAGCTCTTCAACCCTCCACAGGACATTAGAGATGAGTACTGAAAAATACTAGGAAATCACAGAGGAGTACTTAAATATTACTTGATCATTAACAGAGTAATTACATCAGCGCTGCTCCTGCCTGATGCTGTAATTTAAGAGGTTTCAGCATTTTCATTATAATCAGTAGCAGTTACTTCCTGTGGTTCATTGCCCATAAAATGTTAACCATAGGGGAAAAAAAAGGAGACAGAAACTTTGCCATGATGGCAATTAACATCCTCTGTGGTGCTTGTGCCTCCCTGAGCTACAAATCACTGGTGGGTTCTTCATCAGGCTTCAGGGGGCCACACAAGGCTCTTTGGTTTCTAAAAGCTTTTAAGAGAGCCTCTTAACTAAGATTTTTAATGGAACCTGTTCTGAGGAAGTAGGATTCTTTTCAAGTAGGCCTATGTCTGCTTTTGTTTCTCTTTTCACAAATATTTTAGAGACAAGGTTCTGTGTTTCCTGGGTTATGTGGGACATGCAGTAGTGCTTCTACAATAGCATAGACTCAGCTGATGTGCAGAACACATTTCTTGAGAGGCTGCAATTTCTGACCTAAGCATATAGAAAGGGAGTTATCAAGCTCTACTGCCATCAAAATGAAACTTCAAAAAAGTTATCACATATGAATTTATGTAACAAGCTCTCACACATTTTGCAAATGGGAATGTAAATGATAGTTCCCTATACCAACCAGATTGCCTGATTAATTAATGCATTACAAGGGGAAAAAGTTTTATGTTTAAAGCAAGACTGGGTGACTACCTCAGTGCATTAGTTTTTATGGTTTTGATCTGATCTGGGCAAAGAATTACATTCAATCAACTTGAACTGTTTGTATTGATCTGCATAGAAGATTGGGGAGAAAAAGATATATTGTCTCACTATAAGTTTTTTTTCCTGGTTTTATTTGCCTTACAAGAGAGCAATATTTTTCCATGCACAGATTGAGTGCAATGGCTCTGTAAAACTGCCCAGGAGGCTTCTGCAGCACCATTAGAAGTGCCTCGTCTCTGCTCAGAAGCTGCTGAGAAATACTTTAGGGGAGATGAGGTCTCCTAGAATATTATTCCTACTGCTGCCATGATGCACAAGCACTTTAAATTCACTTGAAATAATTCTGAGATGTGGTGACTAACACAGGAGTGTAGTGAATTTCTCCCCTAAAACATTCCTTGCCATATGTATGACTGCTTTAGAAATAAAATATCTTGGGAAGTCACTTCAGATGAGAGAATTGGCATAAGGATTATAATTGTTGGGTTTCAATTTCATGACACTCCAGGGGTTTTTTTCCCTTTTTCTCCCTTTTTTTCTTTCTTGCTTTCTGGGCTCCAGTTTTCCAGGAGCATATTGTGATTGCCTTGAATTCATCTGTTAAGTGAAATTACCCTCCAATCAGTGAAAGAAGCAGTTGGACTCAACACAGTTATGAGGCACACAAGGAGATAATTTGGGAAGTAACTGCGACTTAGGCTGGAGTTCCTCCTGTTTTCCCTTCACTTGCCTGAGCTCAGGAAGAGGTGGGGTGCAAAGTGTGTTCTCTCAGCCATTCTCAGGATGCAGCTGGCCCAAGCTGCCTTAGCAGCCTGGGTTGCTTTGCCCTGCTTTGAGGAAGGTTTCAGTGGCTACAAAAGATCATGTGAGTGAGGAAGGATAGGCCAAGCATGGAACTGAATCTGTGGCACTCTCCCTAGAAAGCCCAAGCAGTGAGAATTCACAGACCATTTATGCAACACCCTTTGCATGAGAGCAGAGGTGAACCTTCCTGAGAATATGAAGGAATCTCCCCCCAAATTAATCCATGCCATCGAGCTGCTGTAACTGAGAAGGCTGTTTGCTCCCAACTGTTTAACTTTGCCACATTTTGTACCACCTGCAATGACATTTCATTACTGTGGAGTGACAGCAGCAGAACCACCATGCAGCTATCAGCAGGAAAGGAAATTAGTGATGTTATGATTAACAAAATAGCTTTGACTTAGCCAATGCAGGGAAGACAGGCTCCAAAGGAATCAAATATTGCAAGTATCAGGAATGAGCTATCAGCACCACCCTGTGGTTCCCTTGTTCTGTTTTCTCCTTGTGTGGGTCAGAAGGGAAAGGATGAGGCCAGGCAAACTCAAAAGGAAGAGTTTTGTTTCCTTCTGGATTTTGGCCTCTGCTGTTTCATATGGCTGATACTAAAAACATAATTTCCTGCCCTCATGACATGAAAGAATTCCAAAAAGATATTCAGAAAAGGCAAGAGGTTTTGTGAGACTTGAGGCAATAATGAATATGTTCATAATGCCAGGGCTGTGGGTTTGATTCCAGAATGGGCCATTCACTTAAGAGCTGGACTCCATGGTCTTTGTGGGTGCCTTCCAACTCAGAATACTCAGGTGTTGTATAACATCCTTGCTGCAGCCAACATTGTGCCCAGGCTTCTTCAGGTCTGCAGCTCTTTAAGTTGTTCCCACAGGGCACCGCAGTCTGACAGCAAGCTTCCAGAAACACAATTGAAATTTAATCTTGGTTCTATCATAGATTTTACAGGTTTCCTCGTTCTTGTAATCTCTGATTCAGATAATTAACTGAAAATGGATGTAAGTGTGGGGAAAAAAACCCTCTCCTGTGAAATTCAACATATGCAACAAGTCCTGTCATAATTAGAGTGGTTTGGTTGTGCAAAGCAGTACACAACTGCTGTCCTTATTTTAGCAGGGTCTTCATTAAGGTATCAAATTAAGAAAAGAACTACACTAGTTGCATATCCTTATGGTGTAGTTTTCTTTTATACAGTGAATACTGATCAAATTTCAGCTAAGTTAAGGGACTCATATGAAAACAATAAATGCCATTCAAGAAGATATCTATGAGGCATCAACAGATGTGAGGCTATCTGTGCCTCTCCCTGTACAATCAACAAAATACAGACTGAACTGCCATACTGGACATTTTTGTTAATAAGGAGGAAAAGTCCCTGTATATATAGGTCACTAAAGGAAATTGAAATGTCCTTTCATTTTCTTCTTTCATTAGCAAGTCTTTCAAGGATTTGACTTCTTTCTGTAGGAAGTTCTGTTGATATTGGCTGCATTTCCCTATCTTTTCAGAAAATCAAACAGTGACACATAACTAATAATGTTATATTTAACATCCCCTAAATGATTGATCCTTTCCTTTTGACTGCATTATGTGACAAAATCCAAGTAATATATTTTTTCAAAATACATACTAAGTTTTAGTATGCGTGTGACCACCTGTAGTACAGGGTGTGGTTACCAACTCCACTCTGGTTCACTGGAACATAAAAAGAACACTGAAGGTCAACTCCAACAAAACATCTACAGCTGACACTCAAAAAATGATCAGACAATCACAGCCATGGCAAATTGCATCATTGGACCAGCCAGCTCAGCAAACTCTCCTGCAAAAAAACATGTTACCTGCAAGTATTATGCGGGGAACAGCTGGGATCCCAGAACATCCTATTCCTCATCATAAAGAACAGAGGAATCTGTACCAAGTCATTTTTATAAAAGTTCAGGTTTCTAGAAGTGCTTCTTTTACACACCTCGAATTTATTTGAGTTCAAAAGTTTGTTAAAGTTACATAATATTTAGGGCAGTGTTGCGGGGGTTTTTTCCCACAAGGAAAGACTGAGAAGGAATCTGTGTGGGAGTGTGTCGAACTGAGCGATTAGTTTAATACTGCTGAGATTTTATTGTAATATTAATGATGTGTTACAATGCCTAAGGTCCTGGATAAGCATAATTTATTATTTTTAATCTGAATAAGTAAATAAATAGAAGAGTAATAGGAGAGGCTTCTTCCTTAATCTTGTCCGTATTGTGGCATAACCACAGCCATAATAAAATTCAAATATTTTGCATATGCTTCCCATTTAAGAACCTACACATATCAAAACTCTGATTTCACTCAAGCACTAAGAAAAACATCAAGGTGATGAAATTTATCACCAAAGTGTGCAACTCTACTAGTTTAATATGAGAGTAAGGAAGGGATTCAAGACACCACATGGAAATGCAGCTACAAATTTCCCTTGGTTACAAGATGCTGACTGATATTTGAGTCTTGTTTGAGCAGCAAACCAGTTATGTGTATCAAAATCAGTAATGTCCTGCTCTGCTTATTTTATTTACACATTTTAAGCGCTAGATTGCCTCCTTCAAACTACTGCATATCAACTTTTGAAATGTTGTAAAAAAAAATAATTAGCAGTTAATCTAGAAAAATAAATCCAACTCAAGGTTTACATTTTTCCATGTTTTCTAACCTTAAATTTGTGGAGAGAAAATTACTGGTTTCTTGTTGCTATAATTTTATTTTAATGTGAGTAGAAAACGTCTGGCTGTTTAATGTCATCTATTTTATGTGTTTAGAAAACCTCCTGGCCATTTTGAGTGCAGGTGTAAGTAAGTAACTGGTAGTGCAGATGCTGAGCATGACCCTTCTCTGTATTTGTCAGAAGCATGGAATTTGGGGATGTAACCTGATCCCTTATTAGGACAGAAAAAGTAAAACAGCAATTAGATCAGAAGTAGTTTTACAATTAATTTCATCATAGAACTGGCATGTATATAAAACCATATTAATTATGTGTAGGAAAACAGCTTACTCACTCATAAGGCTTACTCAAGTGAATGCCATGTTAAAACTAGCCATTTAAATCTGAGGGGGAAAAATGAACATAAATACTTAAAAAGACAAAATAGTTCATGGAGCTGTATTCTACACAAAGCTTTTTCATTAAGTTCATTCTAGAGTGTCTCAGTTTCTCCTTCAAGGAGAATTCCAGCTGAACCTGTGAGAGTGCTGGCCACCTAAAGGTGAAAACTGAATAGGTGTGAGCCACAATAGAGAGGGTTTTTGTCATCAAAAGTTGGTCAGTTTAGTTGAACTGGTTCAAGAACACCAGTGGGGATTTCAGCAGATCAAGTTGTCCTCTGTTTGGGCAGAGAAAACCATCACTTGTTTAAATTCATCACATTCCTGAGTTTAAGGAGGGTCTTTATCTCTCTGTTTTGCTCTCATTATTCTCACCTTGGGAGAAATTGTCTACTGGATTTCCCTTTCCACAGAGCTACACAGAGGTGCTACAAGAGTATGCAGGGATATAGAGCCCTAAGCTTGCATTTATACACCTCCTTGCTGTATAATTCAGCTTAGTACAAAAACTTTCTCTTTTAAAAATAAGTTCTTTTTCTCTCTTCCCCCCTTCTTTCCATTTATGTATTCCATGTGCTGAGGAATGATGCCACATCCTTGCCCTGTACACACAGTGCTGTGTCAACAGTGAGATCAGATTTATGCCCAAAAGTTACGTGTTCAGTAATTATTTCACACATCTATGCAAGTGGTTATCTAGCCTGCTAAAACACAATTCTGACTGGGGTTATTTTTCTTTCTCTGGCCTTAATGGAAAGATGCAAGGAAGCAGCTTTAGACTGACTTTCAGAAATGAGTCTGTCTTATCAGGAATTAGTGTTCTGCTGAATTTTGCCAACAAGGCTGCTAAAGTTTGAGGAATATGAGATGCTACAAAGCAGCCAGATGGCACATGTCAAGGGAAAGGGTGTTGGGGGGCCCCTCTGGTCAGGTGTGATGTTCAGCAGTTATATAGGATTTTGAATGGAGGATTTTGTATGGAAAAAGAACCAACCAAAATGTCAGTCAAGACATTGTAATTCCTCTGTTTGGGGAAGCCTGGCTATAATCTTAACAAGGTTTATTTTAGAGCTGCTTATGCCCAAATCCCAGTAAGGAGGATGGTACCCTTTGATGAGCGCTACAGGCTGGATGGGAGACCCAGGTTCTGTTTTGGGGTTTGTTGTTGCAAAAGCTCCCTCTCCCTTACCAAATATGAATTACTCAAGTATTGCCACACTCCAGGGTGAAATCTGACTCTTTTGAATCTTCACCTGCCCCTGGACCGAACACATCAGTGGAGTACATTGACTCCAGCAGCTGCAGGTGTTTGCACTTGCAGAGAGAGGAGATTTCCTTCACAGGAAACAAGAGTTCATTGAGCACTCCTGAATTAAACTGTAAGTCCAGCCCAAGCTGGGTGCTGCTGAAGGGTGCAAAGGTAACACCAGACTCTGTACAGCAGCTGGGCTTTCCTCCCAGCTGGCTGGCACCAGCTCCAGGGAATGTTCTGCAGGCAGAAAAGCAGCTGAGGCACAATTCCATTTAGCTTGCACTCAGGGCCACCCTGTACCCTCAAGAGGCAAACAGCACTGACAGTGCCTGGCCATGTGTGGTTCAGAATCACTTCATTCCTTTAGATAAACAGAGATTTAAAGGAATTTCCTATTCCTCAACATAATGAAGCCAAGCCTACCATACTCCGTGCTTTCCAGAAACATGACAGTGGGTTTTCCTAAATCAGAAGCACAGAAGCATGTGCAATGTCGTGGTGGTAACTTCTACTGTTATCCACCCATCTGAGACTCCCAGAACCATTTTGCATTTAGCGAGAAAAAGCAAAGAACCAATGTTTCACTTTGTTATCCTCTTCTCACCTAATTTTCTTTTAAATTTCATTTTCAAGCCTTCCTGCATTGCCGAGAAGTATGTGTCAACAGACCAGAATTAAAAAGGTGACAAACTGTGAAGAATTAAAACTTCTAATTTAACAGATGAGCAACTGCAAATAACAAAATCTAAGACAAACACAATTTTAATGAAAGGTGACATGCTGGAGACAGGAAGTTTTCCCCCTCTCTCTTCATCATGCAACAACAAATTAGTTTAGGAAGCCATACAATAATGCTGTGAATGCAATAACAAATTCATATCCTGTGCTGTTAGTTTTGTTTGCTTGTTTGCTTTCTGAAACCATATATGACACTTCTTTGGTAATTGTATATTTTCTTCCTACTAAATGTGTCAACATTTGTTCATGTCTGGACTTGCTCTCATTCTTATGACAATCAGGTACAGCTTGTATTCCTCACCTCCTCAGTGGAGCTTTATAATTTCAGCTGCTGAGGCATGAGGGGAGGGCTGGCTCTGCAGCATCTTTTCTGGAGTTTTCTAGCACCTTGTGATGTAGAAAACTGATCGGATATATGTTGGCTACGTGCTTTTAATGAAATTTTCCAGTGTGACAATCAGAAGGAAAAGTAAACATGGATGTAGATGAACATACTGAGCAAGAGCAGTCCTTTTCTGCTTTTAGGAGGGCTACATCCAAGCCAACCATTAACCAGAGTGGGTTCCCTGAAGTCAAGCCAAATCCATAACCAATACAAAGTAATGAACCTTTGTAGAAGTTATTGACTAGCTACACTGATTGATGTCAATTTGGGATTTTGGCCCAATCAAATATATTCTACCTGTTTAATAAATGAATGCAGAACTCTGAGCACACCCAGCAGTGGTTTAAAATGCCAGCAGAGTGTTAAAAGCTCCTTTTAACTAAACATCACTGCTCCCCTTACTCCAAGGGTGTAATTTAGATCACTGGGTTTTATAGGCAGTTCACCTGCTGTAGGTGAGCATCACTTGGCTGCCTCTCTGAGGATCACGCTGGAATAAGTTTTCAGATGTATGCAATTAACCTTAAGTAAGCACAAAGAGAGGCTGAATAACTTCAAATGACTTCATAACAAAATGTGTGTTTGCTCCACAGCAGGTGATCACCACATGCAGCCTTAGGAAGGGCCTAACTTAGAATGCATTCTCCTATTTGAGGTCACTGAAACAACTCTTTTTGTCCTACTGTGCCTGAAAGAGTAAAGAATATCAGGGGTTTTCTCAAATTATTTGCATGTGAACAAAATAACAACATTTTATCCAGATTCCATGAATGAGATTTCCAACCCAGTGCCTGGGAGTCTTCCCCCAACAGTTCAAAACATGTATGGTATAAATGCCCCTAGATAGCAGAGTACCCTAGTTTTTACCTTTTCTCTGCTCATATACTTGAAAATAACTCTCTCCTTTATTTCCATACTCATGGCAGGTGCCACAGTAAATCAACCAGTGGGAATCTCTCATATGCACCTCTGCCTTACTGGGTATTAATGAAGTTTTCCATTTAACATCCATTGGGGAAGGATTTTAAGACTTCAGCGTATGGGACTTGCTGTTTCAACTGTTTACAGGTGACACTTTGGCTCTGGAAATGTAAAGTATATATGACAATGGGGGCTGTTTTCCCATGTAACCCATCTGTGATTAATTGTGGATTTTATGCAATCATCTGAATTTAAAGTAAAAGCCACAACTTACACTTTTCTCTCTTGAGGCATAAAATATGTTACAGCATGAACCAGCTGTATCTTTTTAGACTGCAGCTAAATTTCATCATAAGTTAGTCTGTTTTATGCATGTTTGGGGAAAAAGAACAAATGGTTAAGAACATTGTAGAATAAATAATGGAACTGGGGGGTCATTTTGCTTACATTATACCTGCTATTTGAAGTGCCAGGAAGTATTAGCAAGCAAATATTGGCAATTATTTGAAGAAAAAGCTTAGAGGCGTCCAATGTAGAAATAGGAAAATTATCACTTACAGCTTCACATTAAGTCAAATGACAGACATTCTTTTTACATCACAATTGAACTGAACACAAATATTTCTCACAGCAGCAGTGGTCTGGACTGTTACCTCATCGTGCTGACTTGGTACAAGCACGAATCAGAGAGAGACAAACACTTTCTCTTATAGTTACATAAAAGAGAATTAATGATTCCAAGGACAACATGAGAACTCCACAGTAATATTTTAATTTTAAGATAGGCAGCTGTCTTTGCACCCAGGGAAAATTAATGTCAGGACCTTTCCTTAAGAAATTAACTATGACACTGGCTTTGTTAGAAATAAGAAAAGGATAGATATCTCACTTGTTGCTGCTTCCTTCTGTTACACAATATATTCAATAATAAACCTGAGTATTAATTCAACTGGGACAAAGTATAATTTAGAAATTATATCTAAATTAATGCATTCATTTAAATTTAGAAAAAAAAAATATGCTGCAATGCAGAACCATCTGTACTGTGCCATATGTCAGGTAGAAGGACAAATAAAATTCAAGTAAGATCATTAATAATCTTTCTGGGAATAGTTAAATTTTTCCAGCATATTAGATTACAGAGATCATTACATTTTTTAAGCAGGAACATACTGTTGCCATTATTTATGTGTGAGATACAGACTTAATGGGGAATATGTCACCTAATTAAATAATATTACAATATTTTATGAAACCTTCCCTATTTAGAAAATTTATAAGCCTAAGCCTAAGAACAAGCTATCCAAGTTCCTAATTCTCTTAACTTTTACCTAAAGGGCAAATGGGAGCCCAAGTATAATTTAGGATGTGGAATCCTTGCAGGAGATGTTTCTCAGTCTGAAAATTCTAAAGGTGAGTGATGCAAGCCATGAGGACTGCTCTTTTTTTTGTTCTGGGGACTTACAGAAAACTTGGAAGCAAGCAGGATCTTGCTGTACAAAACCTTCCTAAAAATCAGGTCTGTTCACTATAGCTAAAAATAAAAGGTGCCCTCACTTTGATAAAGAAATCCTCAGAGAACCTGAACAAGGCAGTCAGACTGCATGTCTGCAAAATTTCCTGAAAAGAGTTGTGGGAAGAAACCATGAAAAGTAGTTTACAAGCACCTGCAGAAGGTAAGACAGAATCACAATGAGACCTTTTCCAACCCAGGCCCTTGCCTGCCTCAACAAGGCTCTAAAAAGTGGTGTAAAATATCCAGTGAGGAAAAACCTAGTTTGAAATCTTCTGCATTGTCATTAGCATGAGGTTTCCATTGATTACTTTACTTCCTAACTGATGCATTTTAATGTACTGGAGGCTTTCCCAACAATTTTTTCTTAATCACAATTTTTTTTATTCCTTTATAAAAGATCTGTTCCTGTTTTATTCATGCACATTCAGCATTACTAGTTTCTAGTCTCTCAAATAAATCATGTTTCCATCTTTAATTTTCATCTCAAGTAAATACCCCAACTATAATAATGACTCTATGGCTCATCTTTGAACTTCACTTAATTTGCCCAGACATTTATCTCCCATGAAGATATCCCTACATCTAAAAACCCACAAAAAAGAACCTTATTTTTTTTACTCCATAGCATAATGACTCTGCATGCTTCCCTAACTTTGCACTGCTAAGCTGCAAAATCATTTCTAATTTCTGATTGTTATCTCCCTGCACATTGGTAGTGCTGTGCTGTCCTAGATCTCTCCCTCCTACTGAATTTCTCTTCTGTTAATTTCCTCTAGATTTACTTTAATTTTCAGTGGCTCTGAGGCATCTAAGGCTTGCCTGTTATTTTTGGTCTATTCTTTAAGCTCTTTTTAATTTGGTTTGGGTCTCTGATATTTGCAACTGATCATAAGTTAATGTCATCTATGGATTTCATTAATTTTATCTTTTTGTCATTAATTTTATTTTCCTGATCTTTTTAAAAGTATAAAAAACTGACGCAAGTATCCTTGCAAGAGGAAACTAATAATGAGAAACTTCCTGGTGGCAGCCTGCACACTGCCACTTTATCATTCAGTGATTCATCCTTCTTCAGGACTCTAATGCATATACTGCATGTCCACACACAGAGCAATTGCTGTGGGTGCACATTTTCAGATCCATGAAGAATCAATGTAATTCATGTTACACCCACCACGCTCTCCCCAGTGCCTCATGCTGTTGTGTGTTTGCAAGGGCAGCACTGGAACTGCAGCAGCAATCCTCTGTGAGCCCAAATCACTTTTTGTTTATGTCTCTAGATCATCAGGGACTTCAATCACTACTCTACAGAAACTCACTGTGGAATGCCTGATTCGCTGTGATTATTGACATTCAGAGCTGGTGGTGTGTGGTATTTTCAGGGTTTTAATATGGCAGGAAGGAAATGAATTTGACTTCATGTTCTTGGAAGTTAATTCATTATTATATTGTATTGTATTGTATTATATTATAGAATGCTATACTAAAACTATATTAAAGAATAGAGAAAGGATATTTACAGAAGGCTTAACAAAATACTAATGAAAAACTCGTGACTGTTTTCAGAGTCCTGACACAGCTGGACCATGATTGGTCATTAAGTAAAAACAATTCACATGAAACCAATCAAACAATGACCAATTGGTAAACAATGTCCAAACCACATTCCAAAGCAGCAAAACACAGGAGAAGTGGATCAGATAATTATTGGTTTCATTTTTCTCTGAGGCTTCTCAGCTTCCCAGGAGAAGAAATCCTAGCAAAGGGATTTTTCAGAAAATATGACAGTAACAGTGATGAGTTCAGGACCAGAGTCAGGTGCTCTGAAGACAAAGACAGCAGGAAGTTCAGCCCCAGAAAAATGGGTATTGGGTGTCGAGCAAATCACAGGGTCAATCCTGCAAACATCTGCAGCTGTGACGTGGAGGGACAGCAAAAACTCCACTGCACCTAAAAGCTGAGGTTGTCAGGCATTTGGAGTATCACCACCTGATGAAATCGTCTAAAGAGCAAATTGGTTTCCAATAGCTTTTCAGAGCAATCTTATAACCTGCTTTCCTTGTCTTTTTAGCCAGGGAGAGATGACCACAAAAATTTGTGGTTAAAAACAGCTGACAAAACACAAGCCTACAAGGGAGTTGCCAGCTCTGGAACATGAGATGTTGCACTAGCATCCATTTCCCACCTCCTCCAGAAAGAAGAGACAAGGGGGATATAAATGCAGGACTGCACCAGGAAATAGTGAGTATTGGTCAGCATGGTGAGTTCCCCACCCCAGGCTGAGGGTCCAGCTCTGAGGGGACCAGGTTCCCCTGTGCAGGGATTTACTGGGGGCTCCTGATTCTTCCCTCCCACTTGGATCCTCCTGGGAGAGAGGAGTGGTTGTCCTTGAGTTGCAGGACAGAGTCTCAGTTTCTGAAACAACAGTCAGGAAGGGCTGTGGAAGTGAAGTCTTCGTGCTTATTACATTCCTGGATATTTCATGAAGTCCTGGGAATAGAGATATTTTAGAATTTAAAGTGTCAGTATCAAAGGTTTGCTCCATCTATGTAGTTTCTCCCTAGTGTTTATTTTATCTAGCTTGGAGAAGCAATTTTGTGTTCTCCCTCTGAGTGTATATACGTGTGTATATATAAAAAATGCACATATTTATAAAATACATATATACTACTTCCCTTAGTTTCAAAATGTCATTCCCTGTGGCCTTACCTCTATTACACACATCATTCATTAGATTATGAAAACCATTAATGTCAGGCAGCAGAACCAAAGGAATTCACTAAAGGAGCACCATTAGCATATCAAGTAGCTATTTCTCAGCTAAATATTCCTGACAGCCCTCATTACAAATGATGGATGGGCTTTATAAGAGGTAGTATTTCCAGAAGAAAATAAAATCTCAGCATTCTACCACATGTGGCCCAATAACTAGATATCATTTTTTGACTGTCTGTTTGCATTACTTGCCTTTTTTTTCTTTCAGAATGAAAGAGTTGTAAAACTCACAAATAGATTAACAGCATAATTCAAAATTCATTAATAATGGTGAGCCTAATTCAGCCTGGTTTCTGAATTCTGCAGGTGCTTCAGTCATGGGATATCAAACACTGTGTGTCATCCTAGCTGGATTGCCAGCAGCCTGTCAGAAATAAAAGGACATATAACTGAAAAAGCAAGTAAGGCTGACTTTTAAAAGACTGTGTAATGTCAAAAATTTTATGAGTTGAAACTGAACATTTTCTGAGGTAAGGAATGCAATTTTAAAAGAAAAGGATTACTGTAGCCGTGTCTTCAGAATAGTTCTGACAGCACCTCATGGATAATGGGCACAAGGAGGCACAAACAAGCACAGAGGACACCTGATAACACCCTTGGGTGGTAATGCGGACCCCAGCACTTCTTTAAAATGGAACAGAAGTAGTTTCAAATTTTCTGCTGTGCATTTTCCTGTAAGTGCCAGTAGTGGAGCCCCTCTGCCAACAACAGATTTGCCCCCTACACCTCTTTTAGTTATTTCATATACTGATTTAAGTTAGAGATTTTTTCCAAATACTGCAATACAATTTGTCTAGCATGATTTATTATCAATACTGCTAAAATTTCATGGTTCTCTGACCCTCTAAATCTGAAGTGATTTGACTTCAATGAGGCAAAGTACTCCTTCGCAAACCAAATTATGAAACAGCAGGGTATTAATTTTATTATTATTCAGAAATGAGCTTTATTGCAAAATCAGGAAATTGACTGGACACCTACTGCACAATGGTCTCCACATCCACAGGCTGATGAGGCAGAAGGATGTTTTCAGTCAGTTTCTTTTCCCAAATTTCACTTCTTCCTGTTAACTTGTTAGCTCCTACTCATTAACCTGTTAGAGGTTTTTTTCCCACATTTATTTATAGGAAGAGCTTCACCAGTAAGGGAAAGAGGTTCATTTATTTAAAAACAGAGAGACAGAGAAGCCGTTCCTTGGATAATTGCTAAAATCATTCAAATAACATTTTTTTAACTCCCCAAGAAGCTTTCTTCCTTCCAGGTTCCTTCCAACTCAGCATATTCTGTGACTCTGTATAAGTCTTTAGCATTTGAATGCACAAGTTCTGAGGTGCCAATAATACTCCTGTGGTAGCCTCAACCAATCCAGGAAAGAGACAAGAGATTTTTTTAAAATGTCTCAGCACTTTAAGAACTACTTACATTGGGGTTTTTGCTGTTCAAACTCTGTGAAGTGTGTGTTTTTTTCATGTGTGAGACTTCAGAAATGCAGAGTGCTCATCTCTTGAAAATGAGTGCTCTAAAGCAAATGAAATTTGCCACACAAATATTAGAGGGCGCAAAATGAATTCTCACCTTTGACAACCCTGTCTGATACAATTATAAGCAATTATAAAACTATTGAAAAGCAGTTAGCTAACATTTTCAACACTGTAGCACAGGACTCCTGGCCAAGATGTGTATTGAGATATCTTAGATTTTAATGGAGTTGTAATGAAATACAATGACAGTAATACTTAGTGCTATGAAAGCACGAAATTGCTTACCATTACCTTTCTCATACAATTAATTTCAGCATGATATTAGTACAATGCTGGTATTTATTATGCAAAAACAAAACTGTAAGGGCATATTTTTAAGACAAATTCTGAATATTTTTTTGCAGACTACTTCACATTCTAGTATCAACAGTTATATTTAAATAAAAATGAGCAATTGCTCATGGAATTTCAATGCAGGAAAATCAACCCTGCCACATGTAGTTTCTGAAATGTTAGTTTAAATATTCAGTTCTCATCAAGCAGTGTGAACAATAAATCACAGCACACTTCACAGATGATGTAAACTGTCAAGTAAGAGTAAATATATTCATTTCTTTAGCTTTAATAATTATCTCTATGACCCAATATATTAATATATTAACTCTCATAACTCTCATTGCCCAGATAATTGTTTCAGCAGGAGTTTATATAGAAAGATATTATATATCCTGAGAATTTAGAGTTGAGAATTCAATCAGTAAGGGTAAAACCTTAGTGTTCCTTAGCTAGGTACCACTTCAGAAGTCATTCCACTGAATTGTAGGAGTCAACAGGTCTGGAGCAGAAGGTGCTTAAGATACACCAGAACAGCCATTGGCCTAGTTCTTACACTGGAAGGATTTTCCTGTGCTCTTGTTCATGGTATTTCATTTATTTACCCTTTCATTTCCTTATCTGCAAAAGAGGGACACTAGTGCTGTCTCCTTTTGTAAAAGGTTGTCAGTTTTACATACAGGAAAAATATTAAAGTTAAATGCAGAAATAGTTATAGATTAGTAGACTGATTCACTTTGTAACTCTTGAAGAGCAGAATAGCAGTTGTTCCGAATTATTAAGAAAAACAAAGAGAGAGATCAGACTTGTTTCTTCTCCTTTTAAATTCCTATGGATCTTTCCACAAGGAGTGGCTGATGATTCAGCCATCACCATGTTTCTGGACCTCAGTCTTGACAAATGTTATTCACACTGCATTTCATTCACAAAAAAGGTAGAAAGTATATGGACATTTTCAATAAACAGATATTACTACAACAGAGAAATGAGCAATAGTACTGAGTTAGACTCGAGAGTGTGCAATGGCTTACAGAATATTTTCAGGTTGTAGTGTATTGTTTTAAAATTAGCACATTAATAAGAAGCAATAACTGGAAGGTCCAAGATTTCACAGGTGTAAATCTACAAGCAGAACAATTTATTTCCATTGCCACCTCAGGCTGCTTCTTTCCCTGACCAGTCTGCTCACACAGCAGCAGTGGATGTGAGCAGGGACACTCAGCGTAGGGGGTGCTCCCTTCTGCCTTTACTGCAGACAGGCTGGAAGCAGGGCAGTGCCTGCAGGGCCCCCCTCCCTGCAGCCCCCTGCTCTGACTGCCACTGGGCTCTGCAGACACACAGCACAACCCAGGAAATGCTGCATGGCAGCGCTGCCAGTGGCACTGACATTGCTTTTACATGCATTTACACCTGCACAGTGAATAAAAACAAGAGCAGCTCAGACATAAGTGGCATGTTTACACATCCAAGCAGCAGGAGCCTGTAACACATGAGCAGACTGCCTTCAAGCCAGCCCTGCCCGTTGTGGTGCTTGCTGTGAGGATCTTCAAGAGATGCTGTTCCTGTTCTCTCTGACTTTGGCCCCCCCAGCCATTTAATTCCACCTGAATCCTTTCCCACTTGTAGGGCTGAGTACTTTGTGCTCCAGAGACACACAGCTGCAGCACATCTCAGGTCAACAGGCCAGTTCCAATCAGCATTTCACTTCCACAGTGTCTGGTGCAGGAACAAGGAAAGGAAGCAGATATTAAATGCCTTTTCTCCATCTGCATTTGGGAAAACATGCAGTGCAGCTCCAGAACACGCAGTTTTCTTCTAACGTAGTGTAGGTCATTGGCTGGGTCAGAATTGTTCCCAGCTTATTCCAATGTCTCTTTTACAGGTGAGAGTGTACCAGGCAGTATCAGGATCTGCTGTCTTGACATGGTATCTTCTTTGTGGGAGGATATGGCAAAATAGGAGGTCTAAGTCTCTACTGTGAATTCTCCCCCATTGAGAAAATGGCTAACAATTTTCTGTACAACATTTCTGTGTTGCTTTCTCTCTCTCAAGTTTATAAAAAGCAGACATGTATTAGAGCAATCAGAAGCACTGCTTTTTAGGAGATTCCTATTACTTGGTGAAGTTTTTCACCCTGGCACTTAGTCAGAAGAGTAAAGAGCAACCTAAGGGTACTTCTAGTGGAATGAGACACAGAACTATAAAGAGGAATAAAGTAAAGGAGAAAAGAGATAAATGCAAAGGAAGGAATGAGGGAATGAGGAAAAACCTGGAAAACAGAGAAAGACAATGACAAGTCCTGGTAAAGATTCACAAGGAAAAATTGAAAACTTATATGAAAGAAAAGAATGCAAAGCAAAGTACTATAAACCATGGCTGGGGGTAGGGGGTGGGCAGGGAGAAAATCAACATAAAGTGGAAAAACTATATGAGAAGGGACAAGTAAAACAGTAATAAGGCTTCTTCAAGGCTGGGTTCTGTAAATGAGGGAAGGGAAGAAGACACTGAGAGAGTGATTGTGCACAGAATGAAGAATGGTCTGGGAGGCAGGGACACAGTGCTGCCTTCAGAAAATACAGAGCACTCTAATCCTGAGCAGACACTGCCCAGAGCCTTTACACTTGCCTGGAATAAAGCTTCAGGCCAGATGATGGAAAGAAGCTAGTGCAGGTACCAATTATGTATGATCTTCCTTTAACTGCAAAAGGTGAAAATGCACAGAGTGTTGACCCCCTGTACAGCACCTGAGACTGCAGCTGTAGAAATCAGGTAGCCCTGCCTCACCGATTAAACACTGAGATTATTTCATACTTTCTTTACCAGTGATTTTTCATCAATTATCCTTCTATTTCTAAACCCTTCATTTGCCTGATTACCATAAATTTCCCACAGCACCTTCCATAATATCCTAGAATAAACAGAAGCACCAGCATGTGTAAATTAGGGAAGAGAAACAGAACTGGAATTATATAATCATATCCTTCTCCTTACAGAGAGCCAAAAGGAAAATTAATCTTTTGTTGTGTGCATCTGGGAACTTTAATAATATGGTAAAAATAAAAAAATTCTTTTACATAAGTCCATCTCTTAATTCATTAAGTAATACAGCAATACCATATTGCATAGGGAAATCTTGTGTTTAAAAAGAAAAGCCAGAGATAACAGCAAAAAACAGCAGTTTTAAAACAGTACCAGAATCCTCTAATTCTCTGTGATGTTTGTCTAGGTATAGAGAGTTTTTTCCCACTAAATATGTTAGGCCTTTTCTAGTTCTTCCTCCTCTTCTCTAACCCTCTCCTCTCCCAAATTAGAGGGGAAAGATATGAAAACAGAGCAGAAAAAAAATAACTGTCTTCTTGCAGAGATGTGCTCTTATCAGAGCTGACATAAAGAAATGAACTGTCATTTTTACCCTAAAAAAGGAAGCAGGAAGAATAGGCACACAATTCTTAGGAGGTTCCTGCCTCAAGTTTGCAAAAAGTATTCAACTGACCATATCATAGCATTGAGAATCGCTGAATTTAATTGTTAGGAAAATTTGCCTTTTTTCTTGCCCCCTTTAGTCCTTCCTTCCTAGTAACTGTGAACTTGCCATTGTCATGACTTGCACGTAAGTCTGAAGATGAATTAAAAAGCATGGCATGATTACCAAGCACATCCATTCCACCAAAACACATATTTCAGATTTAGGGTTCTGCCTGGGAGAGAAATAGGTATCTATCAATGGCTGTGAATTTGAGCAAGAGGAGCTGACTAAAGACTCAGGTGAAGAAGTGCAGAGAAATATCTTGTGGATCACAATGATTAATTTCTCTGTGTTTATAGACTTCCAATACATTAAAATTATTTGCTTGCCTGTATGTGCAAGGAAAGACTGCTCACTATTTGCCTTTGCAAGAAAGGGCTCAAGTGAAAAAAAAAAAAAGACAGACTGGTACTAATTCAGAAATACTGGACAAGTAAATGGACCTCCTTTTTTCCCAAGTAATACTTCCATGCAGGGATATATGTTGGTGCAGTTTGCCCTCTGCAAGTGCTATATTTTTCTCTACATGCAATTATCCTCTTCCTTACACACTTCAGTGAGTTATGGCAAGCATAAAGGCTGCAGGTTGCATGGCACACCATGCTTCTACTGCTCTGAAACTGCTACAAACCCACAAGGCCATTCTTAAAATCTCATAAACTCCTTGAAGTCAACTTATATAGATTTCTTTACTATGCACCAAAGATCCCTTATATGACAAACAGAATATCCAAGTTTTTCTCATCCTACCAGGAAAGTCACATGAAATTCAAAGAGTATAAATTAGAAATCATTTATGGTCTTTGAACTTTTTGTTTAACAGTCCAGGGCAGTTATGATTTTGATAAATTTGCAAGAAATCTTGTCTTCTCTCATCCTGCAAAACCATTCAAGAAGAAGTGAGCTATTTACAAGTCAGATGGGTAAAATTCTACATTCTCTCCAGTGAAAAGTTATTACTCTAAATCATCTTTTGGTTCTAAAGAAAACATAAAATACATGTAAAAATACAAATTTAAAAAATTTCTGTTATCAATATACAAGTGGTAAACATGCCATCTATATTGCCTGAGTGTAAATTTTACATTATTCAACATAATGAAAAGCAAAATTAACTGCAGGTTGATTTCCTACATGGTTCATGACTGTTTGCTGTCATGGTTTTCCTTTTGAAATGCAGTTGTCACTAAAGACATGTTCCATTCAATTATACACCACAGTTTTCTCAAAAGTATGAGACACTTCCTTGTTGTACAGAATGTGAGAGCTGAACTGTGCCCCTTTCTTTGCAGTTGATTCAGAGTGTACTTCCCAACATCTAAAGTTGGAAGTAGTGTTCAAAACACTACAATATATCTATTTAAATGACAGAATGAATGCCAAACTCCTAAGGCTCAGCCTAAATCAACTCGTTCATTTTGTTTTGTTTTGTCCTGAGAACCAGAGAGGAAATATTACCCCTCAATCTATTAATTTTTATGAAATATTGTGCCTGAGGAAATCTTTTAAAAACATGGGGTATTCAAATATTTGCTGCATGAAGGTATGGTAGATATCATAGAGGCACTTGCCACAAGAGACACATGAATCTTTAATTTGTCCCTCAGTGGCTGGATTTTCTGTGGAGGAGATCCAGAGAAAATCCCCAAACTAATTAAGCAGACATCCAACATTATTAAGCTTTGTCTTGCGAGGCACAGAGAAGAGCAGCCTGATCTCAGCAGTGCACAGCAGCTGGGGAAGAGAACAGCTCTGCCTCAAACCCTGCCCTGCCCAGCAGTGTCTGCCGGGCTCTGGGGCTGCCTGCTCACGGCCACTCTCATTAAATGGGACAATTGGGCACCCTTTAGAGAATTACCCCTCTCAGACAGATGTTCTGGAGGGATAGGGTTCTCACAGTGTGCTGCAGTCAGGGTTGAGTCTGGTCCATATTACAAAATCACTTCCATAACTACTGTCATGTTGGCAGCCTGAGGAAAGACAAGGGAATGAAAAACATTAGGGGGAATTGGTGGTGGTTCCTGTAGGTCATGATGGAAATGGCAGGGGGAAATTTTCTTTCCTCCTGCCATGTTCACATGTAGATTTATCAATTCATTTTCTATAGATAATGCATTTTAATTAAAGAAGAACCTGTGTGGGGAAAAAAAATGCAACACAAACTGAAATAGAGAAAGGGAGCAAGACTATTTTTTTCCTGGGGTGGAAAAAGGGCAAAATTTACCTACACACAGGTCCTCATAGTTGCACAGAATCACAAGTGTGAAAAATGGCAAGGGAAAGTCATTGTGTGGTGGAATGGGCCAGTACCATTCATTGTTGGTTTAGGGCTTGCTTTCAATTTGTATAAAATTTCCTTTCATAAGACTGCCTTATTAAGATAACCCAGTAAAAGTCAAAAATGTTAATTTTATGGAAATAATTTGATTACATTTTCTTAGATCTTTCTATTAACAATATTGATTTTAAGTGGCTTTGTTAATTAGGGATTAATGGGAACAGGGAACAATTAGCAACAGAGTGACCAGTTTAAGGTCAGGAGGCTTAGGCACCTGACAGCTAAGAGTAAAACCAGTTCCCAAAGGTACTTTCGCAGACTGGCTTGGGACAACACTTCATTATGTCTATGGAAAGGAAGTTAAAAAATGCTTTAATGGGTTGCATTCCCATCTTCATCTAAGCTTGAATATGCAAATGCATCTCTCTTTAGTATTGGATTAGCTACTGCAAACACATAACCCCATCTTGTGTGGATTTTAAATCCAATTTTGATGAAAACTGAAAATCAGACCTGGTTTCTTAACTGTTCCCTGTCAGCATCAGAGACTTTATCTATTTCAGCAGAAGGCACTGTGCTTTCCCTCTGCAATATTGCCAGTGGTGTGGAACTTCCCTCAGGAAAACTCTTGGAAGTTCATATAACTATGTGAGAACTGGTTCAGATAAACAGCAGCAGCCCATCTGCCCACCCTTCTAGCTGGTCTCTTTCGTGTTCTCCATATCTTGCCCAATGCAATACTGAAAATAAATGAATTTTTCCTGCTGTTACTGCAGCTGCAGTTTCCTCCAAGGAGTCTTGTCTTCAGCACCCAACCAACACATCCAGTTTAGCAAGTCTATTAGAAAAAAACTTTCAGCCTCTCTAGATAGGCATGAACTACATCAGAAACACAGCTTTTAGGAAATATAGCACTATGATATTTGCTGCACCAATATGTTTAGTGCTTTCCCTTTTAATATTAACATATAGATATTTGAAGTTCACTTATGCACAGGTATAAATCTGAAGTAGCAGGCATTCCTCACTGTAATGTGCAAATGAAGCCTAACAGACTTGACTTTAATTACTGGTGCTCTTCAAGTCAAGAAATGCCTAAAGAACTGTATCTGAATTTGGCCTGCAGGAATTCTGGTAGGTCTCTCACAGTTTAATCTTTTTTGGACATAAATATTCCTAAATGCATTAACAACTTATTTATTCCATACATGTTCTGTCACATCTTACTTTTAAAGTTATAAGAATTCTGTATTTCTTACTACAAAGACTAACTATTTTGAGATAGGTTGTAAAATTGTCCAAAATATTGTTTTTGAGCTTGATCAAGTAGTTTTTCATTGTTTTCATCAACTCACTTCAGCAATCTTTTTTTTGTTTGGCATCACAAGGCATTTTTTATAGCTTTCAGGACCATTTTTGTCCTTCTTTTTCACTCTTTCTCCTATTTTTCAAAAATATATGAGTCTGAAGTTTTGATCACAACCTAAGGGCTGACTCACCAATGCTATAGGAGACCAATCTTTCCAGATTATTAAGTCATGTTTTGCTATACTTTTTCCATATAGCATAAACCAGAACACCACTCAGAGGAATATGTTATGTTCTTCTGTAGACCAAGACATCCTGACTGCTACTTTTTTGATACCTGGATACACAGCTCATGTGTCTGGTTGCTCCTATGAATATCCAAGCATAAAGCCTGAAGTTTGCATAAGTTTTCACAGTGAAGGGAGAAGAATCCATTCTTTAATTTATGTTCATGTAGTTTGAGTGAAAGTTCTGTGAATGAAATACATCTGATTGATAAGGATATTACTAATTTATTTTTAATATAAAAGATCATGAGGAAGGAAAGGGAAAGACTTAGTCACCATCCATTACTTTATTAAGTGCTGCAGAAAAAACAAGACACATTATACTGTTGTTTTCTGCCTCCTGATTTGTTCACTTGAGTTAATTTTATTTGCTCTTGAGTAGATTTTCCACAGCTGTCTCCTTTTACACTTGATCTTCCTGCTTGATGCAGCCCCATCACAGGCAGACCCAGCACACATGCTGCTCAGCTGCTGTGTGTGTCCTTCAGTCCTCTTTAATTGGTGCACAGTTTGCACCCTTTACAGGGATTCCACGAGGACAGGATTTGTGCAGGCAAGCTGCCAGAGCACTGTTCCCTGCAAAGGCGGATGTTCCGTTCCGGCGGTCAGGTGGCTGGCGCGGTCCTGCCGAGGGAGCACAGCAGAGATCTGTGCCTGCTTCTCAAATCACACACACAGTTACTGCCCCACCAAGTTAACTGCCTCAGATTTTTGAAGTGAGCTGCTTTTTTTGTCATTCATTTGGAAATAATTTGAAAGCAAAACAAGCAAAGCACATCAAAATAATTGCAACCCTGGGTAAAAAGGGAAAAGAATTCTACTGAGGCTTAGAACACCTTGTAAATTGCTTCTCACTTAAGACATTCATGAAAGACACACACAGCAAAACGCTGTCATATGAATTAAAAAAAAAAAGAAAATATGATGATTGTGCTTGTTAATTGTGTTTGTTTTCTTATGACTAATTTATTTAGGACAATTGAGAAAGCTAAAGCATTTGAACTGATTTTCCATTTGTTTGGCTATTAAAGTTCCTCTGTGAAATGTATGTTTACTTAAAGCATCTCCAGCTACCCATTTACAATGTATTTGTTAAATTAGTTAAGAGACTTTAATTGGGCACTGGGGATTTGTTGTGCTATTCCCAATTCTGTTTACTAAAAATACATGAGAACAGTGAGCAAATTATTTCTAACCTTGTTATATGAGGCCATTACCAACATCAGATTTTTTTTCTTAATATATTTTTAATTTGCATTGACAGAATCCAAGTCACGTTTGCTTTTCTTTCTGGTTTTATTAGAGCAGCCTAAAAACTGTTTCTAGTCAAATTCAGTGGAACCACGTATTTTATTTGGAACAGTTTTCATAATATTTGGAATAGCAATTGTAGATGTGGACCCCCCCAAAAAAAAGCAACAATATTGAATCAGCATAAGAGAATGCTGTCTTTCTTTTGCATCCCACTAAGGTAAATAGTTTGAGAAGCTAACTATATTTGAGGTTAAAAATGCACTTTTCTTCATCGGCATTATCATCAAATACACACTTCCTTATTTTGATCCCATCCTTGCCATTTCACACCAATTAAAACACAACAAACCAATAAAACTCCTATGGCAGAGCTTTGATTCCAGTGCCCCTCTGAGACAGGCACACCTCTTCAGATAGGCCACTCAGAGCCAGGATCAAGTTTTTTCTCAAGTTGTGTTACTCTTAGAACAACGTCCAGGCACATCTCACCCAGAGCCTGGGGAAACTCACTGGACTGCCAGGCCAAGGAAAGTAGTTCATTCCCAGGAAACAGCATGTAATTAAATGTTTCAACTTTCCAGAACTAATTTTTCCTGTCTTGTTAAATGCAGTTGCTTTAAGAGAATTTTCACTCCAGCTGACACTGATCTGTTGTGATGGGATGAGTGAGTAAGTTAACAGCTGTAAATGTTAACAAGTAATTTATTTAAGCTGTTGTAGAAGTGAGTCTGCTTTTATGGTAGGGGAAATCAACATTGTACTCTGTAGGCCAAATGTTTTTACTGAACATAATGTTGTTTGAAGCTTGAGTTATTTTCCATAGCCCAAAGAACAGTGTTCTGTTATTATAAAAAAAAAAGTTGCAGTATTGCAGTAATTTTTCAAAGGACTGTGTAGCCCTGATACATGAGGCTAGTCCTGAACTGGTGTGAATTAATATAAATGTCCATTTCATTTGAGCTATTCCACTTTACACTAGCTGACTTCCCAGACAAATATGAATTGTTCAGTGAAAATTAAAACCTTAAGAAAAACAAAATACTTCAGAGGGAGACATAAGAGAGGAGGTATGGTCATCGAAGACAGACTCTTGTCGTCCTCCAAAATACATGCAAGGTAATGTTTCTTCCTCTTTTCTTGCAAATTATTTTAATCTGCAGAAACTATTGTATGTCACAAAACCTCAGATTGTGCATCACTTCATCTAATTTAAATTTGGGGGTTAATTTACCTTTCTAGCTACCTTAACATCAGAAACTTCTCTTTGAATCTGGCCATCTTTAGTTCTACTCTGTGATTAGATCTATCCTTGTTGTTTGTGGAATGCTAAACTTTATCCCTAATTCTGAAAGCCTAAAATTAATGACAGCCTGTGTGCAGAACCAAGGACTTCTTGTAAGACCACAAATTCTTTCTGCTGAGCTAGGACCTGGTTTTATTTTTAGAACATGTTCAGGATAGTTTTACTTAGGTTAGGACTTTTTTAAGAGTGTTCCAAGCACATGGAAATAAAAGTGAAAAAAGCTTAATGAGTCCTTTTGGGGTTTATGGCTGCAATCAAAACCTTAGAAAGAATAGAGGTAATAAACCAATTGATAGCACTGTACATCCTGGCATAAGCAGCACAGGGGAGGGTTTTTACCTCACTATGATGGAAACTTACTGCTAAATCTTATGTTCAAGAACAGGAAATAAAAATTAATACAGTTATATGATTTTTCTTAAAAGACCATATATATTCAAAAATGTATAACAGCAGTGGGAAAATGTGGAGACAGATTTAAATAGTGAAGATGTTGTTTCAATCGCTGCGTTGATTTTTATGTTGTTTACTTACGTGTTATTTCACATAGCTTAAACCAAATATAGTTTTAAATCCTGAGCAAGATAAACACTGGTTAGAAATTAAAAAAAAAAAAAAAAAAAACAAAAAAAAAAGGCAAGTAAAAATGACAAACATTTCACAGAGCTTATCAGGAAGTGTCAAGAGCAGCCTTCTTGGTGAACAAAGAGTTTAGCAGCCAGCAGCTAATACACTCACAATGCCATCTTGACAAATTTAGCACTCCAGATCCTGAGAGGCCAGATTTATACCCATCTGGCAGTACTGAGAGACAAACACTCATGTATCAGATGTGCTGCAGAGCTCACGTTCCCGTGCAGAGAGCAGCAGCCATCCTGTTAGATCTCGAGCTCTCTCCGAGCACTGCGCATTTCCTGATTTCCTTGTCCTGAGCATTGTGCTCTGCCTCAACAGGGGACACACATCCAGCCACCTGAGCCTGCTGGAGAGCACTCACAGCAGCCCGTAGGCAACGTGGGGAAGAAAGCTGATGCCAACAATATTGAAAAGTGGCTACAAAGGACAGGAGAATAGGTTTGCTTTTGTGGTACGAGTGAACAAGTGCAGCTTTACAGCAGAGAGGAAGCAGAGATGACAGACACCTGTAGGCTGGCTAACCCTGACCTTCAAGGCATGAAGCTAGGGTTATGGTTGAGTTCCAGGGAGTTTCTTGCACAGGAAATATATTTGCAGTAATGGAGGAGAATCCAGTCTTTCCCAGGTGCATAATTTCATTTCTATACAAAATGCAGTGGTAGAGGATCACAAAACGGGATCTGATCTGCTCATTTTCTTCCTGTAGTAGGAAAGCCAGGCAGCAGAACAGCACTCCCTAAGCAGGTGATTTCTTGACTAAAACTGATCTTAGCAGAAGTTCATAGTGTACCAGAATTCTTACTTTATCCAAGAAATATGAATAATGCTCTCCACATAGATTTGGGGGTTTAGTGATTAGATCCCTGACTGTAGGGTGTCTTTCTTTAACTCTTCCAAAGTGTCTGAAATGGATTATCTATTTCCATGTAAGAAATACTCCTTATGTTTCTCATGTTGTTCACAGGGGATCTGTCCCATTTAAGAGCCATTGTTATCATTACAAGAAAGCCCTGTAGTGGAAAAAAAAAGTATCCTTTGAGATAGGGGCATTTTTATTAGAAGAAATCAATTCTTTTTCAGTGTAATTAGAACTCAGGCTCATCTGAGGCTATCAGGAATTTTTTCTGAAAAGGAAACAGAACTACAAACAACCCATCCACCAGACTACACAGAGCCACAAGGACCACTTCAATGAAGTCAGCTTACCTTCTGCAAAGGTTGGTCTAAACTTTTGGCACTGCAGTGGCAGGAATGAAGAAGGAAATAGGAAAAGAAAAAAGAAGATAGGGAAGAAAAAGAAACTGAGGCACACAGAGAATATACAAGAGAGGTAATACTGTAAAGATTAATGTCTAACTTAATGAAGATGCCTTAGGTATTACCAAGGAAAGAAGTGAACAGAACAGCCAGTAATTATTACCCAGAAAGAATAGTAATAATAATAACAACAGCAACAAGAATGTTATAGTCTCAGTGTTGATTTTGGTAACCTTCAAAGTATAAATTGCATTGTTTCAAGGGGCATCCTTTCCCAGTATTCAATACCACCCTAGTGCAGGCCTTGTGTAATACTGCCATGCTATGAAGTGGAAATGTTTATACATTCATTTGACTTCTATTATACACACATACCTGCATTTAGAGAGCAGTTCAGTCATGCATAAGAATCTGTAGTTAAAGACTTCAAGTCTTACTTATCTAAGCATGAGTAGCTAGATTTTCAGAGGAACTCAGAATATAACCTCCTTCTTACTTCAACATTAAATAGCAATGACATATTTAAGTTTCTTGCTTTACATACAGGACTTCAGTCATTAACTTCCCCCTTCAGACATACCAATATATACCATGCACATGCAATATATATGCCTGAATAGCTCGCTCTCAGTCTCTATTGCACACACTCACACTTTCAAATAATGAGTTCTGATGAGCCCTTTGAGGCACACAAATGATTGAAAATATAGAGCACCAAATTCTCATGTTAATGACACCTCTAAAGGGAACAGCAGGAATCAGAAAATAAAACTAGACCAAATGCTCAACCTAACAACTCCCCGGTGTGGTATGGCAGTCTAGGAGAGTATAATAATGAGATCAAATACAAATTGCAATATGAAAAGTGAAAATTCAATATGCAATATGAATAATACAAAATTACATTAGCAAAGCTAGATATTCTATTAGTAGGATATCTTACAGTATATGAATCCAGCTACTTTATGCAACATACCCAGGCTCTTTTATATTTCCTGAATTTGTCTTATGGTAAAGTAGTTATTTTCATGTAAACCAGAGCACTTCAGAGGCAGCAAAAAGCCATATTAGCAGAGTGCCCAACCTTCATTCCTTCTCTTCAGAGCTGGCTGCAGAGTGTGGCTGTACAGACACTGTCCACACAGAGCCCATACAGGGCCCGGACAGACCTGCCTTGAGCAGCATCACATGTGAGTAACACCAATACAGGGCAGAGGCAGCAGTTGGGAGGGAAACTCAACCATCATCTTATTGCAGCTGACAACAACGCTTTCCTGGGAAAGCAAATGTGCACAGGCTACAGGTGCTGATGAACAAAACTCCTTCACATAAACAAAATCAATCCCTATGATATGCAGATACCCTTTTTGAAAAGAAACTGTTCTTTTATTTGATATGCAGTCCTCCAAATCCCCTAAAACCATGTTGTAAGGAAAAAATACAATAATTCCATCTTCTTCTGATATATCTGGAAGTAAAACTAAAGGTTCATCCTATATGGTTTGCTTCTGAAATGAAGGCCAAAGAACGTGGCAGTAGCACACCTTAAATCAGCCACAACACTTGAGAGGATGGGGTGTCCCTGGCCTTTGTGGACACCAGGGATGTCAAGTCTCCTCCTGCTTCTGTCTAGAGACATTCTGTGCAGCACAGTGCTGGGAGGCTTTGCCTGCACTATTTGCTCTCATTTGTATTTCTGTATTGCATTTGGCACAGTAGGGAACAGTCCTCAGCAATTTATTTTCTCCAGCCATGCTGTTCAGCTCCTCTCACCCCTGGGGACTGAGAGGAAATCTTTGACAGGTAGACAGCTCCCTGTGTATTAAATAAAAAATAAAAAAAAAAAAAACCTAATAGCCAGAAATCAGTAGTTGGCCAACTGCAGTAAACACAGTGAAGTAAGAGAAGCAGCAAAAGGAAGATATTTACCAACACGCCTGAGTGTGCAAGGGGGACTGGGGGGTTGCCATATTGGTATCTTTGTCCTAGGTGAGATTTCCTGCTGGGGTGACCAAAGCTGTACTCAGAGCTTTAATTGCCATTAGCTGGAGTAATTTATTCTAGTCAAATAAAAATGTCACTGATGAAAACTGCTGCTGCTGTCATGCTGATTGTTTGCAGCACTGACACGTGCCAACACCAGCTTTAATGAAGTTGTTTGGTTGTTTCTCAAAGAAGTGTTGCTCAAAATGATACATCATTTGAAAACTACCAAACACCATGAACAATAATCCTTTCTGGCATAAAAATATCCACCCTTGTAAAGAAGAAAGCAGAAGATCAAGACATTTTAGTTCCAAATATTTACTTTGGCCAAATGATTACATTCAAACAGCAACAGAAGACATCATAATATCATTCAAATCTTTGCAGATATTCCATAATGCTGTGCTCAAGCACTAAATTCCACATGGACATGAAAATAAAAAATATATAGCTGGGCATAAAACTGTGGATTTTGTTTCCACCATAAATGATATTCACAATCTTTTTAATAACAAGGGCTTTCAGGAAACAGTAAAAAAAGGAGAGATAAACTATTATATTAAGCTATCTAGTTCAGTACAGGAATAGCAAACAAATAGGTAAAATTTCCTACATAAGAATTTATTATAAGCAATTGAATAGTAAATCTGGAGGCCTTGAACTTGCAGGCATTCCAATAATTTCAAGTTTTGCATTTGAGAAACAACACTGCCTTCATTATTTTCTACTTCAGTGATTCTGAGCAGGAAGAATTTAGGTCAGCAGTGAGTCTGAGTTACTGCTGATAACTCAACAAATAAAATTCTGCCCTATACTTCATTCTAGGGAAAATAGGGGAGCACAGGGCAAGGAAATTACCTATCTTTTAAGACAGGTAGGAGACAAGAATCTGTTAGCCACTGCATTTGTATTTAGAAATTACTTTTGAAGGCACAGTAATGGATTTTCCGCATGGAGCATGAGACACGTAAGGCAGCATCAGAGACCTGGCCACGCTCGCCTCTGTTGGTCCATGGCATGTGAACCTCATATTCAGATAAATTAACAGGGATATTTGGGAGATGTGCTATAAGAATTAACTAAATGGTGATAAGAAATTGCTTTAGCTAGGATAAATATGGCCATGACTTAGAAGTACAAGAGGAGGAATTTATTTTCCTGTGGTGGTAAGGGTCTTTTTAACTATTTTTTACTTTTCTCCCATAAGTTTAGTGCATTCATATATGTTGCTGGTTTTGCAATATATTTAAAAATAACTGTCTATAATAAAACATTGTTGAGTTTATACTACACTGCTGTAATTGTGCAGTCTCAGAACAACTGTATGCAGAGGTAAAAGTCTCCTCTCATTGCTCAGTTCTCTGGTCTGAGAAAATAGTTTGCTGTCCTCCAGGGAACACCAATATATGTGAATTAACACATGGTCAAGAACATTAATTTAGTCCATCCTTAGTCCTGGTGGCACCTGCCAGCTTTTCAGTTGTGCACATCCCAGTGAAACCACCAGGATTTAGGCACACTCTACTGCTCTTCTGCATGTCATTCAGCACGGGTGAGCATAAAAACTAGGGACCCAACCGTGTAGAAATCAGGCCTCACACTGTAGTAAATTGCCTTGTAAGTTCTATTGCTATTTATACTTCCATTTCTTTCTTTTACTGTCTGTCACCATGTATTTTTTCATCTATATATAAAATACAGAATTTTTTTTAAACTGAGTTTACCTAAGTGCTCTTTCTTGATTGTAAAGGAGAAAAACTAAAAGCTGTAAGGAAAAGCCATTACTCCTCAAGTACTTTTTCTTTTAAAAACATCCAAGATATTCATTATGTTACTTAAATTTTTATTAGCCATTTCCTTTGTGCTAAGAAAATGCCTATTTTATTGTGAGAACAAGCAATTTAGGAGAGCATGACACTATCTTTAGAAAGCTGGCTACTAGTTCTTCTTTACAGGAGAAAATAACTCTCACATTAGGAGAGGAAAGTTATGCTGAAGTGTTTAGAACTGCACAATGTACCTTGAACTGGCACAGAGCAAATAAAGGCTTTGATGTTTTAATGTGTGCTCCTGCTACTAGGGGTTCTGTGCTGCCAGACAGCACAAACACTCAGGAGAGTCTCTGCACTTTTAGTTTCACTTCAAGGTGATATCTCAGCCCCATCAAATCAGCAAGTTGAAGAGAGTTTGCTTCGGTCAGGATTACTCCTAAGTCATTTGTCCAGCCTTTCTTCTTAACTCTTCATGTTCCTTCAATTTTCCTTTAGGTGAAGTCACATTGCCAGTCATATATTAAACATTTGAGGTGCTTAATCATATTTGATTTAAAATTAAGTGCTTTGAGAGGTTTGCTTTTGAATTTCCAATCACCAAAGGCAGAAGATCACAAAATTCTTCATTTGCAGTGCATAAGAAAAGAATTACTTCTACAGAAGCAAGGTTCCTGTCTCAGCCGTTGCATCCTTATCACATTAAATAAAAATAAATTTGTGCTTTATGGTAGTATTGCAAGAAAACCCCAGCTCTCTACTAGCTAAGACACACTGTTACAATGAGATTCATTTTGCCCAAAAAGTGTGAGATCATTTGATTATTGAAATAAGATGGTAGAAATTTTCATAGTGGAACATACTTTATTAGAATGTCTTAAAGGGACACAGCCAAGTGAAAAGGCACATTTCTAGTTTAGTAAAGTAAAATTATTCTGTGAACTACTGGAAAGAATTGATTTTTGTGTCTTTTGTTACAGAAGTGTAGAAAATTTTAAAAGCTTTAAAAGGCCTATTATTTCATCCAACACATAGCAATATTTTCACAAAAGCTTTGTTGAAGAAGATTTTAATCAACTCATGAAAAAGCATTTTCAGTGTTTCATTTATCAAATACTTTGCAATCTGCTAGATTTTAGTAGAAAGAATTTTTCTTTTCCCAAGTCTACCCTCTTTCGTCCAACAATTTGGAATCTTTTGAAAATGCAATCCTGAGAATTTTGTTACTGACTTCAAAGTATCTTCAAAGTGTTTTCCCCCTTAAGGTTTGGCTACTTTTTAATTTTATTTCATGTAGAGCCATTGTGCAACCCAATTAAAAGGCATTACAGAGTTTCCCAGGCTTGGGACCATTTATCCAGTTGAAGAGCTGCTGCTGTCAGTAGCTTCTTCCCACTGTTGTCTGCAGGGCTGTGAAGTCCAAATGTGCATATTCATTTCCATTTTTAGCCCATTTCCCCCTCAACTGCTGACATACAAAACTTACCTCTTACAAATTCTCTCTTACCAACAAATTCTCTCAACCAACAATTCATTTTATAACCACCCTGTCGTTATAAAACCCCTGACATTCCTTGGACATACAGAACCATGCAGAAGTTGCTTTGGTCCACGTGTAGACACATCTGCTGGAAACACACCTGGAATTAGCAACTTTAAATGGTGCTTTGAGCTCCTTATCTGAAAAGTTTGACTGAAGTACAAAGTGCCATTACCCTATCTATTATTTTTTCCATGAACACAATTCAAAGCAACAGTACAAGAGCAGCACAACAAATTATATAAAGGGAAGGCAGAGGAGGAACAGGAATTTTTCTTCCTAAAATACTGTTATGCTTTCTGGCTCACACTGAGCACCTGACTAAATATTGTCAAATCTGTTCTCCCAGTCCTTTATCATCAGTTTGAGGAAGGAGTGAATGGCTGAAAAAATCCTAACCTGGTCTCTAAACTTCTGATCTATGGACAGATGTAGAATTTTTTTTTTCTGATTTTTTCTGGTATCATCCGCATTTCCCATATTTCTGGCACCATTACTCACTGCTGTCTTCCATTGTATACATCACTGAGGAAATATCTTTAAAAAAGGGAAGAAACAGCAGCAAGCTGGGAAAGCAGAAGCAATCAGTCAAATCTGTTTGGGGCCTCCTACAATGTAAAAACAATTATTGTTCAACTTACCACAGCAAAAACCTGGTGCATGTTTATCTAGGTTCTGCCTGTCTGATGCCTTGCTTTAGTGTTGTTTTAATGCATTTTCATGGTTGGTTGATCATTTTCATCATTCACTTCAAATATGCACTGATGTGTCATTAATTAATATTAATGACAAGTTGTCAAATAAGTGCAAAGACTATGGGAGCCTATACATGCTTCATTAAGCTAATATAGCTTAAGAAATTAACTGGACTTCCAAACATGTTAGCTATTGGCTCCAGTAAGAGTGAGTACTTAACCCTCAACTAACTTAGTGTCAAGTATACTAGAAAGATGGGGGGAAATGAATTTTGAAAAATCTTTAACATTCCTAACAAAAAAATGTAATACATCTTTTAGTGCTGAATGTTCCTGTGAGTGTTGGAATTTCTAGTTATAGGAATACACACAGAGCTGTTCCTCCCAGGAATCTACCCTTAATGTGTTAAACTCAAAGGCTGCTACATCTCTATTGCAGAAACACAGAGATTATAATCCCAAATTACACAGTTTTTGTATCTCTAATTTAGTTGCAAGGTATTTTGGAGATATCTTTGGACAGGGTGTAAAGCTCATGTTAGCCATTGTGTAAGACAGAAGTTGTCTGGTGCCATGAAGGCCTAGAATTAGCCTTGATTTCTGGTACTAGATAGTAAATTGTGAATAGAGATATATGGTTAGAGTCCGCATATTTGAGTTTGGAAAGGAGAACAGCACACAGTTAAACAATTAGATTTCATATGTGATTTCCTATGTAATTTTTTTGCTTGGAAATTATTTTTTGACAGGGACCTCAGCATAGAGAGATGGCAATAGAAGATTCAGTTCTGGAAGGGGCCGCCTAAAATATCAAGTCAGTCTCAGCTATTATGTTTAAACATGATCATAAACCAATCAAGCCTAATATCTTAGGTTTATTCCAAAGCTTTAGAAAGCTGTTCTCACATCTGAAGATTAGAATCATTCTTTTAATGTATTCCTAAATGTATTCATGGCCATTTGCTCCTGTGTAGTCAGTCTTTGGCTAATGCACCAATTCCATTTCCCTGGTGTTTATCTACTGATGTAGTTAGAAAGAGTTCTCCAGTCAGTTCTCACTTACTGTACTTTAAAAATGTGTGTATTTTAGTCCTCCTCATCCCGATCCTAGGAAAATTTTAAAATTAAAAATAGATGGAATAAAAGGAGGATTTCAGTGGATTTGCGTTTTCTTTTAATTTGAGCTGCTCAGGTATCAGTTAATGCTAAACTTCCTGTTTGCTCAGACTGGATCAGCCCTTCTGAGCAAACCGTGTTTCCCATTGGGCTGATCTTTTCAGATGAGAGGACTGACTGAGCAGCTGATACAGCCACTTCATGGTCTTTGGGTGTGCAGGCAAAGCAAAATCAAAGCTGTAGGGAGGAATTGATGTTATTTATGGAGAAGTCACACATCTTTCCAAACTGGATATCCTATGATGCTGTGAATTTTGATATTCAAACTAGAGTCTCAGATTAGCATCACAGCAATTACATAACTATGAGACAATACATAACTACGCTGATTTTTCCTTCTGCACTGGACAACTAGCAGCACTAAAATTATAGCATGGTGACACCTTTGAGGGAAGTAGCTGGACTAAAAGCCCCTGAAAACTGTGCTGCTAATGGCATGAGAATAACCTAGGTCAAGTGATACTACAAAGGCATCTTTTTTCCAGGAACTGACAAGATTTGCTGGCTGAGTAAATCAAACCATGTTCCACAATGGCAGATGGAAAGGAAATTACTCTTGCAGAGGCTTGAGAAACTTTCTTTAGCCAGCTCTGTCTCTTGCCAAAGTCTGGCAAGTTCAGCTGGATGGCAGCTGCAGGCTGACTGCCCAGGTCCTGTTTAGCAAGGCAACAGAGGCTTTTTTCCTGATTTAATCAGCACTGAATGCCACTTGGCTTCAGAATGCAGAGTATTCACAAGAACTCAGTCCTGCTGTGTTAATCAGAGACTCTCCTTGTTGAATTAACATGCATTGTCTGAATAAGTACTGTCTTCCAGTGACTTTGACTTTTCCAGGATAAGCAGTTCAGCAAACTGGAACAGCAGATATCTATAAGATAATATATGCAGAGTGGTGTGATAATAGAGACGAAATAAACAGTCACTATAGTCATCTCCCAGAAGGATGCAGACACTTTCAGCAGGAACATCAAAAGTCAGTCAGCCAAGCTGAAAATTAACTACAAGCAAGAACAGACTTCAGTGCCATGGAAAACACAGAGAGCAAGCTACAGAGTGATGCTTTAAAACACGGGATTAAAATGCCATTGAAAGCTGTGAATTCCTGTGCTTCTTTCCATAAATTGAGAGACTCATAAAATGGTGGCACCTAGTAAAATAGTTGGAATATAAGAATGCAGTTGGGCTCTTTTTGCTTTCTAGGAGTAAAGGCACTTTCTGAGAAAGGAAGAGAAGAATTTTTCACAAACACAATCAGGATCCTTCTAGCACATATTGACTCTCGTCACATTTTCTTGAGATGTGGTCAACAAAGAGAGCAGTAAATGGCATTTTAATTTTGCTGACTTTTCAGCTCTATCTTAGAAATTTTAGCTCTGGTCTAATGACACTTATGAAGATAAGAATTGACCTTTGTGAGACTTCTATAATTTCAGAGAAAATTGCTTGGTGCAAGAGGAACCTCATGGAGCTCAAATGCCAAGTGAACATGTGAAATACCAGGTTTTAAAGTGGAGTTTGCACAACTGTCATGCTGGTTTGACTTCAGCCACAACTCTGAATAACAGGAAAACAACTTTGCATGGAAACTGTTTTTCTGGCCTTTGGCAAAACACACCAGTAAGATGCTTTGCCTTAACTTTGACTCTCCCTCCTGTTCATTCCTCTAATTTTTCTGTTCTCTTGTTCTTCCTATGCTTCGTATATTTTATTTTTTAATGATAATTATTTGAATTACTTAGCATTTTTTTAAATATTAACGGAAAATTTAATATCTTAGGTACAGTGAAAGGATTACAGCTCAAACAGCAAGCTGAGCTGGTTATCTTGTCATTTGATTCATGATATAGGAAGAGCTGTAAAACACTTGCACCAAAATCAGATATTATTTGGTTTTCTGTCACTGATTATAGATGCAGATCAAACAATTAAAAGTTTGTAAGAAATACAAAACATTGCAGATTATAAATATTAAGAGTACCCAAACTACTTCTGAACTACAATTACAAAAGTCAGAGGATACTTGCTGAGAGTTTACATAATGAGACTCTAAACATAAGTTCTCTGGTTTTGTGCCTTAAACAATACAATACCTTTCATATTTCTTTTGCCACTTCCTTTGTTATTAGCATTGGTTTAGAGTAAAAATACACTTTAAGAGCAAAAGGAGTCTTGGTACCATGATTAGATTCTGAGACATATCAGTGTGAACTTCTGCTTGAAAAGGAGATTTAAGGTGTGAGATCCCACAGAAGGCACCATCCTCTAAGCAAGACTTTCCCCAATAATCTATTGCACAAGGCATAATGCTCTCTCACACTAAATTTATGTCTCAGGTTAGGCACAAATCTTGTAACTTTTTTAGCCTGACTAATGTATTTTACTTCATTAAGGCTCTGTGATACTCTGAGTCTCTGAAAATTAGTCCAAAAAATGTTAACTTCTGCATGTATGCTGGACAATAAAACTTTGCCTGAGATTCACAACTACATAAACAAAATTTGAAATTTGAAATATAAAACTATGTGAGAAGAACACAATATAAATCCACCAAGAGAAAGAAAGTGTATGAAAGGTTTTTGCTGCTGGTGACAAAAAAAAGAAACAACACATTGAACATGAATGTAAGAAAATGTTTTAAGGTAAGAACACGTTTCTGGGGAGAGCCTGGTGCTCTCATCAGGCTTTACAGGTTGATTCATTTCAATCCTGTTGACACAACAGAGATGAAATCCCTCATACTTTTGTTTGAATTCACACATTTACCTCATACTTACTCATTTGAAAACGCTGATTCTAATACAAAGCCCTGAAATTTTTTTTCTTAGACACTGTTTAAAAACAGACAAGACAGACAAAAACATTCAGATTTTAGATATATTTTAGTATGTTCAGAATTTCCTTAAATGATTGTTGTCTGCTTCATTCCTCACATGCCTGTTTGTTTGGCAAACATGAGCAAAGACATTGTGTAGTCAATCCTGCTTCTTTTCCATTTGCACTTGTTCTTATTCTGATAAACTGTACTGGTTGCCTTTATAGAAAATAAGACTATATAAAATAGTCTCTAATGTTTTACTTCAGAGATCAAATATGTAAATAGGGTGTGAAATAAAGCTTCTTTGATTACAAGAAATATAGTGAGTCTTGGCTTTCTTGCATATCCCTAACTGAAATGAAGCTGAGACAATCAAAGAAAGAAATTTCAGCTTCAGCAGGATATGTTGATGAGATATTTTAGTGTCTTTGAACAACTATTTCGAATTGTATCAACTGCAATGAACATTGGAATTAATTTCTTGTCATTTATGGTGATATCTGAATTTTTATTTCAAGTGATAATTTACAAAAATGTAGAGCTTTAGCACACAGATGATCTCATTAACTTAAAGGTGGCTCTTCATGTGCTTAAGCTGTCACACACTGAGTCCTTGGGTGGAAAAGATAAGATAATATTTTACTTTAAGAAAGATGAGGAAAAAACACACTTCTCAAAACCTCAAATTCAAGAAGTACAAAAGATTCTTAAAGCAATATTAAAATATATCAAAAAGGCGCTTAATCCAAAATTGACTAATGTTATTCAGATATATTTAAATTTACTTCAACATGATGTTGAATCAAGCCCATATTACTGAGCTATATAAACACCTATTAACTGATTCATCGCTTAATTATAACTTTGTTTCTTCCTTTGTTATTATATAGTTTCTCCTGATTTATACCAGCAGATCAACATCTCACGTCATCTCTGTTTTAGTCTGTGTGTTCCAGTTATGTCTAAGTACATAAAAAATCAACCATAGCTTAAACTCACAGATGTTACAAAGGTTATCATAACTTTTAGGAGCAGTTGAATCCACAGATTGTACTTTGCCTTCTCTTGAAGACAGACTGGGGTTGAGCTCTTCTGATGAAATTATCACTCTTGGATCACCTTTTCTCACCATCTTTGCTACAGTACCATCATCTGTGCAGCTGGTGCCACTGAATTTGAGTTATTCTTCAGTCACACTGCCAACTGGATGAGGTAAATTAAATCAATATTCTTCTCCTTACAGATGAAATTAATTTAGCACTTTATAACATAATGTTGTAGACATTCTTTTCTTTGTCCAGTTCTACACTACAATGCATCAAAGTATTCTGCTTGGCATTTGAATTAACGTAACTTAATTTGTGAGCAACAACTCCTTCTGTCATAATGAAATCTTTCAGTCTTTGATTTCAAGTCTATTGCCTAGTCTGGGCAGTTTTACCCACTACCAGTGAACTTTGTTTCAGATATCAAAATACAGAGTAAAAATCATACATCCCAACAGTGTGTCACTTGTGGTTCTAATGTCTAAATGAGTTCTTTTGATCATTTTTTAAGAAAGACCATCTTTAGCTAATTAGAATTCAAGTTTATGCAAAATATTTTCATACCGTTTTGTTTGTACTGAATGAAAACATGAGGGCTTTTTTTTTCTGGCTGAAAAGATGCCAGCAGGAGCAAACTAATGAGCCCCAAAAAGAGAACATTTGTACAGCTGGAGTCTGAATGTTAGCAAGCTGCTTGTTTTTGATTGACACTGTAACAGTCATGGTGGTGGAAGGTGATCAATAATACTCCCTCTGTGACAATGTAAATAGTATCATCCAAGAGTGATTCCCAAGCAAAAATATTCAGAGAGCTCAATTAGGGTAAGCATACAAGACCTCAGATCGTTCTTCTAAGTGCCTTATCCTTTGGTGTTTCCAAATTTAATTCAAAAATGGGTTGATCAGTGCCTTGTTTAAAGTATTCACGATTGCTCTGGTATATGGTAGGCAGGAAGCATGATAATAAATAAGAACATATTTTAGAATTAATAGTTATTAAGCTCTTAAAATATTAACTTTGGAAAACGATTTTTTATCTTGCTGTTTACTTTGAGTTAGATCATTCCTCACATCAGCTTCAACCTGTTGTGTATTTAATAGACAGAGGAGTGACTGTTCATTTTCATGCTGATATATGCAGTAATGTACATAATCCAGATTATTCAAAAATTTTACAGGATGTGTCTACATGATCTTAATTCAACTCCAACAGAGACAGACTTCCTTAGAAACGAGTAAAATAGAACCCCATCTGAACAGAGGGCACAATGATTTGTCACTATTGCCAAAACCGTGGGTTTTTTCTAAGCAATGCAGGAGTATTCCTGGAATGAGAGGCTTGAAAAAGAAAAGAAGGAAAAAAATGAGCACATGTAAGGCAACTTGAAGAGATAGAAATACTTAGAAGGATGGATGAATCAAAAGGGCAGAAGATAAGTAAGATTAGGAAAGTATGAAGGCATGAAGGCTACAGATATAGACCATGAAGAGCTTCAAGCAATGCTTTTTTGTGTTTTGCCCACAGCTGGAGCAATAAGATTCAATAGTTTGGAGAAATAGAGGGTTTTTTCATTTTTATTGTGCTTTTGGAGTATTTAATGCCTCACTAGACCTAAAAAACCCTAGGGTCCCATGCTCATTTCAATTCAATTAAGATATACAGGCTGTGCAAAATATATATCGATAGGGAGCCGCATTTTCAGAAATAACTGCTTATCTGTGCACTTTTTAGCTCATTATAACAGGCTCATGGAATCCAACTTTAAATAAAGGCTGTTGGTGGACTAAATTACAACACAGTATCAAGAGACTTCATGAACTAGATGTATTCCATTTTATAAGCTTTCATTATATATACTATGAGTCAGCAATATTCAGGCCCTGCTAACCAGACTCTCGGTGCTTACTCTAAATCTTGAAGGCAAATATTTCTCACCAAGGGCACCCAGTAAACGAATTGTAGGTTTTGGCCCTCTCCCTGTTAAAATAGACTTGACAGAGTGTCTGTCTCACAGACATTTTGAATCTCCTTCCAGAAAGCTGCCAAACACCCAGAGCGACAGCAGCATCCTTGCTTCCATGCTCTAGGCATTGTCCTTCCATGACAGCACCTTCCCATGCAAATACACCAACTGCCTAAGGCTTTATTTTCAAGATGACAAAGTGCTTTTTTAAAATTCTGAATAAGTGAACAAGTTATTTCTCCTGTTAAATTACTAACTGGTTTGAGGTGAAGAAGGGGGCTTTGTCCCGAACACTTCCCACAGCGAGAGTGATGCTGCTCTGCCTCTTTCCCTGCATACAGCCTCACTGTCTAAGGGACTGTCACTCAACATGCAATGGCTGGTTTATGTTATAAACATGCTGCTCTAGCCAAAAGGTGAAAAAATGCTCCAACTCTGATGATGCTTTTGCAAACTCTGTACTTTTTTAGATTTCTGCCTCTGTCAGATGCTTGAAATCAGCCCAGATTTGCAAGGTGAGGGGAGGCCTGCCAGGGAATGACAGCACATCTCCTAGGGCAAACACAATTAGTGTTGGATATGGGTTTTAGTCCTTTTCTCCCACTGTATCTTCTACAGCCATGAGAAGGTCACTCATCAACATCACAAACAGCCCTCAGCATGTGCAGCTCTGATGCCCTCCTGCCAAAATGGAGTAGGTCCCTTCTAGCCTGAGGCACCAGCCCCTCAGCCAGGCAGTCCGAGCCAGCAGGGTAACATTTTGGGGGGCAGCATTAAACCACCAGCAAGCAGGGGTTGGGTAAGTTCTGTGTGAGTTTTGGGGTGACACTGGAGGTACAATTAACACCAAAGAAGGCTTCAAGCATCAGCAGTTTATTTTTCTTCAGTACAGCTTTTCTCACCCTCCATCCCATATGCATTGCACCTGTGCATGCTCTGTTCCCTGCGGTGGTTGGTCAGTGCCCCTCAGCACTCCACAGCTCGTTACCTTCAATCGCATTCACCTGTCCTGCACAGCTGCAGCTCATTAGGGATGAGGCTCAGCCCAGCCCCACTCCCAACCACCACAAATCGTGTCTCTGTATTGGGGAGCTCCTGGAGCAGCAGGGAGCTGGTTCTGAGGAACCCGTGCAGACCCTGGGCCCTGCGAGTCCCCTCACGTGAGGGTGAGCGTGTGAGGGGCCTGGACGGAAAGGGGTGCTGAGGTTTAGGCGGGAAAAAGTCTTCAAGAAATGGTGTGGAAAAGGCAGCAAGGTGGTAGACTGAGGGGAAGCAGCACCTTCAGAAGGAGCTGCCTGGTGGCCTGGGTCACTGTCCCAGCTGGTTGAAGCATCTCCAGTGACAGGAGCCCAGCAGGAAGAAGGGAGAGCGCTGGTGGCACCGGCAGGGACCTGTGGCAGCTGGTGAGTGCCCTGTGTTTGTTTTTTTTTTCTTTTTCTCTGGAAAGCATAACTGATAGTAAGCATGATACAAATATAGCTCCAGGGGACAGCAAGGCTCTTCAAATACTTCCAAGACTCAGTTTACTTGTTACAAATGCACCCAAAATTGTGATGGTGAAATGCAATTTCTTTAAAGGAAAAAGTAGGGAAGGCTTCTGTGTTGGTGCAATTCCTACAAGGCCTGAGTAAGGGACTATCTGATGCTGTTATTTTATAAGGGTTTTTTGGGGAACACAATGGCAGAGGTAACATTGGAGATCACACTTGCTCCAATTCCTTGAATTGTAACAACTCTAAAATTTTTTGTAATATTTCTGTGTTGTACATGTTAATGTCCCCATACTGAAGGATTCAAGATACCCCCATTGCAAGTAGTTATGGGACTTGATTCACCTGGGAAGTCAATAGAAAAACTGCAGTTAGTTCCTCACAGTATTGATATTGCAAAGCATATGGAAAAAATTATTTTTAAAATGGTACTGGTCTGCAAGCTGTAGTGAAAGGTAACCTGAAACCTTCATTCTCAAGATATAGTAATTTCTTTGATTTAACTATAAGATAAAAGAATTAAGATCTTAGCTTGTTTTTCTGGTTTCCTTTCTGGAATCTTCAACATCTCTTTTATAACATGAGTTGGTACAAGCATGTTGATGTTACAGTTAAGTCTGGCATTAGAATGATGTGTGATAACATCAGAAAAATAGCACTCAGGGTATCATCTGCTACTGTAATATGTAAACAAAGTATTGAACATATGTACATACACTAACAAATCTGTCTTAATTACTAGCAAAGTATTAAGTTCTTTACCACATAGAAACTTTTGGTGTACTCTGGGCAGTGATTAGGCATTGTGATCACTTTCTTACTTACTAAAAAATTTGTGAATTAATGCAATAATAATGGCTTAAGTAGAAGAAAAAGTGCATGCAGAACAGACACTGCTCACTTCTAAATGTATTCACCTGGTGTTTCTTAGCTTTATTAAGAAGTTATCCGTTGTCATATTTCTCAAAGAAGTAATCATATTATCTGTTTCGTACATAATGCATGTAAAAAAAACAATTGATTACGTAAACCAGGAAAAATACTCTGGGTTAATGAATTGATTTATTATAATTCTGAATTGTTAAAATGAAATATTGCTCCTGGCACAAAGGTTAAGTGTTATTTTTAACCATTGAATGTCATTCAGATGACTTTCAAAAATATATTGATGCTGAAGAATGTACAATACCAGAAACATGCAGTATAGATTGTAAGTAGGGGAAAATCACAGAGACATTTATAACAATCTCAGAGATTTCTGATGATTGAAGTCAAATAGAGACATAATAGGATGTGCCATCTGAAGAAAGTAAGGGTGCCTTCTGTCCTGCTGGGGACCGGGAGAGTTCCCCCTGCTCCTACTCTCCACTGCAGCTTTTGAGTTTATCTGTCAGAGCCAGGTTTGAAGGCTGTGATGCCAGGGAGTGGTTGGCCTATGGATGTGCAAACTGCAATCCATTGTCTCCAGCAGCCAGAGGTTTTGAGATGGTCTTTGTTCATTCTTCCTTCTTCCAGAGCTGGAAGAAATCTCAGTCACTGCAGTTCAGAACCCTTTTTTCCCCTGACACCTGATTGGTATCAGTCCCCCTGAATGCAGCAAGCCCTGAATTTCGGTCACTGAGAGCCTGAAGTGTACAATCCTGCTCTTGGACAGCTGACAACAATCACCTCATTGTGTCAGTGTGAGATGCCCCTGGTCTTATCTAGAGATACCTAGCCTGAAGAAAATAGTGGGCGATTTTTCTCAGTGGTGATTAGTTCCTGTTTTAGCCCTAAAATGCAAAGAAGATGGGAAAGGGATGAGGATCTGATTAGATTTGTGTCTCATGTTTGCATATACATCCCTAATTGTGCCTGGAAATCCAACTTATTTGCTGCAACTCACTCGCCATTTTAATGGTATTGAATTTGGCATAGAGAGTTAGGGAAAAAGCATGTGGGAGTTACATGGGAAAATTAGGGAAGATAAACTTAGTTGCAAGTAAATTTAAGAACTAAAATAAACAAACACAAAAAAAATACCAATTATTAACCAGACTATCCAACTCTGAATCTCTGACTTTTGTCTTTACCTCTTAATCAGTAACAAAAGGGAATAAGTCTGTTTGTTGCTTTTGGGGGTCACCTTTAAAGGTGATTTATATTTTATGGTGCTAGAGTAATTTCTGGAGAGGTGTGGGGCAAAGAGAGAGCCCTGAGCCTGTCAAGACTGTTGAAAGCTTGATGATGGTGGCATCAAATTAAAGACAAGCACCTTGTATCTCACACAGTCCTGGGGGAAAAGAAAGGAGTGGTTTTTATCTAAAGTAGTAAAAAGGATGGTAGTGGGTGTCATGTTACTTTTTCATTATCCTGTCACACTTGGAAATCCTGCATTGCAGGGCCTCAAAGTTAAGAGTAAAACGAATTTATTGCAGTGTATCGGTTCTTTAGGGTATTTTATATTTTTTATTTTTGGCCACTTTTCCGAGCCAGATTTCAGATTTGGTATTAATCTCCCATCTCACTCTTGACATGAAATTTAGTTTTGCAGGGGACTGGCAGAGATCAATTCAGTTAAAAGGAAGATACATCTTTCCTTCTGGGTTGCAAATCTAAAATGAGGAGATCAAAAACTCTTTATTCTCTGTTAATTTCAGTGTCACTTTTGATGAGAGGATATTCTCTGTTCCCAAAAAAAAGTATTTTGTGTGAAAATAGTTTCCGTGGCATTTTTATCATGGCAAAAATACTTTTGTTAATTTTTGGTGCTCTACTGAAAGTGAAAAAGCAGTTGCAGCTTAGGCCTAGAAGACCATGTCTCCCTTACTGCATCCACATATTTGTGCCTGTTTTTGAAAATCAGGGCTATAACACCTTCCTTTGTTCTTTACGTGGCTAAATATTTGTGGTTGTGTGGAATTGGTTCACTTATGTACAAATCCATGGTCACTAAATGATTGCAATATGTTCATTACTGCATGAATGCAGAGGAAATTAAAAAAAAAAAAAAAAAAACCAAGCAAGCAAAAGAAAAAAAACTAACAAAAAACCCACTCAAAAAAAACCCCAAAAAACAAATACAAACCCATAACTCAAATTAAGAGACCCACTACACACTCAAAAAATGCACAAAACCCAAGCTAAACAATCCACTTAAACAGTCATCATGAAGGGCATTCAGACTCATGGTAATGCTTTGTGGTGTGCAGCTAACAGTAATGCATGGAGATTATTATTTCTGTAGGGTTTTTGGAGTTTGGGGGATTTTCATTACAACAAAAAGGATTTTATTTCTTTCCTACTTAGGCATTCAGCCATCAAACAAGAAAAATAGATTCCTAATGCCCAAGGGGAACCAATACCTGGCCAAGAAGTAATTAGATTTCTGCTTAATTTATAGTTATATTAATTATTAAGTCACTTCTCAAGTCATGAAGTTTATGGGGTCTGGACAAAACTGAAGTTGAACTTGGTTTACACATCAGAAGACAATGACCTCTTCCTATGTTGGAAGAAGTGTTAGAGTTGAACAACTTTGGCAGTCAAAGACCAGAAATTCTATCTATTTGTCATTGTTATTCTAAATCTGCTCTTGTAGTTTCACTTACTTGAATGGGAATGATTTATTGAATTACCCATTTGGGATCAAAAGCAAGGTTCTGTTGTTCAGATGATCATAGAAAAGGAATACAGGAGAGGATAGAAACTTTGAAGATAGAATATTTCTGTTCCCAGCTAGTGGATAACTCTTTCAAACAGGGTCACAGCAAACACAAAAGGTTTTGTGTAGCTGTGTTAGGGAATACACAGTGGCTTTCACAACCTGCTCCCTTTTGCTGCCTTTATCTGTGATCAAAATGGAGAATCATTAGGGATTTGAAAGTGCATGACTAGAAGCAGGTTAGAAAATAAAAATCCTTCTGCATTTCAGAAGCAATTCAAGGTTGTGGAAGGAAAGCAGGGTGCCCCAGGTGTAACCATCAATGCTAACACAAACACTATATTCTCTTCCCTTCTGCTGTGTACACGTGCATAGCAATTACTCTGGCTGCAGGAACTCTTTTTGCAAGGATCTCTTGTCACAGCAGGTGCCATCCTAATGCCAAAGCAGAAACTCTGAACCCATTCCAAATCACTAATTTCTTCCATGGATTTATTGTTTGGTTTTGCATTACCTTAGGAGGTTTGGTGTACATCAGAGGCTGGTACCTCAGACAGGTAGTTCAACAACCTCAGCTTTTAATGTTAAGAGTTGAATAAGGGTCTATGAACCTGATGTGTAAATGGCAACGAGCTGGGCTTGTGGTCTCACAGCTTCTTGTGCTGCAAGATTCCAGTGTGTCATGGACAAGTGCAGCTGTGAGCCTTGAAACTTGGTTTGTGTTCCCACTAAAAAAAAAGTGAGTACCTTCCACATGTCACTTGTGTCTCAGCCACAGGTAGCACTGCACACATCTGTCTCCTTCCAGTGTCTGCTTGCTTATTACTGCTGATGTTTTTTCTCTGCTGGGCTTCTCCTTCTGGAACCATTTGATCACTGTCCCTGTGACAGTCTGGCCCAGCCTTTGTGTGTATGTTACCATGATGGAATAGAAGTTAATAGCTTTGGTATTTTCCTCTTTGGGTACTTTTTTTCTCCTGCTTCACCTAGGAGAACACAGAGGCTGCCTTCCATTCTCTTGTCTGCAATGTTACACACAATAAGAAATATAAAGCAGATAATCTACATGGTTTAGTGTACCCTCTCTTCAACAGCAGTACTGTCTCCTGCCTTCAGGAAAAAGAGAATGCCAAATTGGCAAGATAGGTGGACAAGAAAATAAAAAGTTAATATCAAATAGCAATGATGGTGAGCCAAGGCAGAACAATTCATTCCAACAGATGCAAAGAATTTAAGATGGCAAATGATGGAGCCCTGGGGTTTGGGTGTACAGACCAATATTTCTTGTAAGATTATTATGCTTTCTTGTAGAAGTAGTTCTTTGTTTAAGGTTTTCCTACATATAAAATATGTTTCCTTAAAAAAAATGCAGGTATATGCTTCCCACAAAGCAGCAGTAGAGTCATTCCTGAGTTATTTGGGATGGACCAAGACAACCATGATTACTTAGGAAAAATACTTGCTGAGACCTTACAAGCCATGCTGCAACCCAAGTGGACTTGGAAGGGCATTGCAGAATAAACATCCAGAAATGGGTTTATAATGGAAACCCTGACAGGCCTAAAAGTAGAGCAGTGCACAGGTGCCACTATAATTAAGAGCAGTGACCCTTCAAAGAAAGGGTTTGCCAGCAGGTAAATAAACTGCCATTGTGCAGCTCACTTGTTAAACAGGAAAGTTTGGGAAGTAATTGGAAAACTGGCATCAATGGATGCCACCTCAGCCATCAGTTATCAGAGACAGCTGCCTGCTGTGGGATGAACAGAGTGTATGTGCCATTAAAAACAAGGTCTTTGTTCTGAGAGCCGTGCTACAGGTAATCTGAACTCTTCTATTGATAGCCTGTTCACAGTTGTCAGGTTCTTTAATACATTTTTAGTCATATCCCACCTGCCCCAGCCTGGGTGTGTGTAATACAGCAGGTCAGGTGGATAGAAATATTCCCATGAGTGAGCTGAGCTTCAGACAGTCTGCCTACCTGTGCCAACATGAATCTATATCTTAACTTTGCATTTCAATTTGTCAGTGTATTTGTGCCCTGTTTTGACTCATTCATGGTCTACTGAAACCAGTTAAAGCTGGGGGGTTTGGCTGTGTTTTCTGGTGGCTGCTTTGTTGTTTTATTTTTTTTTTTTTTATTACAGCATGAATATTGTTTCAGACACTTTCACAGAAGCCTGGTAAAATTGCTGAATGGCCTTGGCTGCTCAGACTGGCAGGGGCATTGTCACAGCTGAATCCTTGCATCATCACAGGCTGAAACAGCAATGTTGTTATCAGAGTGGTGAAAAAAAACCAGTATGGAGTTTGGAGTAGTATTGTTTATCATCACATATCTTGTTCTAGAGGTTTATTCCGCATGCAAGCTCTCCTGTGGGCCAGTATGTTCCTGGACTTTCTGCAGGGAAGGTAGCCAGGTTGTCTCAGGCTTCACATCATGTTACTGGGGAATTGGGAATTTTTTTTACAGGGCAGAATTTTTCCAGACCATCCATCCATGTGTCTGTCTTGAAAGGGAATATTTTGCTTTTTTTAATCAGGGATAATGATTTGGACCTGCCAGACACTGGTTTTAAGGCAGATTTAAAATTCAAGCTTAAGTAGCAACTCAGTTAAAGTGGTACAAAATCTTACATAATTGCTCTCAATTTTTTAACTTATCTTGTTCTGCCGCAACTTCAAATTCAAAACCTTAACTGTTTCTATGCAGGGAAAAAAAGTATAATTTTGCTGCTTAACCAGTAGCATCTAGAAAAAAATCAAATCTTTTCCCCACTAATCTGATATTTACTCTCTCTTCATCTTGAACTTTTGCTAGAAAAACATGATGCAAATCAGTTGGAACTCCAAACTAAGGACTGCAGGGTTTGAAGCAGCAGGATTTTTGATATTTTTTCCCCTCTGGCAGTCTGTATTTCTCAGTGTGTATTTCTCTCTGAATTCTAGTTCTAGTGTTTGCATACTGGTGCAGGGTTTCTTTAGCAAAACTGAACATTAGGTGCAGTGCTAATGAAAATTGATCTATAAATGGAGCTGTATTGTTTGAAATGGTTGGTTAATACCTGGTGGGTGGGTATGTGTGTTCATAGTGACTTGAGAGAAGCTTGAAGCTGTAAAGCTTGTGGCAGCTCTAATTTTGACCACTAAGGAAGTAAAGCAAACCTTCTGAAGGTTTCACCTGCTTAATCCCTTTTTTAACACCTTGCAGATTGCTTGTTTATCCAACTGGCTGCTTTGATAAAGCTTCTTATCTCAGATCAAGAGCACAGTATCTATCAACTTCAATTTATTCAATTCTAAGAATAAGAGTCTATCAGTTTTGTTATCTGGATCTTTGCAGTACTTTAATTTTGGAATAACAGACCACATTTAGCAGACAGCTTACTCTTAAACATGACATCCTGGAGCTGTGGATCTATGTCTGATTATGAGCCTGCAGTGTGCCCTGGTAGCCAAGAAAGCCAAGAGCATCCAGGCTTTACCACAGAGAACGTGGCCAGCAGTACTAGAGCAGTGATCACAAGGTCACACTTGAAATTACTGTGTGTTTTTAGGCCACTCACTACAAGAAAGATATTGAGGTACTGGAGTGTGTCCAAAGGAGAGCAATGAAGCTGGTGTAAGGGTTGGAGCACTCCTCTTAGGAGAAGTGGCTGAGGGAGTTTATCCTGGAAGAAAGGAGTCTCAGGGCGGACCCTAGTAGTCTCTACACCAACCCAACAGGAGGCTGTCGCAAGACAGGTGTCGGTCTCTTCTCCAGAGCAACAAGTGACTGGATAAGAAATGCATCAGGCTGTCCCATGGGAGAACAGGCTGCCTGGGAAGTGGTGGAGTCACCAGCCTTGGAGGTATATTAAAGACACGTTGATGTGACCCTTAAGACTCTTGATCTCAGCATTGTCTTGGGATTTTGATTGGTGGTCAAGGCTCTGGGGGACTTTGGTCTCTTCCAGACACCTAAAATGTCTTTTCTACACCATACCAGGAAAATGCTGTCACTCAAAGGAGAAGAAACGTTCTACCAGCTTGGATTCAGACTTATTGTTGCAAGAACTCATTTAATGTAGAAAATGGATTGTCTTCCAGTTGTAAAACAAAATTACAGTGATGTGTAGGTGTTGAAGAGAAGATAAAATCAGGAGGGGGTTTTACTTTCTGATTAGAAACTTAGGGGTTAGCTGGAATAATGACAGCTTTACTAATGCATGTGGAAGCATGTTGTGATGGCAGCGTAGAAGGAACTTGCACTTACCTTGCTTTCCTGTCTGGAAAGATCTGTGAACCTCTAATTCTTCAGCTGAAATATTAAGCTTTTGGAGCCCTCTGGTTAATCTGCTTCTAACACTTTCAAATAAGCTTGTAGGAAGGCTACTGAAATAAATGCAGCTGCTTTCTTTCTCATTAGCTTTTTTCCTTTGGTGATTTTGTTTGCCTCGTTCACATGAAATCTTCTGAAGATATACAAGGTCTTACAGACTAGTCATTAATCCCTATTTTGGAAAGACATAGTGACCTTGCACATACAGGTGTGGGTGGGTAAGGGATGAGTGTGGTCATCCATCATCACACCTAACACTGGGCAAAGTAGGAAGAGCTAAATATAGAACTGGCCACGAGGTTAACCAGTGATCATGTCACTGCCTCCCAGAGCTGCTTTTCATACCAGGATGGTATGGACTAGCATATTGTCTGTGAAAAGAAATAGAGGTAAATAAAGAAACAAACTTTTAGAGGTAAATAAAGAAATAAACTTTTTGCCTCTTCCTGAGATTGAAGGGTCCATTGAACATTCACCCTTGAAAATCTGGCAGTTGTTTATCCAATATTTGGAGCCCACTGTTTCTGCCCAGAGTCTGGCTGAAGATGGGCTCTTCTTGCAAGACCTGCTCAGGAGCAGTGGAATCCACAGGTGTGCTCCCTTGCCTGCTGCTTGTCCTCTGGGATTACTGCTGCAGGGATTTGAAATCTGGAGACCTTTGAGTTCACTGTTAGTGTTTGAAGTTGAGCATTACTCACCCATCTAGTTCTTACTGCAAGCAGCAGGTATGTCCTACTAGATTGTAACAATAATTCCCTCTCTGATGTCCAAAGCTGGCAGTACATCTTTAATTAGGAAAAGTATCAGTTGTCCATTCCTCTGGTACTTGTCCAGCATCTTGAATGGCTGTATTCAGGAATTTCCTCTTATGTGTCTCTGGGCATGTGTTACAAGTTCAGAAAAAAAAACCTAGTATTAATATGAGTGGTAGGAACAAACCTTTTGCCTGTTCAGGCTTCAATATGCCATTTCTGAAGTGCTCCTAATGCCACAGTGTTCTCTCTCTCTAAACGAAGTTAATGGCACTCTTCTGACTACATATTCTGTAGAATTTTTTTTCTCTTTACAATAATTTAACCCTTTCATTCATTTCAAGGAGCTAAGATTTGAATTTATGTCACACAGGGTTAATCCATTCTCCACAGTGAAGTGCAAAAATTCAGAAATAATGTAATCTGTTCTGCTGCCATCCGTATAAAATATTGTTTACACTCCAGGCCTATTGCTTCAGGAAATTATTGGTAGGAACAGCTGCTCCTTCACAAGAAAAGTAGAAAAGTCCTTCCTCTCTGACCAGGGGCACTTTTCAGCCACCTTTACTTTATCACTATGACACAGAAGCATGCAAGATTGGATTTCAGACTTTAAATAATAATTTAAAAATGTATAGCAAAGAAACTCTCTAAAACTTCACTCAGGAATTTTTGTGAAGCTCTGAGCCATCTTCTTGTGCTCCAAAGGATTTGTTCAAAACAAAATGAAATTTGGACCATAAGATATACAGCACAATCAGAATCCAACTTCAAATGTACCTCATTGCTACTGAGCTGAACACTATAATTACAATTATAACTCTGCAGTGCTTTATGCATAAATTATTTAAATTAAACCACATAGATTATTCAAATTTTATCTCCAAGAAACACTTCCAAAAGCCTGCTAACACACACATTGAAACTCACTGCTAACATGAACAACTCTTAGAGGCTTGATTATTTTTTTTTAAAATTTGTTTGGAACTAGACTCTGTGCAGTGACTTGACTTATTTCAAGTTGAATGAGTCTTGGGTTAAATGCATTTGGTGCTGGTAGTGTATTTTCAGATCCACCTTCTAGCTCAGTTGAGCAAAAGGCTAAGCTGGTGCCATCCAGTCTTTCCTTGCCTTTCCTGATAACCAACTAGTGTTCTGTGAGGGGTTTAATGCAAAGCAAAAGGCTCTGCAGCAAAAAGAAGGAACTCACACTTTTAACCTTGTAGGAGCAGCTCTGGTGGGTGTGGTTATTTGACATGATATTGACAATTATTCACTTGGGACAATCCTGAAAAATTGTCTTTTCACATGAAAATATTACTGAGTGAAGGTTCTGCTGGGGTAAGACTGACTCCTAGAGGATATCCTTTGTTTTGAGCATTTCTTGTGGCTGGCTAGGAAAAGGAACTTCATCAGTTCATTCCCCTTACAACAACGTTTGCCAAGTCCTACAGACAAACAGGTCAGAATACCTGTAGCAAACCATAGCATCTTTGTCTTTTCAGCAGTACTAAGAAAACATTTGGTTTTGGGAGCAAATTCAGTAAAGGTTTTAACCTTTCCCTCTGCCAGTTCCTTTTCCCACTGAAATCCCTTAAACAATGTTGAATATTATGAATATTCTTAAGTGTGTCACTGGCTGCAGACAGTATTAAAATCAATCATTGAGTTGTAGTATACAAGCAACTGGTTTGCAATTTACAAAAGACTGTTTTAATCCTCTTATTTTTGGACATCATAATTTTGTATTCCTCAATCTCACTGAAGATTTTAATTTAGTAGAGTTCTGTTTCCTGAAAAATCAGTGGAAAGTGATGTTAAGCCAACTCAGAATGTCTGAAAATCTCCTGCTTGAAGTTTTTTATTCATATTAGAGTGACAATTTACTGCTGCAGGAACTGTAATGAAGAAGGGTGTGCTTTTTAGTGTCATCTTGTCTGAACAAATAACTAACAGGATTTTGCAGATGGTTATTTGGAGGAGAAATTAGTATTGCTATGACACCTAGATACCTAATGAGAAAGAAAAATAGACCTGTTCCACATTGCTGGAATTGTGGAGAAAGATAACTGAATATCTGAAATTCCCCCTGGGCTTTGTATTTCTTAAATTAAAAATGAAAGGAAATGCTTTCAGTTTTGTATGCTTCATCACAAACTGAGTATTAAGTTAGTTCTGCACAGTTACTCACTGAAAATGACACATGATTTGAGGGCTTATATAAAGTTAGAGAAATACTCCTGATTTTTTTGTGTGGGTTAATCAGACCTTTAGTCTTTGCATGATCAAGTAAGCGGGGCTGTAAGGGGCAATCCTTCTCAAAGCAAAGGGCCAGGGAGTTTTTAACCTCATGAAGCAACTGCTGAACATCAACAGCAAGACATTCCTTTATTCCTGCAATGATGGAAGTCATGATTCTTCTTCCAGATGTTATTTCCTCTTGCTAAGGCTTTAATACCTCTTTTAGATACAGTGTTCGTAGCACCATGTGATTTAGATCTTCACTTGTACTTTCACCTTTTCAATTCTGGAAAGCACCACAACAGTAGCATGGGGTTTTTATGGTTTGGGGTGGATTGGTTTTTTTTCACCCCACCCAGATTTGTGTGTTTGGCACTCATAGGAAAGGTGTAACCTCAATACCCATTTTTGGGATGAGTCAAGAGAGTCTCTCTGAAATGCAAAGGCAGTTTGTATATCAAATCAGTGGATGTTTGTAAATCTAATTCAGTGGATAAACAGCAATGTTCAGTAATTTCTTGAGTTCCAAGAAGAACAATAAGCATATTTTCTTTCTCCCCCTTAATTTCCTTAAAAGTAAATGTTTCTCTATTTCCTTCTTTGAGACTGTTTTACAGTTAAAAACACTTAAATCAGAAATAAGCTTTAATGTTGCATGCAAATTCTAAACCCCTCAGCTTCAGTTGTACAATGAAATCATGTCCAGGCACAGTGTGACATGCTAAAGATGGTGTTATTTCAAACCCCTGTTGTTTATAGCCCACAATTCTGTGATAATTTTTTCAAAAATCCTTTAAAGGTTCCCCATGTTATCACTGAAAATACTTCTTTGTTGTCTTTAATTATTCTGACAGAAATGCGGTCGATTGTAAATGTAATAAATTATCAAACTGGCTACAATTAACTGTGTGTTTCAAAGGCCTAATTGTGAACTCTTTACACAGAACTGGAGACAAGAGTATCCTGTCCAGTGGCATAGCTCTCACCATGCACTGGTGGCAGGATATCAGCCTCCCCTGGCAGAGCTGAGAGAAGGCTGCTTTAATTTAATGCTGCTGTTTCCTATGCATAGCAGCACAGAGTGTTTGTCTAGTACTGTAAGTGGACAGTTGTTAAAAATAATCTTGTGGTGAAACTTGCACTTAAATAGAATCTTCAGGTAGCAGAGGTTGCTCATGACCCTAACATAGAGTAAATCTTCTCGCACAACAAAAATAACATTTACTTAATAAGAAAAACTAGTCCAGTTTTCAAAACAATTTAAAGTTAATCAAATCCAGATTAAATCTTATTGATTTCTCTTCTCAATAAATGTGTATTTATTCACGCTCATTTGTAGCATGAATTGTTTGTAAGTGCAGATATTTATAAATACTACTTTCAGAAAAGAAGCCTGAACAGAAGCTTCTGTTCACCATTATTGTTGATTACTCTTACCTGCCTGATAAAGTCCCACACATGCATCATGAAAAGCTTTTGGAAGAGGAAAAAAAATATTTACATATTTTAGAGAGAGTTTTAACTTGTTATGGCCATGTAATGTTAATTTTACTTCCAGCCACATTAGTAATCCATAATTTACTCCAATTTATGAGTGCATGCTGCCTCTTTTATTTTCAGTCATCCAGCTTCAGGGAAGCTGTTGTAAAAGGAAGCCTCAGTTTCACTGTGTGACTTGGACTGTGGTTTCTGAATGATAGGTTTCATTACTGGCTCATGCTAATGCCCTGGAGATTGAAATCTTTAAGGCTGTAACTGCATCTGCAGCCCTGGGAGCTATCAGGGAGTAGATATTCATCTGACAGAACCATGGAGCCAGGTGGCTTCTGTGGACACCAGTGTGCTGGAATTTACCCAAAGATAATTGAAGAAGGAATACAGTTATTACAAAGGAATGACAGTAGGAAGTGCATGAGTCAGAAGAGGCAGGTGGAGGAGGACTGTTCAGATCTTAAGTATGTCCCAGAATGGCAAGAAAAAGCATGATGCAATCTCCACCACCCCCTGGTGTTTGCTATCTAAAGTAAAATAATTATAGGTCTTGAGATCTTGGGTGAAGTTGGTGTTAATTTGCTTTCCAGTATTGCTAAGTCACTGTAAACATAGAACACATGAAGCTGCATCTCTAAAAGGAGTACATTATGAGTTTATGGAAGAGTTTTAGGAACCTGTTTTTTCTGAAGCACTGAAGCTGTTAGGCTGAGCTTTTTCCCTCCGTGCAGGAGAAAAGCAAAAGGATTGAGAAATGGTGACTGCAGCCTACAAAGACAGTAAGTATTATGTACTGCAGTACATAATACTTACTGTATTATGTACTGCAGTGGATTTCAGTTTAATGTTTCCATTTCTCCTTTTAAAAAAAGATTATAGACACTTGAGCCTGAATCTGTTGCCCTGTATTTGTGCAGTCCTCAGTGCTGAAAACTGGAGTGCTTATGCATTAGACTGCACTGTCCTTAACAGGATACGATGCATGTCCAAGGCAAGTGTGACTCAGTACATAATGCTCATCTTAAATAATTCATGGCATAGAATTGCAACCATCTCAAGTTGGAAAGGACCCATAATGATCATATAGTTCAACACTTCCTCACAGAGCTAAGCAATGTTGTTGGATGGAGTCCTATAATTATTCCTGATCATGTCTCAGAGGTTTCACTGTCCTTTAAGACTGTTTTTTCTGCTCTGTTTCCCCCAAAGATTTCCTGTTAAGTGTGTCCCAAACAATGATAAAAATCAAAGGCTTTTTCTTCCTTCAAACTCTGTCCAAGGCTGTGATGAAGCTGCTCCTATTTAGTATCAGAGATCTGGATGAGAGAATCAAGCACACCCCCTGTCAGTTTGCAGGTGACCCCAAGTTGGGCAGCAGTGTTGATCTGTTGGAGGGCAGAAGGGATCTGGACAGCCTGGATCAATGGCTGAGGCCAGTGCTGCAAGGTTCAAGGAACAGGGGCAGGTCCTGCCCGTGGGTTACCACCACCCCATGACCCAGCACTGCAGGCTTGGTGAGAGTGGAAAGAGTATTGAAAGGAACTGTGGTTTGAAAATGTAACAAATATATTCTGTCTATACTCACTTATGTCATGGTGAGAAACAACTCCCAAAACTTTCTTAAGTATAATTTTTTTCAGAACTTTTTTCACAATTTAAATCTAGCATGGCTTATAAATTAATAAATGGATTAACTGTGACTGATTAAGGAGCTAAATAGCATTTAGATTTGCTATTTAATTCAGAGATTTTCATCACCTGTCCCAGTTTCAGTGTTCATCAGTAAGTCTCAAAAGGCTCCATAAGCTTATCTGGTGTGTAATGTACATTCACATTTCAGAAATCTTCCATCCCATTTATTATTCAAATAAATCTTCTACTTCTAGTTCACAACTAATTATTAAAAGTGTGGACAGTCAAATATTGTCATCCAGAGTGTTATCAACACATTTCAATTTTTTAATGATGTTTCAAGTTTCCTTGTTGCTATTGTCACAGCAGAGACACCAGGAGCCTTCCTACCTGCACAGAGTCCTATCAACTACAATCAAACTGTGCAGGTTGTAAGAGTTTGCCAGATCATTCCACCAACTAAAGCAAACAAGCTGTAACATTGAGAACTTGTGGGAAAATGAGTGTGTTTGATTCTTTTATCATGAACACTTTTTTCTATTGCTGTGAAGTATGCAAGTTTATCTGAGACAAGGGCTCTCTTAATTCAGACATGTGAAGTGTCCTGATTTGACTAATTGAAGTCAGATTGCTTTGGAAAGGTACCAGGTAGAGCTGCAGTTATTTCAAGTTCTAGTTCTTCCCTTTCAGCGTCACATGTCACTGGATCAATCCTGCAAAAACAGCTATAGCCTTTGGAACTGAAAAGGTCCCTCAAAGCTGAGAGGATCTCCTCCACCTGTGGATGGAGCAATCCTGAAAAAGACTAGAAGAAAATTTGTGCCTTGGACACAAAATAGTGAAGAATTTCATTAAATCCCTTTGGTAGTAATTTTTCTAGGTCCAGGATAGGCTGTTGCATGGAAGGATGGGAGAAGGCTGCAAGGCAGCTGGGCTTTTACTGACAAGGGCCTATTTCAAGTCTCAGTGAAGTATTCCAGCTGGACTTCAGACTCTTGTTTATACTTGCATTTTTAAAAGCATCCATAGAAGTTTAATGTCCAATACACTGGAGAAAGAGTAGTGTCAGTCAGTCCTATTTCCTGGCTCCCATTCATGTAACATTAGCATAGTTTTCTCATTGTGCTTCTAATATTCTGACTAACCTATAATATTCTATTATTTATTTGTGTCAACACCACCTGCATTAAATTAAATTTGTAAAATAAAAATAGCACACTTGTTACAGCGTCAACTTTCTTATCCTCAGTAGCAACTGGTAACTGTGTTATGTTCAGGCAAAGGAGGAAAATTGAAAAAGGATTTGTAAGCATTTTTCAAATTACTTCAGGTAAATAATAAGCAACTTTCCTCTACTCCTGTTATACAGTGATAGCTCTCTTTAATTTTCCAGTGCTAAATTAATTTACAGTTGCTTCAGACCTCAGTAATTTGTTCATGGTAAATGCACATCTGGGAGAGTTCTGGGGATCTGGAATGAAGAAATACAAATTGCATTTCTTGGCTTTAGTCTGTCATTATGGCTGCACATAGATGGAAATACACAGAAACATGAAACAGATAATGAGAGAAGACTGGCTAGTTTTGGTCACGATTTTCAGAAACCTCAGGGAGTAGAATTTCTATTTCCTATTAAATTTCATTTAAGTTATTGGGAATGCACCCCTTTTAGGAGGATCTTAGTCATTCTTAGTAATCCTTGTGGTAATAGTCTCCATAAATTACACCAATGAATGTTTGGGGTGTTTTTTATGAGAAAAAATGTGCTACAAAGTTTACATTTGTACCATAAGACAGATGAAATCATAGTGACCCCTGTTGGCTTTACTTTTGGATTTAGAATAGATCTCTTCAAATGAGATTGAGGTTTTTTACATGGAAGTAGAATATGATGTGCTAGAGCAATATCATCAACACATTGCTGATTTTTGTCTGGCTAAAATAAGATACCCTAAAAGATCAGGGCTATAGCCTTCCTTGGATCCTAAGCATTTTGTTGCTTTGGTGCCTTTATTCTCTCTTGCTAGATCTGTAACTCAAGTGTTTGAAGTTAATGCCTAAATTGCTATGAATGCAGTTCTGAATAGGATGGTAATGTTACTGAGAAAGAAATGTACCTGACCAATTTAAATGTTACAACCTCTCATATCACTTCTATGGTGGGAAAAGGGTGTTGTGCCTGGAGAGGTTTCTTGTTTGCCCTTCCAGTAGGCTTGCTTGATATTGTGGTTTCCTATATTCCTACTTTCTAATAGAATCCTGTTTCATATTAATAAAGAACAAAGAATTCCTTCAAACTCTTCTGAAGAGTGTATTTCACTCTGAGGTGATTCTGGAAAGCTTGGTAGCATGTGTTTCCTTAAAGGCAAAAATGCAAATATAATCATCAAGATGTTACTCTTATTTTCTGTGCCTTCCACATTGACTTTCCTAGAGCCAACAATTATTCCTGTTCCATCAGTACTGCAAACTAGAGATAAGACTTCTTCCTTCTAGAGCACAGTGGAGAGTTTTTAATAGGGCTTTTTTTCAGGTTTCTGTTGCCTGACAGATCCAACATGCTTCTGCTAGCAGGATTGGGTACAGCATCATCTTTTAAACCTTCCCAGTGAGCAGAATTCCTTGGGCAAATTGGAATCACCATCCTGATTTCCAGCTTAGTCTTTTTGCCAGTGACACCTCAATGATACTATAGCTTCCTGCTATCCTCAAAACCTGCTGCTTTTCAGGATGAAAGACTAAAATGCCTTTCTCCATATAATTTCAAGCAGCCCTAGGGCTGAGTGTGCCCTATGAAGGACTCCTTGCAGGATACATGTGTGCTTGCAGTCTCGTGCTTTGTCAGTAAAAACATATGGACTCTAACTTGTACTTAATTTATGTTTTGGAAATTTCTTCAGGTTCTCACTATCCATGTATTATTTCAGTTGCAGGTAAGTCTGGAAACTGCCTGCAACTGAAGGTGATTTAAGCTGAAAACAGTTTCTTGAGAGGTTGTATAGTTGCTTGAGAGGGAAGGCTGCCCCCTTATCATTTCATTTGGATTATCCCTGTTACTGAATTTTTTTGTTTGTTGGCTCGGTTATTGTTTCACTGTGTGATGCCATTGTGCTTTTCCACTAACCAGGTATATAAGTCTGCATCTTGCCTGTGTCTGACGCTTATTTCTCAAGTGATGATGGAAAAAAGCTATTTACAGATCTCTCCCTGCAAGGCAGTGAGGAAGTGTCTTCCAACAGGAGAGAATTACTTCAGATGCATCTGGTGGGGTGTAGGCCTTTAAATCTGAGACCATGAGAAAGTGGTACAAGTAATTCTTGTAGAGAAAAAGTAAATTCCTTCCTATTCCCTCCTGTGGAAGACATGTTTTAAAGATTTGCATATGACCTCATGGAAAAAATTTATTGTTCCATTTCTTATTAATCAGGATTTTTCATTAATCTCATGTGATTCCAGGGACAAGTTGTGAGGTGGTTACCCTTAGCAACCTGTCTTTTATCTTGGATCAACAAATAATGACCCCAGTGCATGTGGCAGGTGTTCTCCATAACAACTGCAGGGGAGCAGAGAATACCACAGTAATATGCATTTATCTAAATAGGAAACTCAGTCTCCTCCTCACCAAAACTAGGAGAGGACTTCTGGTTTTTGCTTTACAACCTGGTGTTTCTAAGTTCTGCAGTTCAGAAAGTATATTTCAGAGTAGAGTAGAGAAAAGAATCACAAGAAATCAATTAGAAAAGAAGACAGAAAAAAGCACTATAAAACTCAGTGCTTTGTGGCTAAGACATCAGAGAGAGGAGTGCTTGTGTGGAAAATATTTGGATTTTTAATAACTAAACATAAGTGTTTATTTGTGATTCAGAAAAAACTAGGTTTGGGGTTTTTTTCCCAGAAGAAAGTTGTTCTGTTTCAGATTGACTTGCCAGTAGAAGGAAGGGAAAGCAAACACTCTTGGATTCTGAGTAAGGGATTTTGAAATCTCTCCTTGCTTAATAATGAATCTGGCCTTTTTCACTGACAGTCATAGAGAGCTCCACAAAATAGGTGTGGGAGTAGAGTCACCTCCCTCTGGATATCATGTACCCTGGAAGCCCTCACAAGATATTAATGAGGAAGGAGCTGGAGGATGCGCATGATCTTCATGGTTATTCCCAAGCAGAATGACTGATGGCCCGTTCTTTTCCTTCTCTGACTCTTTGCTGCTTCAAAGCAGACATGTGAAACATCACTTGAGACCTCACTCCTTTGCAGGATGCAGGCTAAGAGGAGAGTCCTTTATAGCACAGTCCCACTGGAGGCACTCTTGTACGGAGGGAGCCTGAAGGCAGTTAGCTCTTCCTCCCACTCTTGTGCAGGGGAACTGGTCTCTAGGGCAATCCTGAGACAGGCTTTGGGTGCCATTTTTGCCTTCAGTTGGAAAAAATCCTTTTTTTTCCTCCAAAAAAAAAAAGCAATTGAAATGGACAGCAGCAAAACAAAGCATAGGCCCAGAGTTTTGGAGATCTTGGATCTGTTTATCATCTAGGTTTCTAGCCAGGGTTACTTATCTCACCATTTCTGGTTTCAAAGCCTCCTGCCATAAAGAGGCTTCTGCACCTTTGATGGGTTACCAGCCCTAAAGAGCCTCCTATGGCACGGGCTTGTCCCTTAATCTAATTAATGACAGTCACTTGGGCTCAGCAGTGGTTTTGAAATCCTCCTGCTGTGTTCACACACATGTCTGCCTTTCAAGTTGGTCAGATATGAGAAATGTCATTCCATAGGACAAGATAAACATCTAAAATAATAAGATGGGGGGAGAAAGATTAGGTTTTTTCAGCCTAAATATTGGATAAAAGGTTTTCCTCTAAATTCAAGCATTTAATTAAAGACAGAATTAACTTGTATGCCTAGTCTAGCTCTAATAAACCTACATTTCTCTACTGGTTTTATGTTGGGGGCTCAGAGTCGGAATGTTTGCACTTTACAGGTCAACCCCTTGAAAAAATTCTGCCCTGCAATTCTCAGTGGGTACCTGCTACTGCTGCCTTTACTGTGGGGAATAAAGTTTACTTCTGTGAGAACTGAGTGCTCAGCATCTCTGTGGAGAAGGCCTGTAATCTACTTTTAGCAAATTAAAATCTAATACAGTTTGTCTGTATTTCATTTATGCCTCAGGACAAATTAATGTTAAAAAAGCCTTTGAAATGAAAATGGTGAGTCCTCAAATTAACCTAGTTGTAGTGTTTTATTTCAAGTTTCATTTGGGAATTGAAGGTGGCTGTTAAATTGCTGATAGGTAAAACATCACTGACAATCTGCTTGCGTTTTTCTGCAAATAGATTTTTCACTTAGAAGAGTACAGTGGGATTTGGAAAAAGAAATTATGAAAATAACTCGCTGGTCTTTTCCTTCAAGTTTTGTTTTGCTCTTCAAATCTCTAACTTGTGTTAACAAAGTTATTACAGTCCTAGAAATTGATATTGAGAATAGTCATTAATTACCTTATTTAAAGCCATGGAGACAGGTCAGGCCATGTTAACCTCCCTGTGCAGAGTTTGCTGTTCAGAGGTGTCAGTGTTCTCTGTGCTGCAGGATGGCTGCAACTTGAAATGGAATTCATTCTCATGTGCAAAGCACAAGCAGCAAGGTCCAACAGGAGGGACAGCAAGTGTTTGTAGCTTAACCAGGCTCTGAGGGTGAGGACATCCCCCAGGGCACTTTGGAAGGCACTTTTGTCAGCCTGGAAGGCACTTGATGGTGGGCAACAAGTCCAGCAGATTGTGTTGGAAATAATTTCTCTCTGCAGAATGGCCTCTCAGAGTGAAGTCCTCTTGCCCTCAGGATCATTACTGTGAGGCTGCACAGGACACCAGAGCCCAACAGGGGCATTTCCAGCCTCTCAACCATGAGAACATCTCCGGATATGTGCTCAGGGGATCTCAGCAGGTGTCACCACCTGTATTTCTCCTGATAAGAAATTGCTAGCAGTAATAAAAAATAAAGGTCTGCCTTCTAGATTCATCATCACACTTTCAGGGCTTAGAGAAAAATGTTCCTTTCAGCAGCAGCCACTATTTATTCTTTGGCCCATTGCAATTGGGAAATGAGGGCGTGAGCCTGTTGCATTTTTTTTTTCCAACTGGCCTACCACATATTGGCCAAACTTCTGTAAGCTAGGCAAGGCATTGCTGGATGTGATGTCTGACAGCAGAAGTGCTGAATGCAGGGGGGCTGTACTTAAATACTTTATAATCAACTTTTGAAGTAGCTAAACAAAGCAGAATTCTGATGCAGAAAAAGCTGTCAAGAAAATGTTCCAATTTTTTGTCATAGTTTATTATAGTTTATATCCTTGAAAATTTCTCAGCTATGAAGCAGAAAAGTACTTCTGCCACAGCTCATTCTCATCTAAATATATATATACTTACACATATTGTAGTTTATTTAAAATACACATGTGGTTCTTCTTTCCACACAAAGGTTTCCTGCAGGTTTTGGACTCAAGATTAACTTCTCTTTTTTTAATACAGCATTTAATCTACCTCTTCTACAGCTTTGAGCTCACTGTCATTTCTTTTCACCAATTAAATCTGACTGCTTCAGTGTGTGTAAGGCACAAATGTGAAAACCTACTGACAGCACAGTAGCAATTTCATTCATGGCATATAAGCCCAGAGGGTGAGTGTCAGGAAGCCAGCAATCTGTTAAATGCTTTATCCATGTTATGCACAATATATTTCTTATTAGTCATGTTTTTCATGTAGTGATTTAAGAGAGTCCATTATTTTGTGAAGTCTAATTTGACTTGTTACACAGAAATGGGCTGGTTGAGTAGATATCTTGTCTTGGATTGTTACAAGGGCTGTTAGTTCATTTGCTTCAGGACAAACAGATCACCTCAGAGATCAGAAAGCAATTGCTTTCCATGGTGAAGCAATACTCAGAGTAATAGTTGCTGTAAGAAAAGGGATTCATTTTCCAGTCCTTTGTACAGGGACTCGCCATGGGTAGATTTCTGCACTCTGCGTCAATCTCGCTTGTGGCAGATGAGAAAGGAGTGACTTGTATGTAAAAGCTTTCCTCCAAAGCCTCTGCTATCAACCACCACCAGGACTAAGAAATGGACTGTTGAGCAAATCCAGTGCAACATTCCTGCTTCTGCAAACAGCAGCTGCAATCAAAGGAGTCCTCTAGGCCTGATCTAGCCTTGCACATTACAGAGTTCTACCTGCCCAAGGTGCTGCAGAGTGATGCTGTTGCATTTCACTCTGGTGTGAGTCACTTTGGGTGGTGGAAGTTACTGCAAATGCAGGCACCATATTTTTTGATAAGGACTACACTGGAGAAGCAGACTGCAAGGCATGGGTATCTATTGGATCTGCTGACTGGATCACTTCTGGCATACAGAATTTGGATGAGTGAAAAATGGGTAGCAAGTGTTATCAAGTCCCCATGCATAAAACACCTTGGCCCTTTCTCTGCACCAATGAGTGACAAAATCATGTGTTTAGAGCCAAAAAAGCATGTTTACTGTTTTTTCTTTTCATATATTACAGCTGCACTATTTAACTGGTTGCACCTTTAGCCATTGTTCATGGGGGAGGGAGGTTATTTGTAATTTTATCCTAAAACTTCTTTTCTGCAATGCTTGAAGGTTTGACAGCTTACATGCAAGTATGCATTAAAGAAAGATGTATTTCAAGTTTTACATGCTTGAGTCTGATCGAAGATTTTTACTAGTTTGGTCTTAGATAGAGATGGGTCTGAACAGTGAATGTTTGTCACCTACTTAATGAACTATAAAGTGTTTTGATCTGGCAGATTATTTTAGCAGGATCATATTGCATATGCAGGGATAAAAAGTTAGCCATAACCACCCAGGCACAGTTCTCAAATATAATGAAATATATTGAAACACCTGCCTGCAGTTACCTTATCAAACAGGTTCCTGGCTTTAGCAGCACAATAAGCTGCGATGATGCCAAATAAATGCCAAAACAGACAGAAAAGCAGCTGGGATTCAAGGACTCAGTTTTGCTTATATCCATGGTACCAAAGCACCTCAGCCATGTTTACATGGTGTTTTCTCTTTCATACTGATTTTCCATGCAGGAATTTTGTCATAATGGCATGCTCCAATTGGACATGGCAGCATTCTGCAGAAAAATAGAGGTTTGAACCAGACTCAGGGTACTCATATCAGGAAAACAGTGGGCAGGATAAAACAAAGCAGTCTAAGCAAGTCTAAGGGAAATATCCTGTGAGGACTAGCTAGAGACTGGAATGTAATGGTTTTTTCTTAGAGCTCCTACTTTGTGATGTTCTAGACAGAGCTGGAAGATCAAATCTCTTGACTGGACTGGGAAAAAAATAAAATCCTCATTTGCAGAGCAGATGATAGTCCCCCAGAGGAGAAATTGGCTATGACACTTCATAAGGCTTTTTCACCTAGAAATTACTTGGTATACAACAGTGAAGTGTAGCTCTGTCTTCCTGCTGCCTCTGCTGAGCTGGAGATACTTTTTTATAGCTTTGCTATTTTTGTGATAGGGGCAGGATTTTTCTCTGTATGGTAATTAGCACAGGAAAATTTTGGGATGTTCATAAATAAACTTAGAGGATTTTTGAAGAGTTCTAAATAGTGACCACCTGCTGGCTGTTGTGAAGGGGGCTCATGAAGCAGGACATCAAGTTCAAAGTGCTGCAGTCACAGCCTAGGCCACACAGTTTTGCCTCAGCTTGGAAAGTTCCCTGCACACAATCTAATCCACTTTGCTTTGAGACACAAGCTGTTGTTTAGATCTCATTAATTAGCACACAAGCAGAAAGGGAAAAAAAAGTGACCTTTCTGTGACTGAATTCTCCAGCTTCGGTTCAACAAGAGCCAGTGAAGTGCCATGCAATTAAAAAGAGTGCAGAAAGAAGTAAAGGTCTCATTTTATGGTCAGAGAGATCAATTTCACAGAAAGGGACTCTGCTATTTTAGGAGCAGTTAATGTGCATTCTATAGCATAGGTATTTAATTGAGCCATTCCCTATATTTTACCAGTATGTTAAAAGAAGAATACATTTAATAACGTTTTCTTTTGCATTACGTTTCTGTACGGTAGTGATGTCTTAAGTTTTAGCTTTCATATTTTTCAGATTCTGTACTGCATTAGTAAATAACTCTGAACTTCATAATAAGGTGTTAGCAAGTTCTCCTCACAGTGTAGTCAGACAAAACAATCCTTTTCCAGCCTGAGAACCAAGGACACAGTTGCAGCTTCAGGCCTAAAAAGTGTAAATAACAGTGAATTGAGGAGACCAGGCTGGGAGGATGGGACTTCATATCTGAAGATGTAATTGGATAATTAACCCCAATATGGAAATGAACCAAAACTTATAAAAGTGTGAAAATTCACAACCAGTAGTTCATCTTTGGTGTAGCCCCAGCCAGGCTCTTGTACTGCCTAAGGTGCATTCCATGAAGGCCTTTTCAATAAATACCTACTTTATTCCTTTGATACTGCCTGGCCTCGGTTCCAGATAGCCTCTCAAGGCATCCGTTAGTCATCAAAACTGAAATTACATCCAGGCCTAGTTGGACTTCCACAGCTCCTCAAGGCAACTATTCCTTGGATGGTCTGCATTGGGTTTTTTTCTTGTTGGATAGTAGTTTTAAATGAAGTATTTCTCACTGGTGGTTTGGTGGTAAGGCAGGTTCAAAGTGGAGAACAGCTGTGGTGTCCTTATGTTTACTGCCCCATACTGAGCTCAGCTGGTACTGCTCTATACCTATAATACACAAATATTGAATACTTCTTCCATATTATACACCTTAATGAGAACATGAAAATGTTTTCAGGATTTTGTCTTCATATTAATGCTCTCTCTGCTCCCACTCACAAGGAAAGCAAATAAAACGGATCGTTAACGTTGCATTGACAGAGAGAATCTGTTTAGCTCAGTTTCCTTTTATGAACAAGAATATGCCAGAAGAGGTAAACATCCAAGGACATGTTGATGGGATTGGCCATGCAGCATCAATGTCAAGTGTGTCCTTCATTTCCTCTTTTCATCTTAATGGAGTGTTAGGCAATGAGCATGCAGGAGGGAACCCTGAAGCCTCGGCTGCTTACATTAGTAGTCAGAGATAAAGGCAAAAGAAGAAGCAGAAACAGCAGAATTGCACCTGTCAGCAATGAGAAAACAATTATTGGAGATAGCTCCTTTTTATTCTGACCAGCATAATGGGACAGCAGTTCTGGTATCAGAGCACTTTCCATCCTAAATATTCTATGGTCCACCAGGAGGAGCTACCATGAAAATCATGCATATGTTTTTAATCTTGTGCCAGCAAAATTTCATTGCTCCAAATGTTCACAGAAGTAAATTCAAAGAGGTGAAAACATGGTTGGAGTAAAAGCACTTAAACATTCAAACATATTTATTGGGAATGTTAGATGATTCATCTGTCTCTGCTGGCAGTACCTCAACCTTGTAATATTTATGGAGACCTACAATCTAAGAAACAATTCCCTCCAGCACCACCATTTTCATTTGCAGCTTGTAATTATAAAATCTGTTCCAGCAAAGCAGGGAGGATTTGCAAACGCAGTCAGCCCTAACCCAGCTCAGCCTCTATCTGCACATGTGGGTCTCTGTGCAGCTCTGGGGTTCTACTGCCACCAGCTATGTGGTGTTCAGTTCAGTAGAACTGAACCTCCAATAAGGCAGCTTTGTAGGCCCATAAAGTATCTCCAGAGACAGCCTTTCATTTCAGTAGCATAATAAATACTTTTAAAACAGTTTTTTATGTCTGCATCTACCAATAACATGTAACAGAAAATGGAGCAGACTGTTGTCTTCTCAGAATACTAATTCATGCTGGGGTTTTTAAAAATTAAACTCTTCATAAACTTGGTGTTTGGTCCAGAGGTTTTGTCCAGAATAATTTTCAGATATTAATTTTCAGGCTGGTCAAAGCAGTGGCAAACTGGAGTCAGAGGTCAGCAGCATGTATGAAAGCTTTAAGCCAAAAGAGAGAGAGGCAGGGGAATGGATGTATTTTTGTGTCTGTAATCTATGCACATGCATGCACACACTGTTGGCATGGGTCAGGGTTTAATCAAGTGTGTTACTTTACTGAAATGATTTATATCTATCTGGACACAGAGAGTTTGGGACATCAGTCACAACTGTAACCAAAATGTTGGTGGCATTTGCAGCTCATCTGGTGCTCTGAAGGCATCTCTGAATGTGCCCACATCTTGGGTGCTCGCATGCTCAGCATTAAGCTGTTGCCAGTTCTGGAGAAGGGAGTATGACTTTCTCCAAAGCAACAAAGAGGTGTTTTCGAGGGGTTCATTTAGTAAATTCTGTTATTTCCCTTCTGCTGCAGGAACTGAAGGTGTCAGCAGGTGCCACCTCCTTTCTCCTTCTAGCTCATGATAGTCTCGTAGTATTTGTGCCTTGTGTTAAAATTTTTATTAATATAGACTGATGGGAAGTATCTTCTAATTTATATACCATGAGGGGTTTTAGTTTTCTGAACTACTTTTCATTCATTTACTGCCTGAATTTTATGTCCTCTTTATCTGTTTGAAGTTACTGTTGCAGTTAGGAGTAAGATGAAAACTAATAGGTTGTTTTTTTTTTACTTTATGGTTCCCATTATATTTACATTCCAGCAATTATCTGTCATCATTCTAAACATGCTTGCTGTGTAACCAGGCACTTTATTGCATCATTATTCCTTTTCCACCTGTACAGATCTGCACACACAGAGCAATCAGCAGGCTCCATTAACCTGCAACACAATCCCTGATATATTTTTTGGATGCACATACTTTGTTTTCTCTCTGCTCCCAACCATTACATTGTTTGACTTCTTGCATAGTCCCTATGCTTGTCTTGTTGTGCTGCAGTGAGAAAGGACAGTTTGCTATTAGCAGTCCTGATGCAGCTGATGAAGCACATGTACTGAGAGGGGGAAAAAAAACCAAACCCCTTAAAATTATTTTTAAAGGAACATGAGACTGTCACCTGCTTTCATGTGTTTTGCAAAAAGCAATTCAATAATCATTTAAATTTGATTCATTCTGGTTTAGCAGCTATATTATTTCAGATAGCAATTGGAAATTCATGTATCTGAAAAGCAAGTATCTAAGCTTTTATTTTGAGATGTAATATGCCATAATATTATGAAAAATGAACAAGTCATGCCTGATTGGTTAAAAAGTGTGCATTTACGTAGAAGTGTTCAGCAGGCTGAGTATTATGTGGGAAATGCCAGCTTTCTAAACTTGCTAATGTCATGAGACATTTTAACATAGCCGTGTATCACGGAATAGTGTTTCATTAAAAGACACATTTGGAAACATTAGACAAAGTACAATTATGCAAATGAAGTATTTTACAATGCAGTTCCAACACAAATATTAATTTCAGTACTTTATGGCAAAATGGAAATCACAGGTGAAGACAAAGCTGCCTACACCACAATCCACAGCTGGTTCCTCTTATGTTTCCATATTTCACATTAGATCAAGAAAACAATTAGAGAGGCATTTTTGAAATGCAGTTCTGTTTAAAGTGTCCTGCCTTGAATTTGCTTCAATTCCATGAAAATGGATGGCACCTCATTATTGAAACACATTCTTTCCTCTTTATCCTATTCGTACTTCTCTTTTTTACATTTTCTGTGCTCTGGAGGAAATACTGCTATTGCTGTGGCATTTGCCTTTCATCTCACTGCTTTTCAATGGCTTTCAGGTCTCTAAGTGCTATCCAATTGATTTGTATTCCAGTGCCACTTCTGTGAGGCACACCTTTCTGTCAGCTCAGTGCAAGCTTCAGGTGGCTTGTATTTGGAAGCTGAGGTATAAACAAATTGACAGTATCAAGTGCAGCCTATCCTCTTGCAGGCAATTTCCTCCTGTTTGCTCTAGACCATTATTCCTCCAATTCATACAGCAGAACCGTTTAATTTCATCTGAGTAGAGTTGGGATTCACTCAGTCCCTTGGAGTTGTGTGGAGGCCCTATGTTAAACATGAAACTCTGTATACCAAAGATACTGGATGCAATTACTCCCTTCACTGTATTTTTAATCTCTTTTCTTCCAATATTTAAGTTTTCTTTGGTGTTTAAAATGGTTCTTCTGCAACATCTTGCTGATGAGTTTTTAACTGCCCTACCAAGGTTTGAATTTGCCTTAAAGTGAACTCTTAAAGATGCTGAATTTGAGCTAGCACATAAGAGATAAGAATTTATTTTCATACTTGCTTTTCTTTTCTCTACCTGAGCTTCCACTGCCTTCATAAATTACTGTTGATCAAAATAGGAGCAGTCAGCAGTAATTTGTCATTTTTAGTGCCTTCACAGTGTTTGTGGTATCGACAGCTTTTGATGTGCATGGCTTTGGATGTCTGTCACAGCAGAGCCACATGTATGTTTGCAGAATCCAAATATTCTGCATATTCTACTCAAGAAGCCTATTTTGAGTCTTTCAAACACACTTAGGAATGGGTGTGGTTTAGAGATAACGTACTAATTACAACCAAAAGAAAACAAGACAGGAGAAGCTCATGGTCTTCTATCTTACAGGGACTATTTTTATGTTGGGGTCCTTTCCAGTATTTGAGGATTTAGTGGCAGCCACAATGGAACACCATAACACTATCACTGCTTTTCAAAAAGTATATAGCCAATTATTAATGTAATGTTTAAACAATAGTTGAGTGGCCCTCTTGGCTCTAAAGTCTAGTGCTGTTTAGAATGAGAATTAGGAAATATGCAACATTTCTACTTTCATAGTAATTCATTGCCAAAAATAATGGAATCTGGATAATTTGGTCAAGGTCATAAACCATAATTTATATTTATATATTTCATATTTAGAAGAATTTAAAACTAAGAAAGAACATTAAAATATTTTCTATATATTGGGGTTTATATCTGATTTGTTTTAGTATCTACAGATTTATTTTAGTGGATGCAACTAGGTCCCATACATCTAATCTTTCCTGGGTATTTAAAGACCTGCTAAGTCACAATGTGAACAAATTTCATCTCATTACTGTTTTAATAAATCCTTCAAATTCCTGACACTTAAGATCCTGACACAGTGCAAACAAGCATTACCTATTATCACTTTGGAATTGTAATAAGGGATTTTTGTTTTGAAGGGTTAGCCTTGTTTGACTGTATATAGTAACTTTAATAATACTTTTCCTTTCGTGCTATTTTTCCCCCAAAGCTGCTAGTCTTAAGCATCTCTCAAGGTAAAAGCTTCGCCTATAATCTTCTCTGAAGGTGAGCCTTTGCTTCATAACTGGTTATGCAAAGCCAGTCAATGAACATCTGAGAAAAATGTTTATTAATCAGGGAAACCATAATTTGGACATATATATATATATGGGGAAGACAGAGACATTGTGCAGGTGCCAGCATACCCATAGTCTGCCTAACTCAACAACCAATTTGTAAAAAATAGAAGCCAGAACTGTGCAGTCTTCAGTGAGGCTGTGTTTACCTTGGGAATTCTTGTTGGGGTGCCTGGGACTCCTGGTATCCTGGCCAGATGGGGTAATTCATTTTATCCTTGTATCTTCTGCAACTGGACCTCTGAAGTATTCCAAGCTTTTGTATTCTTGCTGCATAAAGAAAATCCTACTTTTCAGCAAAACAATACATGGAAATGACTGCTCTTGGGAGATACAGTCTTGTTTTGCTTGGTTCATCCTGATGCCAAGCGTGTGTAGCTCAGGGGCTGCCCAGATTTTTTTCATCATTTAGTCTTATCCAAAATTACTGAAGGAGAGAGAACACAATGAAGTGGATCCCTGCATTGCAGAACACTCCCAGTCAGGCTTGGAAAGCACAAAGCTATGAAGGCAGGCAGGAGATAAACTGTTGGCAAAGTTCATGACATTCTCCGAGGCATGGTGACATCAGCCAAAGTCTTTCAGCAGACACTGATGATCTTTGTTTTGATACAAACAAAAGTAAACAAAGATGCTGGCTGACAGAAAGGGAAGACAGAGTGGAATAAAAAACACCAATGGAATTAGAATTTTGCAGTAACTTAGAGGAAGCCAAACCAAGCAATGTCATCTTCATTAATAATCATGAGAGATTTCCAGGCTATTTATCTCCCTCAGCTTTCCTGACAATACCATAAAATAAGTCCTGAGGACTTTTTTGACAAAATTAACATAAAATGCATTCTTCTTCCCTATTTCTTAATGCCTTTTTTCTTTTTTTATTGCACTCGTGGTTATCATAAGGAGCACAAAGATGTCAAGAGAGCATGTCATGCATCTAGCAGGCACTTCAGCAGATTTATGATGGCAGCAAGCTTCCAGTTTCCCTGGTCACCTTTCATAGATTTACATGCTGGCTTAATAAGAATGAGCAATGAGCTGTTTGTCAGCTGGGAGAAATAATCTCTGAATGTTTAGGTTTTGCTTTAAAGTATATGCAGAAGAACAGTTTATTGTACATATGTAAAGTGAAGGACAGACAGCCTGAAAAGAAGCTCTAAAGATCAGAAAAAATGGGAAATTTTAAGAAGCTGCAATCTTGGCTCACCTTAGAAAGCTGTAAATGCTTAGTGAGGGATGGGCAGTGGGGTGGTTGTATTAACTCAGCTTTGGCTCCCACTGCTGATGCTGAGGTGAGTGCAACAAGAAGAGAAGATGCTTCTGATAGGAACTGGCTCCTGATTATTTTTATATCCAGTTGGCATGAGAGGAAATTCCAGCATTTGGGTCTAGAACACTGCTCTTATTTCTGCAGGACAGAGCTCCAGGATGGCTGCACACTTTTCAGTGAGCTGCAGGACTTTAGGCTTGTTAAAGTCCCCTTGAGAATTCAGTAGGAAGTTAAACTGTCTGTACAGACACACAGAAATGTAAAAATGAAGGCATTATTCTTTCACAATCATCAATTTCATGAAAGAAATGACAGTTCTTGAACTTGTCAGAAGGCTTTTGTAGAAATTGGAATATGTGTTCTTGTGCAGTTCAAAGAACCTGAAATTCTTACTACTACTTTTTTACTTGGATACTGGATGACATTAACAAGATGTGAAAGACACATGGGCTGAGGGGAATTTAACGTGAAGGATGGGATACCTTCTCAGTAAGCTCAAGAAGAGGTGGGGTAGTATTCATATGCCTGGAAATTTTCAGCTGCTTCATTTTGGTACCCTGCAGATGGAGTTAGACTCAAGTTCCCCTGGTGTTATCTGAACTTCTATACCACTGCACAACCTATTTCTCACTCTAGGAAGGCTTAGCTCTTAACTTCTCCCTCCCAAAAGACTTGAGCTGTATAAAAACCTGAAAATTGGAGAGGTCTAGAAATTGAGAAGTTTTGCATTTGTTCAAGTCTCCCTTAGGCACTCCGTCCATTGCATGTTCAGAATAAGAAATACATAAAATACAGAAACTTAATTGATGCTTTTCTTTACATGCTACTGGACAGTTACTCTTTATGCACAATTGGGGTATGGCCACAAATAAACAAGATTTTGGTGGGCATCCAGTGCTCACATGAGTAAGTTCTGTGCTTGTGTTCCTGTCAACGAGTCAGACAAGAAATCCAGAACTCTCAATTCTTAGCCCAGAATCTGTAGACGACTGACAGAATACTGATGGAAGATTGTAACTGTTACTTCCACAAAACCTGAGGTTTATTCTTTACACCTTGCATAAATCTCACAAGTTTTCAAACAAAAATTTAAACATAAGATCCAGATCTGAATCACTTGGCACATACTAACAAAGTCAGCCAGAACCAGGTTTTTTCTGTGAAAAAGGATTCATTTGATGTCTCTTTGTTGTGTGAGTTTTTTACTGTGAGTGCAGTGTTTAATATGTTATGACCAAATGCTGAAGTACCTTGCCTTTTTTTTTTTTTCCCTGAGCAGAGTTCTCACTGATTTTAACAATAGTAGCTTCTCAGAACTTGGCCCTAAGTCTAGACACACACCTATTATTAGAACAGATTGCCTATGGTCTGTCTGGCTCTGAATGTACTCCCTCTGTTGTTCTGTCTCAGCCTCATCACAGCTAGGAGAGTTGGGGGGAATTTGTTTTGTTTTTACATCCAGATCTGACCACTGCATAATGGCTTTAAGTCTTCAAGCTTTAGGAAAATTTTAATTGGGAGATTTTTCTTCTTACTGCTAATTTATCCCCTGGAGTCTTATTAGGCTTTGTTGTTTCTGCTGGTAAACAACACCCTTGGAGCTGAGCTGGGCTCAGTCTGTTCCATTTAACCTCCAACCCTTCAAGTGTGGCACTGGGCTGCTACTGCAATAAACAAGCCTGCCATTCAAAACCTGGCTTTTCTTGAACTTAAAAGATCCTTTTGCCACGTTTAATGCAGAGGCTTTTTCAGATATAAATAATTACCTACTGGGAAAATACATTGTTCAAGAGTCTCGAGGCTCCTTATTATCTTTTCCTTGTAGACACATTTAGCAGTACCAGTCATTGGTCATAAAGAAATGCCATTAAAAGAGGCACGTTGTCTATTAAAATTCCATTATGCAGGTATGAAACCAAATTCTCTTAAAGTGTAGAGGTTGTGCTGCCTTCTACATTGCCTGGAAACTAGACCTTGAATCTGTAGGAGCAATTTGAGTCTTGGAGAGATTATAACCTTCACCCTACCTCTCTTCTGCAAAACATCCTCCAGTTCCCCTAACTTCCTTTGCTCCTTTGATGGGAATCAATTTCTCTCTAAATGAGAAAAGAGAGGTTAGATTTGTTTTCCATTAGAAGTCTGCAAAGAGGAGACATTCATGCCAGGCTCTGTGCTGGCATGTCCGGGACATGCAGCAGAGCAGAGGAGCACCTGCTTTGCTTTAGGTGCCTGGTCAGCTGCACTCATTCAATGACATTACTTCACAACTGAGCTTCACTGGGGGAAGGGGACATGACCCTGGGGAGCTGAACTGGAGCTCCATCTTGGCAGATGAAGTGCTTCATAGAAACATCAGCAGGTCTGCCCTGTGTGTTTCCAAATCTGTCCAAAGTGAGGGAGAAGCTGTGCTGTTGTCCAGACCAGTTACTAGGATGAGTGTACCAGAGCAGCAAGGCAGCTGTTCCTACTCTGCCAGGGAAAACAAGGGTTTATCCCTTTCTTGACCTAAGAATATTCTTCTCTGGGTACATAAAAGATGAGAAGGCACACTCAGCTAAGGAGTATATAAGAAAAAAGATCCTCTATCCTCAATCCTCTGTCCTCCTCTAAAATATAGGTGGCATGCTGATAGTTTTGTAAAAGCTGAGGAAAAGATGTTATTGTTTGCCTTATTCATTTATGTGAAGTTCTGTTATATAACCTAGCAGCAAATGCAATAATTTGTGTTGCTTTTTGAAGAAAGTTCCACTGGGCTGCATAAGAAATACAGCCATTGGTATGCAGAGCATGCTGCTGTGTTAGTGCCTTATTATGGCATCACAGTTGCTTAAAAATGTGTGAAGCTGAAGAGAATGGATATCTCACTGAAAATATATTTTCCCTTGCCTAGATGAGAATTTACCAAAAAAAATTAAGAAAAAAACATATACTGGGAAGGAATATTGTGTTGTAACTTGTTCAAAAAGACAAGCTCATAATTAAGTGCTCACTGTATCCGAGATGTTTACATGCATACAACATTGCCACATTTCTCCCCACAGAATGTTCACTTGTTTTTTCTCTAAAGCTGGGGTAGACCATAACTGCATGGATTCACAAACTGCACCTGAGCTGGTAAAACTCACAGCCTCAGCGTTGTGCTGTGATTGCTGTGGTGGGGTTGTGCCTGTAACCTCTCTCATGGCATTTTGTGTGCTGCCCTGTGCCAAACACTACATCTAAATAGCATTGTGCGCATCCCTCTTTAGCTTATGGCACGTCCCTTTCTCATGAGAAGCAATTTGTTTTGAGGCTGAGGTGACTTGCATTGGATCTTGGTGGCCTGTTGTGGCATTATCACTTATTACTTTGTTTAGTCACAAGCAAACATTTGCAAAGCTGGATAAAACAAAAATAAGTAAAACCAAGTAGCAGTTAAGCTCTGACTTTCTGAAGAGTCCATGTAATGTCAGAATGCTTTCAGCTTTTGACTAAAGCAAAAGATAACAAATCAATTCTCAGAACTCCTACAACCTCTTTCCAAAATAAATTTTAAAAAAAAATCCCAAAAGAACATTTAGTTTAAGAAATATTCCTGCTTTATCAAATAAAGTGCAAATAACAATACAGAGGGTGCAAATAATTCCAAGTGCAGAGGTGTACAAATAACTGGAACATGAAAGTGGTAGAATCCTGTTTTGTAGCAAGAATGTGAGCTGGAGCTGTAGTACTTTTTTGCTGTTACAGCATCTTCTGAGACTTTGAGTGAATTTTACAAATTACACCTTTGATTATACACAGAGAAACGTTTTCTTTCATCCTTGGGGATGACTAGCAGATGCTCAGCCTCTCCCAGGATCTGCCACAGTAACCTTATTATCAGTAACTTTGATAACACCTTTCTTATCTGAACTTCTATCAGCAGCTAACAGGCTGCCACTTCACACTAAGACACAAGTATCTCACCCTTATTTTTTCCTATCCCAAACTCATCTTCATGTTCCCTCCACTATTATATGCTACAAGCCTCACATAAAAACAGATTTCAGGGATGGGGAGTCAGAAGAGTTTCTGAAAGTTTTAAATGTTTCTTGAGTCCATATAGTGTAAGAGGGTCTCTTAGGATCTCTTACAGACCTTTGATCCATGAGCTGGTTTGCAGGGGGAGTCTCAGAGCAGGGTTTATAGCAGGAAGATTTCTATCCATCTGTCCAAAAGGAAAACTGGCTGAGCAGCTGTAAAAGCTTGCAGCACTTTGCGGAGGTGATCTCAGTATGCACCGTGTCCTTACACCTACTACTGTGAGTTCATGAAAACTCTGACCCTGTAAATGTGTCATCTGAGAAGAATATAGCCAGGAGTGCCACACATTTCCTGCCTGAAGTGATTGGGCAATTCTTTTGGTGCTAGAGGCTGCTTCTGTAAATGTACAAAAGTACAGTTCAAACTTTGATCTCTATTTGGCTTTGGACTCCCGCTGGCAATTGTTCAGAGACTTGACAGAGCTCTGTGCTGGCAATAATGGTTAATTTAGGACATATTCTAGAAAATGAAAGCCTCATGATTTTGCATATCCCATAAATATTTTTATGTTGGTGGAGAATTTTTTTTTCTTTAAAGTAATTTAGAAATTAAAATCCTTCCCAGTGCTGTGAAAGCAGTGAACTTAACAAGTTATTTTCATAGACACGTGAAATATTGTCATCCACTTTAAGAAAACTGGAAATCAGTAGTCCTCTTCATCTGGCAGATCTTACACCAATGATGAATTCATGAAAGGGCAAGTGTTTAACATTAGTCTTAATATTTTTTCATCTGAATAATTTCTTATGGGTGTAAAAAAGTTCCCATGGATGTTGCCATGTGACTGTTTATTTCATGCCCACAAATTCTGGTTCTAATATATAAGTGAAAAAAGTGAGAGATAACCAGGAGTATGAAAAGTCAAAAACCAAGAGAAGCAAATCCCATTCACAAATAGTTCAGACACTTAGTTTGAGACATTTGTTGTGCAGTTACAAGAGGCTGTTTGTAAATATTTCTTGATAGTTCCCTTTAAAAAAGGGAGCTATCAAGGGTTTAATGTGGTGACTAAAAGCAAAAATTTAAATGGGAAATGTATGGAACAACAGAACACAAATATCCATTTGTATAGATCATAGCTGATTCTGGCTTCAATAGAAGCAAGAATTTAACTGGGAGGCAAAAAACCATACATTTACCACCCAAATTCAGGAGGAATCACTCTGATAAAATGGGAGAAAGTTTTGGCTACTGTACAGTGTGAATGTCAATTCAATCCAAAATTAATAATTTACATGTTTCACTGATCACCCAATATTTCATTTCACTTCAGCAGACTAGGAGCTATTTTAGGGAAGTGCTGAGATTTCATGTCTTCAGTGGGGCCCTTCCATTTTCTCATTCCCAGACCATGAGTGAGCAGACAGCTGCTATCTAATTGGACAGCTTCTGGTGCCTGAGCACTGCTTTCCTGTTTAACACTTTAACACATCTCTGGCAGGGTGGGAGGGTAATAGCATGGCAAAGAGGAGCAGTGGCTGCTTTGTTCTAGCATTAGAAAGTACATTTATTTGACAGTATTTGTACTGTCTTGGGTTTCTGTGCATCTCAGATCTTTGGAGAAGCGAATTTCCTTTTGCCATGCTGCTGAAGTGATGTTTCAGTCCAAGCCAGGGAGCTCCTGAAATGTGGTGAATCCCCTGCTCCTGCTCTTTGCTCCAGCAGTGTTCTCCTGGGGGTGTTAGCACTCAGTAGCAGTTTTGGGTTGCAGGTGCAGCACTGTTTTGTTCCCTGCAAGCCATTTGATTCATGTCAGGGAAGATCAGAAAGGTAGGTTCATGATTTCTCATGGCTTCTGAACAAGAAGGAGAAAAGGCACTTTTGGGTTTTTGCCATGAACAGCCAGTACAATTTTTACAGTCAGAATTCTTTGTAATCAAGAGATTCCTAAAAAATCTTACCAATAGTTTGATCTAAGATTGCCTAAAAGTGGTCACTGGCACAGGTTGCCAATCCATCAAGTACTTGAACATCACAGCCTAAGATTTCTTTCACATGGAAGTTTGATTCATGCTTTGGACTTCTGGTTCTTCTACAAAATATTGCAAATGTTCCTAATAGGCTAATTAATTTTAAAAGGACAGAGGAGGCAAATTAATCATCTGTTCTCAGATTTTGTGTAAATACAAATTGGACTTCAATAACTGATTCCCTTAGAAACTACAGCATATATTTGGAGGGTTTTCCCATCCAGTTTTAAATTATTTGTAGCTGGGGCATTTTTTTCTTTCGAGTTAGAAATGGATCCATTGTTAAAATTATGCATTTTACTAGTTTTTATACATGTTCTATCACTTTTATTTCCTGGAAAATATTTCCATTTTGTCTTTTGACAAAGAAATGTACATTCCTTTTATTATTTGATTCTATTATCTACTTTTAGTTGTAGGTCAGAGTTGTTGCTAGAACTGCTTTTTAAAAAATGTTTATATTCACTGATTTGGCTACCTGTCAGTAGGCTTCTTTCCATGTCTGTTTTCTTTCTTTACTCCTTTTCTGAGATTTATAACCCTGATTCCTAATGATTACCATCAGCTCTCATTCATATGTGATTTGATTCCAGCAGGAAAGGATTGCCTAAAAGTAGTTTTACTCTTTTCCTTCTAAATTCTATTTTCATGTGTTTAAAGGTCAATCAATTCCCTGTGCTTTGAGTACTACAATTTTTTGAGTATTCTATTATACTGTTGGTGTATACACTGTCTTAATGCTCTCATTGCTTCAAGTACATTTATGATGCTGGATATCAACACCTGTTAGACCCCCAAGAGAACTTTCATGATATTCACAATTTGACAGACTCTCCTTCTCTCCAGGCTGGAGACTGCTCCTTCCTGATGAACCTTTGTTCTGTATGACATCCTGTAGAGTGCTGGAATGGAGATTTCATCATTTGTTCTCTGTGATTTCTGTTTTTCTGAGCTCTGCTTCACTACAAGAAGGGTGAAGTCATTCAAAGTCAGAGCAATCACCTAATATTTACATTTTTCCTCCACTTGATTTTCCATAATTAGAATATTTCCCATAATTAGAAAATTTTAGTCCTGAAGAAGGATATCTCAGTATCCTGATTCTGAGTATTGTGATTGGTGCCACCTTTCCTTCTAATGAGCAGATTACAATGTCTTCCATCTACTCAAAAATGATAGTGTAATTTCTTTATCTATTGTGAGGGGTGTATATATGGGAAAATAATGTCCAATTGCGTCAGGAACCCACGTTTTACAGAGGAACCC